>OY728133.1:846847548-848107359 GCA_963277665.1 Viscum album | reverse complement strand
AATTGTTGGTTCTCTTACTAGTTTTTTTTTGTAAAATATGATTTTAAATAAGTTCTAAAATCACTAATATGGTAATGGAATTAAAAACCTGATAGTAATTATTGTGAAATTACTATGTAAGTAAGACACATTATCTTGAATTATAGATGATTCATCCAACGGAAAAATTTGGGTCAATGAGGATTGAACTAATTAAAATATGTTCTTTGATGGTGTATGTAAATTTTTTGATGTTCTTTTGTTTAGTTAAATTGGGTTTGAAGATGTTTTTGGTGGATTGATTTATTCTAAATAAGAAATATATAATTTTTAGTTGATTTTTTCTCTTTTGTAAAGGTATTTTAGTAATTATACTAGGAACATAATGGTAGTATAGGAAATTATTCATCTACATAAAGTTAATTCATAGGTTCTTGGGAGTATTTAGATGGTCCAACACATATTGGTGAGAAGAATCACCGTGTTCCAAATACATGTGTGTTTAGGAGAAATACCTTGAAGATTATAAGTGTTTATACCATTACTAGTAATGTTGTAAATTGGATGTGAAATAAGTTCGTCCATTACTCATATAGAAAAAATTATAATGTTTATAGGAATTATTGTGAAGTATATTTTGAATAATGAAAATTCATCTTGGAGTATGAAAAATTCATCCCAATGTTAATTATGATCAATGATGATTGAACTAATTAGCATATTTCATGAATGGTGTTTAGAGGTATTTTGATGTTATGAAGTTGAGTTAAATATTTTCTAAAGAAGATTGAGGTGAATGTATTTGATTTATAATTTTGAGTCGAATTGTTTATTGAATATGAACTAAAACCTAAACCATTATTCTATGGTGGTGTATGAGAAGCATTGCACTAAAATGGACATCACCACTTTTTGGTGGGGTATGTGAAGCCATGGTCTGAAGAAAGATCATGTATATGATACGTGGATTAAAATTTTATTGTTTGATGGATGATTTCATATACATATCTATCATAAAAGGTAATATTTCATATTATTAAATGTTTGAGGGAGTTCATTCATGCATTATATTCATGAACATGAAAAATCATTTTCAAGCATTGAATCACTTGAGTTAATTGTGAGAATCAATAAGGAGTGTTCTTAGTCTATATAAACGACTTCGATATGATGGAAGTTGGTGTGGGAGTGGGTGATTACTTCATACAAGGATAAAAATTCTCATAACCAGAATATCCATTCTTCTTCCTCCTTTACATAGTGAGGTGATAACACACTTGGGAAAGAATAAGGATCTTGTTCTTATGAATAATGATTCATTAAGCCTACGAATACTTTTTGAGGTGAGAGTATTTCCTCTTATACTTATTTTATCTATCTCAAATTCATAAAATGAAGATCCAGAATGTTTCATAATCAACTTCAGTGAATGATACCCATAGTTCTTCATTTATAGATTAATGTAGTTTCATTATTTATTAATGGAGATCCTTAATTTTTTATTTATTTATTTTTTACTACATTAATTAATTGTTAAAAAACTACAAGAAACCCCAATAATGGTATTAAAGGGATCTATATACATAGTTTATGAAATTTAATTTGTTAAATGAATAATGTTGGAGAACAAATCCCCATGTTGGTCATTGAAATGGCTCGTCTTGACTGTCACAATGTTGTATGGTTGTCCATTTTGGTACATTTTTAAGGGTTAGAACATATAAAAGGGCTACCCATTTGTCACCAGAGTGTTATGAGGAAACTATTTTGTTCATACATTAAGCATTAAGACACGAGAAACAACCAACATGGGTGTAGTGTACCTACCATTTTTCAATGGTGAATTGATTCTTCAAAATGGATTGATAAAGGACACTAAAACATAACACAAGTGATGGAATCATAAAAACTAATTAATAATAAACACAGTATTGTATTTTAAACTATGTTGGAGAATTTTAATGTAGTATCCACCATGGCCTAGTGCAAGTAGTGGTACTATGAAAAGATTTTTTTTCTAAATATTCTATTTTGAATTAAATCAATCATTTATATGTTTTTTATAAATTATTATAAATTTTCTTTTGGAATTTTTATTTAATAATAAAATTTTGATTGATTAATTATCTATACATATTTTATAATTAATTAATAAATGTTTTCTGGAACTTTTATTATAAATTATTCTTTAAATATTAAATTTTAATATTGAAATAAATATTAAATTTATATGGAATTTTTTATGGATAATAAAAAAAGGGATTATTTTATAATAATAAAAATTAATTTATCATGTGTTTATAAATTACATAAATGAGAAAATTTTATAAAACTTTTTATATTGTCAATTAGGAATTATTCATGGGAAATTATTTTGAATTGTTAAAAATTAATTTGGCATTGTTTTCAAATTCTATGTATATGATAGTTGGATTATGTAATGTACATACATAATAGAAATTTAATTATAAATTTGTTTATAATTCATAATATTATCATGTATTAAAATTAAAATTCCATATAATTATGAATATTAATTCCTTATATTAAAATGAATTAAAAGTTTTTTTTTCATAATTATGGAATGACCATTATAATTAAAGTATAAATTACAAATGTTTTTTTCAATAGAATTACATTATGAACTATTCAAACATGGATATATCATGTTTAAGAATATGAATTATTAATTTATTTAAAGGATATTGATTATTTTTCCTTGTTATAAATTGTTTATATTATGAATATTTTTATACCAAAATTTATATGAAAAATTTCATCTAAGAAAAAACCTTAAATTTTCATGCTAGGGTTGACTCCATAATGAGTTAATTTCGTCATCCACCTTAAACTATATTTGAAATTGTTTTAAGAATTTGAAATTATAATTTTAATAAAGTTTATTCACATTAGGATTCAATGTTATGATGAATTTAATTCTATCTTGAGTAATTTCACCCCATTAAGAGGGACTTCAAGTTGATCCACCGACCGACCTACAGGCATATGCATTTTCCGAAAAGGCAAACAAGGTTAGATATTCATCACATTAGGTTTAGTGATGTGAAGGTTTTCAATCTCCCATAAATCTATACATTTACATGAAAACTTCATGTACCTTTTGAATTTGATTAATTTTGATATGGATTAATATGTTTTAATTCTAATTTTGGTTGAGTAACACAAACTGTTGGGTTGGGTAAAGTGTTACACATCAACATGGTTTGATCATATTATTTCAGTGGAGGGAATAAGATTACAATCTAAATTACTATAATGGTTCATACGTAAAGAGAATAACATGAGGTAATATGGGGATATTAGAATCTCTTTAAATATTAAGTGTTATATTAAATCAAAGAGGAACTTTCCAAGACTTTAGTCATCAGCTAGGAAGGTCATTATAAAGTTGGGCCCCCCTATATTATCTTATGTAAGGAATGTAAGTAATAAGAGGATTTTTATTATCCTACAAGGTGGGTCATGATAAATTTGGGTGCACCTAGATGGTCATTTTTGGATTGTTTTTGGTATTTTCATTAGGTTACACTAGTTGTGAGACCCTAATATGAATTGGTTACTAGAGTAATACAGTTGAGTTTATCCTTATAGTTGATTTCGTGATAATTCATCTAATTGAAAATAAAAGAGACATATATGAAATGACTAGTATGATACACAACCTAAAAACATAAGATATGGGAGTAATGAAATGTATACCTTGAGCTTAGTAAAATATGTATCTTAGCCTGCTAATGAATATGATGAATTTTAAAAGGGGTTATAATTTTCTTGGGAGACCAATTAATAAAAGGATTTGTTAAATGGTTATAAAAATGATAATTATATAATAAATTTTTTTTCTATATAAATGATATCATAAAATTTAATCATGAGATCAGTCCTTGATTAGTAAAAACAAAATTTTATAAATTTCATAGATAGGTACTGAAATTTATAAAAGTTATCAAATAAGAAGAAATGTTTTGTTTGTTGAAACAACCTCTTTATTAGAATCCAACCATTTAACGTGTTCAACAGAAGCATTTTTATGACTTTGAAAAGAATTTATATAATTCACAAGAATAATCCACACTCATTCTTGTTATCATGGAGTTAAATTTTTAAATAAAAAATGACACCCTGAATACCTATAAAATGATATAAAACCACAAACAGATTTATCAAGGGAAAGCAAGGAATGAAAGATCTGAAATTTAAAAATCACTTTTTATGTCTAATCTGAGATAAGGAACATTATTCATCATCCATATAATCTATATTATTAGACATTTTAATGATTTTTTGGGGCTCGATTAACCCATTAAGCTTGAATTGGTCATATATTTAATTCTTCAGTCACTACCGGAATGGTTCTGGTATTTATTTGTGAATTATAATAAAAATGAACTCTGTAAACCTTTACTAGAAATCCTTAGTATGTTGAGGCATATTGAGAATGAAATGGGAAGTCAAATCCAACATACCATCATGATGATACAAAATAAAAATGGTAATGTTTATAGACAAAAGGGGATGAAGATAGGTCACAGAGAGTCTACATAAAATCTAATGGAGTGAAATAAGAACGAACGAACTCTTTTTCCATCTGAAAAAGATTCCCCTTGGTTTAAAATCCTTCTAGATAACTAGGAGGATACAAGAAGACATGTTTAAGGTCAACACTATATATAAATGGTAAATAATTCATTTATTTCCATTAAATTTTATGTGATTCATACTTTTTTACTTTACAAGTTTTTCAAATATTCCAGGAAACATAGGAGAAAGAATGAAATGAATTATAATTATTAAAGTAGGTGTTTATGAAATTAGGTAAAGGATTTATTGTTTTTGGTGATTGGTACTACAAGTTTAGCTGAATATGTCAGAAGATGTATTCTCTTATCATTTTTCTCTATAGTATAGCATGTAAACAGTGTCCATTTTTACAAAATGACCTGGTTTTTATAATATACATAAAAATTATTTGTTCAGATCAATATCATACTTTAAGGGAGAAAAACATTTATTATTCTACTTAGTTAATTCATCACATTTTCATTTATATGAATTTTCTAAAAATATGATCAAATTTAATAAAATTATACCTAATTCACTAAAATTGTTGAGGATAAGTAAAGTGGACATATGATGCCTTGGTAATAATGTTTTATAGACAGTTGAAGTGGGTAAATTTTCAAACTATAAGAAGACAAGTTTATTAAATAATTAATCCAAGATCATTGAAAGCATTTTTTTACGGTGGGGGTGTATTAATTCCATATGATATATTTTCATAGATAGATAGAGGAGTTCAGTAAAATACACGAAAGGTCCACATAATTTATAATTTCTATTGAAATATTATATTTTACAAGTGTTATAAACATACAAGAGTTTAAAATTTAATATGTTTATAGTTTACATTCTTTTTTTGAAATAGAGAGTCAACACATCAAAATTTAATATAAATAAATGTATCAATCATTGATGAATCAAATTAAACTGTGTGTATCTTCATCTCATTTTTATTTCATAATATAAATGGCTTAATACTAAATAGTTGGTGCGATAAAAATTTAGATTCTTGAATGTATAGATGGTTTAAGATTCATTATATTATATAACATACATAAAAGAAGAAAATGGTTGAAGGGTTAATCAAGTATTTATTAAAGTAAGAAGGAATGTTATTCTACCAACAATCATTGGAATATTTAAATAAATTATTTTATTTTCAAGAAAAACTCTTCAAACACATAGACTACAATATTTGATATGGAGACAATAATTGATTAGATATAAATTCTATCTAAAGCGGACATAATTATTATTTAAAAATGTGAAAGTATTTTCATATCATAGAAAGACAATATAATATAATATAATATCTAAGATGCTGGTGGGGATATTTTTAAACTCATATAATTTAATGTTAAGAAAAAATGATTATACATATCAAAGAAAAAAGTATTTTTCACTTTATATCTCAAAAGTGCATAAGGACATGTGATATTAAAGAAAAATTTAAAGCGTCAAATTTAGTTTCCATAACTAATAAAACATCATTATAGTATTGTACCAATAAAATTACATTGTGAATTTATCTTGGAATCTGAGATGTTTTAGGGTATGAAAACTTAAATAGTTACATTAGTTATCATAATAAAGTAAATGTCACATTATCATAAAAGTTTTTAGCATTTTCTGATGAATTAATAATGTAAAAGTTACATTACCTGAAAAATTCAAAGATAAAATTTGACAGAAATAGTTTTTACGGATGTCGATGATGCACTTACAAATACTTTTAATTTGAAAAAATAATTTTACATCATTACATGTAATGTTGTGGTGTAAATTTTGGATATTTCAAATAGTTGAAGAGATTGGAATATGATTCCTAAATCTAACAATTATTAAAATTTTCTTACATCATTGATTTTTATCACAAGAGACATTAGTGGGATAGATATATGGTAACATAAATATTAGATAGGAATTCCATATGATATAAGGATTTATCAAAACCCAGAAAGTATAAGAAAGATAAGGCTGATCTTGAAATATTTCATATATGATATGATCAACTAGTGTGTATGTTAGGTTTGTTAAATATTATTAAAATATCTTAAGGACATTAAAACAAATCACGGGGGTAAGAAAACAACACATTATAATTCTTTCATTTTGGATATATATATATATATTGTGAATTGTAATGATAATTTACCTCTCAGAGTAAGATGTTGAGTTTATCCCTAACAGATGTTCATCATTGATTATTATAGGTTATGATGAAATGGTAAGGATATCATGAGTACTATTATTGAATAGATTTTTTTAATATGACCATGAGACAAAAAAAGAATAATATTATTTTTTTGCACTTGGTAACCCATGTGGAGAACAATATGGAGTTTCCTACAAATATATTTCATATAATAGGGCAACATGAATCTTATTTTTGTCCTCACTATCTATATTTTGTGAGATCGCAATCATGGTAACCTCCATAATTTGATACCCTTCATACATAATTCAATTTTTTGACATAACTAATCAAGGAGTGGATGTGTATGTTGTTATAAAAGTCATCAATTGAAGCTCAACCTAGATGGGATTTTTCCTCTTGTATGATGAGAATGACATCAGGTCCCGTAACTGAGATAGATTGTAAATTTTGTGGCCACAATAATGATTAAAAATGACATACTTGTCTATTCAGATGAGTGAAATGGGATGTGATCACCCATACATATAAATGAAATATGATATATTAATCAACTGGTTTAGTCTATACATTGACAATCAATAAAATATGAGTTTTCTATATGGTATTAACATACTATGTTTCGAATTTTCCCTTGATGTCATGGTCAAAGGAAAAGTATGAGAATACATATTTTTATATGATGCAAACTGGTGGACATAACTATGAAGATACATGAGTTTGATAGAGATCATTCCATATCCTTTTATAGCTTGAGTATCATTGATTGTTTTCTATATACTTCTCTTTTATTATACACATGGTTCCATATATTTATATTTTTTTACACTATAAAGGCTCATCGGTTCACAAATTATTTTTTTCTGAATGTGGATTCAGTTTTACATAAAGAGATACCCAAAATAAATATAGTTAGTCTTAATACATTTTGGATTAGTATTCATAGGTTATTTCATATGGTGTTATATAATATAACGTTAATGATAACAATAAAAAAGTGTTTTGGAAGATATTCAAAAAACGTTTTGTAAATTGTTTCAAAATTTGTTATATGTGATATTTTATAATGTGAAATGATACAAACTCTTTTGAGTATTTATTGAATGTGGGAGACTGTTGGATATTCACTAAAAAAGGAACAACCATGAAATGGTGGATCATGAGAAGTAGTTCACTAAAATGTGATCCACGATATTGTGCTGGTGAATGTGAATCCATGGCCTAAAGAAAAAACCTAGATACAATGCATGAATTTTACTTTGATTGTTTGAGGATTGATTTCTTCCACATAACTATCACTAAAGGGATTGTTTCCAATGTTGGAATGTTTTAGGAAGTTCATTCATAAATTAGATGCATGTACTGCAAGAAGCATTATCTCAAACATTGTAATCCTTGAGTTAAATTAAGGAATCGCCGAGAAGTGTTCTCATTAAATATAAACAACTACCATGAAATGGTAGTGTTTTGGGTGACTTATTTATACCTAACTAATATATATCATAACATGAATCTCCCATCTTATTATTATTTATCATTATAAGGTTCTAGTGAATTGTGGAGTGAATAAGGATCTTGTTTGAATGAAAATAAATTCTTTTAGCTAGTGGATACTTACAGTGGTGGGAGACTATATTTAGTTACATCTATGAGCTCCCTCAAATTCTCAAAACAATGTTCAAGAGGATTAGAGAATCCATTCTACTGAATTTTATCCATATTTCTTCATTTTCATTTATAACATTTATTATTATTCAGCATAAATCCAATATTTTTTGTTTTTTTCATTCAATTCTACTATTAAGTGTTAATAAATTCAAAGGAAACTCAAAATTTGTTTTCTAAATAAATGTATTCTGTTAATTGTACTATGTATGTAATGTTAATCCATGAAATTATTCATCTATGTAACAGTAATTTTGAAGTGTTGTCAACTAAATATGGATAAACTAGACTCCACGTGATGGTATCTTTAAATAAACATAAATTTTATCTCTGCATGCCTCAATGTAATTATCACATCTAGGAGGATATGTTTGGGCCACACTATATAAGTTTCATGATAATGGGTAATTCATGAAGTACATAATGGTGATCATAATTTGAGAGAGTTGTGTAAAGTAAGTTCATGAATTGTAAAGGTCATCTCAATCCCATGGAAATGTCACAAAACAATCACATAATGGAATTGAGAAAATCCTAATGGGTGTATAATGTTGATCTTGGATCTATGTAAATGTAACCCCAGTTTGAAAAAAGATACTTGATGGAAACCAGGAACATTGTGAAGGTATGATAAATAATGGTATGCTTAAATATGGCCTTCTATGAATTCCATAATTCTTATTTTCGGATGAAATGATAATTTTTTTTATGATTCAATATAATGTTTATTCATCTAAATACATCTTAATGAGAAAAATGGCATCATTTTTTGAGATGTGTTATAGGTTTTTAGTTATTCGCAACAAAGAGAATTAAACCACAACATGGTGATTAAAAAATGGGAATATTTATGAGTTCTGGTATTAATTTATAATGTTTATAATAATAATACTATAGAGCTTGATTGATAGAGAACAAGGAAGAGAACTTCTTGAGTTGAGGTTAGAAATTCATAATCATCACATCACTTGGATCAATCATTTTACATATCATCGTATGAATCTGAGACATCGTATGGATTTGATGATTGTATTAAATTTATGAAGAATATCATATTAAATTTTGAGCATATTAATTATAAGAGGATAGAACATAATTGAAGATATTATTACTTATAAATTCATAAATAAATTCTAAGTGTAATACTTTTCTAAAGACTTATGATTTCTATTTATTATGATTCAAGTGAGCCAAGGTTTTATGATTAAAATACGAGGTTACATTTTCTATAATTTGAAAAACCCAATGAGGAGAATAAATAAGAGGTCTCCACACTAGATTTAGTGTTGAAGGATGGAAATTAATGATAAGAAAGGTGGATTCCATTTTATGGGAACATGATGAATGCAGATGATCATGGGGGGCTTTTCACCACATTATAATGATCCATACCAAATCATTTTTGCTACATTATTTCATTCTGTAATGATTATTCTAATATATGTGGTAGTTTTGGATGATTAAATGTGATATATGAAGTGGTTATATTTTATAAAATTTTGAAAAATTGATATTTGAATCATCGTGCTAAATTTAATGAAATAAATCATGTTAAATACAGAGACCACAAATACAAGAATTGGAAAGGATGAGATTCATGGATATTAAAATCAATAAAATTCTAGAATTAATATTACATTGGTGAATGTTATATATATTTATTGAATCTGAAGAGGAATAATATATGTTTTTAATGATATTATTTCCAAGGATACTACCTCTATATTTATGATGTTTTTAAAGACTTGATACAATATCCAGTTGCTGGTTTCTCTATCGAAGAATGGAGAGGGACCAAGTGCCATTTTTAACCATTAATGATGAAGAGAAACCAATACAGATATTGAATATATTATATCAAATAATCAATTAGGTTGAAAAATAATATGAGTGATCTCATATTTAATTAATTTTTCTTATTCTGAAAACAAAATATGATTGAGGTTGCATTTTTGGATGCAGAAATTTGAGGAAGTAGATCATTTTTTCCATGAGAGACCCTTAATTATACTTTAGATATACTTATATGTTATACAAGCCTAATATTATATCTATAGATAAAGGTTGAATTTTTTTGGAAGTGATTAGTTCCAATATTGTATGGGTACAAATTTTAAACCCTTGTCCAAGTTTCTTGTGATAATAAATTGGATGTTGTGTGTGAGTGGGATAAAAACCAATGAACATCGAGGAAATAATCATCATTAGGGTGGAGAACCCCATTAACAAGAAAGGTGTTATTTTTCGTGATTTTCTACTTACATCATTTTTATACCAAACAATGGTGGGATATAGAAAGAGAGATAGAAATCCATTTACTAAACATGTGTGGTGGTAATAAGGTAAAATGATTAAATTGAATAAAAATTCACCATTATTAATTCACCCCACCCCCTATCACTATAAAAAATGTTGTTTTGATCTTATCAATTAGTATGAGAGAATGTAAAACCACTTTTGGATTCTCAAATTTGAATTATTTTTAAATATTTTAGTTTCTCTAAAAAAGATATCATATAGTGAAAACTTGGAGAAGAAGAATATATTTTTGTGAAATAAATAATTATTTCAATAAATTTATATATTATGTTTGAAAACTTGAATAATTTATATTAGAAATAGGGAGCACAAGATTCTATGAAAAATTGCCTAATCGACTAATCATGTATTAGTGGGAAAGATTGAAATATAGATGAATTTCATCGAGATTCTATTTCTTACATTAAAAGATATTGTTCATAATTTTATAATATATTTAATCACTTTTATTTGTTTATATTAAATATTTATGTCAAAATAGATCTATCATATTGAAGAGGATGTTATGATAAAAGAGATATAACTTACACAAAGGGTGATAATTAGTGTATTTCTCACCATGAAATGAAATGTGAGAATGCTGAAATACAGGTTCTTGAAGAATCATGTTTTAAATTTGGTGAGAATTGTTTTGTAGAAATCCTAAAAAAGGAAAAAACCATGGATATTGGAGGAGAATTTCCATGTGTTAGAGAAATATAAAAAAGATATCACTATTTTCATGAATTCTCAAATGTTGATTAATTTCAATAAGAAAAAATATTTTAAATATTTATTTTCATAGCATCATTAAATGTATAATTTTTTTAATAATAATTAATAGAATATTATAAATGATTGTGGATAAAAAATAAAATAAATATAACAAGAGAATAATATCCTAGAAATAAATGAGTTGAATTAGAAGTTATATTGGTAAAAAACATCATTGAGTACTGGAAGACTTTCAATAAATATATTTAATGTAAGTTGAAATGAAATTTTATACCATATTTAATTACATATACGATTCTTCTGCTAAAATACCTCTATCTGTTTGAAAATAATAATAATATAAAAGCAATAAAAATCTATATATGCTCCAAATTTTTTGTTTTATACACCTCTATAAAAAATGGTTTTACATAATCCGTTTTCTTTTATAGTATATACATGAAATAAAAATCATCAAAAAATTTGTTAAAGAAAATAATTTAGGAGACATACACTACATCCATTATGGTTTAAAGGAAGTTTATGAGACTATATTACCCACAAAAAACATAATTGGAGGTATAGAAAGCCTAAAAATATTAGGATCCTAAAATATAAAAAACATGGACAACCAAATATACAATGGAGAATTGGGTTTGTGCACTATAACATGTTTTGGAATATAGAACACAATTATTTGAAAAAAAATAAACCTATTTAAATCAAGGGAAAATGAAATTAGGGCAGAGAAAATCAATGATAAATCAAAATCCACAAATTAAGGGGAAAACATTTTCAGTTATAAAAATATTTGAAAAATCAAAAAAATATATAAGATTATTGCAATCCAAGTGGTAAAAGAATTGATACATGATAATGTAAGAATATTTAAAAATAAAATAATGAAATAAGGTGAAAAATGTTGAAGAATAAATAATGGCGGTCTATTTGTAAGAAGGTAAATAACAATGGTGAACAAAATATAACTAATAAGATTTCAAAGAAGATGGGTAAGTCATCCATGGGTTATAAGTAGGACAATAGTGTGGTTCATAATAAACCAAAGAAGTAAATAATGAGAACTATACTAAAGAAAATAGTTGTTTCTTTTTTATTATAAAAGGAATCAACTTGTAACATGTAAATAATCCATGAGTGTAGTTATTGAGAGAATAAAGTAAGAATATAATGGAAAATCATTCTAAAATAAAATAATTGTATTGAATTAGTGATGGACAATTTATATAATCCATATGGAATAATCCCGAAATCTGAGAACACACCTCATTAATACTTGATCACACATTGATGTAACAATGAATGTGAAAAATATACAAAAGTTGATAAATTAGAGGGAAATGATATGTAAAAATAAAAGATTCCACATGAAGATGAATTCAAACGTCTTCTTAGGATATCTAAAGATAACAAAACTATGGGATTTGGTAACCTAGAACCAATAAATTTATAATTTAATATTACCATTATTCATGGTTTTTTAATATTTGTAAAAAAATCCGATCATTTTTTTATTCTACATGACATTGTATATGATAATTTTTAATGGATACCCGTCATATAGAAAGGTCATTATAATTCCCTATTGTGATAAGAAAAAAGAATTTCTATGCAACTATTCTTAAAATACCTGTTCTATTGATAGATCAGATGTCATGAACCATCTCGTGTTTACAGTGGACCAGGCACCAAAGATGACTCTTGACATATCTGAGGTGCATTCCCAATCTTCCTAGGATGGAAATTTGTTCTATTGTCTCAATGAATAATTGGTGGGAACAATTTCATCCTTGATATAAATATAAAAACATATCAAACAAGAATATGGAATAATATAATGGATACATTCCATAAAATTAAGAATAAATAAAGATTGTATAATCACATACATAAAATGAAGAATAACTAACATGAATCATGATATATAAATAAAATACAACCGGTACGCATTGGCTCATACCAATACATCCCAAAAGAAAAAACATAAAGTCCCAAATTGATCCACTAAAAGAGATATACATGTGAACCTTAGTCAATCTCTTGCTCCCAAGCCAACCACTAAAAACAACCTAAACATCCAAAACCAGAGTCTAAATCCAAATCTAGATAACTTGAAAGAATTCATGACAAGTTTCATACATCTAATTGTGTATGATGTGTGTGAGTGAATCCAAGGGTTGTAGGATTTCACTATATAGTTTTTTCAATTTCATTAAAATAAAATTTATTTTTATGCTAGTTTGAAAAACAATATGAAAATAACATTAAATTTATGAGTTTATTATATCCAATATAAGATTAAAACAATTTAACAAACATCAATTTCTATTATTTCAGATGAAAACAATCGTTTAGAAAACATTTCATCAACTTAATTCATGTTTACTATAATTACCTATTTCAAAACCACTTTCAAAATTCAATTTATTTATATTTTTTCAAATATATTTAGAAACAATTTATACAAATAAGAAAAATACCAAAAATAATAAAAGTAAAACATTATGGCACCATTTCATAAGGGGATAAATATATATAATAAATAAAAGATATTCACGGTTCCACACACACAAATCATGTTATGGATAACAAAAGAAATAAAGTTACCTGAAGAAAATCCTGAATTATAAATGGGAAAATGAATAATTTCTCATGTTTAAATCCTATATGTATAATGTTTTGAACCATACATTGGAATATAGATGCATTACAAAGTATATAAACAAATGTATTCTCTAAACTAACCACATTAGTGTCACTCCAATATAAAATAAAATACCATATCAAATCTGTTTTTTCTAGTCTAGACTAATCATCAGTTATCTCGCATCCTCACTAAGATACCTTGGATAGACATGTATGATATTCAATAAGATGTGGTCTATCACATGCATCAATAAATCCTAAGTAGTAAAAATCATCTCACATTCAACATCATTATAAAAAATAACCCCTTTCAAATTTCAATAGAATCACAAAAATATATATGTCACCTATGACCCAACATTCACAGAAATTTAATAGGAAATATCCCCATAAAGGGTTACAGTTCAACAAGGGGTTCAAGTCAGCCTCAATAACGCACACTATTTAAAAAACTATAATTTTTTTTGAAAAAACCCTCACTAAATATAGACTCTAGATATCAATTCATTCCTTAATAGTATAAAATATATTTATTAAATATTTGATAACATAATTCATTAAATCCATATGAAAATCCATTCCAAACCCAACTCTATTTTTCATTTAAAAACTCACAATGGTTCAAAACACTGCTTCATAACAATTTCAGGACCCAATTGGGGTTAAAGTACATCAAACATCACCACTTTATTTAATTAAAACCTTTAAGTCTTTTATAAATACTTTAAATTTATGTTCCACTTGAAATACCAAGTAATATTATTTTTCCAATTGAAAACTGAAATCAGGACATTAGGAAATTAGTTTTGAATATTATTAATAGCAAGAATTAAAAAAATACATCATTTAGAAATGTGATGCATTTAATGACATTCTAAATTAGGGGAATAAAAAATAAACCCACCCTATTTCAATGATAACCATGTTTTAATTCATCTCCTATGACTGATAATTCTATAAAAATCCTTGAAGGTTCCTCCACTTTAAAAAAATAACCAAAAAAACATATGGATCGCTCACCATGAACCCAGAATCACAACCTAGTATCCCCTAGAGTTCATGGTGGAGTAAAAAATTCCAAGGAGATGGGTGGATAAAGAAAAAAAATAAAGAAGTTGGAGGAGCTTACCTAGGGTTTTCAATTTAACATTTAAGGAATAAAGGAATAAAGTCACCCAAAGAGGGAGGGGGGGTTTATTGAAGCATGCCTAGGATGGGAAAAATGAGGGACACATTAAAGGGATAGGAATACAATTTAAATTAGGCCAGTGTAAATAAGGTAAAAAATAAATATTAAAACATGGGAAAGTCACATGGTTTGGATGTGTCGTTTAATAGAGTATTCACCAACCATAAGTGAGGAACTATAATAAAAACTATCATCACTTACATTGGAATACATAACTACTTCTAACAATGTGCAAACTCTGTGTCGGAAAACTTTCAGGTATATTAAAACACATTTTTGTCCTAAAAGTCATGAAAATCACAAATTACCCATGCCAATAAAATCATGCCCATTTAAAAAGAAATAAAAAGCCTTTATTTATGTTCTTGTTGAAGCATAAATATATAGTTACTCAAAATACTTGTTTTGAAATAAATTCATAGAGGGGAAAATCCCATAAAAATAAAACTAACTCCTGAAACTTTTAAAAAATCAAATTTCAACAAAATTATTTAAAATAAGACAAAATAAATAAACTTATAGTGACATAGGGTGTGATGAACTCCCCAGCGTGCCACTTTCATCCTCTATAATGTCCTAAGATAATGGGAAAGTACTAAAGATCATGGAAAAAATCACACCTCATGGATTGATGTGAGTTTGGAGGAAAAATTCCTAGAAAGTCCCTAATGAATGAAACCATAAAAAACTAACACACTTGTCTAATCAAATTTATTAATTCCACAAAACCACAATACACCCTTAAAAACAATTTTATAAGATCACCACAAAAGATCCTTGGAGGGAAACACACCAAACATAGGTCCCCCACCATTTAATAATTCACTAAATGGTTTAATAGAAAGAGAAATACACAATAATACAAAGACAATAATTATGAGATTAAATCTCTAATAAATCAACAAAATTCATCTGAGGATTTACACCCCTACCAAAAATTATGACTACTAAGACACCAGGTTCCAAATCTTGAATGAACCCACATCCCAAGAAATCAACATCCAGAAACAAAAACCATAACCAATCTTAATACACATATCAACCCAAAAACTTATAAAGAATTACATGGATGAATGGAACCTGAATAACAAAATTGTTTCTAAACACAAAGTCATGGTATTCAGTAGTTAAGAAGGGACCTAAAATCAAAAAAAAACCTACCAAGATGAACCCAACAAAGATACCACCATTATGTTTCCACCTATCATAGGAAAAATCTGTCATAGTAACCTAATCACCGACAAAAGAACCACCACAATTCAGCCCAACATAAATCCAATGTTCAAGGAATCAACAACCCGGAAAAAATGTTAAGCCACAAAGCATAAACCAATCAATATTTCATCACCATCCATAAGATAAGGACCCCGAAATGATTGATACATACTAAAAATAAATCACTAAAATTTGAAACCATATAAGGAAACACTACGAGTATCCAAGAATATTTCTAAAAGATATATTAATAAAAAATTCCAATTCATATTGACCAAACAAACACACCACTTTATTTTAGTTTACCATAAAGTGAATAAGTTAGAAGACTAGTTTGGGATATGATTAACACTAAAAGTGGGGTGGATCACTATTAGGGAATTTTTCCTTTTCTACCTTTTTATAACTTTACCTCTTAGTATTTTTGGGATCTCAATTCCCTTATTCTATTTTTCTTTATCTCGTGAAAGTATGTGACATTAAGTAAGTATAGAATAAATTATTTTTACAAGTTTCCCAAATCAATAAGAGTATCTAGTTTTTGTCATTTTTGGAGATAACAACTACATAGATTATCCCTATAATGATATACCAATTAAATTAGGTTTTCTAGAAAACATTCCTAATATAAGTGTGAGTCCCTACGATTTTGGAGGGGGAAGGAGATAATTTAACTTCTATAGAATAGTTGTGACCTGGTCCAACTTGTATCCTCATTGTGGTTATTTATTCTACCTAAGTAAATAATTTTAACATTCTATTTTAGATACATTATCACACCAATATCGTATTCCACTAGATGAGAATATCGCAGGATGTAAAAATACTTCTTTTACCATATATTTTCTACAACTTCACTTTTTTACTTGCACGGTACAAGGAACGAAACAATTATTATTTTTTATAGTTAAAATTTGAAAGATATTATTTATTCTTCCTCTTATTCATCTTATAAAAATAGAAATGCACAATACATTATTCTTTTTACATCAGTCATAATTATTGGAATATATTGGGGACTAATAATCATTGAACTCTTCCAAACAAAAATAATAATCCACTGATGTAAATTTGGTAAGAAGTTCTTCTTTTGTCTCTAATATTTGACACACAATAATCTACAGTTGAGTAGAAATGTTTTGATCTTTTTCTTGTTTAGTTGAAAACATTCTTCCCTGGATCCCATTCTTTAAATCCTACAAAAAATCGCACACTGTTATTGTGATTATCAGAATAGTGAAAGATCATATCAGCAACATCCTACTTGAATGGAATAAAGGCCTTCATTTTTTATTTATCTTTGATAATTCCCATTTTAAGGCATGAGGGGAACCCTTATAAGGCCCATAGGCTTATGAGAAACATTACATGACCCAGAACACTTAGAGGAATTTATCTTAGAAGAAACTTGGAACTGCCCCTCCCCAACATATATCATGATGTCAACTCTCAACATTCACATTGATGGTTTGATAGTTGTACTATTTAGAGATGCATGGATGTGGTACCGATGGAAATTCCATACAATCTCATTCTTCCAAGTCTTATTATCTATAATCTAGTTAATTATCATACTCTGAAACCTCGTATTGAGCCTTGTTATTTGTATCTATCTAGTTTCATCTTCATTTCATGTGCCCTGAAGGATATGAGGTGGCCCGAAGGCCTTGAGGCCGCACAAAAGCCTTACAGTCTAGAAGGCCTTCAGTTTCTCGAAGGCCATGAAGGTCTCATGGACCAAAATGGTGGTGTGAATACAGAAAGAGATGAATAGTTCTAGAATCTACAATACTGAAGATAACATTATATAGTACTAACTATAGTTTATATTACAGTACTGCTATAATAACCTAGAAATATGACTCCAGTCAGATTTGATTCCAGGTATCTTGGATGCACTTTAAGAGTCCTCTCCAATCAGGCTAAGGCTCGTGTGCCTCGACTCAATAACATCATAATTACTTTATATGTTTTTGATATTTTTCACAAGAAATATGAAATCATGTTTATTATTAGTTTCATAGTCAATCATGTACTCAGGTGAGTTGTTCTTCCTCCTTAAAATGAAATCATGGCCTCACATAGTTATATGGAAATCATTATTTTATGTGATTTCATACTTTATATATTTTTTATAGAGCTCTCATGCATACCCTAACACATTCCAAGTAGTTTATTATTATTTTATATATTCTTTATCTAGTTTGTTTCAACTCCATTTATTCTCATATATGCTAAAGAATTGAAAAAATAATGTATGCATTCTTATTCTTACCTCTTACAGTCACTTACTTGACACATGTAGATCATGAAAACTAGTACAGGATCTTGTTATATTCTAAAGTTGTTCTTCATGCACAGTGTATGCACAATATTTTTATGCACAAAATTATACTTTGAGAACATCATGTACTCAAGCTTCTCAAACACAAAATAGGATTCTTGATTCTACTTGTTCATCACATTGGATGTTATATGCAGACTCGCCTTCTTCATATAACATTGTGGGTATTACACTAACATTAGATCATAGAATAGTTCTTTATAAAATTTATTCATGTGTTTTTTCTTTAGATTGAAGACATTCAATGATCATTCTTCACATAATAGAGTATGTGGATCTCCCCACTTCACAAAGTTTAGAGGATAATGGGAACTATTCCACTTCACACAAAACAAGTCTCAAAGATGCTATGTTTTTTAGAAATGATATATATCATTAAAAATGTTAGCGGGGCAATATTTTCCACCTTTAATCATTATTATTTATAGATGAGAATCACCAACACTTATTCATTCAATTACTAAATCAAATCTATAATTTTTTTCCATGTAAATATATTCCTTAAATCATAGATAATTCTAGAATTTGAGAATGTTCCACAGAGTATTCCTTATTCAATGACACCAAAAATCATGGTGTCACTTCCTTTGTGATTTGAATCTCCTCGTAATGAGTATATCACAAGCACATGAAAAATATATTGTGTATATTTTTAAATATCAAACTTCACCATGAATATTAAATTAATGAGAATACAACTAAATCTTAGTAGTGTACTATGAAGCAGCATATTATGTGAAATATTATATGAATTAATGTGTAGCATGCATACATTCATTCCATCAATACCAGGTATTTTTTATCTTTCAATCATGGATCAATAATCAAAGTCATCACATGAAAATGCTTTGGCATGAGGATATCATCTGAAAGGGATAGAGATATAAGATGATATGCTAGGTTGATTGGATGGTTGATATCTATTTGATATGGTGGCTAGTGTTATATGTGTATGAGTTTGGTGGATGAATATTGCTCAATCCACTCAACCATCTGAAATCAATCCCATTATCAGTCGAGTACATCTATATAGTATATTCTACATCCTTTTATAGATAGAATCATGTAACTAGGGTTTGATCCTGGGTTTCACTATTTTTCTAACCACAACATGACCCCTACCATGCATGCTAACATATGTAAACTCATCCCATGCCTTTCTATGCAGGCGCTCTGCATCCTCCATGATCTATTGTCGCCACCATGGCTGGTTAATGGTTTCCACCAACCCACATAAGTAATGGGTGTAGGGTACTGTAAGATAACTATTTTTTTAAATAATGACCAAATAATATATATACTTACTAGATATCTATCATAAGAGAAAAAATAAAATATCAAAAAAAATCATGCACATTATTATGTATCATGCATTTACAATGAATGGGCACCTTATAATTCCCTCATGAAAAATAAAATTTTTCATTGTATTCAATAAAACTACTCATGCAATAAATATTTCGATGACCTTTTTCAATTCCTCTTCTTTTGTTCTATCTTTAATATAAATTCCAAAGAGTTATTGATCATCCACACTACTTTATTCTCATCTTGTAAATTTTTGTAATAAATGTTTATTAATTGAAACTTGTATTTGACAGAAATATCAGTTAAAAAACCATCATTGTTATTATGAGAATTCTCCAAGCATGACATACAATGTCATTTAATGAATCCATAACAATTATCTATGAATCACTACATTGTAAAATGATGTATATAATGCAAACTCTTCTAACGCAATTGGGAAAAGTAAAGCTATAATTTTTACATAGCCCACATTACATTAAATAAATCACCCCTTCAAAATATTTCATTCCTTTCTAAATTCATAAAACGACCTCATTTTCAAAAGTAAAGAACCCAAAAATTGAATCATTTGACAAAATTTGGACCCATTTCAAAACACATCCCATAAATTTATTTCAAAATCCCCTTATAAGAAAAATAAATGTTCAATATCCAATTTTAAAATTGATTTCCCTTGAGATGATCTGAAATAAAAATTTTATGAAATCCTATACTAAAAATGGATCTTTCAAGAATTTCACTTATCAAACTATTAAACCTTTCCACTAAAAAACACCTTAAAATAATTATAAGTAATTTTAATTAAAATTTAATTTATAAAATTTTTAATCATTTAATAGAACTCAAATTTTTAAAAAACAATTAATATATGTGGCCAATATTTTATAGATAAACCATAAATTTTTATATTACCATTTTTAAATGTCCCAGAAAACACATCATAAATATTTTTTATCTATCCCAAAAACCATTTTCGAAACACATAACAAAATTTCTTTAAGAGGAAAACCCAAAAAACAATGAAAAAATATCCATCAAAATTCATTCAATCACATCAATTTACCACAAAAATCTCATTAAATTAACATCTCTACAATGTTTTACAACATTGGGATCAATTAGAAAATGATGATAGTAAAAACAATCCATAAGCTAAAGAAATAGTGCATTGTTTTTTCCGATGGGCTAGTAAAACATGCACCAACCATGATATATGAATTATTATGGATGTAGATCTATTCTACATGGGATTCACATGGTTTATCAAATTGTGTGGTCTTACCCTAAAGCCATAGTATGTTCACCACTTTTTCCTATGAAACATAAAACAACCCCCAAAATCATTGATGTGCACCCTAGGGACCAAATTATATCCCACTATATCAACATCCATCGAAGATATAAAAAACCAAAATCAAAATCCTTTCTCAAATATGTTAGTACCCATGGAAACTTGAGTTTTTAAATGAGTAAGAGATCATCAGGCCCTCTCCCACACCTACCTCTCAAGTTATGATGGAAGTTATAATCTTTATACTACATAGACATGCACAAAATAACAAGATGTAGTTATCTGATAAAATATTTCCATGAATCAAACCAGGATTCCACTAGATCAGACACACAATCTGACCCCTGACATACTCGAGGAATGTTCCAGTTCCCCATATGTTTCAAAATAGTGTTGGATTCTTGGGGCATAAGTGGTGGGAATTATTTCAACCTTGATATGAATATATAAAGAAATCTGATCAAAGTGTATTGTGATATAAATGGAAGATTTTATAAAATAATGCATAAATAATCTAGTAAGAATCACATAAAAAAATAGAAGAATAAATAATTACCCTCATTATATATAAAAAAGGGAACTAGAATGTTATGACCAATACAGATACATCCCAAAGGAAAAGAAAAGAAAATATCAAACCTATTGACTATCATTAAGCTCCATGTGACCCCCAGTCACTCTCTTGCTCCCAATACTACCACTATGAATAACCTGGACATTTTGAATGATAACACTAAATCCAAATCCAGTGACATTAAATGATTTTCATAAAAGCTTCAATTGTTGATTGGCGTATTTGGGGTGAGAGTGAAACTGGGCCCATTAGTATTTTTCCAAAGAAATTCTTTACAAATGAAATTTCATATTATGTTAGTATTAAATAATATATATGAAACCATGTTTTCAATAATTATTTTATTAAATATAATTTCACATGAAATCCATTTTAAAAACTTCCATTTTTTCTTTTAAATTAAAACAATCACATAGAAAACATTTATTCATCCTAATCTTGTTTTACGAAAATTACCTATTTCAAAACCATTTTCAAAAGTCACATTATTAATAATAGTTTAAAAATATAATTAAAAAATTAAATATATAGGAAAAATACACATTAATAATAAATTTAAAACACTAAACTAAAATGTAACAATATGATATATACAAAAAAATTATAAAAACTGTTATGGTGCCACACATGCCGATCAAGCAAGGAAACCAAAATAAAATAAAGATCCCTAAGGAGAACCTCGAAGTAGGAATGGGAAATTATGAAACATCATATGATGTGATCATAGACACACGAGTCTTAGATACATTATTATCTATATTGACAAACTATTATGCATATAACCAACCTTCTTCTTTTAACTAGCTTCATCGGTGAAACTTCATATGGACTCCAATATCATAGCATATATTTTCTGTATAATCTAGACTAGATAATTGTCATCTCCCATCCCTCTATAATACACTGAAGATACTAATATTTGTCAATTAATAGAAAGTTATAATTCACATGAATCAATAAATCATAAGTAATAAATATCATCTCACCTCTTGCACCCTCACAAGAAACATTCTCTTTCACAATTCAATCAAAAAATAAAAATATATATCTACCCTTTAGTAAAAAATATACACTAATTCAATAATTAATATCCCTCTTAGGGATCATAGTTCAATAAAGAGATATATAGGGTCTCACACACCTATAATATTTAGAAAACTGTACAAAATTCATAAGCATGCCTTTAATAAATATGAACATGGGATTAGAAGTCATTATTTAGTGTATTGAATTTATATTTTAAACCATTCCGTAAAATCAAAACATTGAAATCTATTTCTAAAATAATTGATAAAACTATTCGTTATAGAAATAAGAAGATCCATTTCCAAACCTACTCCCTTTTTCATTTGAAAAGTCTGAATGGTTTAGAAAATTACTTCTTAAACATTTAGAAACCTAAATGGGGTCAATGTTAATAAAAATGTACCCCTTTATTTAAAACAAAACTCTTAACCTTTTAAAAATACATGGCATTCCAAGTATCACTTGAAATTCCAAGTAAAAGATTTATTGAAATTGAAAAATCCATTCAATCCATTTTACATTACATTTTAACTATAATACATTGGAATAATTTAGAAAATTTATCATTTATAAACATAAAACATCAAGATAAATTCTAAATTAAGTGAATTCACAAAAACACATACCTTGGTTCAATGACAATAAAGATGGAAGTCTTCACTTATGATGATGAATGATCTTATAATCCCCAAGGGCTCTTATCAATGACCAGAATACTAAAAACACCCTTGGATAGGTCTTCTAGAACCCTAAACATAAACCAAATATCTCTTATGTTTCATGGGAGGGACAAAAATTAATGTATAATAGAAAACTAAGAAGGAATAAAGAGGAATGTGGAGCTTTCCTAAGGGGTTCTATTGAAAATAGAAGGAATCGAGGCTTAAAGATAACCAAGGATGGAGGAAAATATCCCTTAATGTGTGAGTAGGAAAATATGAATGAGAGGAAATATATATGAAGGGGAATTCCCCTTAAATTAATCTAGAGTAAAAAAGGAAAACACCAAAATAAAAATCAGGGAAACTCACATAGTTTGGACACACAATTTTCTAAATTGGGCACCCACTATGTGCAACCATTGGACGGGAAAACGACCCGTTGGATGGTTTTTTTCACATGGTTACTCCTAATAATGTACCAACCATACTATATCCAACTCCCACAAAAGTTAATAAACAATTTTTTTGACGAGTAAAGAAAACCGTGTGCTCCACATGCAGGTCCAATCATGCACATTAAAAATTTAATAAAAGTCCCTATGAATTCATCCTCATATGAATCAATGTCGATTTTATCCTAAAGCATGTGGTGGAAACAATGTGTTTAAGAGAAAATTTTCAAAGAATAATAAAAGTAAATCCTGAAACTTATAAAAAATCAAATTTCCACATAATAAATTATATATTATAAAATAATTAATCCTATAGGGACACAGGGTGTGACATTAAATTAGTTGAAGAGACATAGATTATATAGTATATCAGTGATATGGATATCATAATATATTGATACTTCTTATAATTAATTTCATCATTTGTAATCTCTAAATTACCAAGATTTAGGGAACATGACCCACCAGTAGGAAATCTACATTTTTGTGTGTCATTAGATGTTCACATCCACGGATGCATGTAATGATCCTCAAACATTAAAATTATTTTTAATGTACTTCATGGGTCACCTAATTTGATATATTTTCATAAACCATGATGGAATAAATTCATTGTGAGTTTTGTTACATTGGCTTGGCAAGACTGATATTTGATTAATGAATAATATGAGAAAGGGTTCATCGCTTACATTATTTTAACAGAAGCTAATATCTAAGACCCTTTAATAGGAATGAATCTATATGATTAATTCTATGGTCATGGAGTAATATTGGGAAGTTAAATTATAAAACTTCAAATAAAGATACATCAAGTACATAGGCCTATGACACTAATATGAAACCTTATTGATTAGAGATATATTGCCAAAGGGTTTATTTTACATAATGTTTTTTCATATGTAGTTATTATCATATCAGAATTTATATTATTTCTATATGGGTGTCTTATCATGCTCTCGATGATAACCATGGTATTTAATCAATATTATCAAATTCCACTTAGAATGTGTTTTATAGGATCAAACACTAAGTGTACTAAAAACCTCAGTTAAATCCTCTAGGATTTTAATCAATTTGAATGAATATTATTCCCATACATGGTTTAATAATTATTCATGTCTAGTGAATAATGAAATAGTATTAATTAATTCAATAAATATTCGGTATTCAAGGTCTACTAACTATTATGTTGGATTGGTGGACCAAGATTAATGGACTGGAGTGAAATGAAATATTAAATTTTATTTGAATAAATATTAATTTATTTATTCTAGAAAATTATATTTATTTGTTCACAAATTTTCTAAATGTTAAGTAAATGACAATAATAATGTTATTAATATGTAGACATTGGGTACTCTAGGCATTAAGAGAATAATAAGGGCCTATGAATAGTTATTTATTCTCTTACACTCGGTCTACAAATACCTAGTCATGTTATTCACTAAAAATAGCCTAGAAATTCTAATAATCACATGAAATGAATTATAGAGATGATCCTATCAATCATTATTGAGATCCTTGTTGAGTCAATAAGTTTTCCTTTTGACTTTTCCATTCCCTCATGTTTTGAAAATCACAAACACTCTATCTTAAATAAAATTTCTTTTCCCCTATGTTTTATCTTAATAAGGAAAATTATCCTTCCCCAAGAAAAATTTATCCTTATCATGTTTTCATTGTTCATATCATAATATCTCTAAACCTAACTCATTTTATTTCTATGTTTAAAATTTGGATTCATATATAAAACCTTGATATCTTAAAAATACTTATATATAGAGCATTCTATTTTCTGGATCTGAATTTAGGCTTTGAATTCTCTGAATTCAGACTCCGAACTGTCTGATTTTAGACTCTGAATTCTCTAAATTTAGACTCCGAACTTTGTGAGTTCAGAATCCAAATTCTATTAATTCAGACTCTAAATTCTATGAAATCAGACTCTGAATTTCTTTGAAATTTAGACTCCGGAATTTTATAAAATCCATGTTTCGAATTCTTTTGAAGAATGAATCTAAATATTCATGTATTATAGACACCGAATGGTTTTTGGATTGGACTATGAACTTTTTTTCCCTTAGACTACAAAAAATTAATTTTGATAAGAAATCATATTTTACTTACTCTTGTTTGAGTTATAAAATGATTTCATTCATTCTATTTTTAACCAACCATTGTTTGAGTGATACGTGTATAGGTCCCTCTCAAATTCAAGGAAAATATGACTGTTGTAGGAGGGATCCAACCATTGAAGATGTGCCTATAAATAAGATCTCATTTCAATGAGATCAAATATGTTGATCAATCTAGATATTACATGATTCTGAAGTAATTTCTAGAGAGAGAGAGACTTTATTGAATTGTGCGTACTGAAAATCTTGTTCAGAATTGCTTCATGTGACTTCGAATGTGGCTGAGTACATTCGAGGGCTTCTGGGGATAAGAAGATAGAGGTGTCGACTACCTTGAAGTTCTAGTGCTTATGGGGATAGCAAGACAGACTCCGATATTCGTATCGAGGTTTTACCCAAGTGTGGGAAAGATATACTTTCTTTAAAGTATAAATCAAGGCACTGTTATCCAATGTTGTTAGATACCCTACTCATTGGGTGAAAATATTTACTACTTGTTACTTGTATTGTTTCAAGTTTTCTGCTGCATTTTTATTATTAATTAAAGTATAACTATCTTATACATTCTTATACTTGTACTCTGATAAGTAAGATTCTATATGCTTTAAGGTGGAATCTTAGCTTTGTAAAATTTTATTAAGTTTCATTTGTGGAACCACATTTCTGGAATCAAGAAAGTTTATAGAACTAAGAGTTCATGTGAATTTACCTTATTTAGCATTGTTAAACATTACTGTATTTAAAAGTACCTATGAATTTTTTTTAAAAGTATACAATTCACCCCCTCTTGTATATTGAGTATTTACATTCATCATTTCAATCCAAAAATTGGCATCAAATGTGGTCTCTGAGATACTTATATTCAAATATAAGTTTTCCTGCTCATATTTTTCAATGTTCTGTATTTTCCTTGCATAGGATATTTTTATCCTTATTTACAAACGTTTATTACTAATATGTTTGTGTGGAAATATATTTTCTTTGAGATGGCAGGAAGTAACATTGGTTCAATAAAAAATCTTAATCCAACTAGACCACATATTTTTTATGGGAATGATTATGAATATTGGAGAGATCGTATGAAGACTTTTGTTATTAACACTAAAGTGGACAATATTGTTATGATGACTGGAGATTACAAGATTCTTGATAAGGAATTCCGAACTTTTACTAATCAAGAGAAGTCAGAATATCAACTAAACTACAAGGTACACAATACTTTGTTGTGTTCCATGACCAAGAATATATAGAGCCATATTTATTCTTGTGAAGCTGCAAATTGTATTTGGAAGAAGCTTGAAGTAACTCGTTTTGGAACTTCCAAAGTTATTGAAACTAGAAGAGATTTTCCTAGAGCTGAGAACCATTGTTTTTTATTTATGAATGGAGAACCTATATGTAAGGTACAATAGAAATTTATGACTATTGTAAACATCTTACAATCTGTGGCTGAAAATTTTTTGTATGATGAGGCACTTGTAGACAAGATTATTTACATCATGCCTAATTAGTGGGAATATAAGAGAACAATTATTGATGAGAATAGGAAAGTCTCACAGATTACTCTTTTTGAGCTTTCAGGAACTCTTCTTCAACATGAAACAAGAATGAAGAGAGATTCTGAAAATGTTAAGAAAAAGAATGGAAATGGAAGTGTTTCTTTTACAACTACTTCAAATCATATGAACTGAAAGACCCCAGAGAGAGTTACAAGATCTAAGCCTAAGAAGGTTACTATTTTATCTAAATCATGTGAATGTGAACATTTTTAGAATCAACTAGATAATCTTTCTTGAAGGATGAACAAGATAGTTGGGAAGAAATACTTTCATTATAGATACAATAATAAAGAAATAGAGGATAAGAAAGACTCTTAAGTCCCTTGTTATTAATACAAAGGAGTTGGGCACATAAGGCCAAATTGTCTTATTATTAAGATAACATATATAAAGGAAACTCATTCACAGAGAAATATAAATAATTTCTACAAAGATAAAGGTAATAATGTTTTGAAAGCTAATGACAAATGGAGTTCCAGTGGTGGAGACTCTTCTGATGAATCCTTAGATTATGAATCTTCTGGATAAAAGAATCTCGGTATTCATGCCAAGTTACCTATTAAAAATCAGTGCTTAATGGCTAAGGTACACAATGCAGAATTAATAAACAATGTATCCATGAATGCTAACTATGGTGGTAGTAAATGTTATGAATCCTCTGATGGAGAATCGTCTGCTAATGAAGATCATACTTTACCTACTTATGAATAAGTTCTTAGGTTTTCTAGGCTCATTGAGAATGGATATTCTAAAGTCTATAAAAATCTTGATAAGGAAAATTCTTTAATTTCTGTTCTTACTAAGGAAATATCAAATCTTTCTAAATATCTTGATAAGAAAATCCTTGATTTTGAAAGTATTTCAAAAACCATTGAGGACGTTAATTATGAGAAGGATAAAGTTTCTAAGGATCTAGAAAAAGTAATATTTATGAAAAATGTTTTCAAGCATAACTCTAGTGCTAAAACTAATGTTTTTAAAGATAAGAACATAGTTATTAGACTAAAGTAAGAAATATTTTCCTGGAGGAAGTGTTTGTCAACCTTTACCATAGGTAAAGAAAACTTTGATAAGATGTATTCCCAAATTTTACCTCTAAGGAATAATTCTGGTTTTTATTATACGAGTTCAAAAATGATTTTTAGTAACCATTATTTTGTTCCTCAAGGTGCTCCTTTCTTCACTAAATTTCAGTGTGGTGGGTATTGGGAAAAAAATAATTCCTTAAACAAAACTCAGTCATTAGGTTATCATAAAGCTTATTTTTCAAAGAAAATGTGGATTCCTAAAATTTTCCTTTCTAATGTTTCTGGATCCAATAAATTTTGGGTTCTAAATGTCTAACACTCTTATTTTCAAGAAAATAAAGAGAGTACCAATATAAATACATGGTACATGGATAGGTGATGTTCCTAGCATATGACAGGTAACAAAAACTTCTTTGAAAAGATTATCAAGATGAAAGGAGGAAAAGTAAATTTCGAAGATAATACTAAAAGAGAAATTATTGGTATAGGTAATGTTGTTCTTCTTGAAAAAACATTGATTTCAAATGTTTTATTTGTTAAGGGTCTTAATCACAACCACATTAGCAAAAGTCAATTATATGATGAAGGTTACCTTGTGAATTTTAGGAATGAAAAGTGCTTAATACAGAATTCCAAGGAAGATTTTATTCTTTATGCGCACAGGAAAAATAATTATTACACATAAAAATTAGAAGACCATAGAAGCCATGATCTACCTTACCTTATTGCAATATAAGATCATTCTTGGTTGTGGCATAGATGGTTAAGACACTATAATTTAAGTAACCTTTCAAAACTCTCTAAAAAAGACTAGTTAAGGATCTACTGGAGCTTAGATTTGATTCTTCAAAAGATTTTGATCCATGTCAATATGGAATTCAACATAAATAAAGTTTTAAATTAGTCGGTGAATTCACAACTACTAATGCATTACAGTTAGTTTATATGGACCTTTTTTTATCCAACACAAACTAGAAGCATTGGCGAAAAATATTATGTATTTTTCTTAGATAATGATTATACTAGATTTATATGGGTCTATTTTATAGCAAATAAATCTGAAACTTTTCTGTATTTATAAAGCTTTAGATCCCAAGTTAAAAATGAGAAAATCATTCCTTTGATAACTATTCATAGTGATCATGGAGTTGAATTTAAAAATTATGATTTTGAAACCTTTTGTAGTAGAAAAGACATTAATCATAACTTCTCAGCTCCCAGAACACCTCAAAAAAATGGTGTTGTTGAAAGAAGAAATATAATTCTTCAATATATAACAATAACCATGTTGACTGAATATTCTGTAGCCAAAAATTTTTGGGATGAAGCTATAAGTACTACTTGTAATACAATAAATTTTGTTTTGATTGGACCTTTTCATAATAAAACTCTTTATGAGTTATGGAATGGTAGAAAACCTCTAATTTCCTGCTTCAAGGTTTTTGGTGGTAAGGTATTCATTCTTAATACTAAAGATAATCTACAAAAATTTTCAAAAAAATCTGATGAAGTAATTTTCTTAGGCTACTCAATAACTTCTAAGGCTTTCAGATTTTTCAATATAAATACCTATACTGTTGAAGAAACAGTACATGTCAAATTTGATGAAACTAATCCTTTTGTTTTTAGAACACCTCAACCGAAAACTTCAGATGTGTTTTCAAAAATTGATAATCAACAGTTTATAGAAGATTCTTCTAATAAGGAAAATGTTAAAGAAGGTATTTCTGATGCATTTACCCCAAAATATTTTCTACCCTACATTGAAGAATAGGTTTTACAAAATCCAAATTAGTTGTTTCTTAAGAATCATCCTAGTGATAGTAACATTGGTGATGTAAATCAACATGTAAGTACTAGAAGCACTATATTAAATGTAGTAGAACATCTAGCATTCATTTACCAATTTTAACTAAAAATCACCAATGAAGCTTTAGGTGATGATTATTGGATAAAATCTATGCCAGATGAGATAAATTAATTAAAAAAGAATAAAATTTGGACCTCGGTTGAAATACCTACGGAAACTTCTTTTATTGGAGTAAAATGGGTCTTCACAAATAAATGTGATAAAAATTTAATCATAGTAAGAAATAAAGCTAGATTTGTTGCTAAAGGCTATAATTAATGCGAAGGAATAGACTATGGAGAAACCTATTCATCAGTATCTAGATTTGAATCTATTCGTATTATACTTGTCTTTGAAGCATTCTTAAATCTCAAACATATCCAAATGGATGTTAAATGTTCTTTACTTAATGGTTTTGTTCAAGAGGATGTTCTTGTCGAACAACCTCCTGGTTTTGAATATAGAAAACATCATGAACATGTTTACAAACTTACCAAAACATTGTATGTACTTTTCAAACCCATTGAACATGGTATGATAGACTTAAAATATTTTTGCTTCAAAATAATTATGTTAAGGGAAATTCTGATCCAACCCTTTTTATAAATAATGATAAGAAAACTGTTTTGAATGTTCAAATTTTTGTTGATGACATTATATTTTTTTCAACTCATCAATCATTAACTGATTCCTTTGTGGATCTAATAAAATCGGAGTTTGAAATGAGTATGATGGTTGAGTTATCATTTTTTCAAGGTTTTAAAAATTCTCAAAAACTAGAAAGAATCATTATATCCCAACATAAGTATATTAAATATTTTTTTAAATTGTATGGATATGATAACACTAAGAGTATATGTACTCTCATTGGTACCTCAAATTCACATGATCTAGATGAAGCTGGGAAACCAGTAGATCAAACATCTTATAGAGGTGTGCTAGGAAGTCTACTTTACATGATAGTTAGTCATCCAGACATAATGTTTCCAGTATACTTATGTGAAAGATATCAATCCAATCCTAAGGAATCTCATTTAAATGTAGTGAAAAGGATTTTTCGCTACTTAAAGGGAACCATGAATCTTGGACTCTTTTATACTTCCAGAAATAATTTTGTTTTAAAAAGTTTTTCAGATGCTGACATTGGTGGATGTATAATGGATATGAAAAGCACATACATAACTTGTTATTTCTTAGGGGATTCATTAGTTTCTTGGTCATGAAAAGAGAAACACTCCGTAGTAATTTCTAATGTTGAAGCTGAAAATTTAGCGGCTGGAAGTTGTTTCGCTCAATTGTTGTGGATGGAACATACACTGACAGAATATGGTATGAGTTTTACCAAAACAAAAATTTTGTTTGATAATACTAGTTCCATATCCTTAAGTAAAAACCCTACATGACACTCTAGTGAAAAACACATAGATATTATGCATCACTTTCTTAGGGATCAGACACAAAAAGAAGATATCGTTATTCAATTTATCGGAACACAAGATCAACTTGCTGATATTTTTACAAAATAATTACCATATGATAGATTTGAATACATTAAACTAAAGTTAGGTATGATAATTATAAGGTAATCTTCCATGTTAACTTCCTGTTGAAACCAATCTTCTTATAGTAAGGAACTCTTTTTCATAGGTGGAGTACATTTGTTTGTTAGATTTTATTAATTTTTCGTAGTCTAAAATTTTTGTAGTCTAAAAAATTTTCATAGTATAAAATATTTTCGTAGTCTAATTTTTTTCTTGTAGTCTAAATTTTTTCACAGTCAAAATTTTCATAATGATGACTTTCATACTTCATATATTCGAAATGAATATTTTCGTACTTAACATTTTTATAAATAATATTATTGTACATAAAATTTTTGTAATGAAGGTGTTTGTACTTAAAATTTTTGTAATAAAGATTTTTGAACTTAAAATTTTCATAATGAATATTTTTGTACAAATTTTTTTTTATAATGGTGTTTTTTGTATTTAAAATTTTTTGAATCAAAAGTTCTTGAAGAATAATTTTTCTCATTATGAGTAATCTTCCTAGAAATCTGAAAGGTATGATTCCTTTTCTAAATTTTCGTAATCAACTTTTACTTGTTGGTATTTTATTTTGGTTTTAAATTTTTCAGATTCACTTTTCCTTAAATCCGAATGTTTTTTCTAAAAACCTCAAAAGATCAGAATCAATCAAATCTTCTTCTGTGGTACTTCTCAACCATTAGATCTTCTCAAGATTCTTTCAATCGTTGGATCAATGGGGGAACCTAAACTGTCTCTTCGATTGCTTATATAATGGACCCCCTGATGGTTGTCCCACATCGATCTCCAAGCTCTTCTTTGTTGAAGCTCTTCCCATCCTACAAAATCTAGTTCCGAACTTCTCGGATTTTCCTTATATATGAATGTCTGCCAATTTTTCTTCCTATAAAGAAATGTGGACATTCAAGCCAATCTATGAATGGAAGATATATAGAGAAAGATTAGTTGATGCAAAGTTTTATGCCACATATGACTTTATCGTTACCAAGAATATCAAACTCAATTTCTATGAGAGTATATGTATTTCAAAACAAAAAGCTCAAGATTTAGTATATCCGGGTTTGTTAGTAGAGTTCTATGAGTAAGTATCTTTTTTCTAGGAAAAAGGTAGGAGTATGTTTTCTTTTAAGTGTTAAGGAAATCAATATTCACTTTCTTTCACTAAGTCTGCAAGTTTGGTTGGTATTCCTTATAAAGGGGAAGTTGAGTTCTGTACTCACAAGCTACCTGATGTTCAATGATATTTTGATAAGGTAAAGGCCATGGCTTTCTTTGGTCTTTTAGAAGTAAATACTCTGAAGATTATTCACCTTTCTACAAACTTTCGGATTCTTGAACTGTGGGTTCAATGATTAATTATTCCGAGAAAAGGTGATAAGGGTACTCAAAAGAAGAGTTACATCTATATTTTGGATTTCTTGGTGAATTTATGGAAGATAAATTTTGTTAAGTAAATTCTAGATTACGATTGAGAATATTAAGAATGGGAATTTTAAATATCAAATTATTATAAATGCAACCATTCTGTAAATGACGATTTTTAGGTGTTTAGAATCCTTCAAAATTCATTACAGTTATAAGTAGAGGAATTTCAAAGTCATGTTGTCGAGTGATGATACTTTGAGAAGGATGAAAATTGGTTTTCCCAAATAATTTGAAGAATTATATGATTTTCCTGAAGGGGAAGTTGAAACCCTTTCAAAGAAACAAGAGGTAGATGAAACCTCTAAAAAGGGTGGAAGGAAGAGAAAGGGGAGGGAAGTGGAAGAGGAGGCAAAAACTCCGGTGGAAAAGAAAATTCAGCTAGCACCCTTGAAGCCAATGAAAAAAAAATATTATCTTGATGAGGTAGTATAAAAGTGGAGAGAAGATAAGAAAAATCATAAAAAAGGGGAGACTATGTTTGGCCTGGACCCTTTTAAGGAAAAATATTTGATGGAAAAGGCAGCTGAAGTGCCTGAGAATCAATAGAAAGAGAAGAAGTATGAAAACGTTTTCTAAAGAAGAGATAGTCCAATCACTTCTGAAGGCTGCTGAGAAAGCATCCGATAATATTCTAGTACCAGAATCCTTTCTGATATAATCATTAACAGAGACTCCAAGAATGAAATTTTCGACTCCAGAAAAAGTTCAACAAAACCAAGTGGATGAAGAAGAAAAATAAGGGAGTGATGATACTAAATATTTGATAATGTATGTTTAGGATTTTCATGAGAAGGAAATTCCTTATGAAAAATTATCATTCCGAACCTCTAAAGTCGAGTATTAAAAAAATTATACCCTAGGGAATGATGAGAAAAGTGGAGAAGAAGTGAAAAAAGTGTCTGAAGAAGAAAGCTCCAACCATGATTTCGTTCTGCCAGAGGCTGCTGAGGCAGGAGCTGAGAAGGAATAGGTCGATGAAGATAAAATTGTGAAACTATCTGATAGTGAATAAGAATCGCCCAATTAAGAATAATTCATTACAAAAGTAGATAAGTGAAAACAAGTGGTATTTGATACACCTAGAAAATCCATAGTGAACAAGAAAGAAGTCGGTACTTCATCGAAGAGTAAACTTGCTGAGTTAGAAAAATAATCATCACCAATCAAAATATCTGATTCAGAATCATCCTCTCGTGGACATGATTTTGTAGTCCAATCTTTGAAAAAGATTTTTGTAACTATCCCTCTATTTTCAAGCATAGACTAAAGATCCCAGATGCTTCAACATTCATTAAATCAAAAATCAGATTCAGTATCCATGGTGATGGATATTTGTGTCAATATTGAGGCTGATTTCAAAAACTTTTTCATAAACTACGAATCCCACTAATGATCTTGCATGAACATGATTAGCTAGTCAAAGAAAACTGTAGAATACATGAGAATTCTTGATGAGTCTCAAGATAATGTCAAGTATGCATTTGATACCGAAGATAGTAAGCTCAAAGTTCTCACCAAGTCTTCTAGGGAAAATACATCTCTTGAAGAAAATACTCAAAACCAAGAAGTCAAAGATCTGAATGGAAAATAATATTCAGTTTCTCAGAGTTGGAAGAGAGAAAGGGATCACGGGATTGAGATAGAAGAGAATCTAGTTAAGCAAGAAGAAGTTTTAAAGGGTCATGTAGATTCTTTTAAGGCTCAAAAAGAAAAAATCAAAGTCATTAAGAATAAACCAGAAGATCAAGATCAGTCTCTCAAACCTGTAGAGGAGGATCACAAGGAACTCAAGAAGCTCAAAACCATAGTGAAGAAGATGATGCTCAAAGATAAGAGAGGATAATCTTATTCAATTATGATCTTTTTTTTGTATTTCTTTCTTGTATACATTTTTCCAATCATAATAAAATTTTGGGTTTCTCTTTATAAATTTCATTGTCTAGTACAAATATTTCAGGTACCATATTTTCTTTTCAATTCCCTATATTCCTTTTTGAAAATCACAAAGGGGGATAAAGTAATGTTAAAAAGAATACTAAGTAATAATGAGATATCCCTATGTAGGGGGGGGGGGGGTTATCTATGTGGGAGTTCTTATCCAAGAATATTTTTGTATAAAATAAAATGATAATTCTCAATCTAAAAATCTAGAAAATGATCCTTAGTGTTTCCAAATCCTAAGGGGGATTTAGTCGTATTCATCATTTCCAATGTTTTAAGGGAGATAAGTTTTATTTTCAATGTCAAGAAAAATATTCTCTAACTATCCCTCTATTTTCAAGCATAGACACCTAATGGTTTTTTTGATTATACTCCGAACTTTTTTCCATAGTCTCCGAAAAATGAATTTGTTTAAGCAATCATATTTTACATACTCTTGTTTTATTTATAAAATGATGTCGTGCATTTTGTTTTTAACTAAATGTTGTTTCAGTGACCTGTGTACAGGTCTCTCTGAAATTCAAGGAAAAATATGACCGTTGGAGGAGGGAGTCGACCATTGAAGATGTGCCTATGAATAGGATCTCATTTTAATGAGCTCAAATACATTGATAAATCTAGATATTACATGATTCTAAAGTGATTCATAGAGAGAGAGACTTTATTCCGTTGTGTGTACTGAAAATCTTGATCATAATTGCTTCGTGTGACTCAGAATGTTGCTGAGTAAATTCGAGGGCTTCCAGGGATAAGAAGACAGAGGTGTCGACTACCTTAATGTTCAAGGGCTTCCAGGCATTGCAAGACATACTCTGATATTCATATAGAGGGCTTACCCTGGTGTGGGTAGGACATACTTTTTTGAATGTATAAATCAACTGACCTTTATTCAAGGTTGTGGGATACCCTACTCTTTGGGTTAAAATATATATTACTTGTTACTTTTATTGTTTCAAGTTTTCCGCTGCATTTTGATTGTTAATGAATGGATAACTATATTATAATTTCTTATTTTTTTAATTTGATTAGTGAGTTTCTATATTCCTTAAGGTAGAATCATCGCTTTGTAAACTTTTCCAAAGTTTCATTTCTGGAACCACATTTTAGGAATCAAGAAAGTTTGTAGAACTAAGAGGTCTTGTGAATTTACCTTGTTTAACTTTGTTAAACATTACCATCTTTAAAAGATCTAATATTTTTTTTAAAGTATACAATTCCCCCCCCCCCTCTTGTATATTGAGCTTCTACATTCATTATTTTGATCCTACAATCCTCCCCCAGATCACAATCAATAATGATATAGGTCATCCTCTCCTTACCTCCCAAGTCTAATGAGAACAAAAGAATGTTTCCTCCTTGAAGAGATTCTTTTAGGGATCAACTGTGAATGACACAAGTGTTGGAGTTTTCCATGACATCACCTAGTTATTTATATGGTTAATCTTGGAGGCATGTAGATCACATCTAGATCACCTGTAGAGGGATTCTACCCTTAAATTCTCACACCACAATAATGATATGCCAAGAGGTGGTATGCCAAATATATAATGAAGAAATAATTCTAGTTCAAGGTAATTATTAATCTTTATAAATTAATTTTAAATTATATGTGATGATCATATATTATGAATTATGGGGCTTCGGTTTGATCTATTTTTTACTATAAATTTTATGGATTTGATGAAAAACCATTATTGGGAAAGGGTCTTAACACCTATGTAATTCCCCATAACCTTCAAGGGGTATTAGAGTGGTTAAATGTTAGTTTATGATTATTTATTTATTTTGGATTTATTTATGAATTTAACATTAGTTTTAATATTTTATATTCTTTCATTAATATAATATTTTTTAGATCTACTCTTCCGCTTATTAATTCTTGACTTTATAACCAATAATTAGTTTAAAACATATGATGAATGGATGAAGAACCCATTTGGAGGTGATAAGAATTCTTGTTGTATAGTACACGAGTAGATGATGTGTGGACCAATGGTAAAAATAATGTTCCCCTCTACACTGAACTAGGATGAACCATGAAAATTTGGGGTTGTCATACTGGAAATACATAGGGTGTTTTTAATACATGCCACATGTCGATCGATCTATCCAAATGCACAGTTATCTGGTGGTCACATGGTGTGTAACTCTAGTGCACTTTGTGTACCTTATTAATATATATGACAAACATTCATGTTAACTCCAAAGAAATGTATTTTGAATAGATAATGAAGATACATACCCAGTGTATAACTAGAATCTACATTCCATCTATCATTTCTATTTATGAAAAAGTATATTGCAAATAATTAATCTATTTAAAACTAATAAATACGTTTTAGTGTTTCAGTTATTGATAGTAAAATCTATCAAATAGATTTTATATATATTGAATATTTAATTAATTTATTTTTAATATTTGAAACTATATACCATGTATAATTATAATTAGGTGACTAATTTTTGTGTATTTTAAGAATTAAATGATTTTTAATTAACATGTTTTGGTGTTTTGGTTATAGACATTACATGTAATGTAAATATGTGAAAAAATGTTCATGTTATATTCCATATGAGTATATATCATATAACCACAATATATATTTGGTAGTTAGGATAGGTACATTTCGTGTTTCCTCTAAGGGCGTGATTTGTGCTTAATTATTCATAACAAAATTAATTAATACAATTTGATTAAGATTATATTATATTATAATCCTAACAAAATTATTGAAATTATGATATTGGAATTGATAAACTAATAATGATAATTATTTGATTTGAGTTCAATTTATCTTAATAAAAAATTATAGAAACTAATGTTAGTTTATTAAATGAGTATTCATTTCCTATTTGAGTATGGTTATGAGGAAATAAATAACTATGTATATAAATGGTTTCTTATAATTTATTTTTATTTCATGGTTTTATAATAATTTAATAAATTAAAATGATGGTATCTATTTTAACCCCTCTTCACATTTCGTATGAGAATACATGTTCGAAGATTATTTTTTGTAATCCTCTTAATCAATATTTTGGTACCCCTCACCTATGTTTGAGTAATGAATATGAAATTAATAGATATCTCGGGTGAGTGGAGGTAGTTAACGATCAGAGTTGAGGTGAAACCAATCTATGATATACATAGGCAGAATACCACAACAAAATCTATGTTATGATCTAAGGTGTTTATTCCCTTATGGTTGATGGTCAGTTTATCATCTTCTAGATAAACTAACAATTATGAAAAACTCATGATGATACCACATTTATTATTTTATTTGTGTCTAGTTTCATTTTAAATTTTATTATGGATTCTTTTACCATGATCACATACATTAAAAAAACAATGATAATATAATGTGGAATTGGAATAAAATTTGATAATACAATGATTTTATCATGATGTGGTTAATCACTTATGTAAAATTTTCTTATTATTAAATATAATGTAATAAAGATAAAATGGGAATATTTCACAAAAAAAATAATAATTCTCAATCAAATATTGTGTTATACAATCAATTAATTACTTTAATAAGAATTAAACTGTAGAACTAAGTGTTTTCATGGAAAAATCCTCGACACATGTTTTTCTTAGGGAATTAATATGTGAATTTTGGTTCAACATTACCAAATTTGTATTTGAGTGTAATGGAAAAATTCTAGTCAATACTATTTTTTTTGGAAAGAGCTGAGTAAATACTTGTTTTGTATTTGAGGATTGGGGAGTCCACTCAACAGATCAATGAACGGTGAATTAATGCAGTTTCCAAGTTATGTCTTCCAAACTATCTTTCATTAAGATTATTTTTGATCAATATTAGAGAAGGATAAATTTATCACTAGCATGAATTTAAGAAATAGCATAAATGTGATTTTATTATACAACACCATGAATAGAAATTATACATTATAAAAATCCCTATTCTGAATTCACAAGTTATAGAGGCTAATGAGGAATAAGTATCTCTATACCATAAATAAGGGAATTATTCAAAAAATTTCCAGTGTTTCAGGTTAATATACATGTCTATTATAAGGACCCGACCTTAAACATTAAATAATCTTGAATTATGTCATGAATTCACATTGAAGTTATTTTTAGGTTTAGAGTTTTAGAGAATTAGTCCATAACGACATGAATATTACATGTAGAAACAACTACTCAGTATACATTTTTCATAAAATAAAAACTCTTAAAAAGAAACATGTCTAGTTCCAGGTTTTAGATAGTATGACTTTTCTTAGATCCCATCATTGACCTATTCAGCTTTAAGTCCTATGGAAAATATTTGAAAAACTTTGGATGAGTATAAAAACCTTAGTAAGGGTTATAAAATAAGAAAAGAAAACATTATCGTATCAATAAATATAAATAAATGAAACTAGTACTTTTTAATCAAATCATACCTTACGAAATCATAAGATTTATTAATAACACACGGAAACCATTAATCCTAAAGTTAACTTATGTCATACATTAATTACTTACATTGAAGTTATCATAGCTATGTAGGGAGTCACATTGGAATACCCATAATAGTATATTCCTTAAATCTCTTAGGAGAAACATTAACGTTTACCTCTATCACGTTACCCAATTCATTGGAGAGCTATATCAGGCTCACCCACCCTAGGCTTATCACTGAACCACACATATGCGTAAACAATGCCCAATAACCAAAACATAATAATAACACATAACACGAGCATAAAAGAAAGATGAATTTCTACATTCCAATCACAATATATCAAATCACGATATTGAAATAAACAATATACTATCAAACCCATTTAAAACATTTAATAAAGTGATTTTTGAATCAAAGTGTCCCATATAACTTTAAATATTTTAAATGAATTAACATATAAAAACATTAATGTCCATATAAATTAATACTAAAAACTATTTTGAAAACATGGAAATTAATGAGAAATATTTAGAAGAATAAATCTTTAAAACATTTAAAATGATATTTTAATTAAAGAGTTTTTAACAAAATGAGAGATTCTTGAATACAAATAATTGAGGAATAACATTTAATCCAAAAATTATAAAATCATGAGAATAAAGTAATTCATGATATAATATGAAAAAGGAGAGTATATACACCATATAATAGTGAATTGGTGCATAACCATATTGAATTCCCAATGGAATGTAATTTGAGATGAAATACCTTAAAAAATTGTGTACTCAGATTAAGGATAAATCAATTACATAATAATGTGAGAAAAATATAAATACACTAAATATGATTGGATATTAAATGTAAATCAATAATAGGACATTCAAACATGTTATTTTTAAGACCAAACCAATGACTTGGATGTTTAACTCAATGAATGGAAATTGAGTTAAATTTACTCTAATCAAGTTCATATCGATGACTTGACAATTTATCAATGGTGTGATTATGTGTTTCAAAATTATATCCACACAAAGGGGAGTGTAAATTACAACATAAATAAATAAATTGTGATTCCACACATAATCATATAATGACATAATTAAGAATTAGAAGATTAACCCAAGGAATAGAAATTGGGTTTAAAAGTTCTCGTACTGATTTGGTAACTTAATAAACACACACCACCTGAAATAAGGATCATACAATGAAGCTTTAAATAACCATATATTAAAGTATATTACCAAAACAATACAATCATGGGAAGTACATACACCACATAAAGGGAAATAGTGGAAAATATTGCAACAATATCACGGGGATAAGAAGTGAGATGAAAACCTCTAACAACATTGTAATCAATCGATTCGTATGACCAAAAGTTAATAACCACCAAATGATTCAAAGAATAAATTGAATATAAATAGAATAAATATGATATATATCAAATAGAGGTACAAAATAAACCACATGCAATAAATTAGTGGTGAAAAATGTAAATCTCATGGAATTAAAAGTGAGATAAGAAACCCCTTACCTCCTATCTGACTTGACTCGTTTGTTCCATGTTCTTCATGAATAACAAACTTATGTTATTTTATAATTTATTAAGAATTTTTTTCAATTTTATTATCCTTTTATATCACTTATTACCTTGCTATTACAGTAAGCTATTTGTTTGAGTTTATATTGGATATTTTTTCAATGTTCCGAACTTGGGTCGAAAATAACCTTGTAATAATTACATGTTGTTCTTGTGGTCAAAAAGAACATTATCTCCAGAATGATATTAATGATTTAGATATCATATATATCATATATATACAGTATATTTTTTTATTTATAGTATTACATAACATTTGGAGATAAGAAATGAAATGCACCATTCATGGAGACAGTTAGATGTACATAAGCATGAACACTACTTTCATTTCTATTTCATATTTATTGGAATGGAAACATAATGATAAATAGGTATATTATAATCAATGTATAATATCATATGGTATATATATTACATAATTCCATATAACACCATCCTTTATACATTCCATGTATGTCATCAATGAATCATATCACCTTGAGGGGCGGTAGTCTGCACTTCCTCAAATGTGATTATCGTGTTTACACATATTGCAAAGAATAAAGGTATGTTGGTCAAATAAAAAATAATAGAAAATTAGAGAAAACATAAAAATAATATATATATATATATATATATATTATAAATACAGTTCCATCATAATGGCGAATATAATAGGAGGTAAAAGATAATTGAACAATCATCGTTTCGTGAGGCGTTAGTTTTCCATCAAAAGAAACAATATGTTCTTTACCCATTAAATGGATGTGTGTTTTAGTTTAGTTATAATCCTTCTCATAAAAACATCCTTGTTTATAGATTATACTTTTTTGTTATAAAATAAAGAAATAAAAATATTTTAGTGGGCCGGAGAAGTAAAATAAAACACAATAACTTAAGAGAAGATGTTACCATTAAATCGGGTAACTCTCTTTGGTTTGAACCAAAAGGGTTTTTTAAGTGCCTTATGCCTAAGGTAAGGCTTATAGGAGGATGAGAGAGATGTGGGGAGCTTATATAGGCAGATTTTGGATGATTCAAGGGGCTTGAGAGGTGTAAGGAATGGGTTATAAGTAGTGTCCTTTTATAAGGTGGAGGAGGGGCTCTAAAAGAATGGTTGAAACAATTATTTTATTATAAACATTTCTTCAGTTTCAAAACATCAAAAAATTCTTAAAGTAGAAGATAATATGACTCGTGTTCGACATAAAATCATAAAATAATAATTGGCCATGTTTAATATATTGGTTTAGTATTTATAATCTTATTTATTTAAATCATTTATCAATGAGGTAAACACTGCATCATTATTGTGTCATAAATAATATTATTTATTTGAGGTCTAATTTTTTTTTAAAAAAAGAACCATGATGTAGTAAATAGTTTTTGATTTCTAAATAATGTTTATAGTTGAAGATATAACTTATATAACCTCGTGGAAAAATTGATTTACTAAAAGATATTTGTTTATATCATTTTTGTCTTTACTTTAAAATAATTAATATAAAGGGTCATTATCACTCTTACGTGGGTCCATGGGGTCCCAAAATCGAACCAAAGATGCCCATGGTCCGATATTTATTAACCAATAGGATTAAGACACATGTTAGGGAAATTTTTTGTTATTATATTACTATTTTTTACCTATATTCACCATATTTACCCTTTAACCATGGTAAATAAAATATTTACTGAAGTAAATATTCATAATGTCTAAAAATGAAAGTAGTATATTTAAATAATATATACATCTTAATTAAAAATATGGAATATTTTTTAAAAAATTAAAAACACATAAGTGGCAGAAATTAATTTGAAATTAATTCCTGCTGTCAAAACAAAAAGGGTGTTTTGAAGAAATAATAACTGTTAAAATATTGACACTTGTTTATGTCCAATTTCAATGTGAAATTATTTCCAGTGAACAAAATTGGATTAAATGAAAAAAATTATATTCTAATTACAGTTTAAAATCAATTAAAACGTTAATCTAAACATATAAATAAATTATATTAAAATGCGGTTTTGAATTATAATACAATATTTTTTACTATTTATTAAAAAATGAACTTCATTAGAAAAATACGAAAAATTTACCCAAAGTAAAATTTGATGTCCCGATTCTGAATAAGAATTTTATTTTGTCAAATAATACATATAAAAGTGACTAAATCAATATTTAAAGAGGTTTCTCCATTAAAAGACAGTAAATCGACCTTTTATAGAATATTAGAGTATTTGTGCTTAAAATTGGATTCATTCACATTTTATGCCTCTAAATTTTATTGGATAAATGGAAAAAAATTTGAAAAAAATTTATAATCATATAGTATTTGGTTCTATTAATTACTGTTAATTAAAAATCTAGGCTTTAACTACCATTTAAAATAATAATATATTATTATTTTTCAGTACGACTCAACGTTGTGTGAAACGTAAGGCTTTAAGGAAACCCATTTTTGTATGTCATGTATGACCTTGAATATAACATCCACTTTTAAATTAATATTTAATTAAAAAATATTAATAAATAATAAGATGACATATTCTTTATTTTCTTGAGATGTTACATCCTTCCCCCTTTAGGAAATTGCATCCTCATAATTTTAAAATTAGGCTTGGAAACTTCATTGAAAGTACCACATTGGGAAAAGAGTAAATAAAACTGTCACATTAAAAGAATGAAATATATGTACAAAGGTCACCAGAGATAACCAATAGTAAGGTTCCATGAAAATAAGGATATGGAAGAGAAACTAAGTGTCATGTTCTGATGGAGAGTGATATAAAACATGATTAGGAGAAAGTTATCAACAAGAAAACCAAATATTTGTGATGGGTTAAATGATCATTGGTTTCCCAGAAGGAATAGTAAATAGACAACGTTTTTGTTTTATGTTCCTTTTCATAATGTTGAGGAATTTATGTATGATCCTGTCTAAGAACATAAGGAAAAATACTTACTTGTCATGTTAACTTTCATCCTTTACTAATTTTTTACCACAAACTCTTATTTTCTCATAATGATGAGTATTCATGTTGACATGGACACATCACAAGTGCTAAAATTAACTTCTAGAGAATAACATGATCCACAAAATATGAACCATATATTTCACCTATCATTATACACTAACCAAAACTAATATTGGTTAGTATGAGTTCAGATAATCCCTAAAAGGATAATCCTTTATAAAAAGAAAAACTACTCTTATTCTCCCCCAATCCAAAAAAAAGTACCCAATGTTCAAGAAAGACCATTAAATATAAAAATTTCCTTAAAATTATAAAAAAATAATCAAAACTAATATTGATACCCACACCACTGAAGGATTTAAATCACATAGTCTTCCATAGTAAATCTTAATATTTATCTCTGAAACATCAACTACTCTTAAAGTCTCATACTGAAGGGTAATCAACCTAATAACATATTCTCTATGATAGGTTAATCATTTCCATAAATAGCCCAAAATTAACTTATTATTGATTCGTAAAATCATCTAACTAAAAAGAATTAGCCATACTAACAAGGGACATCACGTAGTCGATTGGTAGGCAATAAATCCCAATGGCACTTTGGTTGTGGGTTTGATTATCGCAGCTTTGTCCAGTGCAACAGGTTGTCATGTTGTATGTGTGTTTTCCTTTTTCAAAAACTATATAATTTCATAAAATTCCCAAAAAAGAGATAAATTCATAAAAAATAACCATAACATTTTTTATCCTCAATGTTTATCTAATAACTTTCATTTTGCATCCCAAAATGTATTAACCTCTAATTGCCTCAAATACAAGGATAATATAAACCCAAATCGTTCATTATAACTAATTCCACAAAATAAAAGATAATTATTCCTTGAATAAAATTTTCATATATCAAACTTCAGGGTTTTACATACTTTTAAAAGTCTTATAATGTAATCCTATCCAAAAAAGATCCTTAATACCTTAAAGTATTTCATCATTCTAAAATCTATCATAAATATTGAATCCCATATATGTTTACTTCTTTCTCATTCAACGTTCTTCATGATCTATTAACCATTATTTACCAACTTATTCTGAAATACTTCTTTCCTACATATAAAATCATGAGTCATATCCTAAGATTCAATAATATAAAAACATATGTTAATAAAAAATCTATAACTTTCAATGGTAATTGTCAATTTCTTCATCTTCAATCGTAATGGAATTAGTTATTGGTAAAAAATATTTGTACAATCTTAGTGATCCCATTCCCAAAACTTCTTTGTAAGAAATTTGATTATATAATGACGATGCAGACTACATTTAAAAAATTTCAATTGATCCCTCAGAAATAAAATTTTTCCCCTTTCCTAGAGTTACCTATATTCTTCCTTTTTCCATGGTAGGTTCTTGCTCTATGACCTTTACTTCCACATATATAGCATCTTCTTATCCCTTTACAACATTTTCCTGTTTGTTTCTTTCCACATCCATGACACATAGGGTTTTCAATATACTTACCTTTTTGATTATTACATGAACTTCTGTAAGGATTTTTTTCTCACATATATGATGCCTTTTAAAAATCACCATGGTTTAGGTGGTAAATCATGACTCCAAATAGTTGTTTGAGAATAACCACACTAGTTATCATTGAAACTCCCATTTCATTCAGTTTCTCATTCAGAAAGCCATCATAGTTTTCTTCACATAAATTATTACTTTAGCACATGCTAGACCGAGCCATTTACTAAAACCAAAAAGTTTAGTGTGAGTATATCAGTAAAATCATCATATAATATCTTATGGGGAGGGTAAATACTATTATATACTTATTCATGTTATCTTAAACTCATTCCCATTATCTAAAATAACTACGACTCTTTCTAAAATATTTATCATTATGGTAGTGTCACATATGCTTGAAGAAAACCCTAACCTCTAAAGTCATCTAAACTAACCTCTAATTCCAACTATAAAGACCCGACCGTAAAAATTACATAATCTTGAATTATGTCTATAAATCACATTGAGGATATTTTCATTTTTAGTGTTTTAGATAATTATGCCCTAACTATTATATAAAAACATTAATATTACATGTATACACTACTTCTCAGTATCCATTTTTTATAAAATTAGTACTCTTAAAAAGAAACATGTCTAGTTATATGTTTTAGACAACACTACCTTTCCTCGATCCCAACCTTGACCCTATTCATCTTTAAGTCCGGTGGAAAATATTTCAAAAAGATGGGATGAGCATAAAAAGTTCCGTAAGGTTTAAAAAATAATGAAGGAAATCATTATCCCATCAATTAATAGAAATCAATTAAACCAATACTTTTTAATCATAACATATCTTACAAAATCTTATGATTTATGAATAACACACTGAAATCATAAATCATAAAGGAATCTTATTGCATACATAAAATACTTACATTGTAGCTATCACAACTATGTAGGGAGTTACACTGGAATACCCATCACAGTATATTCCCTAAATATCTTAGGAGAAACATTTACGTTTACCTCTGTCACATTACCCAATGCATTGGAGAGCTATCTTAGGCTCACTTTCCCTAGGTTTACAACAGAACCACCCATATATGTAAACAATACCCAATGACCATAAAATAATCATAACACATAACAAAATAATAAAGGAAATATACATTTCCACATTCCAATAACAATATATCAAATCAAGATATTGAAATAAACAATACTTTATCAAACCATTTTCAAAACCATTTAAGTCATTTAATAAAGAGATTTTTTAATCAATGTTCCCCATACCACATTGATTATTTTAAATGAATTATCATTTAAAAACATTAATTTCCATATAAATTAAAGCTAAAACCAATTTTTGAAAACATTTACATTAATGTGAAATATTTAGAAGAATAAATCTTTAAAACACTTAAAATGATATTTTAGTTTAAGAGTTTTTAACTAAATGAGGGATGCTTGAATATGAATAATTGAAGAATAACATTTAATCAAAAAATTATAATATAATGAGAGTAAAGGTATTCATGATATAATATGCCAATGGACAGTATATACACCATATAAGAGTGAATTGGTGCATAACAACAATGTAGTCTCAATGGAATGTAATTTTAGATTAAATCCATTATAAAAACTGTATTCTTAGATTAAGGATAAATCAATTACATAATTATGTGTGAAAAATATAAATACAGTCAATATTATTTGATATTCTGTGTAAATAAATCACAGGACATTCAAACATTCTCGTTTTAAGACAAAACCAATGACTTGGATGATTAACTCAATGAATTGAAATTGAGTTAAAATTACTCTTATCAAGTTCATATCGTTGACTTGTGAATTTATAAATGGAGTGATTATGTGTATCAAAAGTATATCCACACAAAGGGGATTGAAAATTATAACATAAATAAATAAATAGTGATTCTACACATAATAATTTCATGCCATAATTAATAATTATAAGATTAGCCCAAGGAATGGAAATTTTGTTAAAAAGATCCCTTACCGATTTGGTAACTTATGAAACATACACCACATGATATAAGGATCATAAAATAAAGATCTAAATACCCATATATTAAATTATATTACAAAACTAATATAATCATGTGTCGTACATACACCACACAAAAGGAAATAGTGGAAAATATAGCATGAATCTCTCTAGAATAAGAAGTGATATGATAACCCATAACCTCATTGTAATCAATCGATTATAATGACCAAAAGATAATAACCACAAAATGATTCAAATAATAAAATGAATATAACGAAAATAATGATAATATATATCAAATGTACATACATAATACACCACAAGAAATCAATTAATGGCGAACAATGTAAATCTCACAGAAATAAAAGTGAGAGAAGAAACCCCTTACCTCATGTCTGACTTGAATCGTTTGTTACTTGTTCATCCTGAATAATAAACCTATATTAGTTTCTAATTTATTAAGAACCTTATTCATGTTTTTTATTCCTTTTATATCACATATTACCTTCCTATAACAATTATATAATTATTTTAGTTCATATTGGACATTTTTTCGATGTTTGGAACTTGAGTCAAAAATGAACTTGTTATAATTACAATTTGTTCAGGTGGTCAAAATTAAATTATATATAGAATTATATTAATTATTTTTATATCATATATATAATATATATATAGTATATGTATGTATTTATAATATTACATAACATTTGGAGATAAAAATTGATATGCGTCATTCTTGGAGATGGTAAGCCATACGTAAGCATGAATGGTACTTTTATTTCTATTTCATATTTAATTGAATGAAAACTTAATAATACATAGCTATATTATAATTAAAGTACAATATCATATGATATATATGTTATATAATTTCATTAAAACCATCAATTATACATTCCATGTATGTCCTAAAAGAATCAGATGACCTGAGGGGGCGGTAGTTCGCACTTTCTCAAATGAGATTATCGTGTTTACACATATTAGAAAGCATAAAGGTATATTTGTAAAATAAAAAATCACAGGAGAATATAGAAAACATAAAAATAATATATATCATATATAAATACATTTCCATCATAACAGACACCATAAGTGGTGGTAGGAGATACTTGAATAACCATCGTTTCATGAGGCATTAGTTTGACATCCACAGAAACAGTATGTTCTATACCCATTTGTTGGAGGTGTGTCTAACTGTAGTTTGAATCCATCTTATAAAAAACCTAGTATATTGAGGATACTATTTTCTTTATAAAATAAAATAATAAAAAGAGTTTAGAGTGTTCGAAAAGTAAAATAAAACAAATAACTTAAGTGAGGATGTTACCTTTAAATCGGGTAACTCCATTTGGTTTGAAACAAAAGGATTTCTTTATGTACCTTATGCCTAAAATAAGGCTTCTAATAGAAAGATAGGAATGTGGGAAGATTATTTTGGAAGAGTTTGGAAGAGACAAGGTGCTTGAGAGGTGTTAGTAATGGGTTAGAAGTGGTGTCCTTTTATAAGGGGGAGGAGGGGCTCTTTAGGAATGTGTGAACTAATTAATTTATTATAATCTTATCTTCAGTTTGAAAAGGTCCAAAAATCATTAAAGTCAAATATAATATGTCTCTTTTTAGAAATAAAATCATCCAATAATAATTGTAAAGATTATATATATATTTTAGTATTTATTATCTTATTTATGTAAATCATGAATTAATGTGGTAAACAGTGAATCATTATTGTTTCTTAAATAATATTATTTATTTGATGTCTAAAAAATATAAAAAAATAGCATGATATAGGAAATTGTTTTAGATTTTAAATTAATAGTTATTGTTGAAGTTATAACTTATATAACCCCATGAAAAAATTCATTTACTAAAAGATATTTTTTTATGTCAAATTTGTCATCCTTTTAAATAATTAATATAAAGTGTCATTATCACTCTTAAATGGTTCTATGGGGTCCCAAAATCGACCCAAGTATTCCCATGTTTATAAATTTATTAACCAATTGGATTAGGACATTTGTTAGGGTAACTTTATATTATTATAATAATATATTTTACCATTATTTACCAGATCTACCCTTTAACCATTGTAAATAGAATATTTACTGAAGTAAATATTCATAATGTATAAAAATAAAAGATACCTATTTCCAAATTTGGAACTCCTTATTCCAAATATGGTTTCCATTATTTTAAATTCAAAACATAGATGTTTCAGAAATTAATTTAAAATTAATTCCCGCCATCAAAATATAAAGCATGTTTTTAAGGAATAATAACTATCAAAAGATTGACACTTATTTATGTACAATTTCAAAAATAAATAACTTTCATTGACCAAAATTGGATTAAATGGTAAAAATATATTCTATGTTAGCATTAAAACCAATTAAAAATATAATCTAACCCTATAAATAGTTTAGATTAAAAGGCGGTTTTGAATTAAAATACAGTATTTTTCACTATTCATTAAAAAATGAACATTATTAGAAAAATAACAAAAATTTACCCAAAGTAAATTCTGATGTCCCAATTCTAAAGGAGAATTTTCTTCTTTCAAATAGAATATATAAAAGTGAAAAAAAACTAGATTTAATGGGGATTCACCAATAAAATATGGTAAATCAACCTTTTAAAGAATATTAGAGTATTTGTGCTTAAAATTACAGTCATTCACATTTTAAGCCTCTAAATATTATTGGATAAATGTAAAAACATTTTACAAATTTTTATAATCATATATTAGTTAGTTCTATGAATTTCTTCTTATAAAAAGGCTAGGCGTTAACTACAATTTAAAATAATAATTTTTTTATTTTTCAGTATGACTCCACATTGTGTGCGACATAAGACATCAGATAAACCCATTTTTGCATGTCAAGTACGCCCATGAATATAAAATCCACTTTCAAATTAATATTTAATTAAGAAATATTGATAAATATGAAAATTTCATATGCTTTATTTTCCTGGGATGTTACATCTATTGATCTCATAAATATACATGATGAAATTGGTGTGTTTAGAATGATGTCTCACCCTCATGATATTTAACAAGAGAAGGTCAGGAAAGAGAGATGTGAGGTATCTAATGCAGTATTTACCTGAAATCCTCAAGTATTAGTGCCACATGGGCCTCATGTACTCCTGATGATTGAATTCATAGATCACTTTGATATCATTGGATTTAATATACCTGATTAGTTATGTATAGATCTCATTTTATCCCCATTACCTAATAGTTATTCCAGTTTAATTATTAATTTTAAAATGATAAACAGTTCTAAGAATCTCTTAGAAATTATTACATTGATTCACCAAGTTAATGAATTCATGGGATGTGAAAAAACTGTGGTCCTTATAGTGAATTAACGGAAGAAAAAATCATAGGGCCCCAAGAATCAATCCAATTCTAAGACTCCATTGCATCATCATTCTAAAAGGAGATATATCCAAATACATGAGAAGGAAAAATGATGAAATATGTTATACATGTGGAAATATAGGACACTGGAATACGAATTTTAGCCAATTAAAGAAGTTTGGGAAATCTTCATGTGTGTTCATTATTATTTTAAATCCATCCCCATATATTAATTGGATATTAGATATAGATTTTTGAACTCACATATATACCCAAATGTTGGGGCAAAGTTGATCTTACAAGTTTTTCAGAGGAGAGGTTGATCTTTGGGTAGTCAATGGATCATGACTTATTTCATTGTTTATAGAATACCACCAACTACTGCTTCCAAATAAATTTATCTTGGATATGAAATAATAATATTATATACCCTCAGTTACAAAAAACATTATTTCTATATACAAACTAGATACAAATCATATTATTTTAATATTTATAAATAAAATTTGTTTCATTCATAAATACTACATATGTTATGGTATGATACATTTAAATAATGATCATTAGGTATTATGTTACAAAAACAATGTATTATAAATTGATAAATAATTAGGATCGACTGACTCATGCCAAAACCAATTATGTAATAATAATCTTATACATGTAAATGAGAAGAGTCCGACAAAGATCTATCTATATGGTTATTTAGACTCCTTTGAGATAAAACTACTTAATAGACTTCATGATTTTTTTCAATGAAAAATGAATAAGAAATCATTCACGGGACAAGGTAAAATATGAAAAATGATTCTAGAATTAGAACACAATAATCCATGCATACCTTTTATAGAAGAATCTAGAGGTGGTTATTCTTACTTAAAAACTTTTACTGACGAATTGAGTAGATAGGGTTATGTCTACCTAATGAGGTATAAGATTGAACCATTTGAAAAACATAATGAATTTAAAAATAATGTAAATAATCAACATGGAATGAAGATAAGTATGCTTAAAAATAATCCAGATGGTGATTATATAAAGAACTCTATCATTGAATTTCAACTAGACTGTGGTATTTTATCCCAAATTACTCTTCTTTATACAAAAAAATGAATTGTTTTTGTGAATGGAGGAACCATACCATTATTTACATGATGAGGTTGATATTGATTCTTGAAGATCATTACTTGTACTTTTGGGGATAAAAATTACAAAAAATGGAATATACCTTAAATCTTGTTTTGACCAAAGTGTCAAATGGTATCATATACCATCTATTTACTCAGAAGTAAATTGTGTTGTCAAAGATTAATGTATGTGGATGTGATGAATTTTTAAGGCCCAAATATGCAAAAAAAAAAACTAGAACCCCTACTCAAAAAGTGTATCTTATAGGATATCCTAAAGAAACTAAAGAATATTATATATAAAAAATTTAAGACAATACAATTACAGTTTACAAAAATCGTACTTTTCTATATAGGGTTCACATACTAAGAAGGACAGTGAGATATAGATTGAATCCAATGAAGATGCGCAAGATGTAAAAGTGTTTTTGTAGGAGTATATTCCATTGATCCCCATGGAATATTTGGTTCCTAAAACACAAGTACTATATAGGATCACGATATAGGTTAGGGAAATAAAAACATAGGGTTTTATAGTCACCATGTATGGAGACTCATTATTAGTTTACGATAATGACTCTTTTACCACAAGGAGGTAGTAGAGAGCATAAAAGCTACAATATTTAATGAAGTAGTGAATTATAAGATACATTCCATATATCAGAACCATGTTTGATTTATGGTTGTCCACTAGCTGATGTAAATTCCATTCGGTGAAAATGAGAATTCATGATAAAAATGGGAATGGAAGGTAAATTACGTACCTATAAATAATGACTAGCTTTTGAAGAGTTCAAACAATCTCAAGAAATTGAATATGATAAAACTGTTTCCCTATTATTCATGTTTAAATCCATCATAATTATATATTTTATAGAAGCTTTCCATAAGCATTAGATTTTGAATAATGATTTCAAAACGAATTTTTTAAACGAGATCTTTTATTAAGATGTCTATATGACACAACCAAAAGAGTTTATAACTCTAGGTGATGAGACTAAGGTATAAGTTATCAATATCCATATATGGATTGAAGAAATAATCTGGTGCAAATAAAATTTGATTCAATGAAGGAATAAAATAATATGGTTTCATTAAGAATAATGTGATCCATTTTTTTCTAATCGGTTTAGCAGGATTGTAATCGTATTCCTAGTAGTATATTTAAATAAAATATTACTTCTTTGAAATGATACTCTTGTCTTACAATAATTTGTGGATTGGTTAAATACAAACTTATCCATGAAGGAATTAGGTGAGATAACATATATTCTATGGATCCATATCATATGTGATTGATACCATAGATAGCTTTCAGTAATACAAGGTACATTCATTCACCAGTTACTGAAGAGATTAAATATTATATAATATAAGAGGGGATTGTTTCTAGCTTCACATGGAATACATCTATCTATTAAAATTTATCCACTAATGAAACTGGAGATATAGAGGATGAGTATGATCCTATATGCATCTAGGATTTAATTGATCACACATGTCATGTTATATACATGTCCTGATGTTGAATAAGACTTGGTCATGTTAAGAATATATCAAGATAATCCATGTGAACAATATTGTATTTGTGATAATATTATCCTTAATTATCTGATGGATAACAAGGATATGTTCCTAGAATATATAGGAGTTGAGGATCTAATCAATAGGGGATATGATGATGCTAGTTTACAAAAATATCACAATGATCTAAAATTATGGTCCGAATATGTATTCAGTCACAAGAGATGTAATGTGGTATAGAAGAGTTTAAATAATCTAGTTTTAACTATATTTACAGTTGAATCCATGTATATAACATCCTATGATGCAGCTATGGAAGTAGTGTGGATATGTAAATACATCTAAGAGATTGATTTTATGCCAAATAGAAAATATAACATTACATTATATTATGATAATACTATAGTTGTGGATCATGAAATGATTCCAAAGTTACCTTAATGGATAGAGAACATATGTTGAAAATATCATCCTTTAATGGATTTTTATCAAAGTGTTGAGGTCATGATGATCGTAGTTTTTATGGAAGGGAATGTGGAAAACATCTTGAATAGTGTATTATTTCAGAAGATGTATGAATATCATGTGAGAGGTACTGTATTTAATGTGTTAAGTAGTTGGTATTAGTAAAGGTGGGTGTCTGTTGGGGTTGGTTCCGTAGAACCAACATTAATGTAATTTGTGATTACTTGTATTCATGGTTTTTGAATACTAGTAAATTTATTTTCATAATATGATTATTCATCTTCATGACATCATATGTGATAATGTATTAAGATTATAAGATATATTTAAAGGCCATAGATGTTCCCTCCTAAATTGAGATACAACATATTGTTGATATTTTTTCTTGAAATACGTGTTTTATGTATGGATGATATCATCTGAATGGAAAAAGATAATTGACACTGTCAAGGGTAGTTGTATCACAATACATTAAATTTTTTTCTCATGAAGTTCCTCGGTAATATATGAGATTTGACGATTATGAGTACTTATCCCACCAATAGTAAATCCACATTTCTATATGTTGTTATATGTTCTTATATAAGGATGATTAAAAAGATCCTTATAATATATGATTGTTATTAATGAATGTCATGAGTCATATAAGTTGGTGTATTTTCCTAAAACATGATGATATATGTTTTGGATATGTAATAAAATGGGAACCACCATGATCATGGTGGTTCTTGTGATGTCATGGTCTAAAATGGGATCCACCACATCATGGTGTTTCATATGAAGTCATGGTCGACAACTATGCTTGTATTCATATTCAGGTGATACACATAATATTTCCACATCTATTTATACATGTTTAATCATTTAATAATCAATTGATTCATTCATTTAGGTATGAAAAACACCATTCATTGAAGTGTTCATGGAATGAACACTCTAATAGGTGTAATGTTTGAGAATTAATCAAATTATTCTATACAGATAACACTATTTTTTCAATGTAGAGTGTCAAATATGTATTTAAAGGATGTGATCGTTATCTTTTTGTGTTTTTTTGTGTTTTTTTATCTCTTAGAATCTTTATCATGCTAGATGAAGGTCTCTCCCATTCTTGTATTTCCTTCATCACATGGAGAAGGTACTGACAACCCTTTGAACATTTGAGAGTCCTCACAAATGTTCTAGTATCTATTGACTTGTTTATTCCCCTCCTAGAAATGATGATTTTTATACTACTCCTTATGATAATCACCAAGAAAATCCTCTGAATAATAATGTTGGTGATACTAAAGATTAGTTATTTCAAGTACACCATTTTTATACATTGTTTTTTCATTACATTTGTACATTTTATTCTTTGAGATAGATTCTATTATGGGTTTGATTTTATTCTAGTTACCAGGGTCTATAGATGATCCCAAAAAACAATCATTACAATTATATGTATATTCATTATTCCTTAAATGTTCTTGATTGGTGTTTTGGAAAAAAATACCATCACCGTGACATAATAGAGGTTCTTTCAGGGCCGTTGTGCCATTAAAAAGCTTGGATCTGAGACACCGTTATGTAGTGATGATCAAGGTGGTTCATTGATTGATTTCTTCAGGGACTAGGGATAATTCCAAGTCACCACAATATAGTGATGACCATGGTGGTTATTCACCTCCATGGGTGGTACAATGCTTTGGCTTCCCCATGGTGTAACATGTATTTCATCTTGTGGTTATTATATCCAGAACAACCAAAACATGAACACCATAGTGATTTTTAAGTTGTGGTAAAGACTAATTATTTTAGTTTTTTTATCCTTTGGATTAAAAGATTCTATATAATATTTACAAAACTTTATATAATTTATTTTGGGATGTTTAATTTTTATTATGTTTATAAATAAATTAATTTTAATTTTTTATAATTAATTAAATGTTTTGAATAATTTATAATATTCCCAATATGTTATGTTTTAATATTGAAATATCCTTTATCAAAATATATGGCACATCTTATGATCAATAAATAAATATTTTAATTATAAATCATGACAAATAATTTATAATTTTTATAATATATAAGGCTACAATATTAGCGTTTATATTTTTAATTATTAATTGATACCAATTATGATCATGAAAATAGTTATTGGATATATTTTTTTCATATTAGGTGATAGTATTATCATGAATTTAATTGTCTCTGGAGTATAGTCTCCATGCGTTGGGGGATATAGGGTCAAAAAAACTACCGGCTTGAAGGCTACAACTTGTCTAAAAATGTGAATGGGGATGGATCTGCATCACTTCAATCTAACTAATGTAGATATTATCAAACTAATATAATTATATGGATTTATATTAAGAGTTAATGTACCTTATGCATGTGATGTATTTAGATATGCATGAATATACTTTTATTCTATTTTTGGGTGAGTAACACAAACTTGTTAGTAGTGTAAAGGGTTAGACATTAAGGTGGTGTAAACTTATTAATTTGGTTGTAGGAATAGGGATTCGAAAACATAATTTTAGGATAATTTATATACAAAAATTAATAAACACAAGAAGATAATGATGACACAATATTTAATAGTTATATATTTAATATTCATATTATGTAGATTAAACTAGTGATATCTTAAAATAAAAACCCTCAAAATATAATTATGAGATTCTTTCTTGAGAGAAACTTTTCAAGAATATAATTATCCTACAGTGAGGATTATAAAACAGTTGGGTGCCCTTGGATCATCTTGTTTAAGTTAGAAAAGTAGTGGGTGACACTGGAACATCCTTGGGTAGTCCATTGAGTAGATGGGTTCCCATTGATAACCTTTTATAGCATATTTTTCACATTTTATTTGGGTTACACTATCTATGAAACCATAGGTTAGTAGTGGAATATTGTTGATTGAATACATATTGTAACAACTTGTTACCATCTTTCACATATGATCCTTGATATATTTCTGGTCTTCCTTGTTCTTAACATTGATCTCAAATTTTTGTATTGATTCTTGGTTTTTTTGTTCTTATACAATACATTACTATTGATAAAAGTGGTATTTTCACATAATAGGTATTTTAGAAGATTTCCACGGATTGTTTGAAAGGGGGTGGATAAAATCCAATATCCAAAAATACTATATCAAATCAATCAGCTATATAGTGAGGGATACCAGCAAGATGGTAGACTAGTAAGTGGGCTATACATTCTGTCTGGCCAATCAGGCGTCTAGTGGAATCTCACTAGCCAGATGATGGGATTACCTAAAATATATGCATTCAACCGAGTTCCACAGGCAATCTGGTGGAGGGAATCGACTTGCCGATGATTCCGACAGTGCTGAAAAAAGTAATTGTAATACCATATTTCAATTTTTTAATCTTCAATTTAATTCTCAATCACCTCTCATGAGTTTTATTATACTGTACCCTTTATAGAGTCTCTCTAGAAGAATTTTGGCTCTTCTAAAATATTTTTATCTTCGATAAAATCCAGAAATGATTCATTAGGTTCCCTCTTGTGAGAGTAATCTTGTTTTGATCATATATCCTTATTTTCCCATTTATCTATTTCTTTGAGATTTATTAATCCAGACACCATTCATGAATTTGTGTTTTTATTTGGGAAATCTAATTCTAGGATTCTTCTTCGAGAGTTATAGCCCTTGAATCTCTATGGGTGGATCATTGGTGGGTGTTTATTGATCTTGAATTAGGTTGTGAAGTTACCCAGAAAGGATAAAAGTATCACTAAGAGGGGGAGGGACTGAATCAGTGATATCATTTTTTTATGTTTCCATTTTTGAAACATACTTCTCCTCCTATTAAAGAGTTATTTCCCAGCTGAACACACACAGCCAGAAGAATGCAAGATTTACAAGATTCACTACTCAACAAGAGTAGCTACATCCTTGGTATGGTACGAAAATAATCCATTACCACACAATCCCCTATAAAACTATCCTATGAGGTGTAATAAAACAATTAGGTTATTCACTTTCACTTGTGTAGTACTTGGGAGATAATACTCAAGTATATGGGCCCCATCTTAGCACAAATCCGGTAAAGGAATATATTTGTGCTTCTTGATAACCATTCATAAATCTAATCATTGAAAACAAATCCTCTATTTCTTATTTAGATGTTGATATTAACTACATGGAATTTTTAATAATACTTTTTCCTTTCCCCCAGTCATATAATGATTCCCCTGAAATCACTTCTCACATAATTTGGGTACTCAAATCTTCATATCACAAAGCTCCTTCGTAGAGCTCCTTCGCAAAGCTCCCAACTTGATAGAGCACTCTAGTTCGAAAATCTCTCTAGTTCTCAGAGCTCACTAGATCATAGAGCTCACTGTTTCACAGAGCATATGTTGGTCTTTGTGAAGTTCAATTATTTCTCGAAGCTCAAAGGCTCACCGTGAAACTTCTTTCCTTCGCAGAACATAATACCTTCACAGAGCTCGTTTTTCTCTGTGAACCATTCTTGCAATTCAAGAGCTCAAAAATTCTCATTAAGTCTCTCAAAATTTATTGAGGGGGTATGGGACTATTTATAGGATTTTCCCACCAACACTAGAACCTTATGTCCATCTCTTCCCCATTTCAGCATCAAATCATGGAGTTATAAAATTTCTACAGAAATTCATTGTATTTCGTGAAGCACCACGGAAATTTTCCAAATTCACAAAGATTTTCATAATCGTGAAGCGTTCCGTTAAATACATTGAACCACCTAAATGATTCTTATTCCTTTGTGCCACCACAAGTCTCCTTCTTCCTTTGATCCACCATGATGATTCTTCTTCATTTTCACCACAAAGCTCACTTTCAAAGCTCAACACATCTTCCATTTTCAATGCTCATTGTAATCACGAAAAATACCATAAAAATTCTTCATGTCTTCGTGAAATATATTTCATGAAGCCCATATTTTCGTATTTCATGAAATTTCCATATTTTTATGTGCTCTTCAAGGAAATACACTTTTTGAAATGCTAGCTGAACTCCAAATTTTGTTCCCTAACAATTTTTGAAACATTACAACGTTGTGCCACCATAGACACCTGGTTATATAAGACCAACCATGATGATTAGTTGTATGTTTTCTCTCCATTTCCTTCATATTGATTTAATCATAAGTTATCTAACCAACTTATGATCATTGTAATATATAGACTAGTAAATCATCGACAAATTTACCGAGGAATGTATTCTAACTTTCCTGTCTTTCCTCACCCACTTATACAAAGTGATGTGATTTCCATTCTTATGAAATTTCATTGACAACAAAAGACAATAATTTATTCATCCAAAAACATCATCCTCAATCTTGGCCCAAATAGTTTGGTGGTTTAGTATGGAAATATCTTAGAATTGAATCCCATGATGTTTTTATCTCAAATTGGCTTCCAATTGACTTACAAATATTAAATTGTGACACATGGTGAATGGTTGAAATAAAATAGTGTGTGTGTGATTAATTCATTTAAATATGAATTTTGGAAAAATGTTTGGATTTCTATAAAAATGATATTGAATAGAAATGAATTCTTTGAACATGATTTTCTGATAAGAATGACATGAAATGATTTATAATTTGAGATAAAATGATTTGTTATGAAATAAATGAGTTTTTGATTAAAACCATTTGTTTTATTTTTAATGAAATAAAAGTATTTTTTTGAAAAAAATGAACTTGGGCTGATTTAAATGATTACTGGAAGTGATTAGGATTGATTTAATTGAATGACATCCCTAAAATTGTATGATTTTCATTAAATCACATCAGAGGCCGAGTTTTTTGGTGAGAAGAACACATTCTAGGTATGTATTAACCCTACCTAGTAGAGGATTAATTATTAAAATTTCAACTAAAATATATTGAGGGTAGGGATATTATTCTTTGGGATTCATTAATATTCACCCTAGGATTTCTGATCTAGGTAGTGTATGCACTCCTAGAGCTATTCATTACTATAATCGGTAATAATACCTTTACTAAAATAACCATGTATATCATAACCATGGTGCTATGAATAAATTTGATTATACATTCCAATGATTGATTAATAATTATTTTCTCATGTTTAATTTGAAAAAATTCTTATTACTAGCTTTTTGTTAAAGATGTTTATATCTTCCTAATTAGATAGAAGCACACAATGAAACATGTTTTATAATATCCATTGATTTTTTTCTCAAATCACATTATTTATTAGAATTATGAATGTATTTCTATAACCTTTTTATGTAAAATTTAGAAGAATTTGGTTAATTTTTACAGATTGATTATGAAATGCTTGGTGAGATGCTACATGAATTTTTTTATCACACTATACCTTTCAAATTATGTGTTTGTATATTATCTTATACTAGATTTAAAAAAATGGAAAGTAGTACTTTGAGTTAGTGGATATTCACTTTTATAGACATTGAGAGTTGGTGGTGGCCAGTGGAAGGTGTTATCCACAGGTTACATGGAGTATCTGGGTTTATTTCTAGATGGTCTCTTTAGATGAATTGTGTTGAAAAACACATTTTGAGACTTGTGTCTACTTACTTATGGGTTTTTATCCCTTATGGAATGTTTTATATACCATCAATTTATTATTTTATATTCCCTACTTTTCTCTGGTGAGCTATGTGTGTGAAAAAATCATTCCCTCTAATTTTTTTGATTCGCTGACACTAGTTTCTAGCCTGAATAGATTTAGAAAGCCCTTCAAGAAATATCAACACTATTTTGGGTCAAATTTATGTGGTTTATTTTGGATGGTTAGTGATTTTTTTTTATTAATTTAGGTTATAAATCATTTTTGATGCCAGTATGTTGTTTGGGTTGTCTTGGTAAAAAACAGAGAATTTTTTTTAGACATAATGGGCATGTAATGAGTGAGTGTATAGTCAGATCACATCCTAATAAGCCTTTTGTTAACATGGGTTATTTTGAAAAGTGACATTGATAGTGTTTATCATCTCATCTCTCTTGACTAATGTTTCCATTTTTACCTATTGATGTTGTGTAGAACAATTCCCCTAAAGACATTTGAACTAACCTCGGGATGGAGCTGTTGATGAAACATGGATTGAAAAGCCTCTAATTGATCAAAAACTAGTGGAAATTATTTTTTGTGAAGTCCAAGATTTGTGTTATGTATTTGGAACTATTCTCATCTAGGATCCATAGGTAACACCTCATATAGTCTATAGCCGAGATCGTGCCCTTGATTTCCTTCATCTGAAACCACCATCATTCTAGGGAACCAATGATCATCAAGAGGTAGAGGATTGACTGAATAAAGGTATGATGTTTTATGATTTCATGGTGGTTATTAACTCTGTTAAGGTGAGATTTTATGCCTTCAAGGTTACATGGTATAGAAATATCTGGTGGGACCCGATTGTTTAGAAGAGGATCAATATGTGATTAGAGGAGAATGATGTAAAGGAAAATTTAATAATATAGTTAAATATAGAACCAATGGTGTTGGATAAGTCTACAATGTTCCTTAAACATGGGAAAATAAAATGACCTATTACTCAGTATGAAAACCACTTTATTGAGACTATTCTTTTCTAACTTAAGGTGGTGATAAATGAGAAACTAAAATCTCAGAGGTATGATATGGGTACTCAACCAAATATCTAATGTTTATGTTTCAATCTCAATATCACCTTGTTTATATATTTCATAGATCGAGATTTTATGGTGGAACTATAATTCACCAGTATGTCATGTTTGGTGGGAGTTCCTCCTACTCTATTTGGTGGCTCAAGTAGTCCCTTGAAATAGAAGAGGAAGCAAGATAAGTCTCACGGTTGAAACCATAGTGGTGGATCTCGGTAGAATACATCCTTCAAATATTTTTCAGTATCTGGTGAAGGAAATATTACTTGGTTCCAATATGGAAAAGTCATTCACTCGAAGAGTGCTTCCCCAGAGGCACCGAAGATCTATTCCTTGTGTGAACGTTCATGTCACTTGAAGATATTTTTCCTTATATATCCACTCCATTCAATTGTAATGGATATAAAATACCAAAATAATTTGTAACATATTCAAATGTTTCATGAAAAAATGTTTCCTTCCACAAACATCGAGAACAAAGATTCTTCACTTGGTAGACAAGTCTCTAATGGATACTGGTAGAATTCCCACAACAATGATATGTATCTTTACTATTTCATAACCTTTATCTTATTACTTTTTTCATTTTGGTGCCTCTAATTCCTTATTATATACTTGTCTTGTGGAAACACTAAATATTTATATTGATCTCATGCCTTATGTGATTGAAATTGCGATTCCTCTCAGGATGATGAGTGAGTAGGGTATCTATTTCTATTCTTGTTCTTTCTCTTTCATAGAAATCTGTCTTGTTTATCAATTTTTAGTTTTGTATATTAAACATATAGATATAATTATAGATTTGGATTTAATCAACACTCATAAATCCTATATCAGGTTGTATCTTTAAAAGGTCTCTATTACTATCCCTAACAGGGTGTTCCATATATTTCTTATAAATGGGACCTAAGATTGAGTTGTGTCAGACCTACTCTTCTCAATTTGAGGTGAATTTTTTTCTGTTTTCCTTTAAAATAGATAATGATATTCTCTTGGTGGTCTTCCTATAGTAGTAGTTATGTTTCCTAATGTATGTGCTTCATGATTTTCATGTTATTTACTTGTGAGGGAGGTGGAGTTCTCTATTTACTTTGTACCAGGTACCCAACCTATTTATATTTCCTCGTATCATATAACACCAACAAAATTGATGGAATTAAAGTAATGTGTGGATGAATTTATTTTTAAAGGCCTCCTTCACCCTAGTGTGATTCCTTGGGCCACTTTTGTGTTTTTTCTAAGAAGCATGATATAACACTTTTCCGTTGTGTTGAAAATTGAATGCTCCATTAGGTCACTATAAAGAATACATTTTAATTTCCGTGAATTGATGATTTTATTGACGAGTTGAAAGTGGAAAATTAGTTCTAAAATGATATTTTATCTATATATCACTAGTTAAGGATCAAAGTGTATGATATCCCTAATAAAGCATTCTATATTAAATATGTTTTTTATTAATACCTTTTTATTCTATTTGTTTTGACCAATTCGTTTGTTCTGTTCATTGAATTGGTGAACAAGATATTCCATTTGTTCATTGATTCTATTATACTGGTGTTTTAGGATGATTCCTTGGATTACCCTATGAATAAAGATTATCATTTTCATTACCTGATATAAATTTTTGATATCTTGGGGAATAAAATATTTTATACCAAGCTTTCAAAATTCAATTTCTTGATTTTGGAGAAAATGTTATTGGGACACACAGTGTTTAGAGAAGGTATTTCAATTGAACATGTTTAGGTGAAATATATTATAACCAAGGAGGAAGTACGAAACATCTTTGGAATTCAATGCTTCTGGGATAAAGTAGGGTATTATTGCTAGTTTTTTGAAGGATTAATCAATATTGGATTCTCAGTTGACCACTCTTACTCCTAAGGGTGTAATGTTTTTATAGGATTCAAAATATCGTGACTCCATTGATGAGTTGAAGCATCATTGGGATTTACCTCTCACATTGACTCTTTTAGAAGCAATTAAGGGCAATGAGGTCTTTTGTGATGAATCATGTTCAGTTTTGTTATTTTTTCTAATTTAGGGTGGTCACATAGTGTCTTATGGTTATCTTCATCTTTGGCATGATTAGAAGCACTAGAATATACATGGTCTCACAATCACAGTCATGATTAATTCTGTGAAGAGTTGGATAATTTACCTTATTAGTGATTGTTTTTCCATCTACTGCGAGAATAAAATATTGAGATACATCTTTTCTCCAAAATTATTGAATCTTAAAAAAATATGTTGGGTGGAATACATAAAATATTTTGATTTAATTATTTCCAATACTCTTTTTGAGGGGAATTTCATTAGTGATTCTTTGTGTAAAAAACATCTATCCCAAGACATTCAAGAATCATAAAAGGATTGGAATATTATAGATATAATTACTCATATTCACATGGGAGCCCATGAGGGTGATACTTAGGTTGTGTTATCGAGTGTTCAGTTTAGCTCAACACTTCTCAAGGTAATTATTTATGAGAAGAATCTTGATGAATATTTTTATGGCACTAGGGATTTTTTATATGATGGAGAGACTATCAGTGACTCGTCTCATTCATCAAAGTATATCCCATGATTTGGAATGTATTATGTCATTCCATTTACTTTTAAGAAATATGTGATATATGATTTCCATAATTCATTTTTTGTGATACACCCTAGAACAAAGAAGATGTTCTATGAAATGAGGTGGTATTTCAATTATCCAGGTATGATATGAGACATTTTAGATTTTTTTTTATATTTATACTTTTTATAAAATTAATGTTGAGCATTAGAAGCCTTAAAGATTATTTCATCACATTCATGTACTGACATGGATGTGGGATAAGATATTCCTGGACTATTTGGGTAGGTTTTCGCATTAACCTCATGAAATTAATATTATATGGGTAGTGATTGGTTGAGTGACCAAGTCATATCATTTTGTTAACATTAAAAATACCTCCAAAATTGAGGGTCTGGGATGACTATGTGTGCATAAGATCCTTAAATTTAATGGAGTCAGATCTACTATAGTTTCTGAAAGGGATCCCCAGCTCACGTCTCGTCATTTTAAAGGCCTTCTTTTGGAGATGGGATCCCAGCTAAAGTTGGCTATGTTGTACCCTCCTCAAATCAATATCCATTTGGAATAGTATACAAAAATTCATGAGGTTATTTTTTTTGTTTTGTCTTGACATTGGTAGAGCATGGGATAGCCACTTAGGGATGGTGGAGTTTTCCTATATCAATAATTACTGGTCATCCATAATGTCAGAATCCTTTGAGGTATTTTATGGTGATCCATGTAGATATCCATTACATGGGTAAGATATTTGTGAAGCTTCCTTAGTTGAACCTAGATTGGTTTATGGGATGATGAAAAATATTTAGGTGATTATTCAGAGAATGGTACTAGCACAGAGATGATATAAATCTTATATTTATCATCATCGATTTCCTATGGATTTTGTGGTTAGTGACCTTGTTTTTTTAGAGTTTCATATAATTTGGGTCATTAATGGCTTGTAAAATAAATAATGTTAGCACTGATATATGTGAGACCATATGAGGTTGTCGAGAATATTGGAAAGGTGTCTTACGGTTTGGGTTTGGCTCCTCAAACAATGTATATCCATAACATTTTCTAAGTGTCATAGCATAGAAAGTATAATTACAACCTTTATCATGTCTTGATTTGGGAGGAATTTAATGTGGAACCTAATTTATTTATGATAGAGTAAATAGTTGGTATTTTTGATACTCATATAAAGGTTCTTATTCAAAAGTATATTCCCTTGGTTTTTGTTTTCTAACAACATGGTTCTGATTTCCATGATACCTTGGAGAATAAGGCATTGATGCAAGAGAAGATTCCTCACCACATTCATAAATAGATTTATATTAATGATTTTTAGGTGAAGAAAGAATTTATGGTGGGTGTAGTATAACATCCCATTATAATAATTCAGGTATGAACCATGATTATTTTTTAGATTTACTTAAATTTGGCTTCATGATATTGTTGTTTCATTGATTCATGGATGTTTCACTCTTTTATTTCCATTGGTGGGTATGAATTTATATTTTTAGTTGATATGGAGGTTTGGAGTTGTATGAGGGATGTTAACATGGGGGTGGAAAAGATCATATAGACAAAAAGGCTACAGTACATCAACTGGCTAGCCAGTGGGGGCCTCTAGTTAGTCGGTTAAGGACTAGCAGTATGGAGTTCCTTCAAGAACTCTACTGTCCAGTCGGTATGATTTTCTAGTGGGTTGGACATTTTACCTATCCCATTGGCCATATTTTGTATGGATAGTAACTAGCTATTGGGACCTCTGTATATCAGGGAATTCTTCATTGTACCACCATCTAGCCAAGGGTGGGAACCAGGTAGCCAGTGATGACAATAGGTTTGAGAAAACAAAGGGTAAATATTTCCCTATTTTATAATCATTGGATTATTTCAAAAAACCCCCTCTCAAATTTCATTCAATACTATGGTTTTTTAGGACTCTTTAAACACAATTGTGATATTTCAACACTGTTTTTCCATATATCTAAGCACTAGTGAATGTGGTCGATTTCCTTTGGTGAATCTAATTTAGTTTAGATCCTAGATCCATCATTCCTCATTTTCCTTTTTATTTCAGAGTGATGAATCATAATGTATTAGATGAATTTGGTTTTTGATTTGGTAACTATGACTCAATGATTATTATTTGAGAATTTTACCCCTTGACTCTCTATTGGTGGATCCCATGTGTGTGTTTATTAACCATTATTAATATTAGTGGTTCCATAGGGAAATAAATTTCAATCAAAACTATATTAAGGGAGAGGAGATTATTTTATGATATTTTATCTTATTTACCATGGATTTTCGATCAAGAAATTTTTTCCCACTTGGATCTAGTCTTTACTATGATATATGAGAATCCTTGTAATAAACTAATCTTGTATCTGTTAAACATATTTTTATGATTGAAATTTATTATACATTCCAATGACTGATTTAATTTTTTAAATCATGTAAATTTTTTATATAAATTTTTATACATTCCTATTTTTGTAATGATGTATATATCCACATAATTCAATATAAATTTAATTTGAAACCTATTTTATAGTATCTACTAAATTTTTTTGAAAATAATATTCTTGATATGAATTTTTTTAATATTTTTTTCCATGATTTATGACTAATTAAGATTTTTTTTTCTTTATTATATACTTTTCATGAAATACATTGTGAGATCATGCTGGGACTTTTTAATCAAAAACTTCTTTTATGTTCATCAATTTGTTAATTTTATTATGTCACGTTCATGAAAAGGGAAAGAACCAATCGAATGTGTTGTATGTTCTTTTATTTTCCACCTTGATAGTTAACAGTGATTGATGGAATATGTGATCCAATTATTACATTGATTTTCTAGGTTGATGTCCAAATGGTCTCTTCTAATGACTTGGTTTGACATTCCTATTTTGAAACATGTATCTACATACTATGGTTTTTTCACCCATGTGGATTTTTTGTAATACTGAAAGTTTATTGTTTTATATCCACTGCATTTTTTTGATGAGTTTCTTTTGTGTAGAAATTGTTCCCTCTCGTTTGTTTAAATGACTTGGGGCCTAGTTTCCATATGTTGGGGATCAAGAACATCATTCATGGCATGTCAGGATTTATTTGAGTATCATTTAGAAGGGTTAATTGGGTTGGTTCATAACAAATATGATGTATTTGGAAAAATAGTTATCCTATCAATTATTTAAGAGTCATATCTATTGAGATTAGAATAATTTCCAACCTAAAATAACTAATTTCTAATATAAACAAAATACTACACTCATTTCATAGTGAAAAAAGGATCTTGACTCACTAAATGGATTTTTCAGGGTTATCTTTTTTAGATGGATAAATTTAGTTTAATGTCCATAATGAAAAACATAATACATTATACTCATTCAGTAATATGTATTTGTTATAGATAATGTAATATTATATAATAATAATTTTATGAGAACTTATAGGTATGACCTATAAGACTCTAATAGATTGGTATTATTGATTTATAAGTGTTCTAAAGGAGAAATATTTAGGATATTCCAATGTGAATGTTTTAAAATTCAAATTCTCCAACTTTGACTCACGAGTATTGGCTATTAGGAGTGCATCACATGTTTGTAATGACACACATAGACTCATAGAAGGGAGGGAATTATTGAGGTGTAATGTAGATATTTGTGTTGATAATGGATAAAAAATTATTAGTGGTCAGAAGCTATAATATAATTTTACTTAATAGATTGATTCAAGAATTGAAAAACACTTATTTAGTACAGACCGTAACAAAGAATTTTATTTCTATACTTATTTGGATAAGATATATATTTCATTCATTATTAATAATAAGATTTGTTATATATATGATTATGAAATGGTTTATGTTGGTAATGTAATAAATTTTTTATATATACTTGTAATGGATAATATAATTGTTAACATTTAGAATAAAAAGGTTTGGGTTAATTATAATCCCACCCCCCTTTGAGATTGTTTCCTTGGTTATATAAACAAGGAAGGAAATTAAATACTACATAGAAATAGATTAATGGAAACATTTTAAAATGAATCGTCTGGTACATGTCAATCTTCATTATTGGGAAAAATGAAAAGGCAACATTTTAGGAGAGATGGTGAGTGGGCTAGGGGGCTATTAGATCTCATACGTAGTGATTTATGTGAACCATTCAAAAATTAATAAAATATAGGTTTTATATACTTCATCATTTTTATTGATGACTTTACTTGGTATAGACGTGTGTTTATGATGAAAAACTAGTTTGAATCCCTTGAATAGTTCAAAGATTTTCACAATAAATTATAGAATCAACTAGTAAAGTTTTATAGGATTCTTCAATTAGATCACTGTGTTGAATATTTAATCCCGGAATACATAACACCTTTGAAAGACTGTGTAATTTTTTCACAACTCCACCCTCCAACAATACAACAATAGAATGGTGTGTCTAAAAATAGAAATCATACCCTGTTAGATATTGTTCAATTTATGATGAGTCTATATGACCTTCCTATTTATTTATTTTTTATTCTTTAGAGACTAAAACATTTAAACTAACAAAAATTTTATTTAATGTAGTCATTAAGACATAAAATGGGATATGGTATTGGAAATCTCTTAGTTTTAATTTTATTTATATTTTGGACTATGAAGAATACATGAGATATTTATATTTTGATAAAATTGACTCCAAATCAGAAAATTGATTATTTTTTCATTACCCCAAAGAAATAAATGGATATAATTTCTGTAACCTGAATGAATACAATGTATTTATGGACTGAAATAGTTTTTTCCAATCGAAGGAATACATGAGTTAGGGTGCTAGGTTGAGTTAAATTGGGATTGGAGAAGTTCAATACTGACAAATAGAAAGGGTTACCATGATGGAGGATAAGTGGATTATATAAAGTGTTGTGGAAGAGAAACAACTCATGTTGTAAAATAACATCAAAAATCTGGTACGATTATTCATGTGATTTTGAGATATGGAATTTAAATTGAAAATGATGATGAGGTAGTGTTCATAGGTGATGATCCTACTACTTACCTGGAATCCTTTGATAGTAATAATTATATGAAATGGTTAAAACCCATGGAATCTGAGATGGAAACTGTGTACACTTACCAAAATTATAATTTAGTGGATGATTTGTAATGGGCAATTCAAATAGTGTGTAAATGGGGTTTCAATAAGAAAAATGACATGGATGGTACTGGACACCAATAAAGCACACCTTGTGGGAAAGGTTTGTAGATAGATTCATGGAAATGAATATAAAGTGACCTTTTCACATATTATGATGATAAATTCTTTTCAAATTATGATTTCCATTGAATTTTATAATGAATATGAGATATTTAAAATGTATTTAAAACCAATTTACTTAATGAGAATTTATTTTTTGATGTGTATATGATATAGCCCGATGGTTTTGAAGTTAAAAATGAGTCTACAATGGTTTTAATGTTTCAATAGGCTATATATTTATTATCAGAAATGGTGTACTAGTTCTTCACTAAGTGATTTTACTCTAGGATAATGTTTCTCAATGAAATACATGGGTGAATATTCATATATTCTTTGTATTAAGATCTATATAGATAGATATAAGAGGTTAGTTTGTCTAAGTTAGAACCAATATATTGGTAAAATGTTAATGAGTTTTAGCATGGAGAACTATAACAAGGGGTATTTACCAGTATTTCTTGTTATGAATATTAAGAAGATTTAGGATCCTTAATAAGAGTTATAATGGATGGATAATATCCCTTTTTCATCCACCATAGGGTCTATCGTGTATTCCATGTGGTGTAATTTACCAAATGTGTCTTTTGATTTGAGCATAAAAACGTGATTCCAATACAATCTTGCTGATACTCTATATATTTCTATGATTATCATTCTTAAGTACCCTAGAATTCTGAATATATGTTCTTGGACTCTATAGGATATGATTCACTTTGTGTGAAAGGATATAGAAATTCTAGATTCCAATCTATGAAAATTACATGAAATCAAATTATATAATCATGTTTTTATGAAATGGTATAGCTATTAGTTATAATAGTACTAAAAGAGTGGCCATAATAGACAGGAAAAAAATAGAAAAGTACATCACTACATCATATGTAGTGAAGTATGTTTTTTATTAAGATGTTAATTTCTAAACATTGGGTGGTTCCTAACATAGTGGGGGATGTTGAGATATATTTTGAAAATAATGGAGATGTTTCTCTGGATAAGAAACCCAAATATCACAAAATAACTAATCAAATTATTCTCAAATACCACCTCATATTAGAGATCATTGATAGGGGTGATATAAATATTATTTAGGTTTATACTGAGGATAATGTAGGAGATCCATTGATGTAATTGTTATCACAGATTAAGCATGATGGTCATGTTGAATCTTTAAGTATAAGATTCTTAAGAGATTTATTTAATTGTTGTAAATGTAAAATGTTATTATAATAAATTCAACAATATTTTATCTCTCATTAATGTTTGAAACAATTTATTTACCATGAACATATGAATGATAACATCCCCTCACTATATGACTTTTTGTATCCCACAATGTTGATCCTCATTATGTATTATGAGTTGTGATGATATGTAAAGGTTAACTTTTATAGATTTCTTTACTCATTAAAATGATTTATAATAGGGTTATGGGGACTAGATTCATGGGGTAATAATTAGAGGATTATTAATATGATAGATCCGAAAAGATATATCTCATGGAAGGCCATATAGTGATCAATATTCATAGGGTTGTATTTCTATTATCAATCCTTCTTACCTGAGGTTGGTGAGATACCTAGAATAGGAATATTTATACATTGATATCATAATTTTATATATCTATATATTGATTTAACTAATCAAGGTATAGATGGTTATGTTATTGAACATGTCATTGGTTGGAGCATAGTTGAGAATGTATTTGTCCACATGTAGGATGAAAAAGACATCTTTCCCTTTATAGAATTAGAATAATGAAATGCTTGGAAATGATAAATTATATTAAATATTATGTGATAAACTACTTAGATAAGTAACATGTGATGTAATTATTAGATTGACGAATGACATGTGATTTATTCATCGAACTTGTTAGTCTTTATTATAGAATAAAGAAATTATTAGAGGACTATATTAGATTGACATATTCCATGTCTAGTGGTTTCATGAGGTCATTAAAAAGGTATCTTATTGGAATATATACAATATATATATGATATGTATTGTGATGGAGATTTTTGTATTGAGATAGGAGTATGTTTGCTGGAGATCACACTAGGGCCCATGGTAGCTTTAGTTGTACATATTCTTTACTAGATGTAGCACATTGCTTATATTTATTAAAAAAAAATTTGAATTTGCTCTTAACAATTCTATGTCCTTGAAGGTCACAGAGTTAATCCCTAAAATAAGGATTAAGTTTATTAAAAATTGTCTGTTCCAAAATGAAGAGTGTTTTGATGAAATCATTTCCCAAAAGAGTTTTATATGGATTCAAAATGAGTTATGGGGTTTTAAAACAATGATTACAAGATTTTAGTGAAAGTGGGATATTGGATGATAAGATCTAAAATTAGAACCACCAAAAACATGGTGGTTCATGTGAATTCATGGTGTTACATGGGAACCACCACACTATGGTGGTTCATATGAACCCATGATTGATTACCATGCTTGTATTTTAGTGAATGGAATGTATGTCATGGTTCACATATTCTCTTGCATGTTTCATCAGTTATGAATCAGGGGTTTGATTAGTTTATTTTTGGAATACATCATTCATTGAACTGATCAATAAAATAACACTCCAATAGGTGTGACATTTGGGTATTACTCATACTCATTCATACGGATGACACACTTTATCGAATGAAGATCATCAATGATGCCTGTAAAGAATGTGATCCTTCAACTATTTATTATAATTTTTGGTTTTGATACATATGAATCATTTATGTTATAGAAAAAGATCTATTCAATTACCAATGTTCATTCATTTCTTAGAGAAGGTGTTGGCATCCCTTTAAATGTTTAGGAGTCCCCATAAAATATTCTTGGATCCACTAGCAGATCCAATCCCCTTAGAGGAAATAGGTTTTCACATTCTTCTCCTCATGATTTTCCTAAATAAAAATCCTTCAATGATGAAGGATGAAGATGATGGATATTGGGTTCTTTAGGTACACTATTTTGTACCAGTTTCTCATATAATGATTATAACATTTATTCCTGGAGAAATTTATATTCTGGTTCAGTTTTTCATCCACATACAAGGGTTATTAGATGATCCAATGAATCCTATATATATATTTATATTGTTTTTGGATTTTATGGGTGTGTCATGACAGATATTACATTAATTAATATTTAAAGAAAAGATTTGTACCTTATATTATTTTAACTGAAGTTGACATCACAATCCCTTTGACGGGAATGTAGATCCATAATTAAATTTATGGACATTGAATTCTATGATAAAGTTATTTTTTAGAAATTATAATAATGATATATTATCAATATTGGATAATTAAACCACTATGAAACCTTCATGACTTTATATATCAAGACATAGGGTTTATATTAAAGAGTGTGCATTCGTATGTGGTTATTATTGTTGAAGAATTTAACTTCCTTGTTAATATATTCCATGGTGTGTCGGTATATGGTTACCTTAAAAATCGTGTTTTATTGTATAATTCCTCTAAGAAAGTGGCCTAAAGGGTCACATACTATGTGTATTGAGGACCTTGTTTTAATTATATATGAATTTAGCACAATTGAAAAACTATTATTCTACAACGTGATTTAATAATTATTCATGATTTTTTGATCAAGAATATTCATTCATCATTTATTTCAGAGAATATATATGTGAATTTAATAATTGATAATCATTTATTTTTTATTTCAATAACTATATTATTTATTTGTTTAAGAGTAAATAATTCAGTGCTATTTAATTATTTAATAAATAATCATTATTCAAGGTTAAATAAATATTATTAAGGATGGGCTGACCATGTATAATAGTCTGGTTTGAAATCACATATTAATATTATTTTGATAAATATTAATTTATATATTTAATAATGTAATTTTTATTTATTCACATGTTTAGTATATTTCAAGTAAATAATAATAATAATTTTATTGTTTAAACCTGGGGTTCACTTGGAATTAAGAGAATAATAAAGTACAATGTGCAATTATGTATTCTCTTACCCAATGTCTATAAATACACAATTATGTCATATAAAATCCCTACTGTAGCCATTTTAATCATTTTAAGCAATGAAATATAGAGAAAATACTCACAACAAATAAATATCTCCTCTCCTTGAATGCTCTCGATAATAGAAGGAGATACTCCTCCAACTTCCCCAGTCTACAGATAAAAATGTAAACCTTCCACCCTAGAGAGATTATTCTGTCAACCAACCATTAAGAATGAAAACATTATATTCGTCCATTCTATAACTCGAGTATTTGTATGGTGATGTTTGGAGGTTCACATACCATGTGTGGATCACCGATAAAGGGATTGTACCCTTAAATCCCATTACATTATCATTGGTACACTTAAAAGTGGTCTATATATAACTCATTGACGAAATAATTACGACGACATTTTATTTTTAATCTAAATTAATTAATTATATTTTATAAGTGTTAATCTTGTCTCATAGATTCCAATGATTCTATTTTATCTAATTATAAGTAGAAATCAAATGGTGGTGATGAAAACCAATTTATGGGAAAGTACTCGACCAATTTTATTATTGTATAGAACCTTCGAACACAAGATCTCATGGAGATATTTTTTGATGGTGAATGAAGGATGGAAAAAAATCAAATAATTGTATAACTATCAAACTAAAACAAGAATATATTCTAAAAAAATATGTTATCTAAACTAAATGATTCTTTTTTCATGATGATTCATGATAAAATGAATGTTCCACATAATGAATAGGGGAAAGATTCATGCTACACTATGAGAATACTGATTTGAAGAAAATAAGTGAAGGCATTAAAAATAAATTCAATGTAGAAGTCAGAAATACTAGAGTATCAAGGGAGAGAATAGACTCTAATCCTTATTTATTAAACTAGGGAAAATGAAGTTCCACTTTATTCTATAATTTTTTTATATCCACACTATTAATGTATGGAATTAAGGCTGATTATTTTTCACAATAATATATGAATTGAATAAAATTAAGATGGAATAGAAATTATGGATCTAAAAATGACACCATATTGATATGATTTAACAAATGGTAAAAAACATAACATTAAATAAATGAACCCTAATGATGTAAAAGAGGATATCTTCTTATAAGGAGGATTGTATCTTGAGAATTATCTAGAGTTTATAATTCATGTAAACAAGAATTTTGGAAGCTGATTTAAAATTTTCATTGAAAATATGTGTCTTGATACTAACTCATTCATAGTAAATAGTAATCAAATATATTTTCCATGGAGATATATTCCTTTAATTAATGATACTAAATGAATGTATGATATGCTCACAAGGTATTATATGAAATTCATTATTTCATCTAAATTTGTTTATACATTCCAGAGTGTGCCCTCGTGCTATGTGCCATCTCAATAAAAAATTTATTCTTTCAGTCATTCAAATTGTTTTGTTATAGTTCTCATGGTATAGTTTTCTCAAATCTGATCCCTTTTATCTAGAATTACTATTTAAATTATTTTGTGATATAATCACTATGATTTTCTTAACTAATTTAGATTATCCTTTTTTGGTCGCCCTTTAATCCACAGATTTTCATTGAGGAAACTTATTGAAAAATACCAGTTTATGCTTTAGGAAATATAACAATAATTTTCTTATAGAGTCATAAATTAAAGAAAAACAAATATAAGAATCCTTCAAAATAATGAACTCTATCCCCAAAACATTAGTGTAAATAACTTCGATCTTTTTTCCATGAGATGTCTTTCTATGAAAATTTAATGAGACATTCTTCTATTTCATAGGTATGTAACTCTGCCATGTTCTAAAATTGGTAAGATAGAGCTTTATCACACCATTAATAAATGAATTTTAATATTCTTACAAGTAATATGACCAAACCAAATGCACTATAATTCCTTACAACCGAATGCTTTTGTTTCATCCATCAAACATCCATATAAGATTTTGGATATATACAAGTTCCCATCCTTAACTCCCCATTCCATAATTATTGATTATCAACTTATTTCCTATAAAAAAATAGAAAAGTTAATTTTATATCCTTCTTCATCTAATTTAACTAATAAATTTTCCCATGAACTGGAGATATGGCTTACTATCTATAACCACAAGATATTCACATTCCACATCTGAGTATTCTTGTCACACATTCCAGAAACATCAAGCGCCACTTCATCCTCCAAGTGTGACTTTATGAATCATTTGGATACATCATTCTTCATTCATCACTACCCTTATGTGGAATATAATGATGCACCAAAATTGACAACCGATGAAGCTACTAGAACATTGACTCTTAATATAAAAACTTCGACATATTCTTTTAAATTAAAATAAATATGACTCCCAAAGTCTAATCTCCCAAAACTCACTCGGAAACCATTGTAATATTTATTGATATTACCACTCATACAGTAATTTCAACAAGTAGTTATAGGTTAAGTAGATCTACCAAAACTCTCATATCTAGACTTCTTCTCTTTCATCCAACTCACATTCCAATTGGATGATCATGTCACAAATTCTCCTGTAATTTCATCGTTATTTAATCTATTTATTGATAGTTTTTTCCTTTTTTTAGTTTTTTCATAATGTCAAGAAAATTTTAAAATTTGAAGTTTCAATGTAGGGAGTATGATGAACACATGTTCAGTAAATATCATGTTCCCAATCCTGAAAAGAACAAAAATCTTTAAAAAAATTATTTCACATGGTCTAAAAATAGTTTCTAAATTTTTTTCTCTTAACCATGTCAATCTATATGTGCACCCATTGAGGGGTGCATAGTTGGAACATGGTTTTGAGAATTGTGCAGTCTTCCCACATTTTAAAGAAAGTAAAATTCCCCTCATACCCCACTAAATTTAACTCTCCATCACATTAATAATCTCTAATTTATTCAAATCATCCCTAGTTCCATCGAGGGACTTATTCTCCATCTTGTCCTTTGTAATTATAAGGCACTCTCTTTGATTCGTGGTGATTTATTCCTGGTTTTGTATTCCATTTAATATAATATCCTCCACTTTTGTTATTTATTATTTTCTTATTTCTATGAGTTGGTATCGAATGAACCGTAGGTGGGTTGATGTTATAATTTATTAGTTATAGGGTTCCTTGGTTGTAGCGGTTCCTATTTAGACCATTATCTCCTTAATCTCAATGTTTTTTTTACATAATTTGTTCTTGTTATAAGATTGGTTTTTCACCCCTTTTGAATTAAATTTATATTCAACGTGATCATTGAGTGTTCTCTAATGTTTTTTCTTGAAATGAAGTATGTTATATATATTACTACAATCCTATGAGGTATCACTAAATTTGGTTTTAATTTAAAAGGAGGTGTTTTCAATATCAAGAGAAATTCCATGGATTTTACTTAGAAATCCACTTTTAAGTGGTCTTATATGTGTGGTTTGACATTATTGGTTATTTTTAATTGGATATGTATATTTTTATGGCTGATTAATTGTTTAATGATGTTGGGTATTTTTTTTAAGATTTCTCTAAATTATTTTAGTTTCAATGATTTTTTTTTACTTGGTTTAAAATGTGTTTTCAAAAACCATATGGTTTATCTTGTCATTTTTCAAATAAGGCTTGCATATATGTACTAATATATATATGATAATTGGAATACATGTATTTTTACATGAATATATATGTCTGTATATCTAACTAGAAGCCTATTATATCAATATAACATTTAGTTAGAAACCTAGGGCCCATTTATATCTTAGAGGGAAACATGTATTTCAAATATGTTCTTGATTTTGAAATTGATTTTCAATTGATATTTTAAAAGTTTATCATCAGTTTCAAAATTCATGTCCTATTTTGCACTTTATAAAAATGGCTTGTTCCCAAGTGAACCACAGTATAGAACTAAAGTGACACTCATTTATAATGAATAGAATTAATGACTATATGTGATTATTAATGTTAATTATTTGAGACAGAATTTGGGATTTAGTGAAAATAGTGTGTGATGGTGGGTTTAAGTTGGTATTGGAATGGTTTTCCTAGTATTTTATTTTGAGTGTATGTTATATAAGGAACATATTCTTCATCATGATATATTAATACTTTCATAAATACATTAGGTTTCAAAGATATAGATTAAGAGATAGTTACTCTCTAGTTTTTATGAGATGAACTGATACCCCATGACATTTATTTCCATAGGGGAGTTCCACCGGTGAGGCATGGTTAGTGAAACCATTTTGTTATAGATTAGGGATGCACTGATATGCTGATAGATGATTCCCCCAATGTATATCTGGGGTCTTCTCATGTGATGTCAAAGAGTTTACCATTATTTCTATATCCAAACATTCCTTTTATTACCTTACTTGAGGAATTCATAATCTTGATTTACTAAGTTTCATGTTTCTATGTTTCATTTTTTAATTATATTTATGTTCATGATGTTTCACAACAGAATTTTTTTTATTAATTTTATTTCATAAAAAAAGGTCATAATAGGTTTTTTAAATATTTTTTAAAATGGAATTTATAATACAAACTATTAAGTAAATTTGAAACAATAATTTTGGTTTTTTAATGGAAAGAGGAAGGGTATTGAATAGAATGCTCATAACATGATTTTCAACAAAATGGAAAACCAATATTTTAATTATATTATTTAAAACTAGTGTCAATGGAATATTTTGAAAATAAAAGCATTGATATTATGGTTATTAGAAAATGAGATGTTTATGCTCACACCCTTCTTACAACACTAGGTGTCAACATATCATGTGGATTCTCGTAGATTTATGATCTCAAGAGGTTTATGATAGTGGACTTCTCTTTATGGGAGGATCATAGAGCAGTCATGTTGGTATTGTGAAAGAAAAATAATCAAGTGGTCACTAAGAGATCATATTATTATTTTGGTTTTCATTTCATTTCATTGTTATATCACCTAGCTTGAATTTCTATTGTATATTTGAATCTTGTTCAGATTGTATTTATTTTGGGATTGATATTGTTCATATATGCGAATCATTTGGTTTATTATAATTTTCTATGTATTTATTTTTCATTTCTATGTATATCTAATAGATGAATGTTCCATACATGGTTTTGGTGGAGTTGCACAACTCAATTTATCCTACATATTAGGAAAAATAAGTACCAACATGTTTTCTTCGATGACCTGGCACGATTTTCCATCATGAGGAATTTAGGTATGCACCTTTAGTATTTCACAGGTCATCTCATGTTTTTGGTTTAGGGGTGTTTTAGTTTTGTTCCGGATGTATCATATACTACATTATGATCAAAACACATTCCAAATAGGTTCCGGGAATTACATCCACCTAGGATGTTCATTCATGATTATGTTCCTAACATCCAAAAATACTAAGTAAGATTTTCTGGTAGAATTACTAACGTTAGTGAACATCACCTTCCAATTCATCGTTAGTAATAAAAATTAAATAAATTCCTAGACATCATGTGATAAAATGACATTCACCAACTTGAGTAACTTTTAGTCATTTTAAAACTAATATCATTTTCCATAGTTGGTATTTCTTTGAAAAACACATGTTGATCATCTTATACAATATAAAAATATTGTTTAATATTCTTGATTTCTCAAACATGTTTGTCAGAGAAACCATTAGTTTTACTGTTATTTTCTTTTTCTAAATACTAAAAGAAACATTAATTTCCTATAATTTCTAAGTGACTTATGATCCAACTACTCCTATTATTCAATCTCCATCTTCTCTATATTCACTCTAGTTAACAAAACATTTAGGTTCTTTTGGATGAGATAATATTAAATCTATATCATCTATAAATCTTAGTCCATTCCATTCAAAATATAAACCATGATCTTTCTACTTGTAATTCCATTACACCTATGATGTAACACCCACTATATCAAAAAAATGTCAATATAGAAATGAAATTAAGATACTTGAGTGTGCTAAATATGTCTTTAACCAATACTGGATACCACTTGTTGGGGGAAGGAAAAAGTTTATGCATATAATGTGTGTTCACCAAATGTTCAACCACTGATAGTAGGATCTAGTATAAACCCAAAATTAAAACACCTAGAAAAAAAGTGAAATGGATAAACCAACCCCCTGATATAGAAGATCAAAAATTAAGAATCTATATACACCATAAATCACCTCACACTATGTTCTTATGAAAAATCTAAAAACAATCATACGTGTAAGAAATTGAAATGGTGAAAAGTATATAATTAGTTGATTCACATTATTTGTATTTTCATCATATACAATTGGGGGGACACCAAAAATTATATTCCATTGAAAGTAAAAATATTATAACATGGTGAGTTATCTGTTATGTGGATTACCCAGAATCAATTAATTTTCATTAAACATTAGCAGGTGGTCCAACCTCAAATATATAGTGGATTCCATCAAGTCATTCAGTTTTACCAACCACCTAATTCATGGGTCACCATACATACATAGTTTTAACCCCACAGTGTCTAGTATAAAACCACAACTAATTAACTAAAATAAATATAATTATTGCACTGCTATCCCCTAGTGGAATGACACCATAAAGTAATCCAGCATTTCCTAAAATGACCCTTCTATCAGAATATCTTCCTAATCAATCTATTGTTGGTTGAATTATGTGTTTCTATTGCCATAATATACTGAACTGAATCCCATTATTCTGGTGAACTCAATCTAGATACATGAACATGATCCACAATACAGACAGTATTCCCTAGAATCAGTAACCTTATAGAAAATATACCTCCATATTTTATTATGATTTGGGTGGGGTTTAACCAAAGTATTGATAATTATAAAAATGTTGGTTGAGGTTATGACCCAGTAATTGATAATTATGAAGGTTTTGTGTGAGTTTAAAACCTAGAGACTAATAATTATTAATAATTTTGTGACATTACAACCCATATATTGATAATTAGATACATTTTAGGTTAGGTTCCAGGTCAGAGACAAAAAAATAAGAACAAATTACCTGAGTTTTCAACCCTAATATTTATAATTATGAATAGGTGTGGAGGATAGTAACTCACTATAATATAATATCTAATTATTTCTTTATATATTTTTTACCTCTATTTAAAAGTTTTACTATTTATCATGTGGTTTTTTTACATTGGTGATGTTGTAGTTTTGGAAAAGAGTCGGTCGCACCGCCTCCAAGGATGGTCATGTTGTGAAGAGTCCTTAGGACTCTATGTTTTCTTCAATGAGGGGTAGGTCACTTCAAGATAGCTGTGTCACACCCTAATATTAACTTAAAAATAATTCCCTCAATTATTCTATATCAAAGGAGAAAAGCTCAAAACATTGTATGATAATGTCTCACCACAAATTACTACTCTAATTACGGGCGACATTCCATGAATGACTGGTCAAATCGTGATGAAAAATTGGGGGGTGATTCCCTAACACATCCTTGTTTTTGGGGAGTGGCTGAGTCAAACCGTGATATGGGAGTAAACTCACAATATATTTGTTACAATATTTTAAATAATGATTTTCCTATTCTTCTTATTTATTGATTTAAATCCTTTGGATATCTCTTTCTCCCCCACTTGACTCCCTCATCCAATAGAACACCCCATATTAATCCTCTATCCTTTTATAGCCTTATCCCATTCATTTCCTCTATTTTTGTGGCAATTTCTTAATGTCAGGTCATCTAAATATCCACCCCCATCTCCTTCTTTCTTTTCAACATTTTTCCATTCTATAATATTATCTCATCATACTAGGGTTTACTAAAAATAAAATTTTAATTTGGGGTTTCCCTAATTTAGGGTTCTTTATTTCCTTTTTCTAGGGTTATTATTTCCTATTTGTGGTAAATTTAAACCATGGAAAATTAAATTCTTGATTGAGTGGGGTTTTCTCCATACATGTACCTTGTATTTTAAAACAATTATTTAGTGGGAATTTAAATTCATGTTTTAATTTCATAATATTATTAATAAGTGTAGTTCCAGGTCATTCCATAAGGTAATTAGTTTCTCTCATGGGTATCTTTGGTTTTGAAAGGGTTTTCCTCGTATTTTAAAGTGTATATATGTTTTTATTTAGCCATGCAGAAAGTGTGTTTGAGGAAATGACTATGTGGATATTTATATAAATTTCAAAAATAATAGGTGTTTTAGATTTCAAAACAATTTTAGAGAATATACATTCAAATTAATGGTATTTTTGGGTCTTTTTAAATTTATTTTTTACTCTTCGGTTATTTGAGATACTTGATGACATTTAAGTGGTTTGGTCTTGAAAGTTGTTTTCATAATTTTGTTACTAAAATTATGTATCAAATCTCAGATTAACACAATGTAAAATTGATTTCAAAAAGAAAATGTTCCCTTGTAGTACACTATATATGGATTTTGTAAATAAAAGGAACTATACAACTAGTGGACATGTTTTATATATATTTCCTTTCATGATGAAAAATGGGGTTTCTTTTGTAAAGGGCGGGTAGAGGTTAGGGTGTTTCATGATATTTTTTAAATATATATATTCTACATATATCTTTTTGTTTACTCACCTCTATTTCATGTTATAAAAACCATGAGTATATATGTGGTATATATGGGTTTACATGCTTTACTATTGTATAACATTTCACTACTAATGGACCCAGGTGAGAGTGCACACTACGTTGGGGGGTTCCCCCCATCGATTAATCCAGTTAAGATAAGATTGACAGTTAGGGGGATGGTATCATATGAAGAATAATATAATGGATTTTATTATGTTTTCTTATATATTCATTTAAAATCTCTTAGGTCCCAATAATGATGGCGGTTATTATAGTTTAGGATTATAATCTTATGGTTGTCTTGAGTTAAGATTTTCATTCGGTTCAGGCAGTTATTGTCATGATTAGTTTCCTTGTTAAATTACACAGTGTAACTCACTTGATATATATATATATATATCATTAGAAAATGTTACTAAACCTTTATTTTCATTTTTATCCCTTCCAACTTGTTTATTTCTAAAGCATGGGTTTTCAAAATGGTTTCTGTTATTTGAAATGATATCATTTCAGAAAATGGTATAAAATATATGTCATGTAAAAAATTTTGAATGGATTATCTTGATCAATAATGAATTTATTTGATAGATTAATGTTACTTGTTAAAATTAAAATGAAAATTCTTACTTTTATATTGTATTTCAAACTAGAATGAAATAGATTCATTTATAAAGGTCAGGCATGGGGTGTGGGTAGGATATCTACTCAACATTTTATATCACATATATATTAATTATGGCCTTATTATAGGATCTATGTGGATGTGATGGTTGCTTATCTGATTTTTTGGGTTTGTTAGATGTAGTAAGTAATGATGTTTCACTTTATGCCTAGAGATGGATTATTGTAATTTTATTTTATATTTGTTTCTTCATTCCTCTGTAATGATCCACTTGAGTTTCCTTCATTTAATTTCATTTAAAAATTTTGGTTTATATATATCATTGGTTTTATTATCATAGGTAAATGTTAGTATCTTTTATTAATCTTATTTACATTTATAATTTTGAGTTATATTATTTTGTCATGTTCGGTTTTATATATTTATGAAGATACTTATTTCCAATGTTCAGGTTCTCCAATGTAATTTTTTTTCATTCTAGTCTTATGAGGGTAGGTTCCATGTTTATCCATATTTATCAGTAAAAAACATTCCCTTCATGAATTGTGTTTGATGCTCTCACACTAGTTGTCAACCAATGAGGATCAAGAATACCCGTCGGGTATTGCCACATACCATCTTATGTACCCGAATTATGTGTGGCCCATGGTGGGTTCATGAAATCACACTCTTAATGTAATAATGTATCCAATATATATGATTTGGTAATTTCCATCATTAGGTGAAGTGGTGGAAAAGTGTCATTAATTTACTAAAATTGCCCATCTTTATTTATAATTATCAAGTTCTATCTCATTCTCGTATCTACCAAATACATTAAAAATAAATCTGTACATTCGATATCCAAATAACTCTTAACAATGTAACTTGTAGGATTATTCTTGTTATTTTCATAAGAATTATTTGTGTGAATACTTATTTCAGTCGGATACACTCAATCAAAAGTAATGAGTCAACTAAAAATAATTTCTATTAGAATATAAGTAGTTAGATAGAACATGAATGTGAAAAAATGGAAGGAAACTTTTATTCAACTCAAAAATAATTAATGGTGACACTTATTATATTTTTTAAGAAACACATAGAAAACTTTTAATCAAAAAATATCTCTATAGAAATATCACAGTAAATTAACTAAAACCCATATATTATTTAATAGTAAATGATGGATTTCTATTAGATTCAATTTTTGAATACATATATACTAGTCATGCTCTCTTTCATGGAACTGTTTATATATATAGATTCAATGGAAAAAGAAACCCTTGGTAGTCTCTAATACTTAAATTAATTGTTTTTCTATGATGTTTCCATCAAATAATAATTACAAAGAACATTCAAATAATTTTGACCAATAATATCAGAATGTTGTTCTGGTCTAATACCTTAATCCACTAAGTCACACAAAGATCATAAATCATATTTGGTCTTGATTTTTAAATTTTGAAGGATAAAAATTATCATTTTGCATATATTTATCTCAATGTGTGTTACATCTAAAATATTATGTAAAAATTTGTTTGACCAGTAAGGAAATTAAAAAATGATACTTCTCTTCCTCCAACTATAGTTTGATTCTGTGAAAACATTCTCCCAGTTCATATATTTCATCTGACCATTCAGTAGTAGAAATGTTTTCTATATACATGGAAGATTCCCATAGATATTTCCCAATTTACCGTAGATATATGACATATCCTTAATCAGGTGGCCTACGGATGCTATTAGCATGGCTATAGACACAAGACAAATTACTATAGCTATGGGAAATGCCCATGGATATATCTTATATTTGTATGGATTCTTATTACTTGGGTGGGAATGTCCATGGATATGGTATAAAAATCATCACACCATCCAGTTTTGAACCCCTATCCCCCTTCTATAATCATAATAACTTATCACTGCATTAAAACATCAATTAAAAATATATGTGTAACATTTATATTTTTAAATATGTGTTTAAAAAAATGATAAATATATTTTTGGTCCACTAGGTCAAATACCCAGAATGGGGGAAGGGTGAATCAGGGTGTGAAAGATTAAAATAATTTTCTATTTTGATCATTTTTTTCTGTAAATAAACACTATTCTTTCCCTTTCCCACAGTAGAGTATAAACAATAATTAAACCATGCATAGGACAGAACAATTTTACTTCGTTAACCTTAACTTGGCTACATCCAAGTAGAATACACTTACAGTGTTCCAATATACCAAATTCACTATAATTACAATTCTATTTACATTTCATGGAGTAGACTCTCTATCTATCTAGTTTTATAGCAAATCACAATTTGAAATCTCATTACTCTCTCAACTAAAGTGTGCTCAATGATTCATTAGAATATCTACTCATAGTTTATAAACATGTAGGCCTATTAATTATCTCCAATGGGTGAATCCTCCACTATATATAGATACTCTATTGATGCCCACTTACATCCAAATATGAATACCACATTACCATAGAAGTACTGGGCAATATCTTTTGAACAACCTTTCTAAATATCACTACTTCGTGAAGCTCCTTCTTTCACAAATCTCATAACAGACTTTGAAAAGTGCACCTCATTTTTTGAAGATAACTATTTCATAGATCTCAAAATAAACTTAGAGAAGCTCCTTCTTTTTTTGTGAATCTCACTTATCCTTCGCAAATCACACCACTTTTTTAATGCTCAGCTATACTTCTTGACATTCCTTCTTTTCGCAAAGCTCAATTTGCCATTGTGAATTCCCATTCATTTACGATGCTCACTGCCTTCATGAACCTCCTTTGCGATTCAAGAGCCTTAATGTTTTCATTGAGTCTATATTCTATTTTTAAGGGGGTAGAGGCCTATTTATAGGTTTTTCCCAATTACTCTAGAACCTTCCTTCCATGTTAGATCCATGTCAGCACAATTTCGCAGAGCACCCAATTTCTTCCCATAATTCTTCATTTTCTTGAGAATCTCCACACAAATATTATTTTCAAAATGATCATCATAATCATAGAGCCTTACATCAAAGCCTTTGTGCTTTGGAGATGCTCCTTTACTTGTAATCACTGAGGTTTCTTCAAAACAATTTCATCATTACAATGCTCTTTGCCACATCCATTCACTATGCTCGTCGTAATCGTAGATATCAATATCAAATTTCATTGAACCTTTGTAAAATAATATTCATGATTTACATATTCATAAAACTCATTCCTTTTTCATATTTTTTTGAGATATTCATGGAAATTTATATTTTGAAATTCTATCCAAATTCAATATTTTGGAACCCAAAAATTTGGAAAACATTAGAAGTCATTGTCACCTAATATATTTTCATTATGTACCACTTCCACATCGTACATTACTTTGCTATGGTTCTTTGTCAAAATTTATTATCAACAATATCTATCTAACTCAACAAGTCACCACGAAAACCAACCTTTTCAACAAACCCAACCAACCCAAAAATTATTCAATTTTTCCATGAGGGATATTTTCCCAAAAAATTTATTTTATTGTTATTATTAAAATAATAATAGTATTACTAGATAAACCCCACTATAGACACAATTGGGACTCGAATTTAGATAAAATATGTACTCATCAAACTATAACCAATATTAGAAGTTGACCATGGATATAGGTCATTTTACACACCCTTCTGATGAAAAAAATTATTTCACCTACACTTTATCCATGATTGGGTTTGACTGTGGAAATAGGCACCTATAAACATGGTCAAGGCTAACCATGGATATAACCCCAAGGATATATCCCTGATTTATGTTATACTTTATGGGTGAAAATGTTATATCTTTTAATTCGTTAAGAACATAATTTCCAAACACATATTGTGGTGGATTCTCGGTCGCAATGGTACTATCATACCTTTGATGGGTTTTTATGTAGGGAAGATCCATTATAATGAATAATCTATGTCATATGAAACTGAAAATACAATGATATATAATCATTCAAGATCATGTATTCTTCAAATAAATTTTATACGATATTTTACCCTTCATGTTATGAAGGGACATCAGTGCATAAGAAGGAAAATCAATTATTTGCCACAAAATTGAAACATGCATATGAAATATTTCATTAGAATAAGTAATATGTGTGGAAATGTTACATAAATGACTTATTTTAAAGTTCAATTTCATTTAATTTATATTTATGATTTGTTTTTTGTTGTTTCTCAAGCTTTTATGGTGGAATGGGTGAGTTTTCATGAACTGGGCCAAATCGTGAGCCCAATTCCAAATTTAAAAATAAATTTTGTTTCTTTTATAACTATTTCAATTTTTAATATTTTTCACCCATTAAAGTTCCTAAATGGTCTCCCCTGATATATTAACACTTCCATTGTAGTTTATATCCTTTAGAAATCCATAACCAAGTTGTATATGGGTTTTTATTTATGGGATTGGGCCTACCCGAAATCCCAATTCCAGTTTTAAAAATAAATTTTTTTTAATTAATAACTTATCCAATATTAAGGATTTGTCGGTTATTCCAAGCCCCACACAGGACCATTGAACCCATAAGTGCGTATAGTATCCTCCCACCCTCTTTTCAGCTCTTTGGCCTCGCGGTTTAGGTTGAAACCACTGAAGAACTCACATTTTGGGCAGATTGATAAAGGTAATTTGTTTCCTTCATAACTCCTTCAATTATCACTCTTTTTTCCCCATTAAAATTTCTACATGGTCTCATTATCCTTTTTAGAACCTCCCTTAAATGTTTGTCTGTTTTCAAATTTATCTACTGGTGTATGTGAGGCAATTTCTACAAGATCCCTCAAGTAAGTTGGTCTTCTTCATTCTTCATTCAATTTGCATAGGGTTACATTCAATTTGATTAGGGTTTCATACCTTATTCATCGGGTTCATAATGTCCAGATGTTAGGGTTAAAACCTAGGGTTTGAATTCTCCTCTTTTGGGTGAATTATTCGGGTTTTAGGTTGGATTTCAATTCCTTTAGTTGCGACCGTGGTGCAGTTTATGTTTCGCACGATGTTTTGAGTGTTTCGACATAAAAGGTAGGTGATTCCATGTATAACCATTTTATGATGAGTTATCGTGTTTGTTTTATTAATTTAGTATGTTTCAAATCTGTTTTGGGTGGTGTGAAAACTGTTTTTTGATGGATTTAGTTACGTGTTTAATTTTTTAGTTGCATTTTTGCTTTGAATTGGGTTCCTTTCATGCATGGCTCTTGGGGAAATATTTGGGTGAATATTATAACATATGAAAGTGATTTATTAGTGTTTAAATGGGATTAAAATTCTGGTTGGTTAATGCCTTAATTTCATGTGGGCCTTGTAATGGGTTTTTAATGGTTTTAATGTGTGAAACCATGCCGTACTTCTTGAATGTGATTTGTGAAAACATGTGTTTTTCATGTGTACATTTTGTGGTACTGTTTGAGGAATTTGTATAAATCTTGGGGGTGGTTTAATAAATGTTTTTAGGGCTACCAATTCAGATTTAGATTGTTATTGGCATTGTTTAGGTCTTGAAATAGTTTTTTGAAACGGGTTTTTTTTATCCAAACCATGGTTTCACCTCTTGGGTTGGTTTTATGAAAATTATAAATGATTTAATGAGTTACACAAAGTTTGAAATGGTTGCTTATGTACTGTTTTGGTGATAGTATGTTCCTAAAATGAGTTTTTGAAACATAAAGTGGTTAGTTATATTATAAACCATTTTGGTAATGTTTTGTAATATTTCCAGGTGATTTATGAAATTGTGATGTGGGTGCGAAACATGTTTTTCGGCTGTTTTGTGTGAGTGTGATGTGAAAAATGGACTTTGATTATGAAAAGGGTATTATGTAACATGTGAGTGGTCAATTATGTATTGTTTAGAATCTTTGGAAGGATTTTATAAAATTGTTAATGGATTTGTTGAATTGTGAAAAATGTGAAAAATGTGTTGTGGGCTATTTTTGGTGTGAGTATGATTTCAGAATTCATTTGAATGAAAAAGAGGATTTTTAGACTTCTGTGGAATACATGTTGGATTTTTGGTGAACTTGTGATGTGAAAATGATATTTTCATGTGCATTATATATTTCTTGATAGGTTGAACTGTTCTGAGCACAAGGGGAAAACCCGGGTATCTGGGTGGGTGGACGTGTACTAGTATGCTAGTGAATCCGTGGGGTTTGGCCTCAGTTTCACTTAGAAATACTGACGCTTACAACTCTAACTGAACTATGATAATGATGATTGGGGACCACTAGGTTATGGGTATGTTCCCTACTAGTGGCTCATGCATGAGAACGAATATTGTGACGATTACTCTCACCGAGATACGAGGTACCTGGGACCCACAACGAGCTAGTTCCTAGGGGTCATTTCCTATTGCTTGTTATCATTAGTTACATTGTGATTACCGTCGTCATATGGTATAGTTGTCTGGAAAATTTTGTAGTGTTGACATTATTTTTAAAAGTGTTGATTCTTAATGATATCCCACTTGAAAACTGTTTTATTTTTTTAAGTTTCATCTTTTAGAAATTGTAACTAGCATTTTATGTTTATGAAAACTTGCACGCTTTTTGTCTTTGAATGTTTATCACATGGAATATCTTAGTGGTGGTATCCAACTAGGTATTGTATCACACCCTACTTACACCCTTGGGTGTAAGTAGATTTGGTTATTTTGTTGTTTCAGGTTTGGATACAGTTTTTAGTACCAGTAGTTCGGGTTTCTAGCATGTCCTTGGTGGTGAAGTCTTGTGGAGATAGCTTGAGGGAGGTTCCACTTTCCTTGAGGGTTCTTGTGATATTTCATTTTGATTTTGTACCATTTTATAGTCTTTTTGAGTTGTTTTAAAAGATGTAATTCAGTTCTAAATTTTGTAAAAGATGGTTTTTTTTGAAAAATCCAGATCTGTCTTATTGATTTTGTTTTTTGTTTAATGTTTATAAACATGGGTAAATTGTTCCCAAACATCATTTTATGATACCCAGGAACTTATGCTAGCCCGTGGGGATCGGGAACACCCTTCAGGCCTTGTTGCGGGCTAGGTTGGGTGCCGGTTTTGATGGAGACCAGATTTGGTTCGTCACAAAATGGTATCAGTGGAGGTTCGCTCTATTTGGGCCATGTTATTTGGGGAACAGTCGGGATAGTTTGGAGTTAGGAATGTTGGGACTTGGAATTTCAGTTATGAGTAGTGTGGCGGATCACCATACATCAAGATGGGATTAATGTCTCCAAGGGAAGTCGGGACCTTTCAGAGTCCTTTGGTTTTCTAGGTTTAATGATGATTAGGGGAAATGAAAAGAGAGTTAGGTTAATGGTATCGTTGAGCTCGCAGGACCTAGCAAGCCATGTGGAGTTGGGGATATTCCCTAGAACACTCTCTATTACAGTGAATTTGTTGGAGTATGTCCGGAAACCATATGTCCAATTCACCCACTGAAACTAGTTTCCTCATGCATTGTCTTGTGTTCTTTAATTTTGAAATCTTGGAACTTTGGTTTTAAAGTGACTTGGTTTTAAGAAGTGTAATGTTTTTGTGAAATGATTTTCAAATAAAGATGGAATGGTTTGGTTTATAAAATGACTGAACTAAATTTTCAGAATTGTTTTGAAATGGAAAATGGTGTGCTTACACCTCTTTTGAAAGTAGGAACTATATATAAGTTGGTTTTGAAAAGTGTTTCCAATAGAGTTTTCTAAAAAATCAAAGTGTGTTTTAATGGGATGAGATGTTTTGAAATTGATTTGAATATCTTGAAAGTGAGTTATTTTATAACTGGTTGTGTCTTTCTGAAAAATTTTGTAAGATGTGAGTTGGGATTTTGATCTCATGGTTATCGGTTTTGAGGAAAAGGGTGTGTTAGTTGACAGTTTTGGTTTTGAAAAGTGGAAAGAATTTTTGTTTTAACCTTTGGTATTTTCATGAGCGACCACATGCATGTGGTTATATGGGATGATGAATGGTTGATGGCATGACTGGATGATTTCTGTAATGAGTATGAGGAGGGTGCTCGGTGTTGCACCAAAACATGCATGTGTGAGGCCCATGGGGTACCATTGGTGGATACACATACCGCTGAACCATTTTTTTTTCAAAGAAATGGTTTTAATGAAAAACATGATGTCTTGATAAATTGTTTTGGATGGTTTGTATTATGTGTTTTTGAAAAAGTTGATGTTGTGGGATGATTTGATACCAAGAACCCCTCCTGTTTGAACTATGTTTTGGGTTTGTGTTTAGTCTATAAGTTGTGTTGTAGGGACGGTTAGTGGTCTCTTTTGTAAAATGTTTTGGGACACCTTTACGATGGTTCCATTCATGTGTTTGGATCTTGATTGTGGTATATCTTGACCTATGGACCATCTTGGTTGGGTCCTTGGGTTCAATCATTGGATAAGGTACACCCCATTAAGGGTTAGTGCACAACTGAAGTGGAATCCAAATTGTTTTGCCATTTGAAGACCCTCCATTTGATCAATATAAGGAATATTTTTCATGTTATTTTTAGATTGAGACTACTCCCTTTCCTTTCCTGGTTATTTATATCCTCTTGTAGTGGGAGAGTGATTATGGAAGGTTTCAAGAGACCATAGCTTCTTATGTTTTCATATTTTCCTAAGGTGGAAGTGGTCTGGGGTTGTTAGCATGGATTAGTATCTGGATGGTGTCTAAGAGGTCCCATCGGTCCATTGTAATCTTTAAAAAGAAGTAGTTCACAATAAACTACCAGTGTGGCAAATCTGGTCACAAGAGGATATTGTGGCCACTTTCTAGAATTGTGTGTCATTTGGGGATGTAGTATAAGGTTCTTTTCCATTGATTGCTTATATTAGTCGCAATGGTCATGTTCGGTGACTCTTTGTGATGTCATGTGCTCGATTGACCCTAAAGGTGAAATTCATGAAATACTCTGAGAGTATCTATTATGTTGGGAGAATGTATCCCTTGTAAAAACTTCAAAATCATCCATTTTTTTAGGAAGGTGAGTATAAGAGTTATTTACTTCTGTTGTTTCTCACTCGAAGAAACAAGGTGTTATTTGTTATCATCTTCTAAGCCCTTGTTTCAGTGAAATATTGGGTTAGGGTAAAGTGAGTATGGAATGTGTTATGTCTTGGAAATCTTATCGGGGATTGCAGTGTCTTTTTTAGTGGCACCAAGAAAATAATTCTCATTCAGGGGGTTTACAAGGACTAACTGTGAGGCTGAAGATGCTTCGATCATTTGAGCTCCATCGATAGGTCTTGGATAGAAGATGGCTCGTAGTTAGGGGAAATCCCTAGGTCATTTAAACCATTCTACAATGTCATATCCTCAGTGTGAAATATAGGAAGTGTTTAGACCTATGGTTTCATCATCTTCCTTCTATTGTTCTCGTTCGGTGGAAATAGGTGGAGGGACTTATACACATTTCATCGCCTAATGTCATTCCCTCCCCCTTTGGTTTCCATTAAGTCATTGGAGAATGGTTGGAAATTTCGCTAAACAGTTTGAGCACACATTTTGTGCATGATTAGTAGTGACTGTGTACTAGGAAGCCACATGGAAAGAATGATCTGCCTAGTTAGTGCACGGTTTCCCAAACAGTGCGGACTGACCCTACGCCCTTCCCAAATATTAAAAAATATATTGGGTCTTTCTGTGTTGGCCCATGCTGGTTAGTTAAGATGGATGGTTCTTATGGTGGGGAGACCCACTATGATTCTCATGTACGTTACTTCGTAAACTGTGAATGGAATTCTAACCTTTGTACTAGGGAGTTCATTCAGGACTCCCCCTATTAGTGACTTGATTCTATCTCGGAAAATAATATAGGTTGCCTCTTATGGTGGGGTGCCTATTTGTGTCCCCCCATACAAATATCTCAGATTTATCCATGGTATTGGCTTGGTGGTAGGTAGTCTCATTAGGAACTATCTAGATATGAACAACTTCCTTGAGTAAATGTTGGGATTGGAGATCTCCCAATGGTTTAGTTAATGTTAGGTAAATGTAACCTTGTTCGAAGTTATTGTTTGTTTGGGTGAATTTCTAGAGTCTTGTTCGGATAGCGTTCAAAGAGTTTCATTTTGGGATAATGTATTAATGTGATTGATCATTTTAGTAAAGTGGTTTCAGTTTGGGTTGTGAGATTAATCATTCCTTATTTGATCACTGGAGGTGTTTTGGCCCTTGGGGATGAATCTTGGCAAAGAAGTACATCTTGGTTTATCAGTTGGGATTGGTTTTGGTATCTGTCCTTATTATAGCTTTCCAGAGACGTAAAGTTTTCATGGTGGGGAGAATTGTTACATACATGACTTATTTTAAAGTTAAATCTCATTTAATTTCTATTTAAGCCTAGTTTTTGGGGTTTCTCAAGCTTTTATGGTGGAATGGGTGAGTTTTAATGAATTGGGCCAAACTGTGAGCCCAATTCCAGATTTAAAAATGAATTTTGTTTCCTTTATAACATTTTCAAATTTTAATATTTTTCATCCATTAAAGTTATTAAATGGTCTCCCCTGACATATTTACACCACCATTGTAGTTTGGAGCCTTAATAAATCCATAACCAAGTTGTATATGGGTTTTTATTTAAGGGGTTGGGCCTTCCCGAAAGCCCAATTCCAGTTTTAAAAATAAAATATGTTTAATTAATAACTTATCCAATATTAAGGCGTTTTCAGTGATTCTAAGCCACATACATGCCCACTAAACCCAGCCGCATGTCCAGTATCCTCTAACCCTCTTTTCAGCTCTTTTACCTCACCGTTTAGGTTGAAACATCTGAATAACTCACATTTCGGGCAGATTAATAAAGGTAATTTATTTCCTTTATAACTCCTTCCATTCTCACTCTTTTTCCCCATTCAAATTCCTACATGGTGTCATTATCCTTGTTCGAACCTCCCTTAAATGTTTGGCTGTTTTCAAATTCAGCTACTAGTGTATGTGAGGAGATTTCTACAAGATCCCTCAAGTAAGTTGGTCTTCTTCATTCTTCTTTCAATTTGATTAGGGTTACATTCAATTTGATTAGGGTTTCATACCTTATCCATAGGGTTCCTAAGGTCAAGAAGGTAGGGTTAAAACGTAGGGTTTGATTTCTTGTCTTTTGGGTTAATGATTCCGGTTTTAGGATGGATTTCAATTCCTTGAGGTGCGACGGTGGTGCGGTTTATGTTTCGTACCATGTTTTGAGTGTTTCGACATAAAAGGTAGGTGATTCCATGTATAACCATTTTATGATTAGATAGATTGCTTGGTTTATTAATTTAGTATGTTTCAAATCTATTTTTTCTTGTGCAAAAACTATTTTTTGATGGATTTAGTAAAGTGTTTAATTTTATAGTTTCCTTTTTGCTTGGAATTGAGTGCTTTTCATGCGTGGCTCTTGGGGAAATATTTGGGTGTATTTTATAACATATGAAAGTGATTTATTAGTATTGAAAGGGGCTGAAAATTCTGTTTTGTTAATGCCTTAATGTCATGTGGTCCTTGTAATGGGTTTTTAATGGTTTTAATATGTGAAACCATGTCGTACTTCTTGAACGTGATTTGTGAAAACATGTGTTTTTCATGTGTACCTTTTTTGTTTTTTTTGAGGTATTTGTATAAAACTTAGGGGTGGTTTAATAAATGTTTTAAGGGCTGAAAATTCTGATTTGGATTGTTATTGGCATTTTTTTGGTCTTGAATTAGGTTTTTGAAATGGGTTTTTTTATGCAAACCATGGTTTCACCTCTTAGGTTGGTTTTATGAAAATTATTAATGATTTAATGAGTTACACAAAGTGTGAAATGGTTGCTTATGTACTGTTTTGGTGATAGTATGTTCCTAAAATGAGTTTTTGCAACATAAAGTGGTCAGTTATGTTGTAAAACATTTTGGTAATGTTTTGTAATTTGTTGAGGTGATTTATGAAATTGGGATGTGGGTGAGAAACGTGTTTTTTTGCTGTTTTGTGTGAGTGTGATGTGCAAAATGGACCTTGTTTATGAAAAGGGTATTATGTAACATGTGAGTGGGCTATTATGTGATGTTTAGAATCTTGGAATGATTTTATAAAATTGTTAACGAATTTTTTGAATTGTGAAAGATGTGAAAAATGTGTTGTGGGCTATTTTTGGTGTGAGTATGATTTCAAAATTCATTTGAATGAAAAAGTGGATTTTTAGACTTGTGTGGAATACATGTTGGATTTTTGGTGAACTTGTGATGTGAAAATGATATTTTCATGTGCATTGTATATTTATTGACATGTTGAACTTGTCTGAGCACAAGGGGAAAACTCGGGTATCTAGGTGGGTGGACGTGTACTAGTATGCTAGTGAGTCTGTGGGGTTTGGCCTTAGTTTCATTTAGCAAGATTGACGCTTACAACTCTAACAAAACTATGATGATGATGATTGGGGATCACTAGGTTATGGTTATGTTCCCTACAAGTGGATCGTGCATGACAATGAATATTGTGAAGATTACTCTCACTGAGATACGAGGTACCTGGGACCCACAACGAGCTAGTGCCTAGGGGTCATTTCCTATTGCTTGTGCTCATTAGTTACATTGTGATTACCATCATCATACAGTATAGTTGAATGGAAAATTCAGTAGTGTTGAAATTATTTTTAAAAGTGTTGATTCTTAATGATAGCCCACTTGATAACTGTTTTATTTTTTTTAGTTTCATCTTTTAGTTATTGTAACTAGCATTTTATGTTTATGAAAACTTGCAAGATTTTTGTCTTTGAATGTTTATCACATGGAATATCTTTGTGGTGGTATCCTACTGGGAATTGTCTCACCCCCTACTTACACCCTTGGGTGTATGTAGATTTGGTTATTTTGTAGTTTCAGGTTTGGATAAAGTTTTTAGTTCCATTAGTTCGGGTTTCTAGCATGTCGTTGGTGGTGAAGTCTTGTGGAGATGGCTTGAGGGTAGTGCCCCTTGCCATGAGGGTTCTTGGGATATTTCATTTTGATTTTTATTCTTTTTTATAGTCTTGTTGAGTTGTTTTAAAAGATGTAATTCAGTTCTGAAATTTGTAAAAGATCGTTTTATTTTAAAAATCCAGATCTGTTTTATTGAGTTTTTTTGTTGTTTAATGTTTATTAACATTGGTAAATCGTTCACAAACATCATTTTATGATACTCAGGCACTTTTTCCAGCACCAGGGGATTGGTAACGCCCTTCGGGCCTTGTTGCGGGCTAGGTTGGGTGCTGGTTTTGATGGCGACCAGATTTGGTTCGTGACAGGAAACATACAATCATAAGATTCTTCAACTATTTTATTAAAGTTACAAGTACCTATATATGTCATTTTCCGGATTTAAAGGTCTGTACATTATTATATTCTGGGATGTACATGATTTTTTTATACATCCATGGAGGAAGGTTATAAATGTGAATGAAAACTGACCACATATTGTGTGAATTATGCATCTAACCAGACCAATTAAAACTGTCACATGATAGACTAAACCATTCCTTCTGTACGTTAAGTGAAAAATTAAGATATCATGCATCAAATGTTTTCCATGATAATCCTTATCTGGGATGAACTATATTATCATCACTCTCAATTCTATTAGCATCATTACATAAAATATTTTTTTAGATTTAATTATAAGTGAACGTATTTGGGATCCAAAGAATCAATGAAAAGCATCACCTTAAAATATGTGGTATAAGAGATGGTGGTCTATTTAAAATTGAATTTAATTGAGATATACCACATTCTTCACAGTCATTTAGGTATGTAGTTTCCTATAAAAATATGCTTCAATATTTTTGGAAAGCATGGATTTTATTATATGAAAATATATTATAATATATTATCTTCCAAGACATATAAAGATTTAATGGAATATCTATACAATAAATAAGTCCATCAAAATTATAATAAGATAATTGATGCATATATTAAAATTTTCATACATTTTTTCCCCTGAAGCAGTGACATTAAAAATTATAACTTTGTAATTTTTTCACTTGAAAAATATACAGGAGTCATTGCATCATGCATCGGTTTATTCACTCTCTCTAAATCATTATTATAATTATTTTAATCTTGTTTGAAAGTACTATTATCTACTTTTATTTGCATACTTCGTTTATCATGACGATAAATAATCAAAAAATGGTGACATATTAAATTATATTTTCCACTTATTACATTTCAATCATCAACTGTCCAGGACTTCTTTTTCTATATAATGTGACGCTAGACATAATATTTTACAAAAAACAATTTTTTTATATAGTACTTAATTTATCCCTGATCCATCCATGTTTTTTTGACTCAGTTATAATAACAAAACTCTATAATTCCTCAATCAAAGTCATTACTGATTGTAAAATCTAAAAAATACACTTTATTTTGAAACATGCAAAAGATTTGATCAATATTATACATCCAAAATCTACCTATTCTGTAAAAAAATAATATTTTCATAAAAATCAACATAGTATAATATAATTTGAAAATTCATGATAGCCATGAATCTTTTAAATATATATCAGAACATAAAATAATTCTATAACTAAATACTTATGTTTTATCTTGGAAATTATTTTAAGAATAACATGGTTTCAAACAACATAAAATGTAAAATATTTGTTATATATGTTTTTTTCAGGGAAAACATTCATAATACCATCATGACATAATTCATATCACATCTATATAGAAAATATCCAATAAAATAATCCAAATACCAATTTTAATATGAAATCCAACAAATCTTACTAACAGCCAACCAAAGAAATCCTAAGAAATAGAATATGTTAAAATCAATGCATACTCTTAGGGACTCAGAAAAAGTATAATACATGGAATATAAAACAAGTAATACATATTATCAACCCACCAATCAAAGAAAAAGTAATAAATAAAGAAACAAGAAAGGAATTCCACCAGAAAAATATATGATCCTCATCCAAATATGTTTTCAATGTTTTAAACATAATTACAGAAAACCTCTATTTAGTAAAATAAAATGTATCTAAGGAAAATAGTTTGTTACATATTGAACACCATTAACATAAAGAATATTACTTTTATACAAAATATGTTTACCACCTAAGACATACCGAAGGACCCCATGTATAGGTTAGAATAGATAAATGATATTAAATTATTAAAAAGTAATAAAAACACAAAGAGGATATGATTTCAAAAAAGAATAAATTATTCAATAAAATTTTAGTCCCGGAACTAACCCATACCTGAACAATTTAATAATGAGAGTGAAAAACATCTTTTTTAAAACTTTTTGTTTTCAAAAATAGGTTACATAAAAAATTTACAAAACAAATATTACTACTGTTTGTAAAATTATGTTTTGGTTAAAAATTAAATTTCACACATAACACATGTTCAATGTAAAAAAATAATATTACAATAGTCAGTGTTTATATTAAAAACATAATTAATTCTTCTGTAATGTTTTCATAATGAGATTCCATAAATTAAAATTTTTAACATCCCTTCCAAACCATCAACTAAAATAAAAAGAACATGTTCCATAATTTTTCCAAGAAACAAAGTGGTAAAACCATAATGAAAATAAATAAATTCCCCTATTTATATAATTTTAAAACAAATAAATTTCACTAATAATAGTAATCCAGACATAAGTCATTATCACATGCGTATATAACATTCTAGATTAGATAATAAAAATTCCAATTTTAATATTAATGTCAATATAATTTACTACTTTACATGCAATAATGCATAAGATATGGAATTTCCTATAATCAAGACATGCTATTAGTGTTAAAAAAAGTTTGAGACGTGGAATGGGAGTAAAATAATGAAAAAAATTATACAAAAATCAAAGAACAAGTCTTGGTTTAAGAAACAGAATAGAAATAATTTTTTATCCACATCGAAATATGTTTTCATTGTTTTAAAAAACAATTTAGGAAAATGCCTATTTAGGGAAATAGACAGTATCCAATAATTTTTTTTCAAATTGAACCCATTTTCCATAATTACTGTTGGATTTAATTAAAATATAATCTCTTTTCAAGACATATCAAAGTACCCAAGTAAGGTTTAAAATGGATAAATGTTATGGAATTCTTAAAAATAATAAAAACAGAAAGACCATATATTTTTAAAATATATTATCTTTTATAATTAGTGTTTCGTACAAGAAGTAACCTATATCTAAATTATGTAATCCCTTGATATATATTACATAAAAAATAATTTTACTACATAACTCATTTAAACATGATTTTAAAATAAAAAAATCTCTTCTTAACATAATTAACACCAAATAAAAAATATAAATTTATAACATAATTTTGGAAACATGAATCTATAATAATTCCATTATCTATATTAAACTTATATAAAACTCAAGATTGATAAAAAAAATAAACATGAATAATTTAATCCATCATTTTAAAACCGTAATGTTAACATTATATCCAAATATCAATACTTATAAACACAATATTCACATCGAACACATTTTTTCAGAAAAAAATTTCTGTAAACGCACATCATCATGCTTAAAAAGAAATTGAAAATATATAATGCATTTTAAATTTTTAACAAAATTCATTATACTACATTGTACCTCTTCTTCAAACTAAGCTTTCAATTTAATCATACCTATGAAAGAATAATATTATATCTATTAAAATCACTTTCATAATGCTTATAATGAGAAAATTATGGTCAATCGGCATTGAAACAATCCATATATATCATTTTTCTATTTAACTAAATTTTGTATAACATAATTATAATTACCATCATACTTATTCAATCATTTCACAACACATTATATTTAAATTAATTATATCAATATTTTGATCATTAATTCTTTAAAATAAAAAAATTAAATGCATAATTTCATAACCCAAAATAAATTATTACAATGATTTATTATAGAATTACCATATTTATATTACAAAATATATTACATTAGATTTAGTTAAAAGAATAAAGTAACTAAATATTTTAAAAAAACATCAACTACGATCACATTTATTATGTAATACTATAAAAAATTATCTACTGAACCATATTTTTATTAATTGGGAGTAATCATCACCTAAAATATCTCAGTATTTATTTGAAACCAAGATAAAAATGAAACCAATAGTCATCAGAATTGATGATGGATGCAAAAATCAATGAATTTATATTGATGGATAATTGAATCCAAAAACAAATTGATGGGGGGGATATTCTCCAATAGAGAATTAAGTAAGGTCATGCAGGTAAGGGGATATGAAAATCATGGGGCATTGGAGTTCATGAACTATATTTTTTGTGACTCTATACTAATGGTCATAAATAATTATCGGTATAGAAAACCTTAAGCCAACTAAACATTAAAATCGTTGGTATAGGATATTGGTTTTGACACTATAACCACAATTTTCAAAACTATTTGTATAGGGACTATTATTCCCATTTTTAGAGAAATATATTAGTAGAGAGGTGTTGGAATAGCCCACATTTTTTATAGTTTTTTATCCTAAAATTACTTATGATCAAAACATAGTTTTTATCTTTTCAAGATAATGATATCTAGAAAAAATGACATATGTTTAAGGATATTGTCATAGAATTTCATGGCTCACATTAAATTGGTGAATTGTTACTATAACACCCTATGATGTTGTGAAATAGAATTTCAAATTAATTTAATCTTTTGTAGATATTTTTCATTTCGTGCAACAATCTAAATATTCTTATATGAAATCACTATGTTTGCATTGCATTATATGCAACACCTTATTTAGCATTCGTTTCACACAACACCAAATGTGTAAGGGAATATAATATCCCATGAATTTACAGTATTTTTACTATTTTAAACAGATTTTTATATTTAATATTTATTAAAATAAATACGATACTGAGTTATCATGTATCACACAGAACAACGAGTTTATTAAATGACATGTGTAACATGCATTACCAAATTTTACCAAACAATAATATATTATTAACATATTGTTATTTAATATAATAAGATATAACTTAGACATTAAATTAGCAGCTATGAGTAACATTAAATAGCTTATGAAAATATGTTGTCTTCACAAAATATAATATGAATTCAACGGTTAAAAATTAATTAGAACTAGATATAAGAACCAAATGAATGTAAAGGAAATATTTTTATAGAAGACTATTTCTATACTCACAAATATTTTTTTCCTAATAGATTGAATTATTTAAAAATATATTTTAATATTCATGAAATAAAAATTTTATATATACAATAATGTTTTTATTTTCATCTAATAGATTAGATAAGAAGAAGATATGAACAAACCCAATATTTCTCATAAATATCAATATTTTTATAAAGGCAATTTTACTACCTTTTAAAGGTGAACCAATTCTAAATCAAAATTTTGGAACTTTTATAAATTATATGTGTAAAAATAAACATTATATTTTAAATTGAAACATAAAATCTATCTTAGTGGGTTTTTTTGTATTTTTATCTTGGAAGTTACATTTTTTTAATGAATAGTAAAAAAAAATATTATTTTTTAATTCAAAACCTCATTTTCAACATTTTTATTTGTACAGTTAAATTATATTTTATATTATTTTTAATGTAAAATTTTATAAAATATTTATAATTTAATCCAATTTAGGATATTGGAATCAATTTCACAGTGAAAATGAATATAAAAACCTAGAAAACATTTGAATGTTTTTACTTTAAGACCCCACATTATCATCTCATCTGTGGGATTACATTTTAATTAATTTCTTCCACTTATATGATTGTAATTTGTAAAAACGGATTCAATATTTTGAGTGATCATAATATATAATTTTTAATAATATGAAATTATTTATTGATCAATAAGACTAGTAAATGTAATAAAAATTAATTATAACATTTGAAGTGAAATTAAGCCTAACAAAGAACTACACCTTAAAAATAGGGGCCAAAATAACCTACAGACTTGTCAAAATATGATTGGATATCCATATACAGACCATATACAATCCTAGATAAAATTTTGTCTATTATTAGATCCAATTTCAATGGAAATTTTTTTGCTAGAATTCCTTTTTCCAAAATTTATAAGGGTGTCGATCCTCCACTATAAAAATTCCACCTCTCCTCCCACTTCCTCACACCTATCATGCCACTTTGGATCAACCATGATTCACCCAAATAGCTCATAAAAATTCATCCCCTCATCCTAAAATCCTCCACTTTTGAAAAATTCATCGAAGGAATCACTTTAGTGAAAAATAAAAGTTTTTTACCAAAGAAGAAAATGTTTGTACGAGTACGATGAGAGTTATAACATAAGGTAAGGGGATTTCATCTCACTTTTTTATTTAGATGAGATAAATTCCTTAATTACCACTCTATTAATTTGTGTTGTGTTTATAATTCCTATGGATGTATTATATTTTTCATATAGTTATGTTTGTGTGTATTTACATATCCCTTTTGTGATGTTTATTTCCTAGGGGTTATGGGTCAAAAGTTACCATATCAGTAATGTAACTCTATATCAATTTCATTCTTTGGGACACATGTCAGGTTATTCACCTTTATCTTTCTATGAGGTGTATAAAATACCTTTTTACACGTGATATATTTAATATACTTCTTTTCATGATAGTTTATGAATCATGTAATGTAATTATTTCCAACATAATTTAATGTCACCACTGTATGAAACAATTTATAGCTTCAATCATTTCATTTATTGATATTTTTTATGAATATTCTTACATTGATATAATATTATGATCCATATCTCACGAAATATCATGAATGTTATACCCTCTGTATATACATGTTATATCTATGTAATGGTACAAATTTTGGACTCTTTTTATACTTTATATAATAAAGAAAAACAATTTTGAAAATATGGCTATATATTTACTTTTGTTCATAAATCTGTGTTCTATTAAAACATTTTTTATAAGAGGTTGTAAAAAATATTTTACTAAAATATTATAATTAATAAATTATATTCTTCCCCCTATTTATCCTTTTTACAAAATGGTTTTAAAAGGAATATTCTGGTCATTTTCTGGTCATGGCACATTTCTAAACATTAAAGGTGAAAAAGGAATATTTCTCATGTACAAATATACCCATGAACATGGCCTTTATTTCCTTGATTATTCATTTATACGTTTTAAAGGTTATTTTTTAAGAATTTTTACCCTAATATTCAATTAATTTTTTAAATTTAAATTGCTTTTAAAACTTTTATAAAAATATTTAATGCTACAGAAGTGTTTTATGTGATTTCAAAGAACCCTAATATTTTTAAAAATGTTATTTTAAATTAAAAGGATTTTAGTGATATCAATAAATACTAAATTTTTTCAAATATTTTTCGAATAAAATGGTTTTCAATTTTTTGAATCTTTATTTAAAAGTTTTCAAGAAAAAAGGATTCCAAAATTATTTCAAGTCCTTTTTCTATGTTCTCCAATTATTTTCTGAGAAAATGGTTTTCAAAAGGTTTTATGTATTAAAGATCCATTTTCAAAGAAGAAAGGAAAATTTCCTCAATTTTTTTAAAAAATATTTCCATTTTTTTATCTAAGATGAGATCTATTGATGTTACTCATGACCATATATTTTAGGATCTGAAGGAAACTTTCATATTATTTTTTGAATGGTTTAATTGTTTATGGGATGATGTTTATGAAAAACATTTCTCTTTCAAAGGTTATATTTTTGTGATACATGTTTCTCTTACATGGGTTATATTATTTTGAGACCCACTTTATATCATTGGATATGATTTCATGAAATGATTATGAGACCTATCTCTTTTCCAGAGGTAATGATATGATTAAATTTTTATGATATAGATTTTATTTCATGGATTATGTTTTAATGATTGTTTATAATATATTAAAATTGTATAATGTGATGGGTGGGACCTATATATCCTACTGATTTATTGTGTAACAATGGTTGACTAATGATTATAAATATTCTACATTAAAATAATTACATTTTCACCATTTTATGCATAGACCTAGTTTCATGTCCATAGGTTTATGCGTGAACCGGCCATAAGTTCACAATATTATGAGTGAATTTTCTTATGAGTATAAATTTTATGTATAAAACTAATTAAATTTTCACAATTTTATTCATGGACCTCATTTTATGTCCATAAGTTAATGTGTGAACCAGATTACATGTTCATAATCATTTGTGTGAACCTAATTAAATGTACACACAATTATGTGTGGACCTAGTTACGTGTTTATATATCCATGAGAGGGCGTATGTTAATTTCCATAACTAATTGTGTCTACTTGTTTCTACTTGTATAGGTTCACGATGTTATATGATGATTTGTATGCGAAAATTCTATGTATTGTTCATATGTTATTCTTTTATGGATTACATTTCTGATTATCTTATCATTAATTTTTTAAGAACTATGAATCTTTGTTCAATGATTCTTGTTTACAATATTTGATATATAGGGTGTGATATTATATTTATGAGATCATATTATCATACCCTTGTGGATATGTTATTAATATTTATTTATTTATTTTTACCCTTTCTGATAATTGAAAATCACCCCTTTCATATGTTTCCTCTCCCAAGGTTCTTAAGAAGGGTTTTACTGTAGAATTACAAAGGGGGAGATCATTTTGGGAATCATTAATGATATTTCACTAGGTTAAGAGATTTTTGTTCCCAAATTCAAAATGAACCATATTAATATAGTCTTTGGGAATCTGTTTTTATAAACTATTATGTATTTTTCCACCGTAATGTAATGTCTAGGTATGAAAATCATTACTCTCTATAGTTTTTATCTAATTGAATTTGTACTCAACCTTTGGAAACTCGGTTGAGAAAACATTATTGAGATCCCTTGGAATATTTCTAAGGATATCTCTTGTGATATATTTTTAAATATGATTAAGTATGAGTAAGAGTATTTGAAAATGTATTTGGAATTTTATTAAATGATAGAGGAAGTTGTTTAATAGAAATACATCCCTACCTGGAAGCTATAAGTTGAGGTTGCTCTAGCACAAATGTAACTAGGAATAAAAAATCCAATAAGGTGTTTCAAACCTGACTTGGAATAACATGGTACACAAAAATGGGTATTCCTACACACCTAATTTGACACTCATGAAGGAATGATTTTAAAATTAACACACACATCATAAACCAACTAGTGTGATTTAAAAATAATTTGGCTATGAATAACCTAGAATAAACCATGGGTATTTTTGATTAAGGAATGTGTCAAAATTTATAAATAATATAAGTTTGTTTTCTTGATTGTGTTGTACCCCTCTATGATAATGGTTTCTAACTCCACGATTTTTGGTTTTAGTCAATGTATGGACCCTGATGGAACTGCATTAATGGTGATTTTAATAAATAGTGAAATGATTGTTCTCTTAAGGTTCCCAATGCTATGGGAGCGGGAATGAAAACCCTCATTGCTATGATCACAAATATTTCTCTAGTTATGAATCATGATGAGTATAAAAATTAGAAAAGGAGAGAATAAAGTTATGTTGAGTCGCCCATGAGTCATATTTGACCTTCTTTCAGTGGGTCTTTGGGTCCAATAATTTTTGAACACTAGATAAGTAGCACTTAAATGATATTTTTTATTTTCTATTGTTCAGATCATGAGAAAGTCATTCTGATTATTTATCAGATATAAGGTGAAGTAGTCTAGTGGTGGACTATAATCAAGAATTTGAGGAAGAAAGAAGAAATTGGATCCAAGCATTGGTATGAGTTCAAGAAATTATCCATTAATAAGTAATTTATTTATTTTCTTCATAAACATATGGAAAAGGAGTTCCATGAGTATAATCAAAAGGAGAATGAATCTATCGGTACATGTGAGGCCAATTTCACAAGACTTTTAATCTAAACATCTGGTATTATCATCTAACCAGAAAGTAAAGTTGAGAGGTTCTTCAGTGGATTATATCCATGTATAAAGAGAGTTTTGTCCATAAGATTCATTAGTAGCTAAAAAGATATTGTGTATTTCAAAATAAAATTGGGAATGGAGGTTGGATTTTGGTATCAATCTCATGGTTTTAACAAGGAAATGAATATGGAGTTCAACAAAAATCTAAAAACCACAGAGAGAAGAAAATGTTTCAAACTCCTAATTTAAAACAATATTCTAAATATCACCTAGAATAATGCCTGAAAGGGAAGATATTGTGTTTATGGTAACCCTAACCACTAGGAAAAAGAATGTAGAAGTTGTTTTAAGAAAAAATTCAATTAAATAAATGGATAGAAAGCTCAACATAATGAACCATTCACACTTTAGTTTTTGAAGTGCATGGAGTTTGGTCATTATGAGAATCATTCCCCCAATCCATGGGGTAATATGGATGATAAAACATACCCACCTATGAGAAACAAATGAAATGGTAAAGACTATAAGTAACAATGGATGAAGTTAATAATGAAAATTAGAGGAAAACGTTTCATTTTCCCCACATAGATTAGAAGTTCATGTTTTACTTTGTATGAATAATCCATATGAAAATATTATTGTTCTTTGTTTAGTGAGGATTCATGTGATTATATCTTTTTTCATGGATGTTGGAATAATAAAATCACATTTAATGTTCTATAAGTGAAAGGATTAACCAAATTATCCAATAATATTGTTTTTGGTATAAGATAAGAGTATATTTAAGGAAATAATTGTAAACTATATTTTTAGATGATTATAAAGATATGAATTTATGGAAATATAAGTTAAACTTTTAATAATGTTTTGTACATTAATTTATTATCTCACCACATGGGGATTTATACATATTGGATACACTCTGATAAATTTTGTTTCTGATAATGACATATGGAATGGCCTATCATTCAATTTATGGACCTCATGATCTATTAGTTATTCAAGGATTTAATATTCATATTCATTACCTAGAGTAAGATATGATGTGATAATTGAACAAGGAACAACATAGTGTGAGGTTATCCTAAAATCATAAAAGTATAACTTTTCATGAAAATTCTATAACATTAGGAAAATTGTCTAGAAATAAAATTTGTCCTCATTAAATAATTATTTTAAAAAATAGACTTTTAAATCATCATGGATTTTTGACTCTATGGCCCTCATCATTCCCTTTATCATTCAACAGTTTGGGATTGATTACCTCAATCACTCATTATAAATACTTACTCTTTTCATCTATGTCCATTATTTACTCCAAACCTATGTTCTCCTACGTGGAAATATAACTAAATGTTACATTAGGAAACTGTTATGTTTCAAATTTTATTTTTTAAATGATTTTTTAGTATTTATTTTTATGATGTGGGTTTATATGAATTCATATTTCAAGTATTAAACCATTTATTACATAAATGAATATTGAGGGAAAATTCATTCAAAGGGGCTATAATGTAACACCATGCGATTTTTTTTAGATAAATTAATATTTTTTAGATATTTTTAATTTATCATAAATATATAGGTCTTGAAATATGAAAGAACTAAATTTGGATTGTGTTATACTCAACACGAAGTTAAACTTGCGCTACACGCAACACCCATCACTAAAAAAAATATAATATCCCAAGGCTTTACAATATATTTACTATTATAAATTGATTTGATATATTCTCTATAGCTTGAAATTATTGTGATTCCATGTTACCATGCGTCACACGCAATAACATGTTTCTTCAATGACCTATGTTACACGCATTACCGAGTATTAAATAACATCAATATATTATAAAAATATTATTATTTAATATAATAAGATTTAACCATTCCATTAAACTAGATGTTATGAATAGTATTAACTAAATTCTAAAAATATTTTGTTTACAATAAATCTAAAATCAATTCATTGGTTAAAGATTAATTTGAAATTGATATAAGAACCAACTAAATATGAAGTAAATATTTTTATAGAAGACAATTTTTATACTCACAAATGTTTTTTATCCTAATAAAATAAATTAATTACAATAATATAATGATATTAATGAAACATATATCTCATATATTTGATCATTTTTTTATATTCATCCAATTTATTTGATAAGCATAAGATAATAAAAAACTCAATATTTTTTATAAAAATCAACATTTTTTAAAATGTACTTTCATCACCTTTTAATAGGGATCATTTTTTAATCCAATTCTTGGAAATTTTATAAATCTAATATTTCAAAATAAAATTCATATTTGAAATAGAAATATAAAAATTATCTTAAGATTATTTTTTTATTTTTTCAGTGAAGTTTCATTTTTTAATGAATAGTAAAAAATATGTCATTTTAATTAAAAACATCTTTTTGATCTCATTTATTTATTATGTTAAATTACATTGCAATTTGGATTTAAGGCCACATTATATCAATTATATTTCAATTTACCTAAATTATTTCATTGGAATAAATTTCACATTGAAATTTAATATAAAATCATAACAAACTATTGAACGTTTTTAATTTAGAAATCTACATTGTCATCACATGTACATGATTAAATTTTAATTAATTTCTGACACTTATATGATTGTAATTTAATAAAATTGATTCTATATTTGGAGTTAGAATAATTTAAAATTTTTAATAAGGTCAACATAGTTTTTTAGAAATAATATTACTGAATGTAATTAAAATTAATTACATCGATTAAAGTGAAAGTAAGCTTAATAAGAGACTAAATCATGATGTTAAGGACAAAATGACTAATAAACTTGTAAAAAATGAAATGGATGTCAATATTTAGTCAATTTATGGTATCAAATTTGGTTTATTATTTGAGGAACTTTAAATGGGAAAAATAAAAGTGAAATTCCATTTTCCAAAATTTAAAATAATTCCACTCCTATACTATAGAAAGGCCTCCTCTCCTCCCAATTCCTCTCACCTCTGAAGCCACATCAGATCAACTGAGATTTTTCTAAATAGATCATCAACATCCATCCCCTCATCCTAGAATACTAACCATGGGATGAAATGCATCCATGTAAGCCATTTGATGAAAACCAAAAGGAGTTACCCAATGAAGGGGAAGTTCGTACGAGTACGACGAGAGTCAATACACGAAGTTAAGTGATTTCATGTCACTTTATATTTCTATAAGATACATACCTAATTTTCAACACATTTTTATTTTGTGTTGTGTTTAATAGACATTGAGGTATTCTATGATTTTTATGCATAATTTTACAGGTATTTACATTTCCATTTTATTATATTTATTTCATGGGGGTTGTAACACCCTTGGATTTCATAGTATAATATCTCTTTAATGTAATTCAATAGCTCGCGCTACACGCAGCACCGAGTTCGAGCGCACCACTTCTTACCAAACTAACTGTTCAAAAAGAATTTATGAATAATATTAACTGCATTTTCAATTTTGTATACTCCATATAACTTTAATATATATATTATGTGTTTCTTAGACATTATCTGAAACAAATTTAATTTTTCAGATAGAATAAGTATTTTTCAAAAAAAATTAAATTTTAACAACTTTTAATGGAGAAACCTTTTTAAATATAACAATTTTCACTTATATATATTAAATTTGATAAGATAAACTACTTATTTAGAAGAAGGACATAAAATTTTAGTTTGGATAAATTATTGTCGATTTTCTAATAACATTCAATTTTTGATGAATAGTGAAAGATAATAAATTTTAATTGAAAACAAATTTTTTAATAAAAATAATTTTTTTTGTTAAATTATACATTTGAATGGTTTTGAAAAATAACTAGATTATATTTTTATCATTTAATCAAATATTTGGCATTGGAAGTAATTTCATATTTAAATTGCACATAAACATATATCAATCATTTGATAGTTTTTACTTCTCAAAAACCCACTTTTTGGTTTTGACAATGGGAATTAATTATAAATTATTTAATGAAAGTTATATGGTTTAAATTTGGTAAAATAGACATCATTTTTGAATATGTATTATCAAAATTAGATTTGGGTAAATTGTTTGTATTTTTCTAAAAACATTCAATTTTGATGAATAGTGAAAAACACTACATTTTAGACAAAAACCAACTTTTTCATTTAAATAACTATTTTTAAATAAAAAATTATGTTAATTTTAAAATAGATACATAATTGTTATATTTTTACACTTTAATTCATTAGTGAAATTTTTTAATAATATTAGACAAAAAATTTTTTATTGAACTTTTTAAAGTCATATACCCACCTACTAGGCGCATTATCAAATTGGGATAAAATGTAATTTTACCGCTACAGTGAATTGAATTTCAAAAATCCAAGACACATGCTTGACCTCACTATGTAAAATTTGGTTCAATAAGATGAAAATAATTTTAGGTGAATAGTAATGTTTGAATTTTATTTACCACGATTAAAAGTAAATAGGGTAATAAAAGGTAAAATTGATTTTATAATTACCCAAACACATGTCCTTATTCTATTGGATAAATTTATTTCGACCAAAATCAATGTTATAAATAAAATAAGATCATTTTTTATCCACATGGATTAGATTAGGACGTTTATTATTATTTTATTTAAATAAGATTTAATAGTGTCAAATTCAAATTTTAATAACTAAAACTTTTTTAATATAGTGTTATAAATAAGATAATTTCAAGTATAAATATTAATTATAAACATAAAATTATTTCCTACATCATGGATGTTTATTTATAATCTCTAGACATTAAATAAAAAAACTTATTGGTGACACAATGATGATAAAGTAATTGTTTTATTAATGAATGATTAAAATAATTGATATTATAAATATCCAAATAAATTTAAATTGAGACTTTTGATGTATTACAAGAATTTTCTAGGTTAATATGACATTTTAGTGTTGATTTAATTTATTTTTTTCATAGTAATCATGTTTTTTTTAATTTAAAAAACAAAATACTAAATAGTGTCAAAATTGACATAAATTAGTTTTTTTAAATACATTATTATTTAATGATATAATATTCTCAAAAATATAGGGTTCTATCAAAGTATTTATATAATTATATATATGTCATTACTAAACCACTGTAGGTTTTTTTTGGCAATTTATAGTATTTCTATTAACCATGTAATATAAAAATACATGAAAACATGGTAAAAGCTAAACAATTTAACTAAGAGTTAAATCTAAAAGATAAAGATAATAAGGTGTACTAAACATGTCTAAAACCTATTTTTTTAGATTATTTTGACCCATGAAAACCTTATACTTTAAATAAATCCATTTGGATCCATTAGAAACTGGAAATTATTTTACAATAAAATAATATTTCAAGCTTTTCCTAAAGTGCCCATCACCTTTCTTGTAAAAGGGTACTTCCCCTTCTCTTAATATCACACCACCAAAGCCATTTAGATTAGAAAACCCCAGATAAAATATATTTCCAAGAATCCTCACTTTATCTTATAGGCATTTATTTGATAAAAATGGCAATTTAGGGATCCCTTTTAATCAAATAAAAAAGAAATCACCCGAAAAAGATGTAATAATTTCATCACCACTTTCACTGTTATTTTCATCTCCCACTTCCTATTTCTTTGTTAATTACATAAAAAAAATAACTCCAGTTTTTTATATATACTATGATGTTATTATAAATATTGTCAAACCATATTCATTTTCTATTCATACTATTAATGACAATGTCACCATACGTACGTACATACGGCTTACCGTCTCTATGTCGTGGTGTAGCTTGTTATTCAACGCTTCGTTATGTGGATGAGTATAATAATAAGTATAATTTATGTAAATAATAAATATAACACTCTAATGACTCTGTATATATAATATATCATCCAATTACATAATAGTTTACAATTGATAAAATGACATTGTCACTCGTGTGTACGTACGGCCTATCGTCTCTATGGCGCAATGACATTTCATTCTCCGTTGTAACCATTCAAAAATAAATTTCATTTTATGATTAAAAATAATGTTTAAATAAATTAATATCATTCTTGATATGAATCAAATATGTTACATTCCATGTTCTGAACAGGATGAAAAAATGATGGAAATAAAAATTTTCAGTTAACTAGGGAGGTGGGTTTTAAAACATAGCATAAGAACTTTTTGTTTTTGTTAGTCGACACTACAGCATTGATATAATAGAAATATTTAGTTTATTTTATTGATATTAGTGTTTTTTTGTTAAAAAATGAAATTACTCTCAAACGGTGTGTCGTAAGAGAAATCTGAGACCACAGTTTGGTTCGAAACGCCGGGTTTACCCTAGGTATGGTATAAAATTGATTCGTATCGGGTGTTTGGCACCCTCGCACATGATAATTCCATATTTATTTTTAATTAATTAATTATTATGATTTTTAAATAATAAATAATTAATTTCACTCAAAAGGTGTCTCGTATGAGAAATATGAGACTACCTTTAAATCCAAAAGGTCGGGTTTACCGTAGGTAGGGTATAACATTGATTCACATCGGGTGTTTGACACCCTCACACTTGATAAAGCTGTATTTAGTTTTAATTAATTAATTATTCCAATTTTTAAATAATAAATAATTACTTTCTCTCAAATGGTTCATCAAATGAGATATCTGACACCACCAATAGTTCTGGGACCTGGGGTTTACCCTAGCAAGGGTATAACCATTGAAAGAATTAGACGTTTAGTCGTATCACACCCGAAGATAATTTATTTGTGTTTTAAATATTTTATTGATAATTAGATATATTAATAATTTTATTATTAATATTATTATTTATTTAGAAAACAATAAAAAAAATGCACATCCATAATTAATAAATCATGTTGCAGTATAAATAATAAATGTACAATGTAATTAATATGATATTTTTAATTATTCAAATTAAATATAAATGCGTAATAAATATTTATTTAATAAATGTTATCATTTTTGTATGGTTATTGTTTTTAAGTTATTAACGATGTAATTGATTGGATGAATTAAATAATAATTATTTCTTATTATTGTTATTATTATTATATTGGGAAAAAAATTGTGGTATATAAATATGAGGTATATTTAAATATATGATATTAAATATATATATTTATATATAAATGTGCAGATGTATATATATGCATATACATGTGTGTGTGTGTGTCTAACACGTATATACAGGGGTGGATATTTATTTTTGGGTTAGATAAATTATTATTAACTAAAAACATAAATGCATGTAATATATCAACTTAAATCAAGGTGCAAACCGTTTAGGTTTTTAGTCCAAATGATTAAAACAACCCATGGCGTGTGCCTGCGCAACATGTTGCATGTCCCAAACTGCTGTTAAAATTAATTAAATGTTTTCTCATGTTTTATGTAAAATATTACGTCACGCCATAGTGCAGCATTTGGGTTAAAAATAATTAAAAATAATTAATGGAAATTAATGAAATTAAAAGAGGGATAAAAATAAACAATAAAATAGGCACAGTTGGAGAAATATTTTAAAAAATTAAAATGAGGTAAATCCATTTTAATTATTTTTTTCATTTTATCCACCATTTTTTTATTTTTTTTTTATTTTTCTTATTTTTATTTTCTTTCCTTTCCTTTTAATTTTTTCTCTCTTCTCTTCCTCTCCTCCCTCACCTATGTGTGGCACACAACCTCTCCCTATGTGGTGTGCACCACCTCCTTCTAGATTTGGAAGATCACCGCGCCTCTATTCGAATTCCATTTTCTCTGTTGTCGGGTGCACTGTGAACCTCTCGGTACAGATTATCCCACGCACCAAAAAATTGTGCGATCTCATTCTAAATCCTTTGCATAGTTCACCGCAGAAGGATTTTACCCTATTTCAGGGTTTTTCTAAAATCATCCTTTTTCCGTTTTTGGTCAAATCAAATTCTACTGTGGATCATAGGATCATCTATGACAATAAGGTAGGGCGTCTACTCTCTTTCCCTCCATTTCGTTGCAATTTATAAAAACACATCGTTGTATCGTTAGTCGGTGCCTACTTGCTTTGTGAAAATTAAACCAAATTCATTAATTAATTTGTTTCACCTAGTTTTTGTAGTCATATTGATTGTGATTTAATTTTTTTAATTTGTTGCAACAAGTTCAGATACCCCTTAGGGCATGCCGATGTGATGAGTATAATTTCTGTTAGCCAAAACATTTAATTTATTTAATTTCATGTGTTGCACAACATTTTTTTATTGTGTTCAATTTAAATAATTAATTTAGAATAATTACCCAAAATGATGCGAGCATGAGTTGGTTTCCCAACCCATACCCCAAAAGTTTATTAAAAATAAAATCCAACAGCAAGGTGAATACATGAGGTGCAATGTTTTTGCACCAACCGGAATTCAGATGATTACAAAATAAATGATAAACAAGAGAATGCACCTGCCATCCATTTTGGGTTTGTTTTAACCAGCATCGTCCAAAAAAATCTCCAAATGAGGACGCTATCCAGATCTGCATTACAACTTCCAAGTACTCAATCCCTTCAGAGAGGCGTGCCTGTAGTCCCCTTCATTCTAGGAATTCCAATCTGAAAATTCTGCACAAAAACCAGGTATTTGTATCCCATGAAACTAACAATGCTGCTCTGCTAGTCCAGTAGGACTATAGGCATTCAAATCTGAAAATTCTGCACAAAACCAGGTATTCATATCTCATGAATCTTCAGCAACACAATAAAATGATGCTCTGCACTAGATCAGCAGGTGCATCCGCAACGATCCAAACATAATGAGATAGCGCTATTCCCACCGAATAATTATGAATCTTAAACAGTTGAATATTTAGTATTTGGTTGAGCTGGTTTATTTATTATTAAAAATTTTCTTTATCTGCATGTTTTTCACAAACTATTTTGTTGTATTTAATTTAAATAATTAAATTTGATTAGTTATGAACTTTGGAATTGTTGGATCTTGGTAGTTGGTTGGAATAATTTATTTATTTATTTAAAAGTACATTTATCTTCTTATGTTGATGCGGTATATTGTCTTGTTAAGATTGCTTTGCTGAAATATTTTATTTTCACTGTGTGATGCACATTTGTACATGTTTGATTTCAAGATGCAATTGCATATGTTGATATCATATCTGCTATTATGAAAAAATTAATTAAATTAAGGGTGGGGAAAGGTGGTTGTTCTCGTATTAAGGGCCATGCTTAGACCCTTCATTCCTGATTGTTACCTCTATGTTCTAGGGGTGGTGTTCTTAGCTTTTCCAGACCAAGACTTCCCCGGGATTTCTAATACATATGAGTGATCCAGGTTCCAAAAGGGCCCACCAGGATGGATCTATTGGCAATGTGGCTAAGCCAGCCTCGGATGGTTCCAGACCCCTTTTTGCAAGATCGGGATGGACTTAGGATAATGCCATGCATCGAACGATACTTGGTCTTTCGAAAGATTAACTTGGACGGGCTCGGTGGTATTGGATAATTGAAATATGTTCCATAGAGATACCTTCAAGACGGGCTCAGACTCCAACTCTCAACATGAACCTTAATAATGAAGCACTAAAGGTTTTTGTTAATGTCATTGTTAGTTCCTTCAGATTTGATATGTTTTCTGGTGTATTGAAGTACACCAGGTTGACACATAACTTAGACCCCAAGTTAAATCACAAGCTTGGGGGTATGCCTCTTCTTTGTTTTTCCATACTCTTCCAGGATATATATATATGCTAATGTGTATTCTGGTTATAGGTACTCATTTCAGACTTTCGTGGGTGCCGACCTACTGGGATTTTATCTCACTACCTACTTGGGCGTTGTTGACACCCAATTAGATTATTTTTTTAGGTATTGACTATGGAAAGGGTGTCTCTCCCGGTTCTTGATTGTTTCTTTCTCCTTAGGATGGAGACTGTAGTAGAGGACCAAGCCTTGCTCGTGATGCAGTTGTTACTTTTTGCCTTTTCTATTTAGTTGATAGAATTTGTGGGTTTCAATTTTCCATTTTATTAGATTATAAAGTCATCATGGCATGACATCATTTTTGTACCTAGTTTCATTTATCAGATTTCAAATTTATTATATATTCAATAGGGATTATTTATATTGCTTCTTCTGTAGTTTATTCATTTATATGCTTATGCTATTTATTATTTAATTTTTGATTACATCCACTGTGATAATATCTATTTCATATGAGGGCATATTCTCCCCCCACTGACATTAAAAAGTCCCTCGGTGCTAGTCGTTAGCCTCTAGAATTCGTAGAGATGTGCTTGAGGTCATGTGATGCACCGGTCTGGCCATCGTCTTAGAGGTGAGCCCTGTCAAGGTGTTACAAAGTGGTATTAGAGGTGGTTTTTTTTCCTTTGTCTTTCTGTTTTGGGTTGGTAGACAAGATACTAGGAATGTGTCGACGCTTGGTTAATAGATGTGCTTAGGACTGATCACCCCATGTACGAGAAATGACCAAGTGGCCAGGGTTGGGGCTGTTCTTCATGCTTTTCGATGTTACAATTGATATGATTTCACCTCGAGTGATTTGGTGTAATTCTCATTGCATATGAATTTATGGAATTTATGATATTTTACCCTTGGCCTTTTAAGGTAAGGATGAATCATTGCATTCATCAAAATAAGCACATTGGAATTCAAATGACATGCATAGTTTCATGCCATGTAGTTTAATTATGGGTTTCCTGTTTATTCAAATTGTGTGCCTTGAATGCATGTCGTGACTTATATTTCTTTAGCATGCCTTTTAAGATACCATATTTGAGTGATATATTTAGCATGCTAGCCTATTTCCATGCTGCCTGTTTAATACCATGTTTATGTTGAATCATGCTTCTATGCCTATTAGCATGTCTCTATGATTAAAATGTTAGGCTTCTGTGTTTATAAAATGTCTCTCTCTATAAGTATATTTTAGTGACCTTCAATCTTGTTTGTTATGTAATTGGTTACTTTGATAATTTAATTTTGTTGCCTTTGAATGGAAGCCAATTCACAACAACATGAAGGTGTATAACCACTTATTAGGTTGATATCGACCCATATATCTAGGCTAATATGTGTTTGATCATGTTATAATTTCAAATGAAATGTTTAATTACCTAAAGGAACAACTAGGACCAAGTAGGCTAGTTGGTGGAGGTTCCTTATGAGATAACATAGTATTGGTGTTATGACTCATAATAATTAAACAACTATTTTTGGGTTGCATTCTAATGAACCCAGGTCAGCTTATTGGGACCCTTGTTGGTTTCCTTATCTTCTGGAATGGATTTTATGGGATAGATTTCCTAATTAGGGATGATATTTCAATTAATGTAATTTTTTTAAATGGAGTTTTTTAAAACATGCATGTTTCCCCTTGAGGTTTTTTTAAGATCAAGCACCTTGTGTTATGTTTTGAAATATGGTACTTGATGTTTTGATTAAATATATTGATGATTAAAGATTAAATGTGATTTAAAATAAAGGGATCAGATATGGAACCTGTAGTGATGTCCTCTATTTAAGACCCTGGTATAAGGGTAGTTTGGGATTTTCTTTAAGTTACATTGTAATAGAACCGTCTGCATGTCTATGTCCCTAATCTGACCCATATGGATTAAAATTACACCCTTGTTTAGACGGGTGGTCTTTTTTTCTTTTACTTTTGTTTTGGGCTTGAGAATCGAGTAATGCTCATTTCCATCAGGTTGTCATTCCTTAGGAATGGTCAGTTTCTCCTTAGGTCATTCGACCCTTTCTTCTCTATAGTGATGGATGATTCAGTATGTTGTCCTCTGAGTAAAAGGTCATCCTGATTCTATATCACCTCGGGGTAGTATGCGTTCATGTATGCGGTGTTGTCGAGTTCTTAATGTTGTGATGAGCGAGATTAATTAAGTGTAATCATCATGTCTTGTGCTGTTAAATACATTTCGGGTCATCTATGTAGTATAGTGAATTCTCTGTTAAAATATTCACGTTCGTCCCAATGCCCGAGATGACTTCTATACACTTAGGTGTTTTGAAAAACTGGTCAGTTTGGTAGGGATTTTATGATAGTTGTTTAAATGTTTCCCTTCTGGTAATCTTTTTATCCTCTTAGTGTACTCTTCCTTAAGTGACAAGCATGTCTCCTATCTTGGCTTGGTCCTTGATACACTAAGAAAGAATCACTCTTACGCCATGCTAAAGCATTAAAAGTTGTTGGGCTTTGTTAGGGTGGTTTTTCTCAGTGTTTCACATTGATAAGTAATTATTATCATGGAACGTTTAGTCTTGAGTGACCTTTGGATTTCCATGTTGGAAATCTTGACAAACTCTTCTACACCAACTGTTTCATCTAACATGACTGCCTGGCTGATCCCACTCCGGCTTTAGTCAAGGGTTTGATATGGGCATCTTTCCCTTGTACCAATGTCTCACTCGTAAACATGGAGTATAGACTAACCTGTGTTAGTTCCATTCACTCCTGTTGTTCCAATCCAAGGTTACACAAGACTTACTGTTGGTATTGATGATGCCTAAATCAAAGAAGGTCACTGGAGGTCTGGTATGAAATTTGGTGCATGTGTTCGTGGTAAATGCGAGATACCTTTGAAGAAGACATCACAGTTTAGTCTACAAACACCTGCCATCGAAGTCGATAACCTTGTTAAATGGTCGGTAGAAGTGGCTTTACTAGTTCTCTCTCTTGCTCAATGAAGTGGTCAATGAAGGAACTTTTTCTGACACATAATTAGGTGAGACAAGTGCGATTTGGGTCGACCAGGGCTTTTTATAAAAATCTGGCTTGACATGGGCTTTAAGGGAGATGGAGAATCGATCATTTTAACCATTTCATAAATCAAGTGAGAAGCATCGCTATAACGCTTAAGGGCGTGTCTTGTACGAAATTTTGACGGAGGAAGGAGTCGTAACACGGAATTTTCCATGCTCTAATGTTAAACCCTATGGTGGGAAGTAACATTGACTAAACATTTAATGATATGATGACATGTTCGTGTATCTAGCTAAACAAGTTTGAAGAAGTACTGTTTCAGTGTATCAGTTGGAAAATAAGTGTTGGCTTAGATCTTAAGGTCTTATTTCCCACTTTCCTAACCAAATTTTGAACGTGCGTTGAGTGTTTGAAGACCTTTTGTATGAGACTTCACGACTATATAGATTGTGTGAGAGTTACGTTCTTCCAGAAGGATTCTTGGGGATGATAAGTTCTAAGGTGGGAAGGTTGTAACAATTCGTGATTGAAACCGGATGAAAAAATGCAGGAAATATAATTTTTCAGGTAACTAGGTAGGTCAGTTTTAAAACTGAGTGTCAGCACATTTTGTTTCCTATAGTCAACTTTGAGGCGTTGAAAGAATAAAAATATTATGTTTATTTCATTGATTCGCGTGTATGTTTTTTTTTCAAAAAAATTGTTGTGAATCTCAAAAAGTGTATCGTACGAGAAATCTGAGATAGCTGTTAGGTACGGAACGCCAGTTTTACCCTAGTTAGGGAATAACCTTGATTCACATTGGGTGTTTGGCACCCTCACACATGATAATTCCATTTTTTAAATTAATTAATTATTCTGATTTTTAAATAATAAAAAATTATTTTCTCTCAAACGGTGAGTCGTATGAGAAATTTGATACTACCATTAGATCCAGAACGCCGGGTTTACCCATGGTAGGGTATAACATTGATTCACATCGGGTGTTTGGCATCCTCGCACTTGATAATACCGTCTTTATTTTTAATTAAATAACAATTTCGTTTTTTAAATAATAAATAATAAATTTCTCTCAAACGGTGCATTGAATGAGAAATCTGACACCACCCACAGTTCTAGGATGTGGGTTTCACCCTAGGCAAGGTATAACCTTTGAGATCGTTGGACGTTTAGTCATATCTCGCGCGAAGATAATTTATTTATGTTTTAAATATTTTATTAGAAAGTAGATATATTATTAATATTATTATCTATTTTGAAAAAAATAAATGAAAATGCACATCCCCAATTAATAAATTATTTTGCGGTTTAAATAATAATTGTGCAAATGTAAGAAATGTGATATTTTTAATTATTCGAATTAAACACAAATACCTAATAAATATTTATTTAATAGCTGTTATCATTTTTTATGATTATTGTTTTTAAGTTATTAATGGGGTAATTGATGGGTTGAAATAAATAATAATTATTATTTTATTATTTTTATTGTTATTATATTGGAACAAAAACATTTTGTTATATATATATGAGGTATATCTATATAAATATATATATATTAGATTAAATATATATATAGTTATATATACATATGTAAGTGTATATATATGAATATACATGTGTGTGTGTGTGTGTGTAAATATAACACGTATATAGAGGGGTGGATATTTATTGTTGGGTTATATAAAATATTATTAATTATCCACATAAATACACATAATGTCTCATCTTAAATCAAGGTGAAAACAATTTATGTTTTTAGTCCAAATCTTTAAAGAGACCCATGGCGTGCCCCTACGCACCCTATTGCGGGTCTCAGGCAACTGTTAAAATTAATTAAATTTTTCTCTGGATTTATTTAAAGTATTACATCACTCCATAGTGTAGCATTCACATTAAAAAAATTAAAAAGAATTAATGAAAATTATTTGAATTTAAATAGGGATAAAAATAAATAATAAAATAGATAAGGTTGGAGAAATATTAAAAATAATTAAAATGAGGTAAACAAATTTTAATTATTTATTTCATTTCATCCACCATTTTATTTTTATTATTTTATTTATTTATCTCCTTTTTATTTTTACTTTTTCTTTTCATTCCTTTCCTTTTTAGTTTTTCTCTCCTCTCTTCCTCTCCTCCCTCTCCTATGTGGGGCGCACCCCCTCTCCCAATTTGATTCGTACCCCCTCCTTCCAGTTTCGAAAGATCACTATGCCTCCGTTCGTCATCCATTTTCTCCACCATAGGGTGTGTTGTGAACCTCTCAATAAGGCTTATCCCACACACCAAAAATCATGTGATCTCATTCCTAATCCATTGCGTAGTTCGCCGCGGAATGATTTTACCCTATTTTGGGATTTTTCTAACATCATCTATTTTATTTCGTTTTACATAAAATAAAAGTCTACCATGGATCGTAGGATCATATACGACCATAAGGTAGGGCTTCTACTCGCTTTCCCTCTATTTTGATGTGATTTATAAAAACACATCATTGTGACGTTAGTCGGTACCTACCAGATTTGGGAAAATTTAGCCAAATTCATTAATTAATTAGTTTCGCCTAGTTTTTGCAGTCGTATTGATCAACAATTAATTTGTTTAATTTTTTTCAATAATGTCGGACACCCCTTGGGGCGTGCCGATGTGGTCAGTAAAATTTCTGTTAGCTGAAAAGTTTATTTTATTTAATTGCATTTGTTGCGTAGCCTTTTTTTGTGGTGTTCAATTTAAATAAATAATTAAGATTAATTATGAAACATGAATTGTTAACTCTTTGGTAGTTGGTTGTTCTGGTTTATTTATTTTTAAAAATTGTCTTTATCTGCATTTTATGCACAAACTATTTTGTTTGGTTTAATTTAAATAATTAATTTAGATTAGTTATGAACTTTGGAATTGTTGGATCTGGGTAGCTGGTTGGCCTAATTTATTTATTTATTTAAAAGTGAAATTATCTACTTATGTTGATGCGGTATTTTTCCTTGTTAGGATTTTTATGATGAAATAATTAATTCGCATTGTGTGATGCATAGGTTTACCTGTTTGGTTTCAAGATGCAATTACATATGTTGATATCATATCTACTTCTATGAAAACATTAATGAAATTCCGAGCAGGGAAAGGAGGTGGGTCCCGTATTAAGGGCCACGCTTAGACCCTTTGTTCTTGGTTGTTTCCTCTATGTTCCAGGGGTGGTGTTCTTGGAACTATCGGAATGAGACTTCCCCATGCTTTTTATTACTTATGAGTGATACCAGTTCCAAAAGGTCCCATCGGGACAAATCCGTTGGCAATGTGGCTAAGCCAGCCTTGGATGGTGTCTGACCCCTTTTTACGTGATTGGGATGGACTCAGGGTAAAGCCATGCCTCGAGTGATACTTGTCCTTTAAAAATATTTCCTTGGATGAGATCGATGGTATTTGATAATTGAAGGATTTTCTGATGTGATACCTTTGGGATGAGCTCAGACTCCAACTCTCAACTTGAACCTTAATAATGAAGAACTGAAATTTTATATTAATTTAGTTGTTAGTTCATTGAGATTTCAAATATTTTCTGGTGGGTATAAGTAAACCTGGTTGACACAAGACTTAGACCCCAAGTTAAAGCACAAGCTTAGGCGTATGCCTCTTCCTTGTTTTACATTAATCTTCCAGGATTTATGTACTTGCATATGTGTATTCTGCTTACAGGTACACCTTTCAGACTTCCGGCTAAGGCCGAAGTCGGTAAATTGGGACGAGTTCTATTGGGAACCTGGACCAATTCATTTATTTCATTACAATTAATAAATTGTCAGCAATTGTCATATAATTTAACACTACATTTTATTATTGCACGAAATGGAAAGGTTTAGACACAGAAGTTGCCAACCTTCTAGGATTTTATCTCATACCCTGCTCGGGAATCATTGACACCCGAGAAGATTATAATTTTGTAGGTATTGGAAATTGTAAGAGTGCTGCTCCTGAGCCTTGATCGTGATGCATTTGTTTCTTTTTTTCTTTTCGGTTTAGTTGATAGAGTGCTTGGGATTATTTTTTCTATTTTTTTAGTTTAGAAAGATATCATGGCATGACATCATTTTTGTACCTAGTTTCATTTATTAGCTTCCGCATTTATTATGTATTCAGTAGGGATTATTTATATTGATTCTGATGCAGTTTATTTATTTATATGCTTCCACTGTTTATTATTTAATTGTTTTTTAATTCCGCTGAGATAATACCTATTTCCTGTTAGGTAATAGTTTCCCCCACAGACATAAAAAAGGCCCTCGCTGCTAGTCGGCGGCCTCTGGCATTCTGTGAGATGCGCTTGAGGTCATGTGACACACCGGTCTATCCACCGTCTTAGAGGTGAGTCAGGTCAGGGAGTTACAAAAAACGTCATATCCATAACAAACATGATTTCTGTAACAAAACATATAATGGAGAAGGAATCAGTTAACACCTGAAACAATGATAATACTGAAATGTCATTACCAAAGGAGTATTAGAATATCATATATGAAATAAAATTTATGTATGTGGTTCTTGTAAAATTTAATAACAATGATTTCACCATTATACAGGAGGTTAACGTACCCTCGACTAAGGAAAAGTACAAGGTAATGGTTAATTTTTAAATCTCCTTAATATGCTAGGTTGTTTTTATGAAAGTATCTATTGATACTTCATTATCATCCACATCCTTGTTTCTTAAAAATGTATTTCAAAACATTTATACTATTTATTAGAATATTTTTTAAAGTATGTTATACCTTTTTTAATTTTTGAAAAATGTCTTGAAAGGAATATTTCCATCATTTTCCAAACATGGAGCTTTATGACCTTTTGAAAAATTAAGGTAAGAATTTTTTTTAACTTGTATGGAGGGTGCGGCTATTTTCCGCAATTATAACTCCTTTAAAGCTTCCAATATAAGCTTATAAGAATATTTTAAAAATAAATGTCTTCATTTATAATTACATGTCTTTTAAATGAGTTTAAAATAGATAGTAATATTTCTCTAAAATAGTTTTAATTTCATCTATGTCAACATCCTTTGATGGATTTTACACTTGTTTGAAGTTGATTTATTATAAATCAATCATACATATTATATTGATAGTTTTGTGATATGTTGGAATATAGATGTATTATGTTTATACCATTAATGGTGTATGGTTAAAGTATTAACATTTTGTATACTAGTTTTAATATGAATTTTTATGTTATATTTCAACTTTTTCATATGAGGAATGCATTGGACATAGTTAGTGATGGGTGGAGCCCACTATATCTCCTCCATGCACTGGTAGGTTTCATGAGAAAAACTAGTGTCTTGGCACAAGGCCTTGAAAAAATCTTATTTTTAGTCTTGGAACGAGGCCCTGACTATGTGGTTATGATGTTCAACATTATGCATTCTATCATTATGAAATTAGATATTGATATCACATATGATTATTAGACAAGTAGAATATCCATGTGAATATGTAAATGAATTTTTTTATTTACCTGTTCCATATTATGCTGAAAATTATGTTTAAAAGGCTTTTGTTTTATTCTTATACATTGCCTTAAATGTTTATTCTTATTTATGATAGTTTTCACTATATTTTTATCCTTACTGAGCATCTTAGTTCACCCCTTTCTTATATTTATTTTTCCTAGTATGGGAAGAAATATATAATGATTAACCTTTAGGGATAGGAAAAAGTATATGAGTGTGTTCAAATGTGATAATTATTTTTTTTCTTTATTTTATTATGTAATGTAAATCTTATGTATGTTTCTATTACTTCCAAGGCTACTAAACTAAGCAGTCTTTCGGGACATGATCTCTTGTGATCATGCATATGATTTGTAATAATGCACCATCTCTGGGTAAATGGGGTCAACGCATTATAGTTGGATTAATTGGATATTTAGTACAAACTGTTGAAACTAGATTAAAAAAATATGGTTATTGAACATTAACCTAAGATATAATTTGAGTATTAGTATAGAAGAACATCCAAAAATTTTGGTATTGTGAATATTATGTGGGATTTTCAAGAAAATACCTCCCTTTCTGGATACAAATAGGTTAAGGTGGCTCTGGCACATATGTACATTGGAGTGAAAGCACTGACAAGGAGTTTCGGGCTTGACCTGGGGTAACCTGGTATACGAAAATGGGCCATGCTGCACCCTTGGATTTTACACTCTCGAGGGATATAATTAGGATGATTCACATTTTCTTTACAAACCATTATTATGGATTTATGAGAAATACTTCCTCAAATAAAACATTTGTATGATTATGGATTATATACAAAAACATTTCAATTTACGTTAGGTATTTTACAAGTTTGGAATTATGCATTGCGATTCATTAACCAAAATAGTGTACCCAATTGTTTAGAAATGGTTCTCAGTAGAAGGAATGAGAACTCCAGCAATAATCATGATCCAAAGAGTAAGAAGGATCATATCTTTCATGGTCGTAATCCAACATTTAGAAAAGAAATATTCTCCCTACATTCTCTTCATATAAAGATATAATATCACGTGTTAGTAAGATAAGTAAATAATTCTCTGAGTCATATGGCTTTGAAGAGAATCCAGAGAATAAAATGATTGTAGAGAGAAATATGGATAAATGGAAGAAGGGAATAAATAATTTTCTCATATGTGATAACTGTGGAAAAAATCACCTTTGTAAATTCTTGAAGGTAAAGGGAGTTTTTTATAAGTGTAGAGATAAAGTACACCAAGTACATGATTTCAAGGGTAAGAGAAAGTTTTCAAATGTACAATGCTTTATCTGCAAGGAGTTGGGACACAACTCGAATCAATGTCCCAATCATCAGAGTATTCCCGAAATAATGGTCTTGGATAATAATCAAGATATGATACTACAGTAGATGGAGAAGAATGATTAGTGATATTATGTCGTTATTAAAGAATTGTATCATTTGAGTATTGTATAAATGATTTACAAGTTATAGGAATTATAGAGTATATAAAGATTGTACTATAGTACTATTTTAATGAGGATTCGAGATTGTATGGTACCATGTAATGTGAATTAGTTTCAAGTTAAACATTTTAGAAAATATATGGTTGGGAGAAATAAAACCTATGTAGTTTGGGTTTGACTTAGTGGTAATCACCCCGTAATCCTACATGAAAAATGGAGGTTCAAAACCCATTGGGCACAGGGTACTGTATCAGTACTGTAGTGGCACTGTAGCGGAGGTGGTACTGTAGATCGACGGGTACTGTAGCAGTAGCATGGCACTGTAGCAGCGGCGATACTGTACGGGTACGATAGTAGGTGGGTTACTATTCACAGAATGGGCATTAGGCCAAAAAATTGAGCCTACGGGCTATGTAATGGGATACAAGCCCACTGGGCCTTCGGGCTATGTAATGGGTCTCCCTCTACATGGATAAAAGACGCCTTTGATATGATTTAATAATAAAATGAGGCTTCATCCCCAACCTTTAAAAAAATAATAAAAAAATAAAACCCTCAATATGTTTCTAAAAGTTAGATAGTGATTTCAGAATAAGATATGATTGATTTGGATAAATTATATTTGATATTTATGACTACTTTAAAACTACTTAATTGTTTGTTTATTCTATCGTTGTTGGATTTTATAAAATTATTTTTTATAAGGAGTATATCCAGAATTCTATAAGGAATAAGGGAGCATGAATTTAATTAATATTTTTTTATGGTAATTTAGGGTGTTACCATATTTTAAGATAACACATGATGAAGGTATTCACATGTTATTATGTGGCAAAAGAGATCTTCATTATGTTTACCTTCCTTATAAATTTTGGATTGTCAGTTTGGATAGAAATATTTTGGATAAGTCTAATGTTTGGAATAAATTAATTTGGACATTGGATAATATTTTTTAAGGTTAAAACATTTCTTAATATTATTTTTGCATTGTTATAAAAAGGATAACCTAGAGTTCGGGTGACAACTTGTCACATCCAACAAATCCTCGAGACTTGAACCTGTAACTGAATGGTGAAAAGGGTGCATCACCTACCACTGGCCTACATGATATCCTGGTTTGTAAAAAAAATTTATATTATATGATTGATGATTTATATATTCATTTTTCTAAATCCCAATATTATTAGGATAAATAAAATATTTTTGAGTTCTATTATCTTTTAGAGTGAATGATGATTTTGTGGTAGAAATTAGTTAAGGGATGAAACTCTACTTGTCAATTTTTTTTTCTTATTCTATGAAGAAATTAATTCTTAATCATTAGGGAAAGGATCTGAAAACCAAATATTTGTTATCCAAATAACTTATTTATTGATGAACCAATAATATTTTAAGTCATCATAGATTTTTGGCTTTGATGCCCTAAATTTTCTATTTATTGTTCACTTTTTTGGGATTGATGACCTCAATCACTCCCTATAAATAATTATGTTTTTCCTCTAATAATGTGTCTCAAATTACCACCAATTTTCTCATATTAAAAATCATAATTTTGAGGTAACTTCTTCATTCCACTTTCCCACTTATTAAGACAAAATTTTATTAACCCTATTTCCGGTGTGTGTTTTCCACAAAGGTATTTTCTATTTTTTCCTTTTATTTTCGAAGAACAATTTAAAATTTTGAGGATGCGATTTATTGAAGGAGGGGATAATGTGACACCCTAGGATTTCATAGTACGTTATCTTTTTAAAATAATTCAATAGCTTCCACTACATGCAACACCGAGTTCAAGCGTACCACGACATACCAAATTAGTCGTTCAAAAAGCATTTATGAATAGTATTAACTGCATTTTTAATTTTATATACTCCATATAATTTTAACATCCATATTATGTGTTTCTTAGACATAATATAAGAACAAATTCAATTTTTCAGATAAGATAATTATTTTTCAAAAAACGTAAGTTTACCACCTTTTAACGGAGAACCATTTTTAAATCCAATATTGGACACTTTAATATATTCCATTTGACAAAATAAACTTATTATTTAGAATTGAGACATAAAAATGTATTTTGGATAATTTTTTGGGATTTTTCTGATAACAGTCAGTTTTTGAGGAATAATAAAAGATACTTAATTTTAATTGAAAACAATTTTCATCAAAATATTTTATGGTGCTATATTATATTTTTAAATGGATTATAGTGTAATTATAAAATTTCATTCATTTAATCCAATATTGGTCATCAGAAGTAATTTCACAATTAAATTGGACCTAAACACATATCTATTTCTTGATAGTTATTACTTCTCAAAAACCTGCTTTTGGGTTCTGACAACAGGAATTAATTTTAAATTAATTAATTAAACTCCTATGTTTTTAATTTGTTAAAATAGATATAGTTTTTTTATTCTGAATATCAATATAATCTTTGGGTGAATATTTGGTATTTTTCTGAAAAAAATCATTTTTTGATGAATAGTGAAAAACAAAACATTGTAGATAAAAATTGACTTTTTCATTGAAATAATTATTTTTAAATAAACATTAATCATAAAAGTGAAAATAGATTCATTATACATATATTATTCAAATTTAATTAATTACATAGATTTTATAATAATATTGTACATATAAAAATTTATTGAACCTTTTAACGTCTTTTACCCACCTTTAAGGCACATTTCTAAGTTTGTATAAAATATAATTTTATCATTTATCTAAATTGAATTTAAAAAATATGAGAGAAATGGTAGAAATTAGTAAGTAAAATTTGGTTCAATAAGATTAAATTAATTTTTGGTGAATAGTATCTTTGGAATTTTATCTTCCCTGGTTAAGACAATAGGGCTATTAAACATAAAAATGATACTATAATTACCCAAGCACATTTCTTTATTCTTTGGGATAAGTGTATTTTGACCAAAATAAACCATAGGAATTAAATATTATCATTTTTTGAAACACTTGTATTAGATTAGTCTATTTATTATTATTTTATTTAAAGAAGTGTTAAAAGTGTAAAATTCAAATTTTAATTACTAAAACAATTTTAATATAGGGTTATACAGAAGATAATTTCGACTATGAATATTCCTTATAAATCGAAAAAGATTTCCTACATCGTGGTATTTTTATATAATTTTTATACATTAAATATGTTAATTTATATATGATAAAATGATGATACAATAATTACCTTATTAATGAATGATTAAAATATTTGATATTATAAATATACAAAAAAATATAAATTGATACTTTTGAGGAATTCCAAAAAAATTATAAGTTAATATGAAATTATTGGTTTGATTTAATGTAATTTTTTTTTGAATTAATTATGTTATTTTGAAATTTTCAAAAACCAAATACTAAATAGTGTCAAAATTGACATAAATTAGTTTTTAAAACAAAAACTATATTATTAAATACAATAATATTCCTAAAATTTTATGGATTGGTCAAAATACTTATATAATGATATGTATTTTATTAATGAACCACCTGAGTTTCTCTTGGTATTTTATTATTTTTTTACTAACCAAGAAATATAAAAATACAAGAAAACATGGTAAAGGGTATACTTTTTAACTAAGTGTTAAATCTAAAAGATAAGGTTACTGTGTTGACGTAAACATTTATTAAACCTATTGGTTGAGAGGATTTCGACCCATCCCAACCTTATCCAAGAAATAAATCCATTTAGAAGAATTATGAACCTAAAATTGTTTTATAATAAAATAATGTTTCAAAATTTTCCTAAAGTGACCTCACCTCATTTATAAACGGGTACTTCCACTTATATTAATTTCACACCTCCAAAGACATTTGGCTCGGCCAACCCCTGCTCAAATATCATCCCAAAATACCATCAATTCAACCTATAGGTCTTACATAGATAAGAAATCCAACCTATGGAGCCATTTTTATCAAATCAAAAAGGAAGCCCCCGAAGAAGAGGTAAAAATTTCATCACCTCTTTCAATGTTCTTTTCTTCTTCCACTTATTCTTTATCTGTTGTTTCCAAACCAAAATAATCACCATAGTAACTTATACATATTTTGACATTATTATAAATATGGTACAATTATATTCATTATCCTTTCCATCCTATGAATTACAATGCCACCATATGTTTGTATGTACGGCTTACCATCCCAGCATCGTGGTGTTGTTTGTTATTTTACGCTTCATTATTTCGATGGGTATAATAATGAGTATAATTGATATAAATAATAAATATAACATATTAATGATTTTTTATATATAATATACCATCCAATTACATAATATTTTACCATCAATAGAATGATATTGTTGCCCGTGCGTACGTACGGCTTACCGTCTCCACGATGCGATGAAATTTCTTTCCCCATCATAAAAATTCAATAATAATTGTTATTTTATGATTAAAAATAATGTTTAAAGAACATAATATCCATCTTGATATGAATTAAATACATCATATCCATAAAAAACATGACTTACGTAACAAAACATATAAAATAATATGAATTAGTAAACACCCAAAATAATGATACTATTGAAATATCATTAACAAAGAAATATTAGAAGATCATACATGATATCATATTAATTTATGTGGTTATTTTATAATTTAATAACAATTATTTTACCATTATAATGCATGTTAACATACCCTCGACTAAAGAAATTTACAAGGAAAGGGTTAATTTTAAATACTCTTTATTATCTGATGTTGTTTTTACAAAAGTATCTATTAAGACATCTTTATCATCCATATATGTGGATCTTAAAATTGTATTTCAGAAAAATTTTACTATTTCCTAGAATATGTGTTATATTCACTTATACCCTTGTTTTACTTTTTATAAAATTATTTTAAAGGTATCCTTCCATCGTTTTCCAAACAAGGTGCTTTGTGACCATTTCAACAAATTAAGGTAAGAATGTTTTTTAACTTATATGACGGGTGCAACTATTTTCTTCCATTATAACACCTTTTAATATTAATCTATAGTATTATAAGAATATTTTCAAAATAAATGTTTTCATTTATAATTATGTGACTTTGAAATGATTTCCAAACATAAAGAGATATTTCTCTCAAATAGTTTTGATTTCATCTAGGTCAACATCCTTTGATGGATTTTACACTTATTTGAAGTTAATTTATTATTATACAATATTGAATATTTTATTGAAGGTTTTGTGATATGTTTGATTGTAGATGTATTATTTTTATACCATTCATGCTTTATGGTTGAAATATTAATATTTTTTATGCTAGTTTTTATAAGATTGTTTATGTTATGTTTCAATCTTTTCATATGAGGAATGAATTAGACTAAGTAAGTGATGGGTGGAGCCTGGTATAGCTCCTCGATGAATTAGTAGGTCTTAAGAGACAATCTTGCATCTTGGCACAAGTCCTTTACAAAATCATATTTGTAGTCTTGGCACGAGTCCATGACTATGTGGTTATGATGTCCAAAATTATGCATTCCATCATTATGAAATTAGATATTGATATTACATGTGATTATTATACTATTAGTATATACATGTGAATAAGTAAATGAAATTATTTTATTTATCTTTTCCATATTATTCTGATATTTATATTTAAAAATCTTGTGTTTTAGTCTTATACATTTCTTTAAATATTTATACTTATTTATGATAGTTTCCTATATATTTTTATCCTTACTATGTATCTGAGATCACCGTTTTATTATGTTTTTTTACCAAGATGTGAAGAATTATATTGTGATTAACCTGTATGGATAGGCCAAAGTATATGTGTGTGTTCAAATGGGAAAAAAATTTGTTTTTCTTTATTTCATGATGTAATGTAAAACTTCTATCTGTATCTATACTTTGAAGGCTACTAAACAAATCGGTCCATTGGGTGTTGACCTCTTGTGACCATGCCAATGTTATGTAATAATTCACTGACTCAGGGTAACTGTGTCGGGGTGTTACATGGTTATATTTTAAAAGTTACCAAATCGGTAAATTAATATTGTCTTAATATTACTTCTCTAAGACACATGTCATGTTTTGAAATTATATCTTTCTATGAAGTTTATATACTTTCTTTTTACATTTTATATCATGAATAAACTTATTATCATGAAAATTTAAGCTTGATGTAATGTTATTATATCCATTATGATTAAATGTTTCCAAAGTGGGAAACATTTTATATCTTTAATCTCATAATTTATCAAGATTATTTACGATTATGCATCAATTGTTGAAATATTATGATCCATCTCTCAATAACTCTCATGTATTTTATTACCCTATTTATATACATGTTATATCCATGTAATGATTTTATTTTCTCAATCATTGGTAATTTTCATAATTAAGAAAAAAAATATGAAAGTATTTCTATATCTTTCCTTTCATTTAGAAATCCATGTTATTTCAAAACTGTGTTTCCTAAAAAGTTTTCAAAATTGTATTAATATTATCATATGATGTTTAAAGTACATATTTACCCATGTTTTACCTTTTTACAAAAAGGTTTTACAAGGAATATTTTTGTCATTTTCTAGTCAAGGAACCTTTATACGCTTTTAAGGTGAAAAATGAATCTTCTTCATGTATGGACATACGCACCATCACAGCCATAAATTACTTGAAGCATGATTTATAGGTTTATAAGTTTATATTTAAATAAGTATTTTATCCTAATATTCTATACATTTTTTGAATTTAATGTGGTTTTAAAAGAAAAATATTTTCCAAAAAGATTTTATCTTTAGAAAGTGTTTTAAGTTATTTCCAATCTTCCTTTATAAGTTTTCAAATGTCAATTTTCAAATAAAATGATTTCAATTAATTAATTATTTATTTATAAGTATTCCATGAATTTTCAAATAAAAGGGTATTCAAAAAAATTTAAGGCTTATATTATATGATTTTATGGAAGAAGGTATTCCAAATTATTTCGAGTCTTCTTTTATTGATTTCCATGTATTTTTCAAGAAAATGGTTTTCAAAATGATTTAGGTTTTAAAGATCCTTTTTAAAAGGAGAAATGATATTATCATCAAGAAATTTTATTAAAATATATTTTAAAATTATTTTCCATCTGAGATGACATTCATTGATGATACTCATGACCATATGGGAAATGATCCAAAGGTTCCATTCATATTATTTCTCTGAATGTTTTATGTTTTGATGACATTATGTTTATGAAACCTGATTCTATTACATGGGTTATATGTTTATGAATTCCATTTCTCTTCCAGATATTATATTCTTTTGAAACCAACTTCTTTTCATGGGTTATTCTTTGATAAAATGATTATGAGACCTTTATCATTTTTCATAGGTAATGATATATTGAATTTCTTAAGATAATAATTTCATTTAATGTGTTATAGTATGTTGATTGTTTATAATACATGGACCTGGTTTTATGTGTTTTGTGGGACCTATATCTCCCTCTAATGCATTTGGTAATGATGGATGACTTAGGATTATAAATATTATGTTTAAACCTAAATATATGTTCACAATGTAATGCATGGACCGGGTTTCATGACTATATATTTATTTGTGAACTTGATTACATGCTCATAGTGTTATTAGCGAACCATATAATGAGTATAAGTGTTATGTGTGAACCTGATTACAGAATCCCAATGTTATTAATGGAATCGGTTGCATGTTCAAAAGTTAATTTTTGACCCTGATTAATGTTCACAATGTTATATGTGAACTTGAATTTTTTTTCACAATATTATTTGTGGACATAGTTACATGTCCATAAGTCTAATTGAGGGCCTTATTTTGGGTCCTTAAAAAATGTGTTATCATGTTTCTATATATATATGTTTATGATGTTTCACGTTGATTTTTATGAAAACATTAAATGTCTTATTTATATGTCATTTTTTATGTCTTATGTTCCCAATTATCTTATGGTTCATGTCTTATGAACTGTTAAACATAATTCCAAGATTTACTATAATGATCTTTGATATTCAGGGTAAGATCATATAATGATAGAATCGGGTTCTCATACCCTTATGTTAACTTTATGCTTACTTATTTCTTTTATTTTCCCTTACTGAGAATTTGAGCTCACCCCTTTATTTTGTATCTTTTCCCTAGGTTATGAAGAATGGTTTTTATGAATAATTATTAGGGGAGGTATTTGTGGGAAACATTGATGATATTTTACAAAGTTAGAAGATTTATGTTCTATGTTTCCAAATACACTAAAATAAAATAGTCTTTGGGAATCTATTTTTGTAATTTATTAAGTATTATGAAAAAACAATGCAATTTCTATGTATGAAAATTGTGGGATTCTATAGTTATAATGTTTTTATGTGCAAACTATTCAATGTGAATTATCAAATTTATGTTAAAAATAACAATCATCAAATGATTATGTATTTATTAATATTATAGTAATCTAATGTATAAATTTTGTAGGTTCCATGGAACTAACTCTAAAAAAATTCATGAAGGGACATGAATAGAGCTTTTTTTGATTTTTAATCACTGATCTAACTCATAATTTGATCAGAGAAAAATACATAAAATCCATAATAATATTAAAAGTTTTACTCTTGTGATGGAGATAAAACAATACCATGAAGATTGTATAATTTATTATTGAATAATTAATGTTCCAAATGATACTATTATAATAACCATTTATAGTTCTATTTAAAAATAAATAAATATACTGGTTCTCTTAGAATAAAAATATACAAATTATTAACACTGATGATACATTTTAAATCATATAGTTCATTTTTACCAAAGAAACATTCAGACTTTATAAAGAAATGAGGCTTGGTTTTATAATATACATCTTATCTTTCATATCCTAACATACCATAGATTACTTTTCTGTCTCATTAATTGACTTTGAGCACATTTCATAATAATTGTGAAAGATATACATTTCTTCATTTATAAATAAGATAACTATATATTTTTCTGTGTTAAATTTTCTCTGGGAGTCAAAAAGATAAATTAATGGTTTATTTTATTTATTTATATAAAAATGTGACTTTGACTCATTAGTTGGAGTTCTCATGACATCAAACACCTTAATTATCATTTGCGGTGTCAATTGAAAAATTAAATAAAAGTTCCCCACTCAAACTAGTTTCATAGAAATTATTGAATCTTCTTCTTTTTGAAAAAAATCATTCAAGTTTGATATATAGTTTACAACTATTATCAAAGCATTATTATATGTTTTTTTTAAAAAATTAAATTTTATACCATTTAAAATATTTTATTTCAATTTATCTAAAACTAAGATATATTGATATATACCCCAAAAACAAATTATTAACTTAGAAATATTTATGTATTATTCATAGAAAAGACCCTTATTTTAAATTTTTAAGTAAAAATTAATTCTATAAACTATTTATTTGATTTTTCTTGAAAAATAAAATACTAAATTTAGAACATTAATTTAAAATAATAATATAATAAATTAATTTGATTTGGAATTTCAAAAACAATTCATATCACATAGTATGATTTTTTATATTATCGTTATTTTTAATAATCTTGAATCGTTCTTTGATTTTTAAAAATCAAATTGTCACAAATTCCCAAATTTTAGGGACACCACTTCTAATTAATTCCAAAATTCAGACCACAATAGTTTCAATCATTATATAAAATATCTCACAAGCTAATAATTCATTCATTGTTAGTTAAACATGAAAAAAATGAAGAAATCAAACATTAGATATCATAAAAATACTAGGAATGATTATATAAAATATTTCAATACCCTGATAAATTAAACCAAGTGGGATCCCAATTCTCCAAAAATTTATCCCGTAATATATAATCAACATATAATAATAAAAAAACATGTGATGAATTTAATACCAACACATAAACATGAATCTGTTATTTTTTAATGAACCATTAAAACAAAATTAATGAATATGATTGATAAATTTAAAAATCTAAAATTCAAAGGAAAGAAAAGGTGATAGGAAATTGAGAAATTAGGTTTTCATTGATAAAGGTGTCATTTTTTTCAAATCCTACTTTTCATTACTCGTTATAAATTTTTAGTTTGATACAATTATTTTCCAGTAAAACTAAGAGTCACTACATGGAGTCTATGTGATTTTCCGCACACCATCCCCAATTGTTATACATAATCTCCTATAATATATCGGAACTTTCAAAATCATGTTCTTCTAAAATTCGGGTTTGTGATTAATGTGTTGTAATTTGAGAAAATATTCATTGTTCGTTCCAAATATCACATCTCCATTTCCAAAAATAATTCATGATTATCTATCCAAAATATAATCCTTATTGATTCTTTTTGAAACATATTTTACAATGAATCCATTCTCATACATTGAGTGAAATTAATCCATAGAGACAATAATCCATGACTCCAACAAACATTCTTGACTAAGAAATGTAGTGTCATGTTCCAAACTTATGTAGTTTATAGATAAACAAGATGCATAATTTTTAGAGTTAACTCATCTCTCAATATAGTCCTTCTATAAATTCCTTTTCTTTCCATAGTATAAACATGTAGAATCAATAAGGATAGTTGATTTCCTCGGCACCGTTCTCTTCTATCTTCACCCTTCTTATGTCTTTTCCTTTGAACGTAACATACCATGCCTACCAAGTTGAATGTAGTTTTGGTACAATCTTATCCTTACTTCATATAGATCTATTTATTTATAATTAGATCCATGATTTCATTGAACAAAAGTTCAGTCTATAAATTGGAGTTTCACACCATGATAATAATTCCATTCCATGCTACTAGAAGAAATGAATGAATTTTTAACACCCAAAATTCCCTAATGAACATTACACCTACTGATTCCCAAAAGATCTAAATCACATTGAAGTTATTGAAATGTTCTTCCAAAATCCAAATGTTTGAAATATTCATACTAAAATGTCTCTACATCAGAAATAACTTTCTCATTATGGTCGTCATATCATATATCATATCAAGCATAGAGATATATTCCATTATGTTATTCACCTTCTATATATTTAATTTCATGTTCAGAGCTAGCTAGGGGTGACTATGGGTCATGTTAGGTTGGTTATGGTCAAATTTTTTACTCTAAAAATCAATTTTTTTTATGTTGGGTTGGGTTATATATATGTTTTTGTAATGACATAAACCAACCCTTCCCAAGGTGGGTCAGGTTGGGTCTGACCAGGTCTGTCATGTTAGGTAAAGAAAGATATCTATAAGTAACTTCAACAAAAAATAAAAATATCAATTAAATTAAAACTAAATAAATTTATTCTTTTAAAATATTAAAAATAAAAATATAACATCAATTCAAAACTATAAGAAAACATGTTTTAAATATCAATAAATACATCATCTCTTGGAGAACCTAATAAAATTATATTAGCTAACAAAAAATTATATAAAAATTATAAATAAATCAAGCACAATGTATAAAATGACCTATAAGCCATAACATCAAACATAAAAACATAAATTCAAATAAAAATGCATATAAACATATTCCATAAAGATTTATATTATCCAAATAATTCAAATAAACAAATTGAATTAGTTTCTATTAAAGTTATTTGAACATTAAAGGTATTTTAATTAATCATTTTAATGGTTTAAAATAAACATTATAGGTAAATATTAAATTAAATAAAAATTAATTTTAATGTAAAATACATTTCTGTCAGCCAAGAGGTGAAAAAGGGAAGCGGAGTGTCCCACCCTAGTTGAAATAAACTGTGGATTGGTTGGGTGTGTTGAGGCATGTTGGCTTATTATTTTTCCAATCGACGACCTAACCCAATCTAACACCCCGAACCCAAATGCCTATAGTAAATTCATTATTTTAATAAATTGTAATGATTACAAGGAATTAAATCCCGAAATACCAATCAGTTTGGCAGTATTGTAAAATATATTACATACATGAACCTTATATTATAATTCAATAAATAAATACAACATAGATAATCATTTTAGAAATCCATTAGTCTCCAAGATTATGCCTTCATATAAAACATAAAAAACTTATTATAATCATGGGAAAATAAAAAATAAGAAAGGGGTTAGCTGAGATTCTCTATAAGGTTAAATAATATAGTGGAAGTTATCATAAATAAGCATAAACTTTTAAGCTAAGGCATAAAACTGAAATAGAGTCCTTTAAAACAAAATAATTAGCTTAATATGGAAATAATAAATAAAATAATTCCATTTAAAGATTCACACAGATTTTTTACTTTTCGAATAATAACATTAAATATTAATAACTAATCTCATATTGAGGGATTTCAAAATTTTGGACATCATAACCAAACCATCAAGGTCTTATTCAAAGAGCATACATAAACACGTGAAAACCAAAACTAGTTTGTCTCATGAGAACAACGGCTTCATTAAGAAGCTATAGCAGGACCCACCCATCAATTACTATGTCAGATACATTCCACATATTAAAATGGTGAAATATAAATAACATAATAATTCATATTAAAACGAGTATACAAAATATCAATGCATTAACCTTAAACCAAGAATGACATAGCACATCAACAATCAAACTGATCCTCAACCATTCAATAAAATATGGTAAATGATATCATATGAGATCAAACTCAATTAAGCATATGACTTAACCATGTATGTTGACATATATGAAAATGATATTTTAAAATCATTAAGAAGAATTGAGAGAAATACACTATATTCATTGAGATCATTTATTCAAAAGTTGTGCACTTACAAAAGAATACATTTAAAAATAGATATTTTCATCAATGTTTTATAACCAATCTGAATCATTTTAAAGGAATTAACATTTTATAAAATTTATATCCATATAAATAAATCATTAAAACCATTTTGAAAAAATGTACTTTAATGATAAAGATAGTAAATTGTTAAAACATTTAAAATGATGTTTTAGGTAAAGATCCCATTAAATAAAACATTAAAAATATTATTTTTGAAAACATTTGAATTAAATTAAAAATAAAAAAAGTTATTTATAATCCTTTATATACATATAAATAAAGATGTATGATAATATCAATAATATTGAAATGGATAAAGGATTAATTCCTTAAACATTCAAAGTGTCCCATACCACTTTGAACAATTATATAAGAATCCAAATATCCTAAAATGTATCATTAAATTCCTTAAAGATAAATTTATTCCTGATATCAAATATAATATGGGCATAAAATTCCCCACACATAATAAATAAGTTGTGAACATGGATTATATCTCATAAAAATATAATGTTAGACGTAATTCACTTACCTTATGTCTGATACTCCCAGAACGTGTACAAAAATCATGTATAGTGGTTTTAATAAAATTATTAAATTATATAAGAATAAAAATAATATCTATGATATCATATATGAATAATTATGTATGTATATTACCCATTTATTAACAATTCAAGTTAAAGAAATATTTCGGGTAATAACTACTTTGTTTATTATTTGTGTTTTGAATTGTTATTCTTGATCATTTTACTTAGATCATGATTTACATAATTATAGAATATAAAACATTATCTATATATCCACTATATTCATAATATAAAAATATAAAATAGATATATATGTGAAATGATATAAATTGTTCATAGAGATGGTAGGTCGTACGCACGCATGAACGTTGTTTCTATTTTCTTATCGTATTAAATGAAAGTAAGTAAATTACATATATATATATTATTATTTCAATAGAATTATTATTTCATATAATTCATACTTATTCATTATATATATTTTTATAATCATTCTTAAATGGTTAACATGGAGGATTAATCTCATCGCATTGTCGAGATGGTAAGTCGTACATACACACGTGCAAATGTATCATTTCATTAATGGTTAAATGATGTGGAAATTGATGGTATGATAATTATAAAGAATAAATATAATATAATATTTATTATTTATATCCATTATATTCATCATTATACCCATTTAAATAAAGTGTTGATGAAAAACAAGTTACACCACGGAGTGTAGCCGGTAAGCCATATTTATGCATGCATGGTGATATTGTTTTTTTATAGGATGGGTAAAAGGAGGAATATGGTTGTATCATAATAATAATAACATAAAAATTAATATATGGTACTGTAGTTATTACTTTAGAATGGAAACAACATAGGAAAAGGAATTATAAGAATAATAGAACATTGAAACGGTTGGTAAAACAATTACCTCTTCTTCATGTGTCTACATTTGATATGCACAAAATGACTCCTTATATTTTATTTAAGGAAAACTTATGGCCTCTAGGATAATTTGAGTAAATTTTTTTGGGTAATTGGGTTAGTTTGGTACGATCTAAAGGGATTTATAGGTGTTACTAAAAGTTAATGAGGGGTTCCCTTTTATAAGAGAGGGGAGGGGAACTTTGGAAACTCCAAAACATTTAATTTAATTTAAATTGATTTTCAATTTAAAATTGTTCCATAGTGGGTTATTTCGAGGGTATGATTTTTATGGACATAAATCATCCCAAAAAATATTTTTTAGAAATTTTTAGGTCACAAATTTAACCTTATCGTTGGCATTGACACTTAGTTAAATTATTTAACATTAATCATAACAACTTGTTTTTTACACTATACGGTGAATATAGTTACAATAAAATAATATAAAACCCCAAATTATATTATTTATAAAATATTTAAGATTATACTAGTTAGTTTTATGATCCTGATATATTTAAAAAAATTATAACATTTAATAAAATATTATTAATTTTAAAGTATCATTTACTTCAATTTTGACACTCTTCAATATTTTCATTTTTAAAAATATAAAACCAAAATGATAACTTCAAAAAAATATATCAAATATGTTACTAACATTTCTATATTATCTATTAAATTATTTTACGTCTTTTTTTATGTAAAATTATATTTATTTTATAAAATTTAATATCATTTATTTGATATTTCAACTGATAAAACAGTTTTTTCTTCCCTATTGTGTCATCATTAATGGTCATTATTTAATCATAAAAATTATAATTAAATTACTATGAAGTATATAATTATTTAATAATTCCATATACTATTTAGGATCTAAATTATCTCTGACTAATCGGTATATTAAATTTATTACACTTATAATAAATGAGAGTATGATATTTTGTCACATTCATTGATTTTAATAATATTCATGTCATATTCATCGAAAAGTGTTAGTTAAATGATTCCATTTAAAATATTATATTATGGGGGTATAATTTAGTAATAAAATTTAATTTTTATAGATGTTAGGTCAATTTTATAATATTTTTATTACCTCTATTTACCCGATTTACTCTTAACCGCAGTAATAAAAAATTATTATAGTTACTGTTCACAATGTCAAAAAAGAAAAGAAACATATTTAAATAATTTTAACCTAATTATTCCAAATATGGATTAATTTTTTGTAAATTTAAAACATATATGTTTTGTTAATTAATTTAATATTAATCCTTGTTGAAAAAATTGAGAAAATATTTTTTTAAAACTAAAAATAATTATAGGATTGACATGTGTTTTTATCAATTTTCAATGGGAAATTACTTAAAATGACCAAAATTTCATGAAATAATAAAAAAATATTATTATACTTTAAAATAATTGAATTATAATGTTATAATTTAAACAAATTATACGAAAAAGTAGTTTTGAATAAAAATGCAATATTTTTATATATTCATTAAAATATTTAAGTTATCATAAAAACAAAAAAAATCTACCAAAAATAAATTTTGATTTCCTAATTCAAAATATATTGTTTATTTTATAAAATATCATATATAAAATTGTTATATATTGGATATAAAATGGGTTCACAATCAAATGATGACAAAGCAATGTTTTTTTAAATACTTCTTTTATGGGAAAAGTTGAATTTGTTCTTATATCATGTCTAAGAAACATATAAGATGAATTTTAAAATTATATAGAGTATATAAAATTTAAAATTTGGTTAATACTATTCATAATAGGTAATTTAATAGTTGGGTTATAAATTATGTTAAAAAATAATATTTTATTAATATATTTTTGTTTGGTAAAACTAGACCTTGCACGTACCGCAAGCTAACTCTTATTTGTGTGTAGTTCAAGATAAATATGTTGTTTATTAAAAATAAATAATGTACACAAATTAAATTTATTTATAAATAAGAAATATTTAAAAGTTTAGGGTTGTTACACTCTACCATGCAATAAATTGTGTCCTCACAATTTAATCTCAGGACAAAAAACTAGGGGCTTGATATTTCAAAACATATTTTTTGTAATCCCTCATGAGAAAATAGATTATTGAGATCCCCATTTTAAAATAAATAAATATATGTATAATTGTGACTATCCATGTTCGAAAAAATTGACATGAAAGAAAAAATTATCCATTATGTTCTGATAGAGAGTATAGAGAACATGGTTTAGATAAAGTTAACAATCACAATAATATAAATCTATAATGATATAAGGGACAATTTGATTCATCCTAAAAAGTACTAGGATATATTTTTTTCATTTCAATATCCATTACCTATTATTAGAGAATTAACTTACATCACAGAATATGAACATAAGGGAAGATAGTCACTCAAGGAGTAGAGTTTCATCCTTTAATCTATTTCTTTAAAAAACACTTCTTTATCCACAAAATATAATAAAAGTATAAAATATTTGATTTATATTAATAGTAATGGGTTCCAAAAATGAACTTATACATCATCTATAATAAAATTTAAAAAATGAAAATTATGATATAATAACCTGGACATCACATAGGCTAGTGGTAGGTGATGCACCTTTGTCACCCTTTGGTTACAGGTTCATTTCTTGCAGCTTTTTTGGATGTGATGGGTTTTCAACCAACCTGTAGGTTTACCTTTTTCTAAAACTATGTTATTATAACATTCCAAAAATAACATTAAGAAATTATTTAACCTTAAATACAAATATTTAATTTTCAACTTAATCCATTCCAACCTTGAGACTCATCCAAAATACTTCTGTCCAAATTAACATTCCAAAAGAACCCTTAAATTTATAAAACCAATCCAAACATCAAATTCCCTAAATAACATAATGTAGATATTATTATCACATATCAAATATCTTATCACCTTTAAACCATAATGAAAACATCCATTCTCTCAAACATTTAAGGAAAATTTACTATAGTACAATCCTAATATATCTCATGATTCTTATAACTAGAGAATGAATGATAAAATAATTCATCAATCCAAATAGAAATAACCATAATAATTACACTTCACTAATAAAACCTTAACTATGCTTCAACATCATATTCCTTCATACATCCTTCATTTCATTTCCATTTTGTAATCTCTTCATTTTCAGTATTATAACTATTTCATGTACAACCTTAAAGATTCAAACCACTTACAAAAACTCCAAACACAAAGTGAGAGACACTAATCATAGTGATATTTTCATGAAACAATCATTTTTAGGATCTATAAATGATTCCATATTCTTCTCAGTCAATAAGTACAAAATATTAACCTATATTATCCACTTCCAAATCCAAAAGATGATATCATAAAATTATAACTATCCTCAAAGTCATTCAAAGGTTTATGTTTTCTAATCTATGTTTTCAAAATATAATTTGCAATGTTGTTGCTAAATTTCCAATGATACCAACTGTAATGTCCCGACCCTAGAAGCCTATAGATGGTGATTTTTTTTAATACATTGGTATGATTACAAGGAATCAATTCATGAAGGACCAATCTATATAGAATTATTGGAAAATATATTACATACTTGAATCATACATTACAATTCAAAACATAAAATACAGCATAGACAATTCCTTGAGAAATCGATTATTATACTAGCTTAACTTATCATATTAAACATAAAAAACTTCCTAAAATCATAGAAAAATCAATCATAATAAATTGGTGAGCTCATATGCATATTAACGGTAAACAATATAGTGGATCCTATCATAAATAATTTAAAACTTTTAAGCCATGGTATAAAATTGAAATACAAGCCTTTTAAACATAACCATTAGTATAATATGGAAAGAATAAATCAAATAATTCTATTTAAACATTCACATGGATATTCTAATAGCCGAATAATCAAATTTAAAATCTATAAGTAATATCATAATGAGGGAATTCATAGTTCCAAAAATCATAATCACACCATCATGGCCTCGTGCCAAGACCATAAATAAATGGTTAAAAACACAAACTATATTCTCTCATGAGACTTACCTCCACATCTAGGGGATATAGTGGGCCTCATCCATAAATTACTAAGTCAAATAAATTTCTCATAAGATAATGGTGAAACAAAATAAAGATAATCATTTGTATAAAAAATACTATAAAAAATATGAATACTTTAAGCATAAACCAAGATTGGTTAAGCACATCCACATAAAACTAATCCTAAACCATTCAATAAATATAATAAATGATATCATTTGAGGAAAACCCCAATTAATCATAAGATACAACCAAGTATTCTTACATAGATGAAAATAATCTATTAAAATCATTAAAATATCTTAATATAAATACCTCTTTTTCTATGAAATCATTTATTCAAATGTTGTGAAATTATGAAAGAAGATATTTAAAAAAAGATTTTTTTATCAATGTGTCCCATAACACTTTGATACTTTTGAATGGAATACACGTTTTAAAAAATTAATGCCCATAAAAATAAATCCTTAAATCAATTTTAAAAACATTTACAATAATGAGAATGATAATAAGTCATTAAAATATTTATAATGATGTTTTAGTTAAAGAGTCCCTCATATAAAACATTAAAAATATTATTTTTGAAAACATATAAATGAATTTAAAAATATAGTTAAAATATTATTTATAATCTGTTAAATACATTTAAGTAAATATGTATGACAAAATCATGAATATTAAAACATAGAAAGGATTAATTCCTTAATCATTCAAAGTATCCCATACCACTTTGAACATTTAAATAATAATACCAATATCCTCAAATAAATATTTAAATACCATGAAAATAATATCATTCATGATAGTTTTAGCTTCCAATAGGGATTGGGAAGATGGTCTAGAGGGGGTTGAATATACTAGATTAGAAAAATAATAAGCAAATGCAATGATTAATAAAATAATTTATTAGAGTTAACTATTATGGTTAATTACCGGGGAAAAAGTAAACAACAGAAGGATGTTTTTATAGTAGTTAGGTATAATGTGGGACTACTATACTCTTATACCTTTCTAATCGGCAATAGATAGGTGTGTACTAAAAATTATTTTAGAGGTGAATCATAATCCAATTAGAGAATCCTTTTCTAGTGGAGGGATAACCATTACACTGACTTTGGTATGGGGAGTCACAACCCTTACAACCTAACTTTATATAAAGGGAGTCACAACCATAATAGTCATGTCTTTAGATACGGGGAGTTTCAACCCTTAGATCTTGACATTAGAATATGAGAGTCACAACCTGGGGAAAAAGAATAACAATTAATGATTTTGTTTGTAAAATCGTAAGAAAAAATATATATTGAGTGTGAGAGAAGGGAAATATTGTTACAATCTCAGAACCAGATGAATGAGAAGATAAAATATTAAATCACATGTACTATTTGTTGAGGATTAGATTATATTGTCTCATCAAGGAAATTTTAGTCATATCAGAAATAATCTGGCACATGATAGGACATCTGGGTGATGAAATAGAGGGTCACAAGATTCTGTAAATACATAATAAATTAAAACTTCACAAAACTTCTTCATTGAAAAAATCGAGTATTAAATATGCTAACATGTGTCTTCCTATTGTACTGATATTATGTCTCTAAAATACAAGAGTGAATAAATTTTATTTATATAGAATAGGTATTTAGTCGTTAAAACATCTTGTCATCCTTTGGATATTCAAAATAAATTTGGTCAATAGTGTTCATAAAAATATCTATAAAAATCACAGCATCGTTGTATCTTTATTACTATTGAATAAATAATTAAAATAATTTAAAAAAATTAAAAAATCTATGAAAAATGTCTCCAAAACGTAATATTTTAGAATGATTTAAACCACCTATTTAAATCCATTCAATCCAATTTAAATTTTGTCAAAAAATTCTCGAAAACTAGTAGTACAATCTAAATTTAAATTAAAAAATTTAAATTTAAATAAATTTGAAACCTCCGACTTTATTGTAAAAAGATGTTGAAAAAATACTAAATTTTCTATCTACAATTTTCACTAAAAACATCAAAAACACTTCAATCATTATCCTTATATTTAATGAGAACTTTTCTAGTAGAAGCCCCATTGAAGATAACCCATATATATACAACAAAACAATTTTCAGCCTAAAATCACCAAATGAAGAGTAACATTGGGAATGAACAACAACTTATGCATGATGAACCATACTTTTCACTATTCATGAATAGTAACATGTCGTATGGATAATGAATAGTAACATATCCTTGGGAATGAACAATAACTTAGGGTTTCTAATTTGTACTATTCATGAACAATATGGTTTCCCCTACTTAGTGAAAAACTAGGTAGCATAATTTAGTAAACATCAACGACTTTTTAAGGGAAATAAATTGTAGATTCAAAAATATGACAAGGAGACCTATTTTTAGAAAAAATTATTAGATTTAAAAATATTCAAAATTAAATAAAATTGACATCCATAGTTTTAAATATCATCAAAAAGTAGAACTGACAACATTATGAAAATACTCCATTTCTGTAAATTCAATGTAGAACATCAGACAATTTGTCCATTATCCAAAATTCCATTTTAGAATTCATTGTAAACTAAATAAATCAAGATAAAAATGTTTTATTTTTATAAAATCAAGATCATTAGAATATGCAATCTTTGAAAGTTACAGTAATATGTAGATATAAACTTTTTAAACATTAATACTATAGAGTTTCTAAAACTACACCAACAACTTCATTGAATTTTTAGAGTATAAGTAATGAATTTTCAGACTAGCTAAAAATTAATTTTTTTATTTCCTAACACTTTTAAGGAAAATGTGATAAACCATGAGTTCAGACACAAAATAAAATAACTCTACCATTAAAAGATAATTTAAGACGACCAGATTTTTGCTCCGTATAGAGTTTTCAAGAGATATTGCATACCTGAGTTTCTAGTTCATCCGTTAAGAGATCCAGAAGTCTTAACATCAATTTATCCCAAGTCTAAATGTACTCTTCAAGGATGATCTTCCAATTTTTTATTCTCTTACTTAAATCAAGTCAGGCCTATTGATAGAGTTATACTATTCCTCATTAAGATTCATTTTCAATGGCCCTCACATCGCTCTAGAAGCTTCTTCTTTAGTAGCATTAAGAAACAAAACCTTTTCAACTGTTTCTTCATCTGAACTCATAAGAAATTATAAGGGTATATCAAGAACATCACAATCCATCTTGTTGGAATTTAGTTTCCTCGCCAAATGTGTCTCCATTTGAGGTGAAAGTATTAGTAATATATGTGCTCTTTAGGGATTCCCCTCCTATACCCATCACAAGTCATTCTCTAATGGGCCAACTATTCATCTATCGGGTATCTATGCTGATCGGTTTCAACCTCATACAATAGATCTTCATTAGTCAAACCATCAAAATTATTGATGAACTCAATATTAGAAACATCACTTCTAGGACATGATCTAATTGGAGTCTTAGTGGCCACATCCAATCCTCCACCAGGTGATCGGACTGCCTCCACATAAGAACCAATGCCAGGAATACTGGGATTACCATAAACCTCCAATTGAACTTCTACACTAGAATTATAAATAGCAGATCCATCAATGACCCCACCTGATGCCTCTGCATGATCATTCTTCAGCCTACCAACAACCCTTGCATCACCTAAAATTGTAGTATTTCCCAGTATCACAAGATCACCAGTAGGAATCCCCACCCTCAGATTATGTTTCAACCTACTAACAATGTTAGAAAACTTTAGATCCATAGACATGTCCTTCACATGCTTGGACACCCCCTTGACATCATCCTTCAAATTCAACGCCTCAAAATTTTTCTTGGGAGGTCGATCTATTTCAACCGGTTAATAACATGTGATTGTTACACTACCTTTAACCACCAATGCGCTACCACAATCTACTGGAACCTCTCGTAGAACTAGGTCGAACTCCATCCGCAACATCTTCCTAATCCTTCAAACCTCTATACTATGCCCTAATATATTTCAATGGGTAAAGAATCCACAATAAGATTCAATGATAACCAGATACTTATAACAGAACTGTTCACCTATAATAACCCTCAAGAACTCCTCCAATGGCTTCAAAATATCAACTTCAATGCCTATCCTGGGAGAAATTAAATGGAATACAACCATAGTCCTACTTTGAGAATAGAGATATCAATCGATGATATTTCCAATCATATAAATAATAGATAGATTTTGGAATGTAAGAGGAACTTCTTGTAATATTTCTTATACCACCATTGTAGGCAATTCGTGTTTCATATTGAAATCATGTGTCCATCGGAATATAATAAGAAAAAACGGTTGCAGGTATGTGGTGTAGATGACCAATATTTTTTTAGATCTTCATTATATGAAAAAATATACATGATATGTATTGTGTCGAGAATCCCCACTATCACTCACTCGTGAAGTCGCCAAGAACCAAAGACGAAGAGATCTAATGCATTTACCAATGACTGAAACTTCTTGAATCTCACAATAAGCATCAGAAAAAGTGAATAGGATGCGTTATTTATCTCCATATGTAAAATCGACAACTGTGGGTATCCATTGAACATATATGGGACCTTTAGACTAAAAATGATCAAGGGAATGGGAGGGATGCAATCTATGTGTGATAAGGGGGGTAGGGAAATGGTTGACCTCCATCAACGAGCTTCAGAAGACCCCCACCCCACAGAGGGGGGAGGGTCTGGTGCAAAAAACAAAATATTACTTGCACATGAAAAACAAAACCCCCTTTTGTTTGATTATATAAAGGGAACATTCAGACATTAAAAAAAATTAAATAAATTAAAACCAATTTATTTCCCCCCATTTTCTCCCCAACTTATTTCTCATCCATTTGTTAAATAAATAAAAACAGAAAACAAAATCCCCACAAAAACATTTATTAATAAAAAGATAAAAATCCAACAGACCACGATCAAATTTATGTTTTCCAAATTCAGTAGAGTCTAAAGGATTTGTAAAAATATCATCTAACAGATTTTCAAAAGATATAAATTTTAAAACAATATCATATTTTTTCACATGATTTGTAATAAAATTAAATAGAAGGTCAATATTCTATGTTCTAGAATGTTGTAAGGGGGTTTTTGAAATAGAAATTATAGAAGTATTATCTCAATAAACCGGTAGTCTATCAAGATAAATACCGATATCACATAATTTTTTATTAATCCATAATCATTGTGCACAACTACTAGAATTCGAGATATACTATGCTTATGCAATAGATAAAGAAATATATAGTTGTTTCTTAGATGACTAGGAAATATAACTTTTTCCAAAAAATGACATATACCTAATGTTCTTTTTTTCTATTCCTATAACCTCCAAAAGAAGTGTCAGAATAAAATAATAAATAAAAAAAGTTATATTTTGGATAAAATAAACTAGAATCAATAAGTCCTTTCACATATCTAATTATTCTTTTTTTTAGATTTAATAAAACATTATTTAGAATATTTTTAAAATCTATCACATAAACAAACAATTAAAATAAAATTAGGTCCAGATGTAGTTAAATATAGAAATCTACTTATCATGCCTCTATATACTTTAAAATCATTATATTTTCTAGATGCATCGATATCTAACATATAATTAATACCCAAAAGTGAAATCATAGATTTATATAAATCAAGAACAAATCATTTGACTAACTCTTTAGCATGATTAGATTGATTAAGAAAATTTATATCTTCCTTTGAGAAATTTTAAGTCCAAGACATAATTTTAATTCTCATATTAAAATCATGTCAAATTTTGAAGACACCAAAGTAGAAATATTATTGCGAATAATTTCACTAGGCAAACCAAAAACAATTTCATCAATATAAATTTATACAACGAAAATATCAACCAAATATATTTTAATAAAAAGGGCAGGCTCAACATTTTATTTCATGAAATAATTATTCAATATAAACAAATAAATTATTTCATAAAAAGGAGGTGGTTCTTATTTAATACCATATAAATATTTAGATAATTTAATAACATGGTTAGAAAATTTTTCATTTTCAAAACCATGGTATTGAAAAACATAAACTTATTCAGTTATAAAAATATTTAATAAATCACTTTTTATAACCATTTATAATAATTTAAAACCATAGAAATAAGAAAATACAACAAGATTATAATTGCCTCTATCCTAGAAAAAGGTTCCAAATAATCTTCATTGTCTTTACCTTTTTCTTGAAGGTATCCTTTACTAACATGTCTATCTTTCTTTTTGAAAATATTTCTGGATTCATCCATCATTTTTCTAAAAATCAACTTATTTCCAATTACCTATTTATCCACATGAAATTATAGAAAATTCTAAATATGATCTATAAAAAACTGATTTAATTCATCTTACATAGAAACAATCTAGTTTACATCATTTAAAGTATCATTAATATTAAAAGGACAAAAATTATAAATGAAATCATAATTGGTACAACAATTTAAAATAAAATTTCTAGTTTTAACAAAAGAATAAAAATTTCTAATTACATTTTCAATAGGATGATCTTTATGAATCTTCCATGATTTTGGATCAGGTTGAGAAAGAGTAAGCTCCCCCTCGATTGATTCATTCTTATATTGAGTAATTTCTTCTGTAAAATTTAAATCTCAAAACTCAACATCAAAAACATTAAAATTCATAATTTAATTTCACATTATTTTTTTATCAAACATTACATTAAAATATTTTTCAATAACTATAGTTATTTTCTTATAAACACTCTAGGATTTACTATTATTATAATAAATAAGAAAAATACCTTCATCACACTTATCATCAAATTTATCTAAATTATCCTTTGAAATTTAAAAATAATCTTTTCAACTAAAAACATTGAAGATTCCAAGTTTATGATTTTTATTTAAAAATAGTTTAGAAATATTTTTATTTACCAAAGGTATAATAATAATTTTCTTTAAATTATAACAAGCATAAAAAACACCATCTGCCCAAAAATATCAAGGAAAATTATTTTTAGTTAACATAGTTCTATATATTTTATTAAGATTTCTATTTTTCATTATACAACACTATTTTGTTGTGGTGTTCTAAGAGAAGAAAAATTATGAAAATAGCCTGTAGTTTTTCAAAAAAAATTAACATATAAATTAAAAAAATCCCCTCCTCTATCATTATGAATAGAAATACTCATAAATACTTTTTATTTTGAACGAATTTAAAAAAATATGTAAATCTAAATAAATTATCATTTTAATGAGAAAGAAATTATACCCAAGTAAATCTACTATAATCGTTAACAATTACAAAATTATATTTCCTTCCCCCAAGTATAGAAATTTGATTGGGACAAAAAAAATATATACTAATATAAATTTTCAATTAGTACTTATCTGATTGATATGTCTAAATGAAATTTTGTGATGCTTCCTTTTGTGAAAGCATAACATACATGAAGATGTTCTTTCTTCAATAAAAATAGTGGAACACATTAAATTTTTTTGAGAGATTATGCAACATTATGAAAGTTTCCTAACCTAAACATCAATTCCAAGGGGTTTTGTCATTATGTATAGCATTATAACATAGAACATGATGAACTATTAGTTAAACAAATTAAATATTATGAATATTATCTTTTTGATTAGTATAAAATAATAAATAATCATCTTTAAAAACTAAAAAATTATTATTTATACATTTAACTTCGATTCTATCATCACATAATTTTGATATAATAACTAAATTATGTTTCAGTCCTTTAACTTATAAAAATTTCAAAATAAAATTAGAATTTAAAATACCAACTATTCCAAAATATTTTACATTGCCTTTCGAATTATATCTAGATGTAATAGTGTCTCCATTACATGTGTTCTTAGTGGTGAAAAATTATTGGTCTCCATTCAAATTTTTATATCTTTCACTCTCCATGTACCATATTTAATTCTTGATACATCCAAGGTATATTTCCCAAAAAATCAATTACTAGTAAATTTTGGTACCCAAGCTTCTTTGGGTCCAATAGGATTAGGAATACAATTTTTAGGTGCCCATGGATAATTTAAATAAGTATGGTAATGTACTCTAGATTATGAATATTTAGATATATTAGTTTATATAAAGACCAATGATTGTTTAAATCTAAGTAAACGATCATTTTCATAAGGTCATTTCCTCCCACATTTAAAACAAGTAATAGTTGAAGTACAACCATTTTTACATTTAAAAAACTATGTTTTATATATTTGGTGTAATATCCAATAATATCCAAAAAAAATATTCATTTTTATCTGTTTTTGACCAATGAAATCATCTCATGATATTTTTTAGACACTTGACTATATAAAGATAAACTTTGTTTAAGACATTCAACATCATTTTTCAAATTTTCATTCAAATCACGATCAAATTTTAAATTTTCATAAACTTTTGACTAACAAGTAAAAGATGTGTTTCTTATATTCTCATTCAACTGTAAATTTATTTTATTTTTAGAAACATGTTTCTCATTTTTTTATGCTTATTATATAAATGGGAATCTTTGAAAATATATTTTCATAACCTTTAAATTTCTTCATGAAATTCAATAATATTAATATAATCAGAATTATAATCATAATAAAAAAAATGTAGAATAATAACTAGAATTACTAACCTTATCAATTGATACCATGATGCACAAGTTAGTATATTCTTTTTCATTTCAAGATTGGTCACTTGAATAAGATTCTTCTGTACAACTCTAGCTGGTTGTTAATCCCTTTTTTCCTTATTTTTTATATTTTTCTTTGTTGTTTAGAAATGGAAAATCAGTCTTGATATTACCTTTTCATAGGAACTCATTTCATGTTACATCGGAAGAATTATTATTCATATCACATTTTGTATCACCCTTATATTTTTATTTTTTTGGGTTTCTGTTAAACTAATTAGTAAATCCTTTCATTTACCTTATATTGTAAACTCTACTCATAATCAGAGCCATATATTTTTATTCACAATACTATAAATCATAGGAATAAGTGTCAATAAAACAAAATTCATTGATTCTAAAGCTATACCATTTATTTTTTGTGGTCTCCTCAGCAATTATGTTCTTCAATTCCATTTCGTATTGGAGTAGTGATTTGATCAATTCATCCAGTATGTACTCTTTGAAATTATTACATTAATCAATTCCTACATTCTTGGAATTCCATTTAATTGGAAAATATCATAGGACTCATTGAACCAATAATTGGTTTTCTAGTACTTCTCAAAGTGAATTCATTCCATTCATAATTCTTGTGAATCTGTGGAACATTGGGTTTAATATTTCATCTTAACCCATCTTGAAGTAATGGGACTCATCATGAAGCATTTCAATATTAGTTTGGATCACTTTATCATATCCAAGGCGAGTGACTAGTAGTATAAAATATTACAAGCATTTCATCATTTCATGTGATTTATTACAATCATAAACATGACTAAAAACTCTTCTATGAATTTCATACTATAAAATATTAAAAACATTAGAATTTAAAACATATCTTGTAGCATCAATTTCAGTAAGATTTTATGTGTCACATACATGTAGTGTATACTATTTTGACATGATATACTAGTTCTCAATAGCCATAATATTTTCCATCAATGTGTGGGAGATTTTGAGGAATCCAAGCATCATTCAGGTTCAATCCTTCCATCATATAAGATTTAGTCCACAGACTGTGAGTTCTAGGAATATGTTAGCCCAAATAGAATAAAATTATACTATATAGAAGGATTGATTAATTTTAATGGGAAAAAACATTGATAAAAATTGAATGGAATTAGAAAGAGAATAATAGATATAATTAGTTATAAAAGAGATTACACTATAATAAAATTTGTTGGGTCCCAATGAGGATATAGAAGATGATCTAGTGGGTGAGGGGTGAAAAAAAACAAATTAAAAAAATAAAAAAATAAAATTATTAATAAAATAATTTATCATAGTTAATTATTAAGGTTAATTTGAAGTGGAAAATGTTAATAACATAAGGATGTTTTTATAATAGTTTGGTCCAAAGTGGGCCTACTCTACTCATATACCTATCTACTTTGTGAAAGATACATGTGCAGTAAAAATTATTTTTATTAGGGAATCATAAAACAATTACAAAATCCTTTTCTAGTAGAGGGATAACCGTAAAAATGACTTTTGTATGGTTAGACACAACCCAAAAAACATGAATTTAATTTAAGGTACTAACAACCCTACCTATTCTGAATTTATATATAACTAGTCACAACCCTTAGAGCCTAGATTTCAAATTCAAGAGTAATAACTCAAGGAAAAAAAAAATAAAAAATAATTTTTTCTGTATAAATTAATAAATAAGAAAAATAGAGTACATGTTAGATATGGGAAATGATGTTATAGAATATGAACCAAATGAATGGAAAGATAAAATATTGAAGCACAAGTACTGGTTGTTGAGGATTATATTGGATCGTATCATCAAGGAAATTATAGTCAAAGAAGAAGTAATCCAGCACCTGATAGAACATATGGATGATTAAATAGAGTGTTTCATGATTTTGCAAATTCAAAATAGATTCATTGTTCACAATACTTTTTCATTGAAAAAACAGACTATCAAATACGATAACGTGTATCCCGCTATTGTATTGCTATTATGTCTCTAATATGTAAGGGATAAAAACAAGATATTAATATAATTGATAAAAAGAAGATAAAACATCTCCTATTCCATTGGATATTCAACAAATATTGAGTCAATATAATTCATAAATTTCTCCATATAAACCAAAACACTTTTTCCTCTTTCTTCCTGTAGAATAAATCCCATAAACAATTTAAAAAATAATAATGACTCTTACAAAAATTTAACCATAAAAATAATAGAATTGAATTATTTAAAAAACTAGTTTTAATCTATTCAAACAAATTTAAATTTATACAAAATAGTTCCAGAAAATTTGCATCACAAACCGAATGTAAATTCAAAATTTTAAATTTAAAAAAACATGGATCCACCGACATTATTGGAAAAATTCATTTTCAAAATTTATTAATTTTTCTCTTAAATTTTTTTCCAAAAATTATCAAAATATATTTTATCATAATACATAAATTAAATGAGAATTTTTATAGTTGAAACACCTTTGAAAATAATCTATATATATGAAATAGAACAATTTTCAGCATTAAATCAAGGAATGAACAATAAGGTAGGAAATAAATAGTAACATAGTAATTATGGACCAAACTTTTTACAATATACGAATTGTAACATAGAATATGAAGGATGAAAAATAATTTACCATAAGGAAGGAATAGTAACACATGGTTACTGATCTATACTTTCCACTATTCATTAACAATAGGAATGCCCATCCTTTGTGAAAAACATGACAACGTACATTAACAAACATCAAAAAAATTAAGGGGTCTAAAAAAAGATTAAAACTTTGATCAAGCAGCATTATTTGTAGAAAAACTTATTTTCTTTCCAATGAATTAAGAGTAAAATAAAACTATCTTCTACTTTTAAAAATATCCTTAATAAACCAAAGCAACAACATCATGAAAACAAAACTCCATTTCTGAAAAATCAAAGGATAACTTCATACAATTTATTCATCATACAAATGGCCTATTTAGACATCGATGTAAACTAAAAAATCAAGATACACATGTTGGATTTCAATAAAATTATTTTTCATAAGAATCCAATATCTGTAAAAGATTAATTATATTGAATACATCAAATTTTTAAAACTGAAAACAATATAGTTTCTAAAACTTCAACAACAAATTCATTTAAGTTTTAGAGTGCAAGAAATGCATTTTCCAAATTCCTCAAAAACTAATTAAATATAGATAAATATCTTATATATAAAACATGAGAAGAATAATGGAAATAAAAACACTATTGATTATTAATTCATAAAAATATAGCATGTTTTTAAATGAAAAACACATGTAATAAAATAAAATAAAAAAGGTTTAGCAAAAAATGTAAATTCATATGAAATTGGGAAAAATAAAACCTACACACGGAAGTGAAAAAACAACCTACCCAAGTAGTCAAAAAAAAGATAATTTGAACTTGAAAAAATATATATAAAATAAAATAGGGTCATTACATACACAACACACAATAAATAAGTGGTGAACATGACTTATATCTCAAAGAAATTAAATGTTAGACAAAATTACCTTACCTTAGGTCTAATACTCTTCTTACATGTCCAAAAATCATGTATAATGGTTTTACACATATAATTAAATTAGATAATAATAAAAATAATATCTATTATAACATATATGATTCATTTATTACATTATATTACCCAATTATTGACAATTCAATGTTAGATAAACGTTTCAGGTAATAACTGCTTTTTTTATCATACGTGTTTGGAATTTTTATTCCAGATCATGTTACATAGACATGATTTAATTACTTATAGAAATTAAAATATTATTCATTTATCATATATATTCAGAATATAAATATATATAATATATAGATATATGAAATGGAATACACCGTTCATGGATACGGTAGGCCGTACTTAAGAATGAAGGTTGTTTCAGTTATATTATCGTCTTCATTAGAAGCAAGTAAATGAAAAATATATATATATATTATTCCAACACAATTATTTTTTAATATATTTCATACTTATTCATTATATATATTTCTTTAATCATTCTTGAATAGTTAATATGGAGGATGAATATCATCACATCATGGAGATGGTAAGTTGAACATACGCATAAGAAACAATATCATTTCTTTAATAGTTAAATGGTATAGAAATTTATTTTAGGTTAATTATAAAGATTAAATATAATGTCATATTGATTATTTATATCCATTATATTCATTATTATACCTGTTGAAATAAATTATTAATGAAAAACAATTTACACCATGGCGTGGATATGGTGAGTTGTACGCATGGATGCATGGTGATATTGTTTTTCGTAGGATGGGTAAAAGGAGGAATATTGCTTTCCCATAATCATAATGACATCCCAGTAAATATATGATTCTGAATTATTATTTAAGTATGGAAACAACATAGAAAGAGGAAGTAGAAGTAGAAAAGAAATTTGAAAGAGTTGGTAAAAAAATTACCTCTTCTTTGAGTGTATCATATAAATTTGTACAAAAGAAGTCCTTAGATTGGATTTATTTCCAAAGTATGGCCTCTATAATGAAGTGATGGGTATTTTCATGAGAATTTTTCAAGGTTTTTCCAAGCCAAATAGCATTATAAGTATGAATAAAAGAGAAGTGTGGGTTCCCTTTTATAAGAGAGGGTAGTGGAACTTTTGGAAACTCCAAAACAATTAATTTACTAGAAATTTATTTTCAATTTAAAATAGCTAAAAAGTGGGTAATCTCAAGGATAAAATGAGGAAAGGATGAAATTATAAAACTAATGATTTTTATGCAAGTTTAGGTCATGAAATTAACCTTATCATTTTTTTAACCCTTAGATAAATAATTAAACTTTGACCATGAAAACATGTCTTTTTACACTATAGGGTTAATATAGATACTATAAAATCAGAAAATAAACCTAGTTGGGTACTTTGTTATATCTTTAACATTTCCTATTTATTTATCCCAACCTTATCCTTTTACAAAATTTATAAATTTTTTTAATGTATTATTTATTTTTAAGTATCATTTTTATCAATTTTGATACTATTCAATATTTTCATATTTAAAAATATAAAAAAAATTAAAACTTCTAAAAAATATTTAAAATATGTCACCAACCTGTATATATTATCTATAAAATAAATTTATATAATTTATTAAGTCCAAATATATTTATTTTAATATTTTTAATATCATTTATTAAATAATAATATTAAAAAAATAATTGATACATCACTATTTTGTCATCATTAATGGAAATTATGTATTTTATAAAAGGTATAAATAAATTAATATTATTTATATAATAATTTATATTTATAGAGACTATTTATGATCAATGTTTTCTCTTAGTGGTCTCAACAAGAAATGAGAGTGTGAAATTTCGTCACATTTATTTATTATAATAATATTCATGTTATTTTCCTGTAAAAGTGTTCATTAAATGACTAAATTTTTAAATTTAGATGATATTGGTTGAATTTAGTCATATAATAGTATTTTGGTAGGTTTTAGTGTAATATTATAATAATATTTTTACCTTCAATTTCCCAATTTACTTTTGACTGCAGTAATCAAAAAATTACTAAAGTTACTCTTCATAATGTCATAAAATAAAATAATCCTATTTAAATAATTTTAAGCTTCTGATTCAAAATATTTAATCCATTTTTCAATATTTAAAATATATAAGTTGTAGAAATTAATTTGAAATTAATCCCCATTGACAAAACCACTTTTTAAAATGAAAAACCCAATAAAATATTGACATGATTTCATATCAAATTTCAATGTAAAATTACATCCAATGACAAACATTGGATTAACAATTAAACACATAATCTAATTATTCTTCAAATATTATTTAATGGATTATCAATTAATATAAATAATTTAGATTAAAAAGTAGATTTTAAATAAAATGTATTATTTTTTTCTATTCATTAAAATTTGAAAGTTATCATAAAAACAAAAATATTATCCAAACTAAATTTTGATGTACTGATTCTGAAGAAATAGTTTATATTGTCAAAATGAATCTAAAAAAGTGTCAAATATGGGAAATAAAATAGTCTCACCATCAAAAAGTGTCAATACTGCATCATTTGAAAAATACTAATTTTATTAAATAAATTTAGTTTATTCTTATATCATGTCAAAGAAACATTTAATATTAATGTTAAAATTCCATGAAATATATAAAGTTCATAATGTGGTTATTACTATTCATTGTCGCTAATTTAATGGTCGGTTTATATATTATATTCAATAATAATGCTTTATTAATATATTTTTGTTTGGTAAAGCTCAACTATGCATGTAACGCAAGAAAACTCATTATTTCATGTATCGTAAGCTCAATATAGTGTTTTATGAAACAAAACAAGAAAACAAATGGAATTTCTTCAGAAGTGGAATGTTTTGTCACGACCCGTCCCCTAGGGCTCGTGTCTTGGCAAACCGGTATCAGAGGAGTTAGTTCTACCACAGAACATAGGACTCTGATATTTCTTTTCTATGAAGAAATAATGTTAAGTGTAGTGAGTGAGGTTCTCAATTCATGGAGTCCAGTGTTGGTGTGGCAGCTGACGTATCCATACACCAGGACCCTGACTTCTGATTTCCTACTCAATGCATGAAAACACTGATTGCAAGTGTGTTTTCAAAAGTTTTCTTTATGTCAGCTCAACCAGGTCAGCTCACCAGGTATAACATTTAACCATAGCGCACCTGTTTCATTTCAGTATTCCTCCACACAGACAGCTGACTAGAGTTTTTGAGAGTTGTACACACTAATAGCCCACCAATTGATGAGGCCTCAGTGCATGGCCCTTTTCTAGCGGAGGCACCAGCGGTACCACTCCCCGTTGGGCCACCGATGCCACTAGCCTTAGAAACAGATAGTGCACAACGCTTGAGCAAATTGCATGAGTTCCAGTGCCAGAGTCCACCTAGGTTCAGGGGAGAGACGGACCCACAGGCGGCTGAGGATTGGCTGGAGGCTGTGGTGAGAGTTTTTCGACTGTTCGGGACACCAGCATACCTCATGGTGATCCTTGATACTATCCTACAACAAGAAGCTGTCAGTAGATGGTGGAACTTGATGCTCCAGGTTCATGACGAGGTGATGCTTCTCTGGGAAGGCTTTGAGAGCCTATTTCGGGAAGATTTTGTTCCAGTGACTCTTCATGCAGTGCCTATTCAAGAGATACTTCATCTACTGCAGGTCAGCATGATTGTAGCTCAGAACTCAGCGAGGTTCACTGACCTCTCATGCTACTCCACCGATATGGTGCGAGGCCCATTCTTCAGGACCTAGACCTTCAAGTAGGGACTCAGGTAGGAGATCAGAGCTATGGTGATCTCACTCATCATCCCGACGTATGCGGGGGTGTTAGAGAGATCCCTCCTAGTAGATAGTTTCCTTGATGAGTAGTATCTAGCAGTGAGATCCACCACCCAGAGGTCCACCTCGACCGCAGGGAGTAGGTGGATACGGGAGAGCTCATCTCTATGTAGTTGAGTCTTATAATCATGGCGCTCCGAATATGATTTGAGGTACAACGTGTGTCTACTTCATCATAGCTGTAGTAATTATCGACACAGGTGCCAGACATTCTTTTATTACCACTGCCTTTGTTCGTATATCAGAGATTCTGATTGAGCCGTTGAATCGATCCTTATGGATAGAGACTCCTATAGGAGAAAATTCGATGACTACACTCTAGTGTCGGTAGTGTTAGCTTACTCTAGGAGGTGAGAGATTCGGTTGGGATCTCCTAGTAGCGGCGTTGAGGCCTTACGATGTCATCTTGGGTATGGACTGGTTATCTACAGTCTATGCTTAGATTGACTGTATTAGGCGCAAATTGCAGTGTATCTTCATAGATGGGACTAGGTTTACCTTCACTGGTGAGATGGTAGCCTTTTCAGCATAGGATTGACTTATGTGAAAGAGAGTGCAGCCGATCACTCATCAGTTGGCTAGCCTTACACTCGGAGTAGTTGATGTGGAGAGTCCAAGCTATCCAGTAGTGGTGGACCAGTACTGGATGTCTTCCCTGATGATGTTCCAGCTCTACCTCCTCATAGAGAGGTGGACTTTTACATCAACCTGTACCCTGGGATGGCACCGATATCTACACCAGCATATCGGATGGCTCCCGTAGAGCTTCGTGAGATGCGGGTACAACTAGAGGACTTGCAGGAGAAGGGATTTATTCGGCCTAGTGTTTCACCTTGGGCATCCTCAATTTTATTCACCAAAAAAGCAGATGGGATCTTGAGACATTTTTTCGACTATCGATGCCTGAATCTGGTGACTGTGAAGCACAAGTACCCACTTCTGAGGATTGAAGACCTATTTGATCACCTGGAGGAAGCATGGTGTTTCTCAAAGATAGACCTCAGATCAGGATATCACCAGATCAGAGTACGAGATGATGATGTGCTAAAGATGGCCTTTAGGTGTTAGTACAGCCATTATGAGTTCTTGGTTATGCCATTTGGTGTATCCAATTCTCCAGTAGTGTTCATGGGGATCATGAATAGGATCTTTCAGCCATACCTCGATCAATTTGTCATAGTCTTCATTGAAGATATTCTGATCTACTTGACTACTAAGGAGGAGCATGCCTATCATTTCCATGTAGTATTGGACACAATCTAAGAGCACCAGATTTATGGTAAACTCTCATAGTGCCAGTTTTGGATCTGAGAGGTTCACTTCCAAGGACATGTCATATCGGAGGCTAGTGTTGCAGTAGATCGAGCAAATATTGAGGCGTTAATTACATGTGATCCACCTTGGAGTGTGACGGAGGTACGAAGTTTTCCTAGGTTTGGATGGATAATACAAGTGATTTGTGCTAGATTTCTCCAGAGTTGAAGCACCACTATTAACCTTGATGAAAAAAGGGAAACCCTTTGTGTGGTCGGAGACATTCTAGAATATATTTCAGGAGCTGAGGAAGAGATTGACTAGTGCCCCCCATCTTGAGGCTTCTAGAGGAAGGCATAGGGTATGTAGTCTACTGCGACACATCGGGGACTAGACTCGGATGTGTCCTAATACAGGAGAGAGCAGTGATCGCATATGTCTCTCGACAGCTGAGACAACATGAGAAGAACTACACTACCCATGAACTCATGTTAGTAGCAGTGGTCTTCGCCCTGAAGATGTGGTGACACTATCGGATGGGCAAGGGTTTCATTGTGTACTCTGGTCAAAAGAGTCTTAGGTATATCTTATCTCAAAAGGATCTGACCCTGATACAATGACATTGTCTAGAGTTCCTCTAGGACTATGACTTTGAGATAGCCTATACTCCTGGGAATGGGAACGTTGTTGCAGATGCACTCAACAAGAGATCTGGTATACAGCTGCTCGGTGAAGTGACGGAGCCGCTAGCCACTTTGCAGATATCTTGTGTGGATAGATTTGGAACAGATTTTCTTCAATCTCCTACAATCACTCCCCCATTTCATCAGCGATTCAGGGAGGCGCAACATATGGACACTAACTATGAGACATGACGTGCTCAGATATCCACATGACGTGCACCTGATGTATTTTTTGAAGGTGGGGATCACTTCATTCTCTTTGGAGGACGTACCATGGTACCGCTGACACTTCAAGAGAATTTCTTGAGAGAGTTCAACACATCCCCTCTAGCGGTACATCCTGGAGTGGCAAAGATGTACCAGGACCTCCGACGATAGCATTATTGTCCGGGAATGAAGAAATCAGTAGACGAGTTTGTCTCGTGGTGCCTCACTTGCCAGCAAGTAACGGCAGATCATTAGGTACCAATAGGCTTAGTTCATCCTTTAAAGGTTTCAGAGTAGAAGTGTGATGGGATATCCATGGACTTCGAGACAGGACTTCCATGTACATGCAGGGGACATGACATGATTTGGGTGATTATTGATGGACTCACCAAGTCAGCCCACTTCCAACCGATCAGAGGGCAGGGTTCAGTAGAGAGCTTGGGACGCCTCTATGGGCACGAGATTGTGCGGCTACATGGGGTACCCACGAAGATTGTCTCGGATCATGATAAACGCTTTACTTAACAGCTGTTGAAGTGGTTTCAGGAGGTTTTAGAGATGTAGCTTCATTTGTGCACCACCTTCCATCCTCAAACAGATGGCTAGATTTAGTGGACCATTCAGACCCTCTAGGACATGATGCGTTCATGTGTCCTATACTTCAGTCACAACTGGGTGGATCACTTAACTTTGGTGGAGTTTTCGTACAACAACATCTATCACTACAACATTGGGATGTCACCTTTCGAGGCGTTATACGGGTGACCTTGCTAATCACCTTTCTGCTGGACTGACCAGGGGGAGTTAGTTCTAGTGGGACCAGAGATAGTACAGGCAACCATGGAAAAGGTGCAGATCATCCAGGAGTGGATGAAGACTAAACAAAGTAGGAAAAAGTTGTATGCTAACAAGAGGTAGAGACCTCGATAGTTTGAGGATGGCGACCACGTCTTTCTATGGGTCTCACCCTGACAAGGTATACAGAGATTTGGCCGAGGTGACAAGTTATCTCCAAGGTTCATCAGACATTTTCAGGTCCCCAACAGAGTTGGAAAGGTAGAATACCACTTAGCTCTTCCACCTTAGTTGCCACGGGTGCATGACATCTTCCATTAATCCCAGATGAGGAGATGTGTGCACAACCCTTCTCACATCATCGACCATGGTGAGCTGGATTTTGATGATGTGGAGACTTTTACAGAGGTTCTAGTAGAGATTGAGGATCGACAGGATCGGTTCCTTCATAAACTGTCGATAGCTTTGGTTCGTGTTTGCTGGCAGCACGGGAACCTCCAGGAGATCACATGGGAGATAGAGGCTCAGATGTGTGCTCAAACCCTCCCCCTTTATCCCTTAGTTCGAGTTGTAGCTTAAAGGGACATAAAACCACGATATGGGGAGAATGTAAAATCCATAATATTCATGTATTTTTTTTAACTATATGGAAATTTTACGAGTCCGAGAAAATTGATGGCGCATGATTCCAGGGCCCAGAGTGCCCAGAATGAATTTATGATGTCTTTCAGGTACGTTCAGAAAATGTACGAGTGGGTTTCTATAACTTTTGAATTGGTTCTCAGAATTGAAATTCGAGGGAACCGTTGAACTCGCAGCACTGGTATTCGCTTAAGGAGACTTTTACCACAACGACAGTTGAACGAGGGTGAAAGTTAGTTTTTGGGATTTTTGTGGAAATAATAAAATGAACTAAACTTAATTTTATTTTATTTTGTGCTTCCATATGGATTTTTCTGGTGGGGTCCACCGGAACTAATCCTCCATGTTCAAGTTGGAATTGGGGACCACCATACCTTAGCCTCCCAAGAGAGGTTAAGGTTGTGGGGACCAACCGAATCATAACATCCCATGAGAGGTTATGGTGGTGGGGACCACCCAATATTAAACCCCCTTGAACCCCCCCATCCACCCCTTAATTGGGAGAAACCCTCAACTCCCTAATAAATGGGGGGAGCCTCTTCAACACCTCCATAATTTAATTATTCCAAAACATATAATTTATTATGCCAAATCCTCCCAATTAATTAATTGAGACAAAACATCAATTAATTATTTATAACTTTTTGAATATTATGCAAACGACATAATAGATATTTCAATCTATTATTTTGTCTACGAATTCACTTGGGTGGAATTGGAAAGAGGAGGAACTTGGGACAAGGCTCCCAACAAAGAATGCTCCACCGACGAGGAATGCCATTTACTACGAAGAACAGCTTTGACTTCGACTTTCTTTCTCAGAACTTCCTCCGATGTAGGATGTGTTCGTCTACAACAAATCAACATCTGCCTTCTCATGCTATGATCAACCAACAATGAACAAGGTAGTGATTTTATTTAATCATGATTTTTTCCCTTGATATTATCCTTCTAAAACATAGAATGTTGATCAACTTATTATCAAGTTGATCCATGGATGTTTTCCTTGAGGGTTGGGAATAATTGTTGCAGGAAGTTGTAGGGGTTTAATGTTGTTTGATTATCACTTCACAAGTACACCCCTTATTTTCTTGTGCAGGTTGGGAAGAATCTTTGCGAGAAGGTTTGATGGGCTTTATTCTTGTGAACCTCTTGAAACCGCTCTACGGCAGATAGTGTGGGCCAAACTAACATGGCTCATCCTCTCTGTAAACCTTGTGTTGTTTTTTGGTGTTCTTAAAAATGGAGGAAGGCGACAAAAGTGACGATGGGGACGAAGGTGACAAAGGCAATGATTCCTTTACCCGCGGCCTCCATAACACGCGCCGCCCCCACGACGCTCCGGCCTCATGGCCAAACTGGCCCCACGTCGCCCCCGACCGAACCAGCCCCATGTCGGACCACGCCCCGGTCGTGCATTTCCCCGGCCACGCCACACCTCGGCCTCACCAACCCCGAGCCACCCCATCCTTCCAACCTAGCCACCCGAGACATGCCATTCGACAGCCGAACCGGCCCCGACCACACTACCTCGGCCCGAGGGTCGAGCCGCCCCGTGTCGTGCCCCCGCGGCCCTACGAGTCATGCCCCAGCGGCCCTCCAAGCCAAATTGGCTACACCCCCTGGGCCAGGCTGGCCTTGCGGTGCCCTCTAGGTCAAACCACCCACACGGCGCCATCCGGGTTGAACCTTCCACGTGCCGACCTGTGACCGGTCTATGCCCTCATGGTTCTCCGCGGCCCCTCGCGGCCCACTCGGCTGGGCCCAGTGGGCTGGGCTAAACCCAATGGGCTGGGCCAAACTCAACGGGTCAGTCCGAGTTGACCCAAATGGGGTCAGTCCAGGTTGACCCAAACCGGGTCAGCCCGACTAGGTCGGTCCAGACCCGGGCCCACTACGACCCATTACTTTCTTTTGGCCTTATCTTTGGCACGGGATGTCTGTTTGATGAACGGTCAGTGGCACTAGTAATCATGGAGCATGATGGTCCCTTTGAGTATACACCACTATAGTTTGGGGTATAGTTAAGATATGATCAGGTTGGATCGTGCACGAATCCAACTGAGCCCTCAAGACTTGAAGGCTAATAACTCACAGACCTAGTGTCTGATTGATGTGTCGTCTAATGCGTTGTGTCCCTTATGACGTGGCGGACCTTTGAGATACTTATTTTTGGTTCTTCGTGATAGTTGAAGTATCGACCAATAGCTCATGGAGCGGATCATCCCAGAGACGACCGAGTGTAGTGTGGAGATGTAGTAGCTGGATGAGACCTGACGATTACTGACTGTTTGACTCAGAGGGACTCTACTAGGCCATTCAGAAGAAACTTGGTGTCATGGAAAACCCACGGTAGAGGAGCGTGCTTGGTGATGTGCCATACCCACGGTGGGGAGTGCCTTTTTGTGATGCAACAGACCCACAATACTCTATGAGAGTACCTCAACGGTCCAAGGTTAGTGGGAAGCGCACTTGGTGCCGCTGTAGGCCCATTATACTTGATTGAGCAGGAGTTATCCAGCAGCCTAGTTTTCGATAATGTGACTGGGGATGTTACTTGATACTACCCCTAAAATAAAATCCTGGTTGAGAAGAGTCAGTAATTTTGTTTTTTTCTCATGATTGACGGGGATTACTTAATAACTTAGGTATATGTATGCGCATATACCTAAGTAGGGTTATCTGTTGTTTTCATTCTTTGTGGTTTATCTTATTGGATTTTGTGGGACATTGAGGGTCTTGGGGTCACTACTGAGTATTTTTATACTCACCCTTGCACGGGCTATGCCCAAACCTTGTTGTTTTGGATGCATATGACGGACATAACTGACTAAGGCTAAGAGTACCAGGACTGGACAATACCCAGAGGTGGACCATACGGCTTGTCGGTACATGGAGGAGACGGTCAGATTTGGAGTGCTGAGGAGACAATCTATACCTACCCATCATGTAGAAACCTCATAGGGTGATTCAGTAGCTGTCTTTTCTTTTTCTGCAGTTGTATTGCATTTCAGTTGTACTTGTATCTTCTAGTTGGGATTGTATTTTGGACCCTTTTACTTTCAGCACCCTTTATTATATAGTTTACTCAATGTTTTCATCCAGTTCTTTGTTTCTTGTGTATGTTACAGGTTACAAAGAAAATTCCTTCCCAGATTTAGGGAATTATGCCTTTGGTGCTTGTCGTCAGCACTTGGCCTATGGAAGGTGGGCTTTGGGTAATCATGGCATGGGCCCTGCGGGACAGGTCATGATTTTTTTTAAAATCTCGGGGTTTTAGACTGAACCTAATCCCAAGCAGACCAAAATTATCCCAAACCATCCATATCTTGTGTGTAAGTCAACCTCACCCAGTTTAGTTGGGTTCTGACACATTTGGGCTTGCATCATCTGAATCGCACATTGGGCATTCTGGTCGAGTCTTTTGCAATCTCCATTTTCCATTTCTATTGAATTGATCATTATAAACATAATCTAAAAATCTGTAATGAACAGATAATCCTCTCTATGAATCCTCAAAAATCCAAAATTTGATCATTTGAACATGTCAGGTAAAACATATACATATTCCAAAGGCATCATTCTGAATCCAAACTCCAATTAAAATGAAAATTCTTAAAGGATAAGAATCATACTTCCTGGGAGTCACCAATTGGTCTATGAAATGACGCTCAACACCAATATTTTTTTATCACTTTTTGTGCTAAAATCCCTCGATCTGGAAACTCAAATGTGAAACAAGGCTTCCAAAGGATCCCAAATAACAGACACATGGCTTAGTATATTTGAAATGAGATGCTTCACATCCTATCCAAACAACGAATCAACACTAATGAAGCCCTTATCTAACTCCCAAAGCAGAATTAAGAAAAACCAAAATAGAAAAATTATCACAAAATACTAGGAATATGTGTTTTTTAGAACAAGTTCATCTCCATGGAAAAACTGTAACTTTAAAATAAGTGAAGAATAAGAGAAATACCTCATCGAGTTTCAATTTCCCAATTTGGAACACTTCCTATGATAAAAAAGAAAACAAACTTTATATTCAATCCAAATCATAATGACAACCATCTACATTTATTATGTATCCCACACCCATTTATTTATAAATGAGATCTATAGAATCCCATCTAGTTCAATCAGTTTATATACCTTTTGATCTTTATGTTCTTCCAATGCTTGATCAAGGAAACTATTATCTACCTACTAACACACTATATATCTATATATATTCTAGTGAAAAATTTTCATTCTAGAACTTATCCAACATCCCTTATGAACTTTCCCACATTAAAGGTTTTCATTGTTGCTTCTTGTTTCGAAACCCCGGGTTCAACTATCACTACTGCTATGGGTCATGAATTAGGATCCCAAAATATGTCGTTCTAGAATGTAAAACTCTTAGTTAGAAAACAGTTTTCATATGTCAAGGCCTATAAGTCTTCACAAACAACACATCTACAAGATAATTTAAGATGTACATAATCTCACCTACATGATGACCAAAATCACCAGCTGAATAAATCCCGACCAAATTATGACAACCTATTTTAGTATAACCCAAATTAGGATTTATTCTAGAACTATAATGTATTTCACTACACTTGTTCCACACATACAATAGGAACTTCATTCACGCTATATTTATAATATACATCAATGTAGAGAAATTGAGCCACTGACTATTCTCAAAAATAATTATGGTGTGCTGTTTTATGAAGATGATGATTGTTATCCCTATGGAGAAAAATGGTGCAGAATATAAACCTTCATGGAATAATATTATTTCTATTCTACAAATTTCAAGAATTTTGGTAATCTATTTTAAATGGAAAAGATGGGATGTTTGGATTATTCTATTACGACTCTACTTATACACCTTATTGGATGGTGAATTTTATTATTTTACTCTATATTATTCTAAATTAACGTGTTTTTCTTCTACTTCATTCATCTACATTCAAATTGTATTCCCCATATATCACTGTGTGTTCTTCTATTATTAACCCCTTATACTCTAGGGTTTTTGATAACTAAAAGGGGTTTGACCTAGGGAGTGTTTTTGAAGCCTAATAATCATTCATTTAATTTTGGTAATTATTTTAGACATTAAAAAACGATATTTTTTTGTTTCAATTTTCCCTATAAGATATACCTAATCCAAATAAATTGATCCAAATTAATAATCCTAGGTTAGGGGAAACCTGATATTCACCACATATGAAAATGGGTAATGGGTAAGATTTAGGTACTGGTTAATATAATGAGATAATCAATAATATATAAGATAGAAATAGTACTTAGAAAAAACACCCAAGGATTAACACGGTAATCCATATACACTATGACACATTTAGAATCAGAAATTTCTTGATATGTTTATGATTTTTAATCACTAATCAGACTCATAAATTTATTAAAAAATAATTCCTAAATATATGAAAATTATTAATAATAATACTAACATCATAGAGAATAAATATTCCCGATATTTTATAATTGTTTCATTAAACAATCATGTTCTGAAAGATACAATTTAAAAACCCATTTATAGTTCAATATTAAAGCCCTTAAAACTACACGGTGTGGTAAAAACCTATAAAAACATCTATATCTTACTCAAGTATCCACAATATATATAGATATTCAACACCTCCATGAAAAAGAGCTTCAAGTCCCCAACTTTTCCACATTGGGAACAAGTTATTGGCCCTTTTCTAAATATCATATGAATATTTGCAGAGAGTATGAAACTAAGATTCACAAACACAATGGATTACACCATGAGATATATACCTCATTCCCTTCATTTTTAAGAGATGATAAAAGCTATTACATGGAGTAGGAGGAACTCCTCCCAAAAAAAACAAACCATCCAAGTCAAGTTCTTCCATCAAATCTCTATCTAGGATATCTATATACATGATGAGATTCATTAAAAACCATGGATATCAGATATCATGTCAAAGACCCATTCCAATTATTTTGGATTTTAGTTTATAATTTAATATTACCTCCTAAGAGAAATGAACATGTTCGACGACAGATTTGGCATACTGAGTTAAAGTTTGATAACCTTTCTTGATTTTAATGAACAATATTGACTTATCTAACACCATTGATTATGGATAGAATTATTCTATGAAAATTTCCCATATGTGTTTACATTCCATGAAATCTTTCTCCTCTATATGAACTACCAAGTACCACTACCTTGTGCTTAGACCTTCAATATTGAAGGAAGAAATTTTCACCTTAATAGAGTCATGTGACCAAAGGAACTCAAAGAGATGCTCAAATTTATTCCCCTAATGACCTACCTCGTGAGAATAATTGTAACTCTATAAATATGGTGAATTAAATCGAATAATATCCTAGGCACAATCATTACTATCTTCCCTATGTGTTACAACCTCTACATCCTAAATGGGAACATGTGCAACCATATGTACCAAAGTATGGGTTGCATTCATAAAAACATAGAATAAGATTATGATCTACTAGAGGGTCAATTTCTATGGCTCATCGATGTCTCCCTCCTGGGTTCTATTCAAACATCTTCTGGGGTGCATGGTATTACACATCATCAATTAATAACAAGGGATAAATGAATTAAGATTAATGATATTTTCAATTGTAATTGATAGAATCCTACTAGAAAACAAAATTATTCAATCAAATAATTGGAAAAGTTATTGTGTTATATCATAAAACTATTGAAATAAACTTTTTCCCAATAGACCATGGTAACGTAGGGATTTTTATGGCAAGATATAATCAAGAACATACTTTTAACCTACATCTCATGTCCAAAAAATATTCTCTCATGTTTAACAGGACTCCCAAACTGTATAAAAATATCAAAGAAGAGGGATTATTTCTTTTCAACCCAATTTTTCATCAACCGACTCAAATAACCTACCAAAATAGTATAAAAACCAATCTTTTCAGGGCTTGAAGAGAATTCCTGACCCCCATTCATTGGTTACGGGTGCAATAGAATCAATTCAAACAAGAGGGAAATATTTAACCATATGTATGGATAATCAAGAAAATGTTATAGATAAGAAATGATAATCAATTAGTATTCCAAACACTTCATGAGAGGGAAAACAACAAGTTCAAAAACACAAGTCTCAAAAATAGGAACGTCAACCCAAGTCATTAGAAGAGACCATCCAAACAACAACCCGATAACTACATGTACCAAGTGAATCAAAAGTTCCAATGATCACCACCAAATACAGTGTTCCTCGAATAAAAAAATTCACCTCATTTGAGTGGCGAATTATCTTTTCCTGGACTGTAAATAATAAAATATACAGATGCAAAAAGGAAAAAGTAGGTTGTGAACAACTCATCCATGTAGGATATATGAAGTAATTTCACCAGTGATCTATAAACAATAATCCAAATATGCTCAATTGAAAGTAAAATAGGGAATGAAAATAATTTTTTAGTTCTTATAAAAATAGTATTTTCAAAACAATTCAATTGCTTTTATAAAATTGGAAAAAAAGTGAATTTACATAAAAATTGAAAAAACAAGTATCTTATTCAAAAAAAGAATGAATAAACTATTTTACTAAAATAAGTATTAGTATGTTATTTCATAATCCTTAGCATGTAATCATAATTTTCAATAAGAGAACCATGATTAAAGGAATATGGAATATGTTATATCGCTTCATGAGGTTCTCTATTATCTCAATGTAAAATGGATCCTATGATGAACATATCCCTTAGGCCCAGGCCTAGGGGGATATGAATCTATCTTAAATAATGAACACTCTATCCTCAAGTAGATTTAGTATCATTGATATCACAAATCATTGGAAGAAACTAGTTTTACCTAGTAGGAATATCGTCTTATTAACTAAACAATATATTGTGTGATTCAAGGTATACATCCATTCAATGGGTCATGATTCACTTCAAACAATATCAAATCATTTAAAATTATAATTTCAATTATCCCAATTTTCAATATTCAGAACATGTCATTTTCTTTTCAAAATTAACACAAATGGTTTTATCAAATCATATTCCTATGAAATCAAATCATTTCATTCTATATGATAATTAATTTCAATACATTTCATATCACTGAAAGCATTCATTAAACCTTCATTTCATTTCAAGATCAGTTTTTAGAAATCAACACTTTATTTTCCAAATCCATTTTCAAAGTATTTCATCACACACACTGTTCCATTTAAAAATATTTCATTAAGATACTGAAATCATTCATTAGAAATCAATTTAAAATACAATTAAAATAGGAATACATCAAGGGTATAAATTTATAGAGATCATCTTATGATACCACCTACCTCAACCCATGATCATCAACACCAAACAAGAGATCCCCAAAGATAGTTTAGGTCAAGAACAATCATGCGAGAATAAAATTTCCATAAATTAAAAATTAATGATTGAGATCAATCAATGAAATAAAGTTCTAATTAACTCAAATAAGGAGGTTGTGGAATAAATGAGGATTCACAATGAAAGAAATTTAACTTACTTGAAAGAATTTGATTCATACACTCACAATTCTATCGGACAATAGAATCTGTTGGAGGAGCCAAAATCACCAATTGATAGCCTCCAAAATTTGTAGGATAAAGTTAGATTCAATAAGGAAGAGTATAGAAATTAAAAAAGGGTTCTTGGGACATTGATAATGAAATTTGGAGAATTTAATTCCTATTACTTGGTTTGTTTGGGTGATTTGACCAACTATGCAGCTCTTACTTGGCTACTAAAGAACTCTAAACAGTTTCGAAGAATAGTTAAAAACTATACACCAACCATGAACCCCCTCCTAGACAAATAGAAATATTTTCATGGTTTATCCACATTTTTTGACAAATAATTCACCAACAATGCACGCTCCATTGTCCCAAAGAATATAGTTTTGAGGTTCGGTCACACAGTTTTCACTAATAGATTCTTAATAATGCACCATTCTCCAAAACTCAAAAACATGGTGTATAATATCCTAGTATGACCCTAATTTTTATCATTAACCATTATACATGAATAAAAAGGCCTAGAAACCGTAAAAAAGTCATAAATTCACCCAAAACAAATATAGATAAGCCCAAAACAATAGATGATAACAATAAAGGGTTAGAAGTACCTTAAATCAAGTAATGGGATATTACAGTTCTATTGAAATTACACTGTGTTCTTCCCTCATCAACCCCTCACACTTTATGGTTATAGAGAACTAAAATAGGTATGATCTAGGGGGTAGGTTCTTACTTCCAGAGTTCTATTTATTCAATATTGGTCATTATTTTTTCTCAAATTCAAGTGAGGGAGAAAATGATTTGGGAGTTGAGTGATGGTTGTCACTTTTTTATTCATGTTACATAAATACTTATTTCATCCATTATTAAATCAATTATAGCACCCCTTTTTATATTTCACTCAATAGATGGATTATTTGAGAACAATCAGTTTCGAATGACACATGGGATATAGTAAGGGTTCGGGTTATATTAAAAACTTGGCAGATGTGTATTCTATGCTTGACCTATATGGATAATGTTTTTTGTTAATGCACTTTGAGATGATCTTTATTAATCAATACAATTACACTTTAAATAGTGGATTATGGTTGGATGATCAGTATATAATCAGAACATTAAAGTGGAATGAAATAAAATTTAATTAATTTTGAACATGAAACTAAACTCGGTCTTTGGATCGATCATTTATACATATAATACATATTTTATTTTTTATTTACATTCTATAATATCTTTTATTTTTTCTTATTAAATTTATTTTATACAATTCAGAACACACAAAACAGTATTCCATTTTTTGAAATTTTAATTAAGCTTGAAATAAATGCCCAAAAAAATAACAACTCCCACTATGAATGATTTATTAAGAGGCCATCTCTATAGATAACCTAGGTTATCCTTTATTCTACAATGTTGAGATAAATAAATTGATGAGGACCCTGAACCAGATTCACTTATAGGGAGATTCAAGGATAACTCCTATCATGACTACCAGATGAAGAAGGGAATTAGTGGGGATAGTTCATGAAATCAATATATATATATATATATGATTCATAAAAATATGACATGTTTTAATTTTTGAAGGATAATGAGAATGTTATGATATTTTTATATTTATTTAAATAAATAACCTTCATCTACATCATTTAGTACAACTTATTAAAAACTAAAACGTAATAAAATAATGGAAATCAAAATATGGAAACATTATATTTGATAAATAATTTATTTTCTTAATCCTGTCAAATTATTCTTTGATTTTTTATACTCAAATAGTCATACATTTATACATTTTAAAGGAAAAATATCATTGATCTCAAATCAAGGTCCATTATAGATCAAAGTATTATATAAATAATCTCATATATGTATAATATATTCAAGCTTATTTGAACATGAAAATAAAAAGACAAAAATTAAACATAAAAATCATTTAAAACCATGAAACAATTATAAATACTTTAATACATGGATAATTGAACAAAGTAGGATCCAAGATATATATATATATTTATTTCATCATCGAAGAAGGAATAAATATATTTACCTGTAATTGTGGTCCTAATCAAACACATAATTGAATTTATGATTAATGGAGGATATGAAAGGATAAGATATAATTTTCTAAATTTTTAATTAATTTAATATATGAAACTCATCTCTTGCTTTCCCACCAAATGCATGGGTGGAAATGATAGTGAAATGAGAAAATAATGTAATGATTATGGTATATTGGAAAAAATCACTTATAATATTAGAAATATATTTAAAGTAAAATATCTAAAAATTAAAATTTAGAGATTAAGAAAATGAAAAGGTAACAAGATGTAATATAAATATAAAATTTAATGTGTTAATATGGAATAGGATAAAACATTAGAATATTATCAAATGTTTTTCTTCTTTTCTATTCCAATCACTTAGAACATTGATATGCTCTAAAATTTAAAATATATTACATGCAATAAAAATGTATCTTCTAATTTTTGAACAATTTTTTTTCAATTCATCTTCTTTTATTTTGAATAAATGAATATCTTGTAATGAATAAAATATTAATGTTCTAATAATTAGTTATATGGGATATTTAAAGTAAGTCATTATAATTATCAATTATAATGGTCTTTATAGAAATATAGAAATATTAATTAATTTGTTTTTAAAAATAGGACATAAAAAATGTTAAGGCATAATAGACTAATAAAATGAATGGAAGGGTTTTCGATCACATCAACCGAATCATTGATACGAATAGATATAAGATTCAAGGGGTATAGATAATAAATGTATTTAACTGGGTAGGACCTAAATACATTAGTTTCATATATCCTCACATTTAATATGGATTGAAATAATTGTCTTATTCCCCATATATATTAAATGTAGTTTGAATTTTGAGGTGACACAAACATAATTATTCTTCAAAATAAAAATTAAAAGGACATTTTCAATAAATATTATACACTTAAAAAATAATTTTAATTGAATAGATATATATTTACATATATATCTATCACATAATAAAAAATATATTATTACAAGAATAATACCAAAAAAATGAAAAGAAATTTTTTTACCCATGAGTTAAACAACATTAGTTTAGGTCAATATACATAAATGCATGTCTTTTCTCACCAATGATATTAAGCTTTCAAACGAGGATATTTTCTTGTTGTCTAAACTTACCCTAAAATATATACCTAATACAAAGAATTTTAGACCCATTAATCATCCCTAGAAAGGGATAACATGATATTTAGGAAATGTGACAAAGGGGTGGGGATCAGATTCCAATATTGGTGAAAAAATATTATCAATAAAATTTATATAATAAATTGATACAATTTTTAGGAAAGACACCCAAGGATGATCACAAATAAACAGTATACATTAAAATCTTTAGTTTGGGAAATTAATTGAGATGTTTTTTATTTTGAATAATAGAATAATTAATAATTATTAGAAAAATAATAAAAATTTCACACACATGGTAGAGAAAAAATCACAAATATTTTATAATTGATTTCTGAATCATTAATGTTTCAATAGATACAATGATAATAACCATTTAAATTTCAGTAATTAATAGGCATAAATTTTTTGGTTAATTTAAAATAATAGAAAACAAAATTATTAGCACACTAATACTATCTTTTAATACTTATAATACATTTTTATGACATAAATATTGTGTCTTTATGAAAGTGTGACACATAGATTTAAAATATAATTGTAATCTTTGTTTTCCTGGACTATTGTAATTGATTTTATTTCCTTATTCATTGTCTTCAAATATATCTCATGATAATTGGAATTAAAATAAATTTTATTTCTAAAAAATAATATAGAAAACATATTTTACGATGTTAAACTCATTTAAGCGATACCTTATTACACTTTCATTATTCTATAATTTCTTTTGACCATTTAATTTGAATCAATCCACCAAAAGACTATTATTAATGTTTTTTCTGCATTATAACATTTAAATAGAGTTCATATTATAGTTCACAACACCATAAAAACTTGTTTACATGTTTTTAAAAAAATTACTATTATCTTGTTTTGGAATATTTATGATTCAATTCATTTAAATATAAATTTTAGGGGTCATACCCAAAAAATAAAAATTATTTAATTTAAAAATATTTATTTATTATTCTTAAATATATTCCTTATTGTAATTTTTGAAGAATAATTAGAATGTTCAAAAAATTTTATTTTTATTTAAGAAAATATTCTTCATATGCTCAATTTAGAACATTATCTTTAAAACTATATATATAATGAATTAATGGAAACTGAATGTGGAAAAAAATCATTTGATGAATTTTGATGCTAAGATAGTCAAAAATTTCTTGCATTTGAGGAAAAAAACTTCTCATTCATTCCAATATATGGTCCATGAAAAATTATAACATTATTTTAGGAATCTCATATACTATTAATGCTTTCATGATCTATTGAACATTAAAATGAAATGAATAAATTAACCATTAAATATGAAATTAAACCAAGTTGGATCCATGGACTCCAGAAATCTAAATAGATACACCTATGAAACATATAGTAATTGAAATATTTTTTGGATTTAATTCTTATATGTTAGTATGAATCCATTAATATTAAAAGAACCATAAACACACAATAAAAAAATATTATTAATAACATAAAACATTTAAAACATAGTATAAAATAATCATAAATTACATTAATCCTGAAAAAATTGACCTTTAACCCAAATAAGAATGAAATTAATATGATAGAGTGGATGAAATATAATTGAATGGAATGAGAATGTGATAGGAAAGTGAAAAAACTAAGTTTTCATTGAAATAATATCAAAACAATTAAATAACATTGTTTCATTTTATATTTTTGTGTTTGGGTTTATTACATACATCATTCATTCGTAGTTATACAACAAGAAAAATATGTTGAATACCACATCACATTCCATTCAAATTTCCATCACATTGAAATAAAAATGTATGAAATCATTTTACGTTCTTTAAATAGATTACTTTTCGATGATTTCAAGGAACATGTTTCTGATAAACCATTTGAAAGGTGTTGCAAGAATTCCTTTATAAAATAACATCCTGAGAATAACAACTTAAATCCATAATCATTCAATGAATGAAAACCTACTGAACTTATTTCAAGTATTATGTACAAGTCTTCAGAAACATTGATGGGTGATTTTTCACCTAAATAAAAATAAGAGTTAGGGAGAGACAATCAAGGTTTAAAATCTATTATATCATTCCATGAATGATAAATATGTTAAGTGTGACCATATATATTGGATATTGTATTCACATAGGTTCATTATATATAGGTATATTTGGAATTTTTATAAGCAATGATGGGAGCCAACCTAGATACTTTGTGAGAAAATATAATTGGTTCAAAATGTAAAAAAACAATGGAGGAAAGATGAAGAGATAGAGAAAAGAAGAAACACCAATATTTAAATTCAGTTCATTGATAAACCTTAGTATTAAAGAGTTTTTACTATTTATTGTGAGTTTACAAGTTGGGTATCATCATTAAACCTATAAATGTCTATTGGGATATTGCACATCAAGTTATAATATGGAATTATATTCTAGAAAATATTGAACGGTGTTTAAAAGGAATAGATAATCAACAAAAACCCTTTTTCACACATAATGAATCATTTTTCTAGAAGATCTAAATCTGGAATTACTATTTGGAATTTTAATTTTTTGAATATAAGATCATAGTACGTCTATTATAGATATAAGAAAACAATATGAAAATGTTTTCAAGAACAGAAGTATTTATATCAACTATTTCATGTCATGGGAACAATGTTCATTTTTTTCTGGAAGGATTTTAGTTTCCATAATTTTATAGAATCATTCCCACAATTATGCATTGGAATGATTCCCATGATTAAAGACATTTCCATTTGAAATGAAAGGATTTGTATCCATTGGTCTTATGATACATGCACACCGTTTTCATGACCCAAACCAAAGGGGCCTGAGCTACATCTACCACAATCCCACCTCTATAGGTTAGGGGTTGGTGATAAATGTTATAAGGCATAAATAGTATGGTAGGCCTTTTCCTAATGTACATGTACACACAAACCTGACCATATCAATTTATAAGTGAATATGAATACAAGAAAAAGATGAAACATATTGATTAATAACCCTACATGTGAAACCTCTAGGAAATACAAAGATTATCGAAGTGTAAACAAAAATGTTAAGGGTCCAAATACATACCCATCCAAAAATATGTCTCATCATAAGGAAATTTAAAAATAAAAATATTCAGATATCCCTTCTCTTTATCGATAAACCCTATACACCTTATGTAGTAAAATGTACCAGGTATTCATATGCTCTTTTATAATCGCCACTGACATTTCCATCATCTGTAAAAGACATGAAATATGTCAGAAAATCCCATGTAGTGGTAAGTATATAGTTACCGAGTGCGATTTTCCAAAAGATAAAGGTGGAGTAGTATGTAAAACAATAGGTAATATATATCATAACCCAAATAAAGAGAGTAACTAAAATCCAACTTCGTGAATACATACATACATACATACATATATATATATATCTGTGTGTGTATGTCTGTGTGTGTGTGTGTGTGATAAACAAAAGAAGACCATATGGGAGAGAAAGGGAATCTGTATCTCACATCCCATCATAGGATGAAGTTCTAAAATTTACAATAGGTCAATTAATAATTCCTAGTATCTCACGAGTCTACCCAGAAGAAACATTCATGTGTAACCACACCTCATCATTGTGCCTCACCATTGAGGGGGAAAATCTCTTGGTAGAGTACCCACACCCTATAATAACATGACGGTTCCACTAAATATATAGGGTACCCATACCCTAACTCCACAGTAGGGTTTCACTAGGCAGATCGTTAGAGGTCCCATGCCCTATCATCGAGAGAGGGTTGTACTTCGATAGTTGAGGATCCATTCCCTCACTCCACAGGAGGGTTCCACTCCATAGTCGATAAAGGACTTATGCACTATCCCAATATTAGGGTTCCATTATATATTTCGATAGATTACCCATTACCTAAATAGAATAAGGTTTCCACTCTAACAGTTGATTCAACACTCATGCCCTACCGGTATGAGGATTCCTCACGGTGGATAGGTAGATGATCCATGACATGTCCTAGAAGGAAGGTGACACTTGGTGGAATGGTAGACCACCCACTCCATTTCCTAGTAGGAGGGTTACACTCTATTAGTCGATCAAGGGTCCATTCCCTTCTTATAAATAGGGATCCACTTAGTAGTTAGAAAGAGTACCCATATCCTATCATAGTAGGAGGGTGCCACTCTGATCTATTTGGTGATCTTTCCTAATCAACTCCACTATCGACTATCACCAAAAGATGATTCCCACTAAAATAAACTCAAATAGTATATTAAAATCCACTAATAAGGTCATCATCATGTTCTATGTGGAGAAAATTTTTGGATATGCTACTCATGGGCCAAAATCCTAGTAAAAAACAAGATATAAGAGGTGGATGTTTCCACAAAAATGAAGTAGGGGTAGATGGTGTGTAAGGGGTCCCACAAGGAGTGTGGTCCCACTCTTCTGTCTAGATGTTTCCCTGGTAGTACACAACACTACTCCAATGTATATTTAAATATTTTCTATGTTAACTACATGATATATGTCAGCCATTTGGGGATCGGCCCATGCTCTCAGCTGCGTTGGTGTAAACCTACCTGTGTCTGTGTATTGTGGTACATGTAATGTCCTCTCTCATGGTGTTACATCAATGTTCTTTAGGTTGTGTCCATATACATAGGTCATGTTCTAGTACACATAATGTACATGGGCATACCCATGTTTATGTACTCCCAATGTGCATGTCGGGTCACCAGTACCAAGTCCCATAGTGTGTAGGAGTCCCACATGGTGTGTGATATTTAACTCACACGAAATGATAGTCATTGATGTCGGGGGTTACACTCCTTGTGTTTGTTGAACAAAATGTCATGTAGTCAGGTTTTTAAATAATATTAGATCTATATTATGTATTATAGATCCATAACATTCTTGTTGAATCCCATATCCATACCGCTTGAAATCAAAGGGAAATCCTTTGTTCATTATTTTCATCCATCTATTGGCCGTAAAACAGATTTCAGATAGTCCGTCCAAATCCTGTATATGTTGTAAGTCTCCAATGTAGTTACTTAATTTTATTTGATCTCAGATGAAAACAAATATCTCCCACATCATTTGATTCATCTATATTCATCCTTGATTCTCCAAACCATCAGTCACACATGAATCCACTACAAATTTGGGGGTTCGATCGGGCTTAGTCCCACCCGACAATGACCAACCAAGACCCCATATGGAAATAAGTGATGAACATAAAGAATGATTTAGGGAAAAGAAAAATAATAGATGTGAAACAACTTTATGAAATGTTTTCTAGGCTAATTAATACAAATTGGGATGCTCAAGGGTGAGAAAACTAAATGATCAATTAAAATCGATTCACGGGATAATGAAAAGGCTCAATTTTAACACAGATCAATGAAACTGTATAATTATATTTAATCTTTTAATAAATTGGTCTATAATCTATAAATTGAAATTTTTTACCACAAATTGGATCATTCATAAATGAATAACATTCTCTCCAATGAATGAGAGAAATTTTTATGTTCGTTGTGCCATGATTCTCCCGGATCTATAGTATCATCATTGTTTGATACGATAGACTAAATAGAGGTAGAAGAAGACGCCCCTCAATGATCCTAGGGCTATGAGAATAATAATAGAAATCATCCATAAAAGCCTTTTTAAATCGGGAGCACAATTTATGTCATTTAATAAATTAATTAAATTAATCATTCTATCAATCCAAAAAGGGTACCTCAAATGGTCTTTTTATCTAAACACCCTTTTCTGACACATTTTAGGTCACACATTGGGTAAACCTCGCATTCTAGACTCAAATGTGGTCTCGTATTTTGGATTTGAGACACTTTTTTAGATTTATCCATTTTTTTATGAAATCATGCATGCATGATATGAAATATATTTATCATTTTTATAAAATTAAATCTAGGAACATTGGGACTTTAATCATACATCGTCTCATCTCCTGGCTCTACAAATATTTATTGATTTATTCCAATGTCTTACAAGTAAAAAATGTGTTCTCTAAATTATTCCCACCTTCAAGATTATATTGATATAAAAGAAAAAACTATACTTAAGGCTCAGGATACTAAGCCTACAATAGGATCTCCAGCTCGCATGATCTCTCATGCTTCTCCCATGATTCTACAACACACAAACCAATGGAATGGAATATCTATACAAGGTCCTCTCTTAGTAATCATAGATCACCACTTGGTTCTCCACAAGTGTGTCTCCATCCTCAATGTTGAACTTTCCTGAGTTAATAACAAGCTTGGTCTCATGCACATATCTCCACAGTTGTGACACCTGGAAGACATCATGCAACCGCTCCAACAACGGGGGTAGGGAGAGGTGGTTGAAAACATCAACAACACTCTAAAATATCTTGAATGTCTCAATGAACCATTAGAATTGCTTTCCACCCCAGTTTAATATCTGAAATCGTCGTCATGGGGTGAATCCTAGGAAAACATTGTCTCTGTGATCGAACTCTAAGGGACTAAGATGTCAATATGCATAATATTTCTTCTTGGTATGTTCTATACTCCACTCATGGATAACCTAGACCATATCCATTTTCTTCTGTTCTATATTTATCCTAATAAGAGATACCTTGTTGATATTTTTCCAATAAAAGGGTTACTTATAGAGTCTCCCATATAGGGCCTAAAAGGATCGGTGTCAATAGTAGAGTGGTAGCTATTATTATACACAATCTCTACTATGGGTATGTGATCCTCCCTGATCCAGGAAAATTCTAATGTGAAAGCGCTCAATATATCTTCCATCACCTAGATAGTGTCCCCAATCTTCCCATCTATTTTACGGTGAAAGGATATGATAATCCTTATATGGGTATCGAAGTCTTCTTTTTGGAATCTCCATAAATTTTACATTAGAAATAAACCACAACCAGAGATAGTAGTAGAGGGAACCCCATTATGTTGAACAATCTCTCATACATTCAAGTTTCCCAAAATATTACCCAAAATTTGCTCCCTAATGGAAAATAAGTGTGCTGACATAATGAGTCGGACAAATATCACTTAGATGGAATTTTTTACTCATGTTGTTTGCAGAAGTCCTGTCATAATTTCCATGGACATTTTTCCCATTTCCACTCTAGGTTCTCAAGGACATGTAGAAAATATATCAGAACCTAGTGCCCAGCCTTCAGCTATAGATAAGTGAGGCATCAAGTGATGAACTCATCCAATACATTTCTCATGTCGTCCCACCAAAACTAACACTAAAGGTTTCTATAAATATTACTCACACCAGGTTGTACAGCCCTAGGATATGTGTGAAACTCTATCATCACCTCCTCCCACATCATTATTGGGACCACCATCCATCCCTAAAAAATATGACATGACTAACTCCTTAAAAAATCAATCTTGTGACTCTCTTGAGGATATCTGGTTATGTGAGACTTCAGACATTATTTCTCTTATATTGGACCCCCTCAAATTCTCTATAAGTGGAGGATTCAAAACAATCAATTGAATAAAAGTTTCACCCTATTTCTCACCCAGGGTCAACTATAAAGATTCTAACTACTTAGATGCCTCTTGCACAAAACAAGCTCGGGACTTCCTCCCAAGGTAATCTTCTACCACATTTCCCTTCCCCATAGAATATAATATCTCAAATTCATAGTCCTATATTACCATTTACTATAACCACATTCTTAGGCTCATGTATCTCTATGTGAGGACATACTTAGTACTCTAATGGTCTATGTAAACCACAGCATTCTCCCCTAAAATATAGTTCATCCACATCCTTACAGTGAAGAAAACCACTATCAGCTCTAGGTCATGAGTCATGAAGTTCATCTCATGGGATCTCAACTACCTTGACTCAAATGTTATAACTGCTTATCTATGGATCAACATGCAACTAAACCTACCTGCCAAGGCATCGTAATACACTATTCACTCTACACCCACCTCTAGTAGTCTTTCAATAGGATCACTCATCATCCCAAACTCAACTCCTAAAATGCTATATGAAAATACTCAGTTTAGGAAAATAGATTCCCTTTCAACAACAATGTGTCATAATTCACTATAATCATGGATAATTCTACCAAAACCCTCTTGAAGTATACTGTCATTCCATGGAAACTCTGCACCTCAAACACACTCTTGGGTGGATCCCATGAAATAAGTGAAACTTTATTCTCCAAGACCACCCATAAATCATGATCATAAATGAAATTACCCTATAATAGAACCATGTGGATCAAAATCTATAACTTTGATTGATTACCATAAAGCTAGTGTTCTGAAATAAAATCTAGGACCATCCTCAAGTTCTCTATATGTCCCTCTTCTAACACAAAGTATATGAGTATGTCATTAATTAAGAAAAACGAAAATAAGTTCAATTATGGATGTAAGATATGATTCATCAAGGCATTAACACAATAGTGGAATTAATCATAGCACAAAAATCACTAGGAACTCATTGTGTCCGTACAAACATCGGAATGTCGGCTCCGGAATATCAGCCATGAGAACACTAAACTTGAGGAAGCTGGAGTGGAGATCAATCTTTCAAACCCAACTCACACCATGAAACTGATCAAAGAGGTTATCAATAATCTATATGGAGTACTAGTTTTTTTTATCACGGTCTATTTTGACTGATAGTAGTCCAAAAAAATTCAAAATTTCCCATTCACATTTTACACTGAAAACACCAAATATATCTGAAGGGATACACTGGGTACGATAAAACCCTTTTCTTTAAGGTCCTACAACTATAACTGTAACTCTAAAATATTGTTAGGGGACACAAAATATTTTATAGAATATATCAGAGCTGTCTCAGGATGCATGTTGATACAAAAACACCATCTCCATCCTCAGAGGTTGTCTCGAAACATCCTCAGGGAAGAATTCCATAAAATCATCCATGACTGAAAGAATCTAGTGACATTGGGATCCTACTGCCAAAACGGATTCACTCATAAACTAAATGGGCATAAGATACATCTATCAACTCTCAAAACCCACTCATCCTGCTATGAGATATCTCACAAACATAGAGTATGATATTTTTCCATCAGTGTGAAGGCATCTGACTCATCTATAGTGAAAATAAATCTAGGCTTGAACCACAGACAAATAATCCATAACCCATAAGAGGAAATATGGTTCCATCGTGATAATGAGAATTTCCTACAAGTATCTCTCTCCAATAAGTGATATCTCACAGTATCGGTAGATAAAATATATCGAGCAAACATTCCATGTAGGAACCTCAAAGAAAACCTACTAGGATAAAGCATCTACTGGGAGCTCCATCTATCACACTAGGAGTAAATATATAAATCAATGACTCACACTCATGTATAATAATAATAAATTATATGTAGAATAAACATATATCATAACTATAATCATCTCATGTGTTGTTGGGCTATACTACTACATATCCTGCTACTTTCTGCGGCCCTGACCGCCAGCTACCTGATCCTGACATGGGCTGACTGGTGGTTGTGGTGGAAGTATTTCATAGTGTTATAAAATACCCATATATAATCCTCCTAAACCTCTATATTCTCTTCTTCTATATCCTCCTCCTTGGGTGTCACTATTCCCTCACCTAGGAGATCAGTGATCATAGTGCGGCCTCTACAATAGTGGTCCTTCCATTATCTACCTACGCCCTTAGCAGATCGGGATGGGAAATAAAGAACCATGTGACCTCATCCATAACAAGTATAGAACCACCCCTATCTGGGTTTCCTTTTTCCTCAATTCTACCACTGACTACATGCCTATCCCTAATCCTAGTATGATCTCTGACATCATGATTTGTTTTACTAGAATATGTCAGTTGTTGTAGATGACTCATCGCTATAACACCCACTACCCGCTCCAGTAACCTGGTGTCGCTCTAAATAGAATCTCCCTATCTCTATTTCCTACTCAAACACCCTAAAATAGGAGTTAATTCCCAAGGGTACCAAACTGGCATCAATATCTCTATAGAGACACTGCTCAAATTTTCATGCCCTGATGTAGACATCCTTAATCATATTGATAGAGTATCACATACATTCTATGAACCTCGCATAATAAATATCCATTTTCATCCATATCTTATGAGGATCAATATGATATATTCTTTTTACTATGTTTATGTAGTTGGGGATGTACTCCTCAGGAAATAGCTTATGTATGTTGGGTCATGAGAGTGTCGACTCATCAATGATCTATGTAAAAAAGACTCCCCCAACACCCAACTGCTTCATGGAAAATGCTAGATGCTAGTGAAACCACCTAATTAGTCAGTCTGTGGATAAGATTGATGACATGGATCATTGATTCTATCCAATCCTCCTGCATATGTGGTTCTGGATCACCATGAAACCTCAGCAGCCTCTGGAACTAGAACTCACAGTGTCTACTAAGCCTATATTCATCCTCTTCCAACTCATTTCATATGATGTTCTACTAAATATGTTGGTGTGATTCTACTTTTCCACTTTCTGGAAGGATCCCATGGGTTAAACCCATAACTAAGGCCTCATCACTCATCATATTTTCACCATGATCCAACATCGATAACCTGGCTAGTTGTCATCGTGGAGGCATCCGAAAATCTTAACCAAGATGTACCACATTTAGATTAGCATATATATAAATATATAATGGGAAGATAAACCAAGAAGTATAGTCATGAATTATTCCTATATGGTGCATGTACCACATTCCCTGCAATTAATGTTCAGTATGCCAAACTGGATATAGGTGGTCAGAGTCCTTTTGTTTGGATACATGGACTGCTACACCAAAACTACGTTCCCTAACATGAAAAGAGAACTCTATACACCTTAGAATTTTTTCCCTATATCTCAATGAAATTCCCATAAGGGTTCTACATCAAACCCCAACCCAGGTAAAAAAAATCTGGTACCAATCATCCACGACCTGATGTGATGGGCCACGATCCACAACTACGCCAAGCTTTCCTACATAGGCAATGGGTTGCTGATAAGTTCCAAACAGCATAAATAATATTGCAGGTCATTTAGTAATGTAACTATATGGACACACCCGACCATCTCAATTCATAAGATCATATGAATAAATGAAAAAGAATAAATACCTATAGAAATAACCATTCATACAAAACCTCAATGGGAATACAAAGAGTTTTCCAGTGTAAACTGAGAAATAAACACGCTCAACGGAGCATTTTTCATATAGATTTACTATTCGATCACTTTGAATGAGTTTAAGGAACTCTATAGAATTATCAAAAACCATTGATTCTAGATAGAATTGATTAATTTTAAGTACCTAAAGTATTACCATTATAAGAATGAATTCTTCTTTATATGAACTGTTCTATCCCGCCACCTTCTGTTAGGACCTTTAATCTTGATGGATGCACAATTCACCATAATATATTCAGGTGTCTCCATAAACTGAAATATATTCTTAGATTTCATCAACTAATCCATTATCCCATGAGGATCATTGGTACCCTTTAAATATCATTGGGTTTGATCAAGAAAGTACTTGGAACAAAATATACTATATTAACATTTGTGAAAAACCTCTACTGCCTTAACAGGAACATGTGCAGCCATCTAGCCCAAATCATGGACCACATGCAAATGAATTACTCAAGGTTATTATCAATTGTATGGTTCTCTTTCGATGGTTAATAATCGTCTCCCCCTATGGTCAACTAAAAAATCTTCTTGGGGTAATGGTAATACATATCATCAAAATATTGGAAGGGAAACATCAGTCAAGAGAAACAAGATCATCAACTCTATCAATCGATATTTAACTAGAAAACAATAATCTTGAATCAATGATTTTGATGCAGTCTAGGATTTATTCAAAAAACTCATCAAAGGAAATTTTCCAAATAACTCTTTGTAACATAAGGCTTTTTATGATGTGATCTAATTAGGAATACACTTGTAACCTACCTCTTAATTCCTAACAATACAATATCTTATTTACCAAGACAACCCAAATTGTATTATTACATCAATGATGATGCATGTTTTCCTTTGACACCAATTTTTCATGAACTTCTCGAATAACCTACCTAAATGGTACATAAACCAATTCTAACATGGATCTAAGGGGATTAATGATTTCTATCCATTTTAAAATAACACTATGGAATCAATTAAAACTAGACATATTGATTTCATCATAAGGACAACTCATCATGTTACATTAGTGGATACAAAATAATGATCAGTTAGTATGAAAAACATTCTATAAGGGAGAATCCCACATGTAATCAAATACAAGTCTCAAAAATAAGAATGTCGACCCATGCCATCAGAAGAGTCCATCGAAACATCAACCCAGAAACTCCATGCAATAAGAATATTGCATGTTCCACCGATCACCACCAGTTTTCAAGGTCCAATAATCATGAGCATCCACCATCTGTGATTATAGAATTAACTTTTCTTGAGACTGATATAATAAAATATACAATCATACTGAGGAAACTTTAGTCAATAGGGAACGAATCCCTGTTGGATCTCACAAAAAATTTCATCAGTAATCTATAACCAATAAATGATATATGCACAATTTAATGAAAAATGTGGCATGGAAATCATGTATCGGTTCATATCAAAAACAAATTCGAAAAACATCAAAAAAAATCAAAGGATGGTATAAAATAGGTATAAAAGTGAATTTTCATAAAATAAGGCATATAAAAGCATCATTCTCAAAACATACATAAACAAACTACTTTTCAAAATAGGTATAAATAACTTATTTCATAATCATTGTCATGTAATAATCATTTTCAATCATATCACCATGGTTATAAACCTTGAGGATTAGCTATGTCGATTCATGAGGTTCCCCAAAATCATAGTGAAATATGTATCCTAGGGTAAACATATCCTTATGGATTTCGCTTAGGGGGATAAGAATCTATCCCAAAGAAATAACTCCATTCCATCAAGTAATATCTGTTGTGACCAAGTTGAAAATAATTTTTTGGAAGAAGAAATAAGTTTAGTGCTTTCTTTTGTTGTCAAAAAAGATAAATAAGAATGGAAATAAATTCAATCTGTAAAATATGATCACTGGACTTGCCATAATATTCATAATATTGGACTTGAATGCTTAAGAATGTCCATCAGTTGGAGAACTATTTGTATAGAAGAAAAGTTATATCTAACTCACCTTGGGTCTAAAATGGCGTCCTTCTCAAAATGAGAAGTTATACTAGCGTCTTCATGGATATAATAAAAATTTAACAATGACTTAATGATCTTGCAGTTCTCCAAAATAATAATTTGTTTTGGAAAAATTTGATGAAATACATATTAATGAATTAATATAAAAAGTTATTAAAATCATATTAAAGTTTTTTTGGAAAAAAATATATTTCCCGAAGAATGGGAAGTTAAAATAATTTCCACTATAATGGAGATAATGTTAAAGTTGATCTAAAAAGTTCCCAATATCATGAGGAATTCATGATACAAGATGAGGATTATAGAATAATAATTATTGTTGAAGACAAATCATTCTCATCAGTGTTCATTGGTGTGATTTCATTAGACACAGAATCATTGGAATGTTGTCATGTGTTCTTTAGAACATCAAGTTATGAAGATTCTAGTTTTCAGTCAGACCAAAAATCCATTAGATATATATATGAATAAAAATAATTTTTTTGAATCATAATCATAATAATAAGTAAAGTTATTGAAGTTGAAGCTATTGAAACTAGGTCATCGGACATGGTGTGAAACTGATCATTGGAGTGATACTAACACAAATCATCAGATGCAGTGAGGTTGCAAAAGAATTAGAGGCAAAAAAATTTTAATTGGGATTTTCTGGTAATGATGAATTAACAATAAAATAGATTACTTTAGGACTGATGTGATGAAGAAAATCCTTGATCAGTCAACAATGTAGTCCCCCATTTTTATCTAGATGAATTAATGTCTGATTTTAATTGGGCCAAGAGAAAATAAGATCTATCATATTTTTGGTGCCAATTGGATCAAGAGTCACTGGAACGGAAAAGAAACCATTTATCTAAGTGGAGAAAATATCGATCCATCAAACAATGGCTGAAACCAATAACATAATTGGGCATTGGATTATCAGTCGAATTAAAAGAATAAGAATAGTTTTTGAAACTATTTTCAAGGAGAATATATTTGTTAATGAAGTGATAAGTTGATACCGAATTGTTTTTGAAAAAGTTTTTCTATCTTTTTAAGCTTACTATATGTTTTTGAAAAGAGAAAATAAACCAGATTCTAGTGAAGTTGCAACAATTTTCCTTGAAGAATGTATTCAAATCTCTCTACTTAACAGTTTGTATGAAGCATTGGAAAAATATTTTGTTTTATTAGTTTGTATGAAGAATTGGAATCGGCATTTGGTTTAAAGAATAGTAATGAGATGACATATTATTATCATGTATTTATTTTTATCAATTTTTTCCACACAATGAAGAATATTTTTTCTACATCAAAATGATAAATTTTGAAAGAAAATCATAATAAGAATAAAGAATGTTTAGAATTTATGAAGTGTTTTGATGTTGTGAGAATATTTGAGATATTTTGAGAAGAAATGAGAATAATTTAAAAGTAATTTAGAATCCTAATATACACCTAGAATTTAAAGAAATTGATGTTTTGGAAAATTTGGTTGAGTGAGAAAAGTCTTCAGATTCCTATCCAAACGAATTTTGGCTCACTATTGAAAAGAGGAAGTACTTTGTACTTTTGTACATCAATGTAATATTAATAGAAGAATAAGAGATTTGTAAAAGTGATGAGGAATTATATTGATAAGGAGTTTCTGGATTGATTATTCATAATGAAATTTACAAAATAGAAGAAGGAGAAGAAGAAGAAGGGAGATTGTATTCAAGGGTTTTGGAATCAGACCATGTAATCAGACTTGTATTTTTAGACACATGAAAAAGCTATTCAATATTATATAATCAATTTTCTAACATATTTACCTTATCATATAGAGAAATTGGACTGGGACAATGAGACATGGAAATCAGTATGAGTATCATTAAGTAGTATATGAATTTCATACCTAATTTTGGGTAGGAATGTGATGAATTGTTTTATGTTCACGTTTTTGAAAGTTGGCCGAGCAACACCGTAACATGTTTTGAAGCATATAGTAAAAGTTTCTTAACTTTTTAAATGGATTGTATTACATCATTTCAGGAAAATTTTGGCAAATGAACTATTTTATTGAACATAGTGTTTCATGAGATTAATGGGATATCCTACTCATTGTATCTAACCAAATTAATTTTTTTATAATGGATTCTGTAGTATCAAATTTTTTTATACCATACCAAGGATGTACATACTCTTTTTGAGTATTGAAACTTATAAATTCCTTTGATCATGTGGATGTGTGATTTTTTATCAAGTTGATAACTATTTAATAGGTTGTAAAGGTTATTTCAAAACAAAGAAAACTAAAAAGAGAAATATATCACTGATTCACACCCCCCACCTCTTAGGGATTCATTGATCTAGACTAGGAAATCTCAATTGATATTGGATCTAAGGTTCCATTCATTTAGACTTCACTATTTTTTTGAAGATATTTTTATATTTATAATCTCAACTATATGAATAGTAATGGTATTTCATTTCGTGATGGTAAAAACTATCATATCTCGGAAGATAGAATGTTTCCTTTTCTTATTTCTCTTGGGTATGATGTTCTTAAAGAATCAATATTTGGATTTACTGCTATATATAAAAATGTTTTTTTACAACTATTATTAAGAAGATACTTGAAAATTATGGAAGATCCAATAATTATTTACATTCATTAATTTAAAAAAGTGATTTTTTATTAGTGATTGTTGTTTTCACTACTAATGGTATATGGGATAATATTAAGAACATTTAAATGTAAATACACAATATAAAAAGCAAATGTAACAAATATATAGATTGAAGAATGAATATACCAATAAGTGCTAATATAAACATATAGGTATGTTATTTACGAGGGTGAATGAAATTGTTGGAACTATCAGATTTCTTTTCAAAAAGTTAAAAGAATATACTTTTGTTGAAAAGATTATGATAATTTTACATGACAAGTTTCATACCAAAGTTTCTTTGTGGGAAGATAGATATCAGGAAAAATTATCTTTTGATTATTTGTATAGTACTCTCATAACTATGAAATGAGAAGAGAAAATGTTATGAAGAGAAGAAAAACTTGATCTAGAAATGTCTTTAAAATACACCAAGAATGAAAAAGATAACAAGATTTTTAAAGAAGATCATAGTGATTTTATATCTGAAAATGAGTTATGTAAAAATAATTATGAAATTTTATCCTTTTTTTCTAAAAAATTGAAAAGAGGTATAGTAAAATATATGGGAAAATGTCCCTTGAATTATTTTGAATGAGGTGATATTGTGTGCTATGTGGCTAATTTTTATTGAATAAATAAAGAAGAGGATAGTGATGAAGATGATATAAGGTGGGTAAGATTATAGAGGAAACATGGTGATGAGGCCTAATTTTATTCCAAAGTTAAAGGGTTCCCCAATTCCAAAAGGATAATATTTTTAGCTAATGATGATGAAGAAAAGGAAAGTGAATCTGAATCTAAAAAATATATTGATAATGCTGGAGAGAATAACTTTATTAAAATAATGAACACTGAAGAATTGAGAAGCATTGGGTCTGAAGAAGAGGAAACTCACATATAATTTCATCTGATGGAAGTGTTAAAAAAATATCTGAGAAGTAATTAGAGGCTCAAAAAAGAAATAGGATGTCAAAAAGTTAAATTTATTAAATAAACAATCAATAATATTTTCCTAAGGATAAATTCAAGCTGGTGGAAGAGATTGATGAATTAAATAAATCTCTTGAGAAAGAAAAGAATAATAATAAGCTCTTTGATGTTAAGCTGAAAGCTAATGAATAAGAGTTGGATCTTTCCCCAAAAAAACATTCTAAAGATAAAAATAGGGTTATAAGTTTTAAGAATACCATTTCTGATGCTAGTGAACTATCTGGGAAGGATAAACCTAATAAATACTTATAAAATTTTACTTTAATGGTTGTGAATAATGTTGAAATTGTTCTAGAGATAAATAAAGTTGTGAAAGTAATATTTGTTTCCAAGACAAAAAATGTCAAGATAGAAGTTTCTAAAAATCATGATTCCACCACATATTTTATGTATTCTATTTTTTATAAGGCTGATAGTAATACAATTAAGATGAAGAATATCCAGGTTGATAAAATAAAGTTTTGTGTTAATCAATTCTTTTATAAGAGGGTTGTGGAGGAACATGATCTAAATTTCAAACAGTAGGGATGTTATAGTGGAAAATATTATTTTTATGGATATAGTTGGTATTTTGGTGGATTAAAACTAATAGAAAATGTGTTTTTGATTAAACAAAAGTATTTTTTCTATTTCACAAGTTACAGAATGTATGGTTCGAGGGAGATTCAATCCCGTCAAAGGAATAAGTCTAAGAAGGATGTTCTGAATAAACTAGATAATGCTGGTATGAAAATTAAAAAAAGATCACAACCCCTGGAAACTATTTTTGAATGGTGTGTGAAACCGTGAAATCATATAAAAGGATTTATTGTTTTGTTTTAAACACAAAAAATGTTTGTTTACAATTCTCAAAAGCTAAAAGTTATGAAATATAAAGTTACAGAAAAAGATCTTATTATGGAAACCGCTCTCAAAGAAAAAATGAGAATTATTGTGGATCTTGGATAGTACGTTTTCTTACCATATTATAGGAGACATAAATTTTTTTGAATTTCAATTTCTTCAATGAAGGTATAATGACATTTTTCAATGATGAATCTCTCAGAATCAAAGGTGTTGGATATTCCATCATTGGAAATGAAAAGTTGAAATCTAAGAAATCATTAGTTATTAATGGGATGAAAAACAACTTCTTAAGTATTTTAAAACTATTTAATGATGTTCAAAATGTTATTTTTATAAAAGATTGGTTAGTTTGAAAAAATTAGGAAGATGAATAAATAGTTACAATGGACCAACATATTAAAGGAAACTTCTTACAACTTGGTGATGTTCAAAACTCTTATTACATAATAATGGTGGAATAAAATTAGTTGTGGAATAAATATCTTTGAAACATGTGTTATAGAAACATGAGAAATTTATCAAATAGATTTAGTGTCGAAGGTTTTCTTTTTGTATCAAGAAGAAGGTATTGGAGTTGTACAATTTGATAGAAGGGAAAGATAATTAAATCTGTTCATAAGAAGGTTTACGTTTGTTCTAAACGTCCCCTAAAACTTATTCATTATGATATATATGTTCTAATGGGAAGATAATAAATTTGTGGATATAATTAATTCATTACATTAATTGATTATTTTACTATCATTATTTTTGTTATGGATATGAATCATAAGTAAGATGCTCTTAAAATGAGGAAACATTTCAAGAGGAAAGCTGAGAATGAATGTGAGTATTCAGTGAAAAAGTTGAGAACAAACAATGGTGGTGAATACAAAAATGAATAATTTTAAATCTATCATTAGAAATATTGAAATTGTCATGAGTTTAGTACACCATACACTTCTCAAAAAAAATTTCTGATAGGATGAATAAATGTTTTGTTAAAATGGGATGAACTGTGTTACATGAAAATGGTCTATCTCATTACTTTTGAAGTAAATCCATAAGTACTACTATTTATATACAATATGGATGTTTCTGTAGTCTAATCACAAATATTAATCCATATAAAAATTTTTATGAAAAAACTCCATGTTTGGAACAATTAATACTTTTTTGGGAGCCCATGCATGTAACACCCCAGGTAAATAAAGAATATGAAATTTTCATATTTATCCATATTTGTGAATAAAATATTAATATGAATTCAAAGGGGACGCTATGCTCGATGGAGTACCCAACACGCAACAATGAGTTTCTTGGGAATCTTACGTTGCACTCTAATAATAAAATAATATTATTTTAAATGGTAGTTAACATGTAGCCTTTGTATTGGAGGGAATGGATAGAAATAACTAAAATATGATTATATATGTTTTTAAATGTTTTTACATTTATCCAATAAAATATAAATACTTAAAATATGGAAAGAATTCAATTTTAGGTATATATGCCCTAGTTTTCACTAAAGGTTCACTTATCACCTTTTGATGGTGAACCGTCATTAAATATAGTTTTGTTCACTCATATACATCCTTTTTGACCAAATATAACTCTTCTTAAGAATTGGGACATCAAAATTTACTTTGTGTAAATTTTTGGTATCTCTCCGATAAAGTTCATTTTTTTAAATGAATAGTGTAAAATGTTGTATTTTAATTCAAAACCCCTTTTTAATCTAATTTTTTTATATAATTATATTATCTTTTGAATTGGTTTTAAAGTGAAATTAGAATATATTTTTACCATTAAATCCAATATTGGTCGTTGGAATTAATTTCACTTTGAAATCAGACTTAAACCAGTGTCAATCTTTTGATACTTATTGTTTCATAAAAACACGCTATTTGATCTCACAGCGGGAATTAATTAATACATTAATTAATGTGACTTATATGTTTTGAATTTTGTAAAATAGACTTCATTTTTGAATTCGGAATATCAAATATATCTTAGGGTAAATTTTTGGGATTTTTCTGAAAAACTTCAATTTTTGATGAATAGTGAAACCACTAAGTGGTACTTATAAAAACTGATTTTTCCGTTTAAATGAAAATTTTCCATCTTTGTGTTTTAAATTTCAAAAATCCAACATACATGGTTGTCATTAAGAATTAAAATGTGGTTCAATGGGATAAAAATAATTTTTTGGTGAATAGTAACTTATTATGTTTTTAATTGCGATTAGAGGTAATTAGTGTAGTTTAAGGTAAAAATAATGTTTTAATAATATGAAATGAACATGACATATGTCCTAACCTCTTTGTATGTGTCATGTCCTACCCATACAACCCATGGGTCAACTTGGGGACCCCATGAAGCCACTTTGTTTGGAAAATTACATTAATATCTTTTTATGTAATGTTAAAGTAAAAAGGACACAAACATGAGATGTTTTACAAAAACAATTTTTACATGCTGTTATACAAGTCATATTTTTGACTATAAATAGTCATTGGAGATATAAAAATATTTCCTACATCATATTATTTTTTTATAATTTTTAGACATTAAATAAATTAAATTATTTATGACATCATGATGATGCAGTGAGGACCTCATTATTTAACGATTTAAATAAAATGGAAATATAATGTAATATCTAAGACCTACATATGTCCAAAACCTATTGGATGAGTGTATTTCGAACCCTTATCACCTTATCCTCGAAATACATCAATGTGGGACCTTTAAAATCCGAAACTCTTTTGAAAATAAAGTAACATTTTGTAACTTTACAAGAGTGCCCCTCCTCTCCTCTTATAAAAGGCCCTCACCTCTACCTCCTTACCCACACTCCCAAAGCCTTTGGCTCGGCCAACCTCTGCCCATTTTGTCTCTACAATTCCCTCTATTACTCCTTGAAGCCTCACTTTGGGCATAAGTCTTCCCAAGGAAGCCTTTGAGCTCAAACCAAAGGGAGTTACCCGATTTTAAGGTAATGTCTTCACTTGAGTACTTTTGTTTTATTTTTCTTCTCCAACCCCATAAACTCTTTTTATTAATTTATTTTGTAAAAAATACAGTATCATCAATATACTAGGATGTTGTTATAAGAAGTATTCGAGCTACACTTTCACACACCTACATCTAATGGTTAAAGAACATACTGTTTCCGCGGATGGTGAATTTCGGCCTCCCGAAACGATGATTGTTCAACATTCTTTTAACACCTTCAAATGTGGCCATTAAGATGACACTATATTTATATATGATATATAATATGTTTATGATTTCCTTAAGCTTCTGTATTTTTCATTTTGGGCATACCTTTATGGTTTCCATTTTGGGTAAACGCGATATCTTCATTTAAGGAAGTGCGGACTACCGCCCCCTCAAAGTGATTTGATTCATTAATACCATATGTGGTACGTATAAAGGATATATTTAATGATATTATATATGATACCATATTTTAATTAAAATACTATTATGTATCATTATGTTTTAATTCCATTAAATATGAAATAGAAATGGATGTAGCGTTCATGCGTACGTACGGCTTACCGTCTCCATGAACGGTACATTTCATTTCTTATCTCAAAATGTTATGTAATACTATAAGTACATATATATAATGGATATATATATAATATATTACATCAAAACTATGGATATCATTCTGGAATTATAACATATATATATATCTCTCATTTTGTTTTAATTCCATTAATATGACAAAAAATGAAAGTAGCGTTCATGCGTACGTACGGCCTACCATCTCCATGAACGGTGCTTTTCGTTTTTTATCTCCAAATGATGTGGAATAGTATGAAATGAATATTTACTGGATATATATGATATTTTAATCATTAATAATATTCTGGAAATTATTTACTTATAACTATATGGGCAATTTTTTTTCAAACAAGTTCATTTTTGACTCATGTACCAAACATCGGAAAAATGTCTGATATGAACTAACATTATTAAACAATTATTATAACTTTATAATATGTGATATGAACTGAATAATAATCTCTAAAGGAGGTAATTAGGCAATTATTAATTGAACAAAGTTTATTATTCAGGAATATAAAGAAATGAACAAGACAAGTTGGACTTGAGGTAAGGGATCTTACTCCTCTCTTTCTTTTTAAGTACACTCTTTTATGTCATTCCCTCTAAAGCTCATATTTCTTGTTATTGGGATGATATTTTATGTTACACATACTGTAATTTTTATGTTCATGTGATGAGAGACCCTATTCTCTCTCATCAATCCATTTTGGATGTTTTGAGTGGTGCCGTTAGGCTGCCGAATTTTCGTAAGAGATCTAACCTCTCTCTTTCCTTTTAAGTACTCTCCTTTATGTCACTTCTTTTAGGCTCCTCTTTGTAATGTTGGGGGATGTTCTTTTATATTCCTCTTTCTATAAACGTTATGTTAATATGATAAGATACCCTATTTGATCTCATCAATCCATTTTTGTAAGTTTTATGTGGCGCCGTTAGGCTGTCGAGTTTTCGTAAGGGATTTTTCATCTCACTTTTATTCCCATGATATTTATGCTACATTCTCCACAATTTCCTTTTAGTAGTGTATGTACTGCCCATTATTCTACTCTTTGTGTATTATACTTTCGTTTATGAGTATTTACATCAATGATTTATTGTCTTTCTTTCATGGGGTGTATGTTTGGAAAGATACCCAAGTCGGTAAGGGAACCTTTCACCCTCCTCTTTTTTAAAAGCCTTCTTTTGTTGGGTCTTTTAATTTACATATTGTTATGTTGGGATAAGTTCTCATATATCCTTATGGATGTAAATTTTATGTCCAAGTGATGAGATACACTTTTTATCTCTCATCAACTCATTTTGATGTGACGCCGTTAGGTTGTCAAGGGAACTTCTTAACCCAATTTCGATTTCTTTGGGTTCAACATGTAGTTATTGAATATGTCATCATTTGAATAAGTGTGAATGACCTTTGATTATTTTACACTTAATATCCACTTATATTTGGTGTATTCGTTTTTCACACATAATTATGTAATTGATTTATCCTTAAACCAAGGATACCGTCTTTGTATGGGACTTCGTCTCAATCTCTTTTCATTGAGGCATATTTTATTTTATACACAACTTTCTTTTATACGGTGTATAAACCCATTTGACTTTTATGTTTATTCAAAAGGAATCTTTTTTATACAAAGCATTTACTAAACGACAGAAGAGAATGTTTTTGTCGTACGTATTCGGCGATAACGACTTCTTCGCCGTCGTGACCGTTATTTGAGCTTCGGCTTCCTCTACAAGTCATACCTTCTTTTTAAAAGAAAAATAAATACCATGTTTTACTTTTCTTTTATTTTGGTATCGAAAATGGTTTTCATAATGTTTTTATATCAATGTGTTGTATTGATATCATGTGATTAAAAGGTGGGAATGTTATGTTTCCTTTATGCATGTTTTATGTGATATGATTATGTTGAGGTTCTTGGGCATTATTATGAAAACGGGTGGTTCCGTGATAAAATAAGGGTGGGTGAGCCCGATATAGCTCTCCAATGCATTGGGTAACGCAAAGGAGTGAAACGTTAAGGTTTCTCCGAAGAGATTTAGGGAATATATTGTGATGGGTATTCCAAACGTAACCAAGAGGGTTACTCCCTACGTAAGAATGTTATGAATGCCTCAAGTTACCTTTATGTCTCATGTTTTCTATGATTTATTCATGGTTTGATAAGGTATGTTAAAGTGCCTATGTTTTATGGGTAATGTATTATTTCAATCTTATGTATATATGAACTCATGTTTCCTTTCCATATTTTTATAACCCTTACTGAGCTTTTTATGCTCATCCCAAGTTTTTGAAATGTTTTTCACAGGTCAAGGGAAAGGTACATGATGTGATGATGGTTTCAAGGATGTGTCAAGAAAGAATCCATGTTTTATTATCAATATGTTTCCATTGATGGGAAGAATGAATACTGTCTTTTATGTAACCACATTGTTTAAATGTGGAATGTAATGCAAGTTTCATGTTCTAATTCTCTAAAACTCTAAACCTGAAAAGATCCTCAATGTGTAATCTTGTAATAACTCAATATTAAGTAAGGTTTAAGGCTGGGGCCTTATAGTTGGTATCAAAGGTCGGTTTAGATAACTTTAGAGGTTAGGGTATTCTTTAAGCATAAGTGAAATTACCATAATGGTTAGGATTTCAGAAAGAGTCCTATTTTTAGATAAAGTGAATGAGTAAGTGTATCTTAGTGTTTACCTTCCTCATTAGTACATGATGGTTTTGTTGATATACTCACACTGACATTTCTGTTTTTAGTGAATGGATGGATCTAGCAGGCACCAAAGAGACAACAGGTTTGAAGGAAACTGTGGTGGTTCTATGATTAAGATACTAGATAAAATGGGGGATTCAATGAGGAAACTCGTGGTTGTTCTAAACCAACTATCAAGGAGTCATGATCAACCACATGAACCTTGGTATGATCTTTAATGAATCATGTACAAGATGACAAATCCATATGGAAGTTCAGGTAATAATTATAAAGGTAACCATTAGAGTTTATATGATCCTTACTTTTGAGGTAATTATGGGTTATTATATGATATGCTGGAAAATGAAAGGCATGAGATAAACTTGAGGTTAAAATATGTTATGATCATTTTTGATGATTTTATCTCTTTTTGGGGAATGATTTATGAATTATATAGTTTTGGAAAAAGGACACCACGCAGACCGTGTGACAACCCGTTGCGTCGGACAAAGCTGCGGGAATCGAACCCACAACCAAAGTGCGACTGGTATTTATCGCCTACCACTGGACTACATGATGTCCCTGGTTAGTTTGACTGATTATTTTTAGTTAGATGATTTTATGAATTAAGAGTAAGTTGATTTTGGGTTATTTATGAAAATTATTAACCTATCTTGGAGGATATGTGATTAGGTTAATTACTTTTCAATACGAGACTTTAGGAGCAACTGATATTGTTTGGAGATAAATGTTACGATTTAACTTGAATGACTATGTGAATAAATCCTTCAAATATTTGGGTTTCAATCTTTTATTGGTTTACTTTGATGAATTTTATGGACAAATTGGTTATCGAATGGTCTTCATTGAACTTTGGGTTTTGTAGGACAAATTTTGAGATTAAGAATAGATTTTCTTTTTATAAAGGGTTATCTTTTTTTTTGGATTATCTGACCTTGTACTAACCTTTCTAGTTTTGGTTTTGGTTAAAGACTACAGACATGTGATGTATATAGTTCTCTTTTGTGGATTAGGTGATTCTCTAGAAATTTATTATAGTACTCTTAATGCGAACAAGTCTCCCTAAATACTCGTCTTTTGGAAAAAATATGAGTTTGATTAAGGAATCTAGTAAAAGTTAAAATTCAACAGGATAAGTGATTATGATTCCTTATGAATAAATTCCTCAATAAAAAGTAGCTTAAAACAGAAATTTTGTCTTTTAAATTTTCCTACTAGGGAATCGAATACCGTTTAACCCACCACAAGTTTGTGATTTTCTCATGGTTAACATTCTCCTAAACATGTTTTCTATCACTCTCCATCAGAACATGACCCTATGTTTTCTCCTCCATGTCCATGTTTTCCTACATGGAGTCCTAGTATGGGTTAACTCAGGTGACCTATGTACTTATCTTTCTTTATTTTAAAGTGATTGTTTTACCGACTCTTGTTCCGATGTGGGACTTTCAAGGATGTTTCCTAGCGCAATTTTAAAATTGTGAGGACGCAATTACCAAAAGGGGGGAAGGATGTAACACCCTAGGTAAATAAAGAATATGAAATTTTCATATTTATCCATATTTGTGAATAAAATATTAATATGACTTTAAAGGGGACACTATGCTCGATGGCGTACCCAACACGCAACAACGAGTTTCTTGAGAATCTTACGTTGCACTCTAATAATGAAATAATATTATTTTAAATGGTAGTTAACATGTAGACGTTGTATTGGTGGGAATGGATATAAATAACTAAAATATGATTATATATGTTTTTAAATGTTTTTTACATTTATCCAATAAAAGATAAAGACTTAAAATATGGAAAGAATTCAATTTTAGGCATATATGCCCTAGTTTTCACTAAAGGTTCACTTATCGCCTTTTGATGGCGAACCGTCATTAAATATAGTTTTGTTCACTCTTATACATCCTTTTGGACCAAATAAAACTCTTATTAAGAATTGGGACATCAAAATTTACTTTGTGTAAATTTTTTATATCTTTCCGATAAAGTTCATTTTTTTAAATGAATAGTGTAAAATGTTGTATTTTAATTCAAAACCTCCTTTTAATCTAATTTTTTTATATGATTATATTATCTTTTGAATTTGTTTTAAAGTGAAATTAGAATATATTTTTATCATTAAATCCAATAGTGGTCGTTGGAATTAATTTCACTTTGAAATCAGACTTAAACCAGTGTCAATCATTTGATACTTATTGTTTCATAAAAACACGCTATTTGATCTGACAGCAGGAATTAATTATTACATTAATTAATGTGACTTATATGTTTTGAATTTTTTAAAATAGACTTCATTTTTGAATTCGAAATATCAAATATATCTTAGGGTAAATGTTTTGGATTTTTCTGAAAAACTTCAATTTTTGATGAATAGTGAAACCACTAAGTGGTACTTATAAAAACTGATTTTTCCGTTTAAATGAAAATTTGTCATCATTGTGTTTTTAATTTCAAAAATCCAACATACATGGTTTTCATTAAGAAGTAAAATGTGGTTCAATGGGATAAAAATAATTTTTTGGTGAATAGTAACTTATTAAGTTTTTAATCGCGATTAGAGGTAATTAGTGTATTTTAAGGTAAAAATAATGTTTTAATAATATGAAATGAACTTGAAACATGTCCTAAACTCATTGGATGTGTCATGGCCGACCAATAAAACCCATGGGTCAACTTGGGGACCCCATGAAGCCACTTTGGTTGGAAAATGACATTAATATCTTTTTATTTAATGTTAAAGTAAAAAAGGACACAAACATGAAATGTTTTACAAAAACAATTTTTACATGGTGTTATACAAGTCATATTTTTGACTATAAATAGTAATTAGAAATATAAAAAGATTTCCTACATCATTTTATTTTTTTATAATTTTTAGACTTTAAATAAATTAAATTATTTATGACATCATGATGATGCAGCGATGACCTCATTATTTAACGATTTAAATAAAATGGAAAGATAATGTAATATCTAAGACCTACACATGTCCAAAACCTTTTGGATGTGTGTATTTCGAACCCTTATCACCTTATCCTCGAAATAAATCAATGTGGGACCTTTAAAATCCGAAACACTTTTGAAAATAAAGTAACATTTTGTAACTTTACAAGAGTGCCCCTCCTCTCCTCTTATAAAAGGCCCCCACCTCTACCTCCTTACCCACACTCCCAAAGCCTTTGGCTCTGCCAAACTCTACCCATTTTGTCTTTAAAATTCCCTCTCTTACTCCTTGAAGCCTCACTTTGGGCATAAGTCTTCCCAAGGAATCCTTTGAGCTCAAACCAAAGGGAGTTACCCGATTTTAAGGTAATGTCTTCACTTGAGTACTTTTGTTTTATTTTGCTTCTCCAACCCCCTAAACTCTTTTTATTAATTTCTTTTGTAACAAATACAGTATCATCAATATACTAGGATGTTGTTATAAGAAGGATTCGAGCTGAATTTTTACACACCTACATCTAATGGTTAAAGAACATAATGTTTCCGTGGATGGTGAATTTCGGCCTCCCGAAACGATGATTGTCCAACATTCGGTTAACACCTTAAAAGGTGGACATTAAGATGCCACTATATTTATATATGATATATAATATGTTTATGATTTCCTTAAGCTTCTGTATTTTTCATTTTGGGCATACCTTTATGGTTTCCATTTTGGGTAAACGCGATATCTTCATTTAAGGAAGTGCGGACTACCGCCCCCTCAAAGTGATTTGATTCGTTAATACCATATGTGGTACGTATAAAGGATATATTTAATGATATTATATATGATACAATACTGGAATTAAAATACTATTATGTATCATTATGTTTTAATTCCATTAAGTATGAAATAGAAATGGAAGTAGCGTTCATGCGTACGTACGACTTACCGTCTCCATAAACGGTACATTTCATTTCTTATCTCAAAATGTTATGTAATACTATAAGTACATATATATAATGGATATATATGTAATATATTACATCAAAATTATGGATATCATTCTGTAATTATAACATATATATATATCTCTCATTTTGTTTTAATTCCATTAATATGACAAAAAATGAAAGTAGCGTTCATGCGTTCGTACGGCCTACCGTCTCCATGAACGGTGATTTTCGTTTTTTATCTCCAAATGATATGGAATATTATGAAATGAATATTTACTGTATATATATGATATTTTAATCATTAATAATATTCTGGAAATTATTTACTTATAACTACATGGGAAAATGTTTTTCAAACAAGTTCATTTTTGACTTATGTACCAAACATCGGCAAAAACGTCTTATATGAACTAACATTATTAAACAATTATTATAATATTATAATATGTGATATGAACTGAATAATAATCTCTAAATGAGGTAATTAGGAAATTATTAATTGACCAAATTTTATTATTCAGGAATATAAAGAAACGAACAAGACAAGTTGGACTTGAGGTAAGGGATCCTACTCCTCTCTTTCTTTTTAAGTACACTCTTTTATGTCATTCACTCTAAAGCTCATATTTCTTGTTATTGGGATGTTATTTTATATTACAATTACTTTAATTTTTATGTTCATGTGATTAGAGACCCTATTCTCTCTCATCAATCCATTTTGGAAGTTTTGAGTGGCGCCGTTAGGCTGCCGAATTTTCATAAGAGATCTAACCTCTCTATTTCTTTTTAAGTACTCTCCTTTATGTCACTTCTTTTAAGCTCCTCTTTGTTATGTTGGTGGATTTTCTTTTATATTCCTCTTTCTATAAACTTTAAGTTAATATGATGAGATACCCTATTTGATCTCATCAATCCATTTTTGTATGTTTTATGTGGCGTCGTTAGGCTGCCGAGTTTTCATAAGGGATTTTTCATCTCACTTTTATTCCTGTGAGATTTATGCTACATTTGCCACAATTTCCTTTGAGTGGTGTATGTACTTCCCATTATTCTACTCTTTGTGTAATATACTTTCTTTTATGAGTATTTACATCAATGATTTATTGTCCTTCTTTCATGGGGTGTATGTTTTGAAAGATACCCAAGTCGGTAAGGGAACCTTTCACCCTCCTCTTTTTTAAAAGACTTCTTTTGTTGGGTCTTTTAATTTACATATTGTTATGTTGGGATATGTTCTCATATATCCTTATTGATGTAAATTTTATGTCCAAGTGATGAGATACACTTTTTCTCTCTCATAAACTCATTTTGATGTGACACTGTTAGGCTGTCAAGGGAACTTCTTAACCCAATTTCGATTTCGTTGGGTTCAACATGTAGTTATTGAATATGTCATCCTTTGAATATGTGTGAATGACATTTGATTATTTTACATTTAATATCCACTTATATTTGGTGTATTCGTTTGTCACACATAATTATGTAATTGATTTATCCTTAAACCAAGGATACCATCTCTGTATGGGACTTCGTCTCAATATCCTTTCATTGAGGCATATTTTATTTTATACACAACTTTCTTTTATACGGTGTATAAACCCCTTTGAATTTTACTTTTATTCAAATGGAATCTTTTTTATACGAAGCATTTACTAAACGACAAAAGGTAATGTTTTTGTCGTACGTATTCGGCGACAGCGACTTCTCCGCCGTCGTGACCATTATTTGAGCTTCGACTTCCTCTACAAGCCATACCTTCTTTTTAAAATAAAAATAAATACCATGTTTTACTTTTCTTTTATTTTGGTATCGAAAATGGTTTTCATAATGTTTTTATATCAATGTGTTGTATTGATATCATGTGATTGAATGGTGGGAATGTTATGTTTCCTTGATGCATGTTTTATGTGATATGATTATATTGAGGTTCTTGGGAATTATTATGAAAATGGGTGGTTCCGTGATAAACTAAGGGCGGGTGAGCCCGATATAGCTCTCCAATGCATTGGGTAACGTGAAGGAGTGAAACGTTAAGGTTTATCCGAAGAGATTTAGGGAATATACTGTGATGGGTATTCCAAATGTAACCAAGAGGGTTACTCCCTACGTAAGAATGTTATGAATGCCTCAAGTTGCCTTTATGTCTCATGTTTTCTATGATTTATTCATGGTTTTATGTGGTATGTTAAAGTGCCTATGTTTTATGGGTAAAGTATGATTTCATTCTTATGTATATATGAACTCATGTTTCCTTTCCATATTTTTATAACCCTTACTGAGCTTTTTATGCTCATCCCATGTTTTTGAAATGTTTTTCACAGGTCAAGGGAAAGGTACATGATGTGATGATAGTGTCAAGGATGTATCAAGAAATAATCCATGTTTTATTTTCAATATGTTTCCGTTGATGGGAAGAATGAATACTGTCTTTTATGTAACCACTTTGTTTAAATGTGGAATGTAATGAAAGTTTCATGTTCTAATTATCTAAAACACTAAACCTGAAAAGATCCTCAATGTGTAATCTTGTAATAACTCAAGATTAAGTAAGGTTTAAGGCTGGGGCCTTATAATGCATCCTAAGAATTGTGGAAATGATAGAATCTTTGAGAAGATAATTTAACATTTAATTTTTCATGGCTATTCTTTGTAAGGAAGAGGTTATTGATGTTTCAAAAATGAGATAGGAAAATTAGATTATTCTATGGATATGAAAATTTTTTAAAAATATGAGGAGGATGTTGAATATAATTAAATAGAAAAGGAATATTGACAAAGTAAAAGATTTATTATTAACAACTTTGAAAAGGAGGCTTGGAATAGTAATCTTACTCAAGAAGAAGAATCAAACTTAGATATTTCTATTGATGAGGGAAAATCTTGAAAATATCATCTCATTTTGATGAAGAAAGTAGTATATCCACACAATATTGGTGATCAACATCAAAAGGATCAAACAAGAATAACATAAAAAGGTAATTCACATACTACCTTATATTCCAAAGTTGAACTGAAATATGTGAATAATGATTTTGAGCATCCAAAATGGGTTTGAGCAATGAATGATGATATTGATATGACTGAAAAGAATAATACTTTGGAACTCATACCTAAACCAAATAATGAAATTATTATCAGTACAAAGTGGGTTTTCTAGAACAATCTTAACTAAGATTGAAAAGTGATAAGAAAAAAAGAAATATTAGTGTAAAAAGGTCACTCAAATATTGAAGGCATTTACTTTAATGAGACAGTTTATCTGGTGGAAACATTATAAACTATTATAATATTTCATTCTATTACTACATAATGAAGTTACAAATTTTTTCACATGGTTTTCATATCATCATTTTTTAATAGGGATCATAATGAAGAAGTTTATATTGAACACCCAAGTGGAAGTTTTTTCTCAATGATGAATGTTATAAGTGTAGGTTGAAGAAATCCTTATATGTGATATAAAAAGTTCTAAGGGGATTGTATTCAAAATTAGATACCCACTGAAGAAAGATGAGTTTTAACAAAATAATAGTAAATAGTTACTTCTATATGAATTAAATTCATGAGTCTTCCCTCATTTTAATTATTTAAGTTGATGACATTAAATTTACTGTTAATGATGAAAGGAATTGTGAAAGATTTTTTTGAAGAGGTGAAAATGTTGTTTGTTATTTAAATTCTAGGATAAATGATATATTTTATTGGGTTACGAATTTTACAAAATAATAAACATATTTTTCATTCTCACAAAATATATTCTATATGAAATCTTAATAATTTCATCATGGAACACACAAAACTAGTCTCCACACTGATTTTAGTGGGAACTTAGATGAAAAAATATTTAAAGGGAAAGGAAGTTAATTCTAAATAATTTTAGAACCTGATGGGATGTTTGTTTTATTTGACCATCTCAAGTCAAAACATTTTTTATATTAATACCTAAGTTTTATGGTTTTATATTCCTAAAAAATAATCACATTTTTTTGGAAATGTATATCTATGAAATGTCATTGGTGAATTTTTTTTTGAGAATCTGGTAAGACAACTCAGAACATGTTGATTTTTTTGGCTATCCAGATGACGATTGGGTATAAACTTTTTATGATATAATATCCACATCTTGTGGAGTTTTCTTTATGGGAAAAAATCTGTATTAATTGGAAGAAAAACTAGAAAAATTAGGTAACTCTAACCACAGATGAAGGTGATTATGTTACTACCTCACTAGTAGCTAACCAACATATGTGGACAAAGACTCAATTGGAATATTTTCTTGTTTAGTTGATGTTACCCTTGGTCTTGGTTTGTGATAATAAAAATGAACTCAACCTTATGAGAAATTTGGTATAATATTCTCACTCAAAAAATGCTGATATCAAATATCATTTTATAAAATTGAATGTGGTGTAGAAGGAAATGATGCAAGAGTATGTTCATACATCGTAATAAGTTGCGGACATATTAAAAAAACTTTATCAAAGGAACATTATACTAAATTTGGGTTGAGAATGGTCATCCAATCTCATTCTCAACATGGTTGATGTATGTGTTTTTACCTTATCTTACCTAGTAATTATATAGTGTTTTCAACGGGGGAGAATTATTTCATAAATATATCCATTTATATGTGTTAAGCCTTCTAAAGAAGAATGTATATAGGTTTTGTTGCTGGTATGCTGTGAATTTGGCATGTAAGTTTGAAATCTATTTTAACTATTTTTTGGACAGGTTTTATGAAACTTTTTTTGGATGGAAAGTGAAATAAGTTAAGAAAGAAGTTATTAAAGATTTTAATAAATGATGAAGTTATTTTAGGAGTCATTACTTTTGGAAAATATGGTTTTCTTATCAATGATTCTAATTTCTTATAATGAGTTTGGTCAACTAAACATAGAATTGCTGACAGTTAATACATTTATTGAGGATATAAAGTTTAGTGATTTATGAACATGGTTGAAAACAAAATCCAAAAGGGTGTATTGATGAGACCAAGTTGGAAAGATGCTATTTTTGGAAGCTAAAAGATGGTTGATGTTGTGTTTTTTGTTAAAGAAGATAAAGAGGAAAAGAAGTTAATTAACTTTTTAAAAGATGATCATTGAAGACACTATCATATTCATATGTTCAAATTACAATTCATAATGAAATTCCATCATCTAGAAAAGAAGTTAGTTGGAAGAAAATGTATATTAGACTCACCATGGGTGTAGAATAGTTTTTTGGTTGTAATGAGAATTTATATCAGATTCTACATGGAGAAGATGAATACATGATAATGATTTTTCGATTTTGGAGTTCTCATAAATTGTACGTTTTTTGGGAATCTTATGAGAAATTATTATGATGGAAAGTGGAGAAAAATTGTTTCCAATCATATTGAGGTCTAGTTAGAAATAAAGTTATTGCTGGAAGAATGGGAAGTTACAATACTTTCCAATATAAGTCAGATGATACTAATGCCAATCTCAAAATTTCATAAAGTTGTGAGGTTTTCATGATACACACGGATGCTTATAAAAGAATAAATCTTGATGAAGAACAGACTTTTTGTAAAAGTTAAACTTTGTGAAATCATTAGATGTATAATCCTTTGAAGGTTGTGATGTTTTGTTCAGAATGTGAAGGTAAGCATATGCTGGTTTTCAATTAGACAAAATATCCATGAGATATAATTATTCTGAGCAAGAATTTGAGATAATCGTAATCAAAAGTTCAAAATAAGTTGGTGAAGACGAAGCTTCTGAGAATGGTACATCAGACGCGGTCTACCACAGATCATCTAAGTGACACTAACACCAATCATCTGATATAGTGATGGTTGTAAGAGAATCAGATGTATTATTTTTGTTATTTGGAGTTGTTGGGAAAAATTAATTTAAAAACATTAATTTTTTTCGGGAATGATGTGAAAAATAAAATCAGTGAACAATAAGAACTATAGTCATTAGTTTTCATCAAGATGAATTGCTAGTTTTTTTAATTGGGTCAAGTGAAAAGAGAAACTCTAATTTGTTTTCTATCATTTGGGTCATTATTCATAGGATTTCTCATAACGCTGTTTATTAGAGTGAATCATAGACAGATCCATCACACACATAATGAAACTGATAACACAATAGGATGCTAGATCATTGATATAAAGAAAAGAACTTGGATAAGTGTTTTGAGAATTTTTTTCCTAGGGGATTGTGGTTTTTAAGGATGTGAAATGTTAAGGTTGACGTTTTTTCAAAGAAGTGTTGAAATATTTAGAAGTTTTGACAATATTTTTGATCAAATAAAAGAAACTAGAGAGTAATGAATTAGTAATGATGTTTTTGGTAGTGTGTTTTAAAACCACTCCTCTTATCAATTGGTATGAAGCATCAGAATAAGGTTTTATTTTATCAGTTGGTATAGAGCATCATAATGGTATATTTTTTCTAAGAAAAATAATAATAAAACATCTTACTCTCATATATTTAATTTTATCAATTGGTTTTGAGAAATGTAAAAAAGAGTCTGTTGTCTTCATTATAATGAGAAAATCAGAATGGGAAGTAGAATCAGGCAAAAGAATGTTTAGAAGTGCTGAAACAAGCTATTGTTGTGAGAATATTCGACCATATACTAGAATAAATTAGAAGATTTGAGAAGAATCGAAGAATTAAAAGGTTTACCCTTAATTTCATGGATATTTATGTTTAGAGAAATTTGGACGGGAGGGAAAAGTTTTTCGAATCTATACCAACCCATTTTGGGTCACCTATAAATAGATAATGACTTTTTAGTTTCTTATAGTGAAATAGTATTAATGGGTGAAGAAGAGAGAAGGTAGATCAATAAAGAATTATAGTGATAATGAGTTCTAGATTTATTATTCCTGATAATGGTTGATGGGTTAAGTATAATAAAAAGGGAGACTGTAATCAAAGGTTTTAGAATCAGACCTAGTAATAAGACTAGGATTCTTGAACATAGGAAGAAGCTGTTCATAATTGTTTCCGTGGTTTTCTGACGTAGTAATATTATTAGTAAAAGAAATCATACCGAGAATATCATACAAGAAAATCATACAATGTATCATTAAGAATTCCATGGTGTTTTTACCTACTATTTGGTAGGAATGTGAATAATGTTTTTGAAGTTCATATTTTTTAAAGTTGATAAAGTATAGCAATAACATATTTTGAAGCATTTAGTTAATGTTTCTAAACATGTTACACAAATTCCACTACACCATTTAATGGTACTTCAATCACAAGAGTTGTTCAATTGAACATAGTGCTTCATGAGTGTAATGGAATATCCTACACATTGTATCCACAAAAGGATTGTTTTCTAGTGTATTTTGTGGTATCATATTGTCTCCATACCATACTTAGAACATAGACACTCTTGCTGACTAGTGAACATTGTAAATTATAGTGTTCCTGTGGATGTGAGATTATTTTTTCAGCAAGATAATAACTCTTTAATAGGAGGTGATGGTTTTTTCAAAACAAAGGAAACATAACAGGAAAATTTATCACTGATTCACCCCCTACACCTATCAATGATACATTCATCTTGACTAGGCAATATCAGTTTCAGTGTCATTTTCTTAATCATTCCATGGTAATTAGTTTTACCTAGATGCCATATCCTCCTATTAACTAATTAGTCTACCATGTGCTTCAATATAAAAAACATTTAATGGGATCTCATTAAATTTAAATAATCTCAAATCATTCAAAAACATCATTGAAATCATCCCCAAATTCAATATTCAAAACATTATATTTCATTTCAAAACAAAAAAAACATTTTTAATAAAATATTGTTCATATAAAATAAAATGTTGACATTCCACGTCATATTCATTTCATACATTTTCATCTAATCAAAATCATGCTTCAAACATTCATTTCATTTCAATATCATTTTCCATAAATCAAAACATTATTTTCAAAATCAATTATCAAAGGATTTCATCACCCACACCATGCCATTTCAAAATCATTTATCAATAGAATCAAATCAAGATTTATAAGTAAATTAAAAATCATTTTCAAATAGAAAATTATTAAGGGTTTTGATTGATATAGATTTATGTATGAAACCACCTACCTCAATCTTTGATCGTCATCACCCAACACAGGATCCACAAGGAGAGTTGAAGGCTATAACCATCTATGGACAATCATAGTTCCATAAATCGACAAAAAAATATCTAGATCCATCAATGACATGAAGACCCAACACTCTCAAATAAGGTGATATATGAACAAATGAGAATTCAAAAACAAAGAGATTACATGTACGTGAAGCAATACAATGCATCCAATGACAGTTTTATTTGAGAATAGAATAGGTTGAATGAACCAAAAGCACCTATGGTGAGCCTCAAAAATCAAAAGGGCCCAGATAGTTTCAATTAGGTGAACTCTATAAATTATAATTGGGGTCATGGGACATTGATTAATAAATTTTTATAATTTAATTATCATCACATGGTTTGGCCACACTATTTGAGAAACTATGCACCTATTTTTGGGCTACTTGAGCATGCCAGATGGTTTGGCTGCATGGCTTGACAAACCATGCATTAATCGTGTTACTTCTTCTCAACCACTAGATTGAGTTTTATGGTTTAACCATACTTTTGGAAAAATCGTGTGTGAACCATGCATGCTCTACAAACCCAAACCACATGTTTTTTAGGTTAGGTCGCATGGTTAACACTAACATTGTGCTTAATCATGAGGCCTCCTCTAAAAATCAAACACAAAGTGCACGATTTCTAGGGATGACCCAAAATGTTTGCACTTACTAATCTATGACTGTGAAAATACAAATATACAAATAAAAAACTCTAAAATTCAAACAATAAAAACTGAGTTATGTACTAGATAGGATATGACCAAAATAAGGGATTATAAGTACCTGAAATCTATTAATGGGATGTCAAACATCCATTGAAATGAACTTCTATTCTTCCCTCATCCTCCTCTCATACTCCATAGTTATAGAGAACTAAAAGAATGTTAATCCAAGGGGGTTTTTCTTGCAGCCCTCGTTTTATTCATATAATTTTGGTAATTATTTTAGTTTCTAATTCAAGGAAGTGTTCGAGTGATGTTGGATCTGAGTGGTGGTTGTCTCTTCACACTTAATGTTACATGAATCCTTATTTCATTCACAATAAAATAAATTTTAACATCACCTCTTCTATGTCACTCATTATAGAGATTATTTGATCACCATAGGTTTTGAATGACACATGGGGTATAGTAAATAGTGTGGTTAGATTATGAACTCGGTTTTCAGTGCTCAATCCACAAGGAAAAAGTGGTTTGTTAATTCAAATTGTGATGAACCAGATTGTGGTTTGCACTACAAATTTAAATAGTGTAAAAGGGGATTTTTGAAATTTTTTGTCGCTCACTCACAATGAAACCCTAGGCCTTGATGGAATCGGCCCTCGACCCATACCACTCACTGAAGGGGGAGGGAGTACTTTCTTCATCTTCTTCAGTAGCTCTTCGTCACTCCATTCAACCATTCTATAACCTCAATTATCATCCCTCTTTCTTGTCCATTTCAATTTTCCCAAAAGTTCCAAGTATTCTTGGTGGCTTTCCCCTGTTGGATCTTTCATATTTGGAGTTCTATGAAGCTTCAGGTCTTCTGGATCTTATATTTTTTGATTGGTTCCACAACCATTGGCCTTCTGTTGATTCGTTCAACTATTTTGTATTTGGATATTCAGGTCTCCAAGAGCATTTGATAGTTTGGATCATGGATAAATGTTGTATAATGATTTATTTTGATTTGGCGAAAGACTTGTTCCTTTTCTGGTATTCATCTCCCCATTCCGGTAATGGATGTCGTTTCTACCTCTTCTGATTTACATACTATTTTCACATGAAATGAGAATTTACTTCTTTAGCATTATGGGTAAGATTCCATGAACTCCCTTTTCCTTTCCAAAATCCTTCAATTATTCATCTTATTGGGAATCTAGTTGGCCGGTATCTTTGCTCCGATAGTCGTACGAACTCTATTTGTCACCCAGTTAGTCCTCATGTTTCTATCAAAGTTGATATGTCTAATCCGCCAGTGGAATGGGTATGAATTGCGGTTGGGGAAGAACGTTTCTTCAAACAAGCCGTTATTATTGAGTGTTGGATATATTTTTGTTCTTCCTGTAATCACCAATGTCACCGTACTTCATCCATTTAGTGTTGGTGCAATGAGGAGGATGATCAATAGCCTATTCATCCAAAGTGTAACACCCTGTGATTTTATGAGAAATATTTTGTTTTTATGTATTATGTTTTATGCAACACCAACGGAATATTTCACTACACAAAACTTTGTCTTGGATTTCGTTGCACGCAAGCGCAACCTTCCTTGATAACTTGCGTTGTACTCAATACCGAGTTTCACTAAACGACGATATGTTATTAAAATATAATATAAACTAGAAGTTATGAATAGTAAAACCCACTTTTTGAAATTTTATAAATTTTATCTTTCAAAATGGACTTCATTTTTCGATTCAGAATATCGAAATTAGACTAGGGTGAATTTTTTGTATTTTTCTGAAAACCTTCAATTTTTGATGAATAGTGAGAAACACTAAGTTATAGTTTAAAACCGAATTTTTATATAAATAATTATTTGTTTTATTTAAATATATTTTAGGTCAAAATAGATACATAATACCTATATAAGTTCAATGTAATTCATTCGAGTCAATTTACAATAATTATATATATATATAAATCTTATTGAAATTTTTACCGTCTTTTACCCACCTTCTAGGAGCATTTGCAAATTTACATAAAAATTAATTTTACCTCTTCTGTGAGTTGAATTTAAAAATATGAGAGACTCAGTTAATATCAAAGGCTAAAATTTGGTTCAATAAGATAAAAATAATTTTTGGTGAATAGTAACTTTTAACTTTTATTTACCATGGTTAAAAGTAAATAGGGTAATTAAGGGTAATAATGATATTATTATTACACTAAAACATGTCCTAATTATATTGGATAAGTTTACTTAGACCAAAAACAACCTTAGGAATAAAATATGACCATTTAGATCCACTTGTATTAGATTAGGACATTTATTATTATTTAATTCAAAGAAGAGTTAAAAGAGTTAAATTCAATGTTTAATAAGTAAAAAAAATTTAATATAGGGTTATACATAAGTTAAATTTGACTATAAATATTCATTAAAAATATAAAAAGAGTTTCTACATAATGGTATTTTATTTAAGATTTTTAGACATTAAATGATTTTAATTTATTTATGACACAATGATGATGTAGTAATTACCTTATTAATGAAATATTAACATTATTGATATTATAAATACCAAAATAAATAAAATTTGATACATTTTATGAATTACACTAATTTTTAAGGTTAATATAACATATTATGGTCATTTAGATGAATTGTTTTCGAAGTAATAATGCTATTATGAATTTAACAAAACAAAATACCAAATTGTGTCAAAATTGACATAAAAAAGTTTTTAAACCAAATATTATATTATAAATTTTTATTATACACTTAAAAATCTAAGGTTAGGCCAAAATACATATATATTAATATATATGACATTTATTAACTAATTGGGGTTTGTTTGTAAGTTTATAGTATGTTTATTAACCATATAGTGTGAGAATACAAGAAGATACCCTAAAAGTTAAATTATTTAACATAGAGTTAAATCTAAATGATAAGGTTAAAATGGTAACTTAAACTTGTCTAAAACCTATTGGTTGAGAGGATTTAGACCCATCCCCACCCTAGACTCTAAATAAGTCACTTTTGAGACATTATAAACCGAATATGAATTTATTATAAAATAATATTTTATGTTTTTCCTAAGGTGCCCCTCTCCTCCCTTATAAAAGGGCACCTCCTCCCTCTCCACTTTAAAACATTTTGAGCCTTCAAGCTCGGCCAAAACGTGTATGTTTACCTTCTACACTTCCCTAGAAACATACTAGTGGTTCTGTTATTCTTTAATGAACAACTTTAGTGTCCTAAGAGGAGGTTTAGAAGAGGCGCGTCGAAGAAGAGGTAATATCCTATACTGATTATTTCACATTTATTTCTTCTTCTACTTCTTATTATTTATTTGTTTAATTATAAATTAATAACATAAGTATCACTCATATACTGATATGTTATTATAAAAAAGAAACAACCCAATTTCACCTTCTATCCATCCTACAGAAAATAAAATCACCGCGTGTGCGTACGTACGTAATACTGTCTCCAGGCCGTGGTGTAATCTGTTTTTCCACCACCTCCATACTTGGATTTGTATAATGGTGTAAATAATAACTATATATGGTTATTATGACATGATACTAATTCTGAGATATTCTATCATCCACTTCAATACAATTCCCCAATCATGGGAATGATATCATCGCTCGTTTGTACATACGGCTTACCATCTCCATGATGTGATGTGACTCGTTCTACATGATCTTCATTGAATAATGATTATATAATTGAATTGAATGAATAAATATGATATATATTACACTAATACAATTCATTAAATTAGGTATATATAAACTAAAAAGAGGAATATGAATTTATTCAACAAAACATGCATAACAACATAAAGCAATGAACGCCTGAATAACAAGTAGCAATGACATATTACTAATAAGAAGATCAGAATATGACCATATATGATATCATAACAATTAATATGATTCTATAATAAGTCAATTACAATATTTAAATCATTATATAGGAGGTTCAGATACGTACGAATCATATCAGACCTAAGGTAATTGAAAATCTCACAATCTCATTTTTATCTGAGATCGTTTACATTTCAGAACTTAGTGGGGCATATTTATCATCCACTTACATGTTTCCTTAATATGTAATATTATTTCTATCCTCCTACAATTTTCTAAATCCAATTATATCTATTGGTGAATTTTAGTAAAATATATGAAAATAATCTTTTGTCGTTTTCAGTACGAGATACTTTTTGACTTTTCCTGCCAAATTACGAGAAGAATGTTTCTTTAAATTATCCGGCATGAATGGATTTTTATGATTTCAAAGAACATTATTTCCATTAATCTTACTTTAAAAGTTTTAAATTTTATTTTTAATTAACTTCATTTAGTTTAAAATTGAATAACATGTTAATAAAGGAAAAAAAATTGAAGTAGAAAGGATATTTTCCTCATGAATGGAGTTCACATGTTTTATCAAAATTATTTTCTATCTAAGATAATATAGGGTTCTGTTTTTATCCCTATTTTTACATTGATTTGATAATGTTAGGATGGAATTATTTTTATAAATTCCTTTTATCTTATATGGATTATTTTATGATGGCATGATGTTTAAGAATCCCATTTTTATTACACGTGTTATGCTATGATGTATGATTTATGATTTTCTGGCACACATAAGAATGGTATCATTATGAGATGGGTGGGACCTATATATCCCCCCCAATGCATAGGGTAAATATTTATATCTCATGATATAGTCATTGATGGAATGGAAAGTTAATTTGGTTCAGTGATACAGGACTGGAACGAGGAGTGAACTCTGTTCAGAAATGGAATTTGTCTGCTATGATAGTCTTGGAAATAAGTCTTGACTAATATGAAATGATTTTCTATGATTATGTTTTTATGCCAAAAAGTTTCATGTTTTATGTTGAGTTTATTTGGATTACATTTCACTACTATGATTTATCCCATGTTATGATATTATGATCTCTTTTGCAGGTTAGGATTTTTAAAATGGTATGTTCTTATGAATATGATATGATTTATATTTCTTTTGTTTACCCTCACTGAGAATTTTACCTCACCCTTTTTTTATGTTTCCTATCCCCAGGTCAGGAAGAAGGGTATTAAGTAGGATATTCCAAAAGATACTCTAGATATGATGAAATAAACGGGAGACAATGTAGATGCTTTATGAACCAGTTATTTATGTTTCCTAGTTTCTAAAGACACTATTCCTATACAATCCTATCATGGTTTTGTTATATGTTGTAATGAGTATGCTTCAATTCTGATGTAATAACAATGCATGCAAACTATGGGTCATTATAGTTGGTATCAGAGGAAGGGTATAGTCATCATTTGGAAACTAGGATGTGAAATCCTTTGAAAGAACCCTAAGGATATGTCTAAGTATAGAACAAAATATTAGTGTTTTAGAAATGGCCATGAATAACCTATGATAAGACCTGGAGAGTGAAATTTTATTCTTGATTATATGGTTTTCCTATTTTGATAAGTCTTTCTCACACTATACTTATTGGTTTTAGTCAATGCACGGAACCCGAAGGAACCGTGTTAATGCTGAATGCTACGAGAAATGAAATGATTGTCCCCCTGAGCAACCAAACGTTATGGGAGCAGGAATGCAAAATAATGTAGCCATGGTCACACAAATTTCTCAAGCTATGAATCATGCAGGATGTCCAAACGAGCAAAGGAAGGAGAAAAATTCTGTTGAATCCTTCATGAGGCAGCGTCCACCCCCAGTCAGTGGGCCTACTGATCCATTAGTGGCTGAACAATGGATCAGTACCATTGAAAAGATATTTTTTGTTCTTCAATGTTTTGAACATGATAATGTCATCTTAGTAGTATTTCTTTTGGAAGGTGAAGCTTATCAATGGTGGAATATTATCAAAGAGACGAAATTGATACCATGGAATGGGATGAGTTCAAGAACATATTTTTCAATATGTACGTCCCTTGTATTCCTCGAACAAAGATGGAGAAAGAGTTTCTTGAACTAAAGCAAAAGGATGATGAATCTGTTGGTACCTATGAATCATATTTTACAAGACTTGCAAGGAATACTTCCAGAATTATTATCCAACCTGAGAGTAAGATCGATCGATTCTTTAGTGGCTTAAAACCAAGTCTTCGAAGGGTGTTATCCATAAGGGACATCAATAGATATGAGAAAATTGTTTGATGTGCTATCAATGTTGAGATAGAGATTGGAGTAACCCATCAGTCATATGGGTTTGATAAGAAGAGAAAAATGGAATTCAAAGGTAAATCTAAATACCACACAGAAAAGAAGATTATTTTTCCCTTATTCTGAGAGTGTGGAAGGAAACATGGATGGAATTTTCTTAAAGGGACAAGTAAATTTTTCAAATGTAGAATAGAAGGTCATAGTGGATTTGAATGTCGCAATGATGGGAAAAAGATGTCTAGTGATGTGAACAAAGAAAATGATACACAGAATGCACCTCCTACACTTCAATGTTACAAGTGCAAGGAAATGGGTAATTATGTTAATCAATGCCCTAATTTGAGGGTTGTTGATGATGATCAACATAAACAAACTCTTAAGGTCGAAGACAAAGGAAAGTCACAAGCAATTTCTATCGGCGAAGTGGAGTATGATAAAGAAGTGGTGAAAGGTACACTTACCATCCACTTTAAAGTAGAAAATGTTTTATTTTATTCTGTATCCACCCACTCTTTTATTTCTGAAGAATTTTTTAAGGGTATCGCCATAATACCTTAACAAAAAGCTATTGAGTTATTTGTGACAACTCCTAATGGCACAATGGTTGCATAAAAAGTTTACAATTCTTCTCCAATTGACGTTTTTGGGAAAGTGCTTCCTGTAAATCTTGTGATCCTTCTTATAGTGGAATTTGAAGTGATTCTTTTCATGGATTGGCATTCCTTATATGGAGCTTTTATCGATTTCCAAAGAAGGGAAGTCACATTTCATATTCCCGGTCAATCTATGATCATCTATCGATGTAAGGATGAATATAACCTTCTAGTGGAAATTTCTCCCATCTTATGGGTCTTTATTCCAATAAATGAAGGTTATTTATCACAAATGGTTGGAGAGAAACTCATGGTTAAGAATATTCTCATTGTATGGGAGTTTGATGATATCTTTCTAGAGGAATTTCTACGTCTTCCACCAAATCGTGAAGTTGATTTTTCAATAGAACTCATACTGGGTGATATGCCCATATCAAAGACACCATACAGAATGGCCCTAACAGAGTTCCAGGAATTGAAGAAGAATCTCCAAGAGAATATTGATAAGGGATTCATACGCCCTAGTGAATCACCTTGGGGGGCCTGTTATATTTTTTAAGAAGAAAGATGGATCAATGAGACTCTGCATTGATTATCGAGAACATAAAAGAACACTATCAAAAACAAATATCATCTCCCACGCATTGATGACATATTTGACCAACTATGCGAATCTCAATACTTTTCCAATATTTATCTTCATTTAGGTTATCATCAATTAAGGTCAAAAGGGAGGATATACCAAAGACGAATTTCCATACAAGGTATGGAAACTATGAATTTATAGTGATGCCAATTGGTCTTACTAATGCCCCTGGTGTCTTCATGGATGTACTTAATAGAGTCTTTAGAGACTATCTTGATCAAATTGTGGTCGTCTTTATAGATGATATTCTTTTCTATTCAAAGAGAAAGGAAGAACATGAAGATCACTTGATAATTATATTAAATACCCTATGAAAAGAGAATCTTTATGCCAAATTTACCAAGTGTGAATTTTGGTTTCAAAAAGATTCATTTTTGGGTCACATAATCTCAAAAGAGGGGATATCTATGGATCTAGAAAAAACAGAGGTTATCAAAAGATGGTCGAGACCAACCACAGTAAATGAGATCCGAAGTTTTATTGGTTTGGTTGGATATTATCGATGTTTTTTGAAAGACTTTTCATGACTATCTAATCCACTCACCAGGTTGACTCGAAAAGGAGTTCAGTTCATTTGGATGAAGGAGTGTGAAGAGAATTTAATCGAGTTAAAAAGAAGGATATTAGTTGCACCTGTTCTCACACTACCTTGTAGTGGAGAAAGGTTTGTGATCTATAGTGATTCATCCAAGAAAGGATTGAGGTTTGTTCTCATACAAAAAGATATGGTGATAGCTTATGCCTAACAACAGTTGAAAATCCATGAGAAAAATTACCCAACTTTTGATTTGGAGTTAGCAGCGGTAATATTTACATTAAAGATTTGGGGGCATTATCTTTATTGTGAAATGTGTGATATTTAAACTGATCAAAAAAGTTTAGAGTACGTTTTCACACAAAAGAAGCTGAATATGTTCCAAATAAGATGGTTGGAGCTTATTAAGGATTACGACTTCTTAATTCATTACCAACCTGGGAAAAAAACAAGGTGGCATACGCATTAAGTCGACAAGACCATGCTAGCTTATAAATGATGAGGATTAAAAAAGATCCAATATTTATGGATTTACAAAGGACAGATCATGGAATTATAATGGAAGGGTAAAATCGTATATTTCTCAAATGAATGTTCAACCATCGATACATGTGATGATTAAAGAGGCACAGAAAGAAGATGTAGAGTTACAAAAGAAGGTGAGAGAATTTCCTGAATTCCACATTGATTGTGATAAAATAATAAGGTTCAGGAATCAGGTTTGTGTTCCTCTAATCCCAGATTTAAAAAAAGAAATATTTGATGAGGATCATAGTTCTTCATTCTCTATTCACCCTGGAAGCACGAAGATGTATAAGGACCTAAAAGAGAACTTCTGGTGGGATGTCATGAAAAGAGATTTTGCGGAATATGTCTCTCGATGCTTGGTTTTTCAGCAAGTTAATACTAAGAGATAGAAGTCTAAGGGGATGTTAAAACCATTACCCATACCAGAATGGAAATGGGAAAACATCACTATGGACGTTGTCACTGGACTTCCTAAAAAATACAATGGTAATAATTCTATCAAGGTTATAGTTGATTGTCTTACTAAGTTGGCACACTTCATTTCTATTAGAGAAGATTTTCCTCTTCATTACCTTTGTAGGATATATGTGAAGGAATTGGTAAGATTGCATGGAGTACCAATTTCCATTATATATGACTGGGATACGAGGTTTACCTCAATGTTTTGGAAAAGTCTTAAGTATACTCTAGATACAGAGTTGAGTTTCAGCACTGCTTATCATCCTCATAAAGACGGTCAATCTGAGAGGAAAATTCAAACTCTAGAAGACATATTGAGAGCTTGCTCTATAGATTTCAAAGGTGGTTGGGATCAACACCTAACTGTGGTGAAATTTTCTTATAATAATATATTTCACTCCATTATTTAGATGGCTCCTTATGAAGCTCTCTATGGAAAGAAAAGCAGAACTCCAACTTTCTAGGATGAAGTTGGGAAAATAAATCTATTAGGACCTGATCTTGTTGATGAGATGGAAGAAATGTTCTGATCTATTCAAAAACACATAAGAGTAGCTCAGAGTCGACAAAAAAGTTATGCTGACAACCAATGAAAAGACCAAGAGTTTGAAGTGGGTGATAAAGTGTTCTTACGAATATCTCCTTGGAAGAGAGTAATGAGATTTGGAAAGAAGAGAAAGTTGAGCCCTAAGTATATTGGTTCTTTTGAAATACTGGATCATGTTGGGAAGGTAGCTTACCGATTGGCACTTCCACCGAATCTCTCTCAAGTTCATGTTGTGTTCCGTGTATCTCTCCTGAGAAAGTACATACTAGATTCTTCACATGTACTAACCTAAGAAGTTGTACTGCTGGAGAAAGATCTTTCTTATGAAGAACAGCCAATAGAGATTTTGGATCGTAGTGAAAAAGTTCTACGAAACAAGACCACTCACATGGTCAATGTTTTAAGGAAGAACCACCAATTAGAAGAAGCTACATGGGAACTTGAGGATATGTTGAAGGAGATTTATCCTCATCTGTTTGTTACGAAGTGATTAATTTTGAGGGAGAAATTCATTTTAAGGGGAGTAGAATGTAACACCCTGAGATTTTATGAGAAATTTTTTGTTTTTATGTATTATTTTTTATGCAACACCAAAGGAATCTTTCACTACACATAACACTATCTTGTCTTGTGTTTCAAGAAAGATCAACCTTCATCGATAGCTTGCGTTGTACGCAACATCGAGTGTCACAAAACGACGATATGTTATTAAAATATTATATAAACTAGCCATTATGAATATTAATTCCCACTTTTTGAAATTTTATAAATTTTATCTATCAAAATGGACTTCATTTTTTGATTTGGAATATCAAAATTAGCCTAGGGTGAATTTTTTGTATTTTTCTGAAAACAATTAATTTTTTATGAAAAGTAAAAAACACTGAGATATATTTTAAAACCAAATTTTTATTTAAATAAATATTTATTTTATTTAAATTTATTTTTGGTCAAAATAGATACATAATGCCTATATAAGTTCAATTTAATTCATTGGAGTCATTTTATAATAATTTTATATGTAAAAAATATTATTGAAATTTTTACCGTCTTTTACCCACCTCCTAGGAGCATTTGTGAATTTACATAAAAGATAATTTTACTGCTTCTCTGAGTTGAATTTCGGAAAGGTGAGAAACATGGTTAATATCAAGGAGAAAAATTTGGTTCAATTATATAAAAATAATTTTTGGTGAATAGTATATTTTAACTTTTATTTTCCACGGTTAAAAGTAAATAGGGTAATTAAGGGTAAAAATGATATTATTATTACCCTAACACATGTCCTAATTCTTTCAAATAAGTGTAATTCGACCAAAATAAACCTTAGAAATAAAATTTGACCATTTATCTCCACATGGATTTGATTAAGAAATTTAATATTTTTTAATTCAAAGAAGAGTTAAAAGAGTTAAAATGAATGTTTAATAAGTAAAACATTTTTAATATAGGGATATACATAAGTTAAAATGGACTATAAATATTCATTAGAAATATAAACATATTTCCTATATAATGGTATTCTATTTTTTATTTTTAGAAATTAAATAATTTAATTTATTTCTGACAGAATGATGATGCAGTAATTACCTTATTAATGAAATATTAACATAATTGATATTATAAATTCCAAAATAAATGTAATTTGAGTCATTTTATGAATTACACTAATTTTCTAGGTTAATATAAAATATTTTAGTTATTTGGATGAATTGTTTTCTATGTAATAATGTTGTTATGAATTTAACAAAAACAAAATACCAAATAGAGTCCAAATTGATATAAAAGTGTTTTTAAAAAAAATATTATATTATTAATTGTTATTATATTACTAAAAATCTAAGGTTAGGCCAAAAGACATATATAATAATCTATATGACTCTAATGAACCAATTGGGGTTCTATTGGAAGTTTATAGTAAGTTTATTGACCATATAGTGTAAGAATACAAGAAGACACGGTAAAAGATAAATTATTTAACTTAGAGTTAAATATAAATGATAAGGTTAAAATGGTAACCTAAACTTTTCTAAAACCTATTGGTACAGAGGTTTTAGACCCTTCCTCACCCTATCCTTGACAAAAGTCACTTTGGAGCCATTATAAACCGAATATGACTTTATTATAAAATAATATTTTATGTTTTTTCTAAGGTGCCCCTCTCCTCCCTTATAAATGGGCACCTCCTCACTCTCCACTTTACAACATTTTGAGCCTTCAAAATCGGCCAAACCATATCCATTTCCCTTATCCAATTTCTTAGAAACATACTAGATGTTCTCGTCTTCTCCAAAGACCAACTTTAGTGTCCTAATAGGAGGTTTAGAAGAGGCGCGTCGAAGAAGAGGTAATATCCTTTACCGATTATTTCAAATTTATTTCTTCTTCTAATTCCACTTCTTTATTTGTTTCATTATAAAGTAATAACATCAGTATCACTCATATACTGATATGTTATTATAAAAATTAAACAACCCTATTTAATGTTCTATCCATCCTGTGGAAAACGAAATCATCGTGCATGCGTATGTATGGAATACCGTCTCCACACCGTGGTATAATCTGTTTTTCCACCACCACCTTACTTTGATGGTTATAATGGTGTAAATAATAGATATATATGGTTATTATTACATGATAATAATTATGAGATACTCTATCATTCACTTCAATACAATTCCACAATCATGGGAATGAAATCATCGCTCGTGTGTACGTACGGCTTATTGTCTCTACGATGTGATGTGACTCATTCTACAAGATCTTTATTGAATAATGATTATATAAATGAATTCAATGAATAAATATGATATATATTAAACTAATACCATTCTTTAAATGAGTTATCTATATCCTAAAAAGATGAATAATAATTTATTCAACAAAACATGCAAAAGAACATAAAGCAATGAACACCCTTATAACAAGTAGCAATGAAATATTACTAATAAAAAGATAATAATATGACTGTATATGATATCATAAAAATGAATATGATTCTATAACAAGTCAATTACACTATTTAAATCATTATATTTTAGGTTCGGATATGTACGAATCATATCAAATCTAACGTAAAGGAAAATCTCACAATCTCATTTTTATCCAAGATTATGTATAATTCAGAATTTACTAGGGAATATTTATCATCCACTTCCATGTTTCCTCAATATGTAATATTATTTCTATCCTCCTAAAAAAATTAATTCCAATTCATCCTATTGGTGAATTTTAGTAAAAGATATTAAAGAAATCTTTTGTCGTTTTCAGTTCGAGATACTTTTTGAGTTTTCCGGACAAAGTACGTGAATATTTTTTTTTCTTATACAGAATGAATGGATTTTTATGATTTCATAGAAAATTATTTCCATGAAGACTACTTTAAATGTTTTCAAGTTTATTTTTAATTAACTTCTTTTATTTTAAAATTTTATGGCACGTTAAGAAAGGAAATAAATTTTTGAAGTAGAAAGGATATTTTCCTTAAGAATGGAGTTCAAGTGTTTTATCAAAATTATTTTACATATAAGATAATATAGGGTTCTGTTTCTATCCCTATTTTTACATTGATTTGATTATTTTAGGATTGAATTATTTTTCTAAAGTCCTTTTATCTTATATGGATTATGTTATGATGGCATGATGTTTAAGAATCCCATTTCTCTTACATGGGTTATGCTATGATGTATGATTTATGATTTTGTGGCACTCATAATAATGGAATCATTATGAGATGGGTGGGACCTATATCTCCCTCTAATTCATTGGGTAAAGATTTATATCTCATGAGATAGACATGGCTGGAATGGCAAGTTAATCCGGTTCAGTGATACAGGACTGGAATATAGAGTGAACTCGGTTCAGAAATGGACTTTGTCCGCTATGATAGTCTTGGTAATGAGTCTTGACTAATATGAAATTATTTTTTATGATTATGTTTTCATGACACAAAGTTTCATGTTTTATGTTATGATTATTGGGATTACATTTCACTACAATGAAGTATCCCATGTTATGATATTATGATCTCTTTTGTAGGTTAAGTTTTTTAAAATGTTATTTTATTATTAATATGATATGGTTGGTATTTACTTTATTTACCCTCACTGAGAATTTGAGCTCACCCTTTTTTTATGTTTTCTTTTCACCAGGTCAGGAAGAATGGTATTAAGTAGGATATTCCAAAAGGGACTCTAGATATGATGAAATAAACGGGAGACAATGTAGATGCTTTACGTCCCAGTTGTTTATGTTTCCCAGTTTCTTAAGACACTATGCCAATACGGTCCTATCATGGGTTTGTTATATGTTGTAATAGGTATGCATTAATTATGTAGTAATAACAATGCATGTAATGTATGGGTCATTATAAAAATCATTTTTATTTATTTGGAGTTGGTCAATTGGGTACCATGATTTCAGTCTCTGCTGATCCCATCCCGAATGAAGTGAGACCCATGAATCCCAACCCGATGTTTTCAGACATATTTGAAAGGTTGAGACGTGATTTTGGAAGGGGCGACTCCATCATGGATGGATTTGTCTGAATCAAGTGGAATTATGAGGGCTTCAGACCTCGACTCTGTGGAACCAGGCATTGTTTCAACAAAACGTACCTTCTATGTTGAGGCCTATCATATAGTTGATAGTTTGGTTCTGACACAAGCGACGGGGGAGGGGCGCTTAACAACCTACTTTGATCCTAAGAAGAGAATTCAGGATGGGAATAGGAATTGTGTAAAGGTCAAGAGTAGGCCGAGTTCTAGAATTCCAATATCAAATATTATCACAAGTAACTGGTTTGAAGGATTGGAGGTGGAGGTTCTAATTATAGAGTATCTTGATATTACTCGGGCTATGAATGGAAACCATAACCCTTAACTAGTGGGTAATCTTTCTGCAGGGCAAGGACCATGTGAAACAGAGTCGGGTGGTGAGATCTCTAGCCTAGTATCATTTTATCGTGTTGAGGATATTTATGGTATTGGGCCTCATACCCCTATGTGAAAGAGGGGGCATAAGGGAAACTGAGATTCAAGGAGGTGCATTGTAATGAAGGGGAAAATCTATAAGGCCTAAAGTTTACTCACACTTACCTAAACCGATGAAGGCTAAGTCTACTAAGAAGTTAAGTGCTGATGAAGAGGATTAAATTACCATTTCTAGTGATCAGACACAGGATGAAGGAGGCTTGTTGGAGGTTTCCAAGGTCACAAACTTGTCTTCTAATGTGGTCAACACTGATCGGATTCAGTTTGTAGGTGAATGGGAGCTATAGGAAATTATTTTCCATTAAGAGGAAGAGATTTTGGGGAAATCAATTCCATTCAACACCTCTATAGAGGATGTTGATAAAATTATTGAGGGTTTGCTTCATGTTTCCACTAACAAGGTGTAGACGGAGTGGATTGACAAGAAAGATCGTATTTTGGAAAGAGTATTCAAGGCATGAAAGTTAACTGTGGGGGGGTTCATACAGACATGGGACAAGTTATTTTTTTATTTTAATGACCTTATCAATGATGTTCCATATTTATTGGTAAATAGACTACTTTGGAAGCTTCCTAGGAATAACATGTCCAATATACTTAAACTAGATTTCAATTGGTCACTTATCTTATTTGTTGTTTGATGCTCTTTGTTTTGTATTTACATGGTTTCTCACTTCCCCTTAAAAGTATTTGGGAATAAAAAAGTAATTTTTAGGTGATGTTAAATATTGAAAGAGTGTTGGCAGAGAGTTATATAATCAAATCATTGTTGTTGGAAATAAAATTGTTTAATTAATGATGAACTAAACTTGGCCTTTGAATCAGTCATTTACCCATCTAAATCTTATTTTACATTTTATTCATTCTATTTTCTGTATTTTATTTTATCATTTTAGATTTACATTACCCAATTCAAACCACACAAACCACATTCTACTATTCTTGTTTTAACATTAATTAAGAAAGAAAAAATCACAAAAAAGTGGAATCACCCACGTTGAATGATTAATTGAGTGACCACATCTAGATACAACCTAAGTCATCAACTAGGATACTCATTTGAGATATAAATAATGATGGTGAAATTCACATGGTTCAACCCTAGTGTGATTCATGGGTCACTCCTACCTTCATAACCATACCAAGAAGGTAATTGGTGGGGACAAGTCATGAAATTAATATAATGATAATTATATATGATTCATAAAAATGTGTCTGGTTTTAGTTTTTGAATTATAAATAAACTTTCATAATCTTTTATATTATTTAAAAATAACCTTCATCCACACCATTTATTCCATCTTCTTTAAAATAAAATAAAAATAATGAACTAATGGAAACAAAAATTTGATAACATTATATTTGTTAAATCATTAAGTTTCTAAATAGAATTGAATTACTAAATGATTTTTTTATTCTCAAACAGTCCCAACATTCTACATTTGAGAGAAAATTTATCATTGATATTATACCAAGGTCCATGAAATATCCATGTACAGTATCAAGGATCTTATATTCAAATTATGCGTTAAATATTAATTGAACATGAAAACAAAATGAAGCAATTAAACATAAAAAATCATATAAAAACACGAAATAATTACACATACATTCAATAAATTGATAATCGAACCATGTTGAACAGATGATTTATAGATTTTGGGAATCATTTGAGAATGTATAAATATATTAACTAGTTCTTGTGGTTATAATCAAACAAATAAGTGAATATAAGATTAAAAGAGGCTAATAGAGGCTATGATATAATTTTCTATTGTTTTATTTCATTTAATATGTACAACTCATCACTTGGTCGATCACCCAACACATGGGAAAAACAATACTGAAATGAGAATATAATGTAATTATTATTGTGTGTTTTCTAAAATCACTTGTTAGATTAGAAATATATTTAAGAATAAGGATCAAAATATTGAAACATTTAGATTAAATACTAAACACATTAAATGATGTAAAAGAAAGAGAAAATTGAATTTTATAATATTAAATAGGGTAAAACAATGTGAGTTGAATAATATCCAATGATTTTATTATTTTATATTCCAATGACTCAAAACATGAAATATACCATTATTGTAAAATAAAATATTGGGAAATAAAGGGTATATTCTCAGTTTTCGTCTTTAATTATTCCATTCAACTTATTTCCCTTTGATGAAGTTAATTACTTGTGGTGATTTTTTTTGAAAGTAACAATAATTAGTCATATGGGATATTTTAATAATTCATAACAATAATCAGTTATAATAATCTTCAAAGAAATAAAAAAATTATTTTTTAACATGTAAGTAAAAAACAAGATATAAATAACGTTAAAGTAAAAAAGGTCTAATAAAATGAAGGGATTGTCTTTCTATCATGTAAATAAAATAATTGATATAAATCAATGCAAGATGAAAGCGGTGTTGATAATTATTTAATTTAGAACGGTATTTCCAATATACATTTGGATTTTTATGCTTATATTTAATGTGGCTTTAAATAATTGAGGTATTCCCCATTTATATTATATGTAGTTCAACTTGTAGGTGACGCAGACATTATCATTCTTAAAGATTAATAGTAAAATTACATTTTAAATAAATATTTAACATTCTGGATATAATTGTAACATAATATATATCAATTTATACATATATTAATCAAATAATTGAAAAATATATTATTAAAATAATCTATAATAAAATGAAAAGATAACTTATTTACCCATGATTTGAACAAAATATTTTTAGGTTTTTCTATATAAATGCATTTCTTTTCTCACCAATAATTTCATGCTTTAAGATGTGGTCTTTTTTTGTATCAACTTTCTATACAAAATAAAGTTGATCTAATGGATTCAATCCCCATTAATCCTCCCAAGAAGGGGATAACCTAATATTCAAAAATATTATACGGTGTGGGGATAAGATTAAAATTTTATTGAATACAAATAGTCAAGAAACATTATATTAGTGTTTGAAAAAATATTTGGATAACACACCCAAGGATGAAAAAGATAACCAATACACACAAACATGTTCAGGTTAGGTCATGAATAGATATATTTGTGATTTTGAATAATATAATAATGCATAAATTAAAGAAAAATAACTAAAATATTAAACATGATATAGATAAAAAAACTAACTCCAGAAGATTTTAAAATTTATTCTTGAATCATTAATAATCAAAAATATACAATGAAAATTAGTGAAGTGTTATCATATAATTATAGTGTGAGAATATTAGTTGAATATGGTATTCACATAGGTTCATTAGCTTTAGATACATTTTGGTTACTGCACATTGGGTTATAGGAAAGTCTTATTGTTCATGGGAGTGACTCCCGTGATAAAAGACATTTTCATTTGTAATCCAAGGATTTGTATCCAACTTTAAAGTTTGTAACCAAAGAGACAATTCTATATTGACTCAATTTATTCCCAGAACCGTTTATTGGAGGAATGTTAGGCTACATGTGGGATCATATGAGATAAAATCATGATGTAAGGAAGAAACCATGTGTTGTTCCTAAGGGTCATGTAGCTGCGTCAGATGTGGTAGTGTTGTAGAGAATGTTGAAAGTGGAGTATCTTTTTATGGGGAAGAAAAATAGGGGAAAATGATGTCAAATTCTTAGGGTAAAACCAAGATCCTATATTTATGAACATGCTCACCACTTACGGGGATTGATGAGAAAATGTGGAAACTACCTCCAATGTTTAGTATTTTAACTTATTGTTATATATAATGAATGGATAACTATTTGATAAATTATATATGCATCCTAATAACTATGAGACCTGATTTAAAAACCACATATTCATCTTCTAAATTAGATCATTATTTAAAAAAACATATATGATGATAAATATTTAGATAGAAAAATTAAAACAAAATAGGGGATAATGTCGACTACTACAAATTATATATGCATTATCAAGGGTAAAATGTGAAATAAATTTAAACTGAGTGTCATAATGAAAAATGGACTTCTCTATTTAGGTTGGGCTGTTTATGTTTAATTTGGGTGAGAATTTACTGTAAATTCAACATATTACAAATTTTAGGCATATTTTAATAACAATATATATATATATAAGTGCTATGTGACTCAAGATCTAGATTGAGAGAAATTTTTTAAATTTAAAATTTCCTCAGAATTTCATAGGCCTCAATGTATGATTTATGAAAAATGAACCTAGTTTTTTGAATAAAAAAACCGGGATGCCCCTACTACTGAAATCTGGAGATGATCATTTTTTTCAGTGATGGTTAACATCGATGGATGATAGAGACATGCTGGTCATTGGAAGGTGCAAGATGTGGATTCAAAGTAGGAACAAGATGGATTCATCCTCTATTATATTTTTAATTCATAAAAATATAAATATTTTATTATAATATAATACTATATAATATAGAAATTATATCATTATTATTTGTGTTGGTAGTGTTATTGTTATAGAATACATTATTCGACCACTAAATAGGGGTATACATTGTGATTACTATTGATAGGGAAATGTGAAAACAAATAAAATTCCTGACCAAGTGGCCTGGGAGGGAGAAAGGTATATCCCATGACAATTCGATATTTTATATTTTTTGGTGACCCCTCTTTTTAACTAGGATAAGGGGGGTCTCTTACATTGCTAGAAGGCCTAGAGGCCCTAGACACATGAAATACATGGCCCATAGTGATATGAAACCGAAGCAGTAGGTTTCGTATGAACACCCAAAAAACACAGAAAATTGGAGAGGATGGCCTATTGTCATAGTTTTAGAAAATTGGGGAAATTTCAATCCACAAATTAACAAATTACAATATTTTTTCAATCCATCTAAATATCCCTATTGAAAATTACATATTCCAAGATTTTTAAAATCTATGGAAATAGAACTCTCAAAAATTACCTATAGACATAGTTTTAGACAACCAAGATATTTACTTGCATCCAAAAAATATTTCTTAATTTTTTTAAATGATTAATATATATAATTATATATAATTATATATATATGTATTTATATATATATATATATACATATAGTAGAGTTTAGAATAGTATCATCGTGTTGGATGGATTATAGAATAGGTCACAACATCAAACCTCACTAGGTGTAGATATTTTTTCAAATGCTACTGCCACATATTAGTATATTGTTGAAATAGGAGTGTGGAATATAGAATGGCCACGGTCCACGTGGACTATGTCTATATACCACCTACAACCATGTTTTACTAAACCATTCCAAAAACTTTTGTTGCAATAGATTATGGACACAACCTACATGGACTTCAGCCATAGCCACATAAGGCCATAGTTTTAAAATGTGGCTATAGGTTGGACCCTATTGCAATGGTAATATGGGTAAACTTCATTTAAAATATAACCTTAGGATATGGTAATAGTTTTGAATTGTGGAAATATGATGGTTTTGTAATTATGTACATTATCTTCACAACAATCCCCAATGTTATATCCACACTCCAATAGCGTTTCAATACTCCTACAGTACCAAAAAAAATTCCCATTTAAATTTTTCAACTCAGTTCTAATACAGGATCATGGGGTGACCCATCCACTAATGAAATACGCCAATTATAGGTCCACCACATGTGGGGGCTTAATTAAGCAAAAAAGGATCTTTTGGTTGACTGAGATAATTCAAATCAAATTTTTTTAAAATAATAAGGGTCAAGGATGAAGATGTGAAGAATGGAAAAAAATGAAAAAAATTTCAACCTATTAATTGGAAACACTTAAATAATATATCAAAAATAATAATAAAATATTTTGAGAGGTATAACTCCCTCTCATTATATATATAATATAATAAATATTATTATTATTATATTATATATTATTTTGTGTTACATGTTGTGTCATCAAGGGTAAGTGTTTGGTCCCAATAAGATAATGACAGAATGATCAATAGGGTGTGTATTGGCCAATTTAGAAAATTTCCATGGATTTTTATAGCTAAAAATTAATATGTTATGAAAATAAATTACATATACGAACAATATATATTTATAGTAGTTTGGATCAAACTGATCTTATGTTGACTCTTCACTTCTGTCAAATATAGAGAGATATTACACCCAATAAAATGGAATCCTTTAAATTTTATGGAGAGTCAAAACATTTTATGATTTACAATGAATGAACCTAATTTTTTGAACCCTAAAACTAAGAAGAACCTACTACTAAAATGTAGAGATGATCAGTGTCTGTCTTTTCAAATTAACACTGCATGATGATAGATAGGTATTTATCAACAACAGGTGCAATCATTAAGTGCATTAGAGTAATGGGATTCCTTCATCCACTATTATTAGTAATTCATAAAATATTAATTTTTAATTATATTATAACATTAAATAATATAGAAATTATACTATTAATATTGGTAGTGGTGGTGTTTTAATCATAGAATACATTATCCGACTACAAAATAGGTCCACACTTTGAGGTTACCGTGGATAGTGAAATGCTAAAATACTACAAAATTCTTGACCAAATGGACTTGTGGGAGATAAAGGAGTCTTCCATTAAAATTCCATATTTTTATTTTTATGGTGATCCCTTTTTTTATGTTGGATGAGGGGAATCTATTACATGTCCTAAAGGACCATAGGCATAATGACCTAAAATACATAGCACGGAGGCCCAGTGTCATAAAGCCCTAGTACAAGGTATTAAAGTCTAATGAACTAAGACCCCACACTAGAAGATCCCCTCTTTAATTCATTCATTATCCTAGAAAAAGTTGTTTTCCAGATATCAGGTATGTGGATTTTCAACCACATGTACATAGACATGGACGTGAAGGTGTTCATACTAGCCGCTTCCTCAATGAACCACCACATCCAACATAATAACCAAGGACCTTATTTATCGCTTCATTCTCTCCACTAATCAAGAACTTCTCGAGCATGAAGGATGAAGGAAATCCATTGATAGCCCAGTGGCCTAATGGATGAAGAGTTAGGTATGCATCCCAAAATCCCAATTCATGTGAATATAACCACTAATACCACAAATAGAAAATGACCAAAAGACCATACCACTATAGACATGGTTTTTTATATTATCTATTAATATAAAATTATATATGCATTATAAAGGGTAAAATGTTAAATTCTATAAAACAGAATGTCAGACTAAAAAACGAACTTCTCCATTGAGTGTGGGATGTCGATATTTAATTTATTAAATAATTTCATGTTATTTCGAGATAGTTAAAATTTAGGGCATATTTTCTTAACTATATAGATATATAAGTGCTATATGATTCGAGATATATATTGAGGGAAAATATGATAAAAATAGTTTGAATTTAAAATTATCTTTAGATTTCTAAGGCCTTCATTTATTATTTATAAAAAATTAACCACTTTTTTGAATCCTCAAACTAAGGTAAACCTACTACTGAAATTTTGGGGATGATCGATCTTTTTCAATTCTAGTTAACACTGAAGGGTTATGGAGGCATTTTAGTTAATGGTAGGTGCATGATGTGGATTCGTAAGAGGAAGGAGATTCCTTCATCTTCCATTATATTTTTAATTTCTGAAAATATAAATGTTTTATTAAAATATAGTACTATAAAATATAGATATTATATCATTATTTCTTGTTTTAATGGTGTTATTATCACAAAATAAATTATTTGACCCTTATATAAGGGTATAAATTGAGGTTACCATTCATATTTCAATGGGAAGAAATATACAAAAGGATTGAACAAATGTCATGGGAGAGATAATGGAGTCACTCATGGAAATTTGATATTTTTATTTCCTAGTGAACCCTATTTATAATAGGGTTGAGGGGATATCATACATTATTTGTAGTCCTAGAGGAAGAAAGACCTAAAAAATATATGGCCTAAAGGCCCAGAGACACAATGGCCTGGTACATGACTTGATGTCCTAATTCCTCAAGACCCCACACCAAAATGACCCATCATACCTTTTTAAATTAGCCATCCCCGACTTATTATCCCATCGTCATATCCATGGACCATCATCCATATCTCCCTAAATGATGGCGTTATAATGTATGTAGTAGATACATTATGAATGAACTACTATATTCAACCAAATCACCAAAGACATCCTTTTTACCTTCAATATCTCCCCCAGTCAATAACTACGCCAAGACAAATACCAAATCCCTACCATTAATATCCTAGAGGCCCAGTGTCCCATAAGATGAGATGCATAGCTCGATATCCCAATTCAAGTGAAAAATACTACTGCTACCACAACTATAAAATGACCCTATGAATATATCTCTATAGCCATAGTTCAGAAAATTGTGTGTGTAGGAATCCCATAGCCATGGTTAAATGAAACTATGGTGGTTTGTTATATGGGAACCCCCAAAAATGAATAATATTAGTGGGAAATTCTTGTTACCATTGGTTTGGAAAACTATGTATATAGACAATTGCAATTGTTTTTTAAACCATGGAAATAGACCTCCACAAATTAACCTATTACTTTTGTTTTTTAAACCATGGTACCAACCCTCTTAAAAATGGCATGTTTCCATAGTTTTCAGAAACTATTGCAATAGACCTCTCAAAAATTACCTATAGTCATGGTTTTTGACAACCATTCGAATTTTATTCCATCCAAAATTATTTAATATATATTTTAGATGATTAATTATTATAATTATTAATAATTAAATATACATTTATTTATATATATATAGTAGAGTTTAGCATACTGTTAAAGTGTTGCATGGATTATAGGTGAGGTCACAACATCAACCCTCGTTGGGTTCATTAATTTCTTAAAAGGACACTACCAAATTTTCGCAAACCATCGCACTAGGTATATGGCACATAGACTATGGCCATGACTCATGTGAAATGTGAAAAAAATAACCTATGTCCACAGTTCACTAAACCATGGAAATAAATTCTATTTCAATTACCTATGATCACAATCTATATGGACCACAACCATATCAACCTAAGGCCACAGTTTGAAACCATGGCTTTAGAATAAACCCTATTTAAAAGAAAATATAGAACATGTCTCAAGTAAATTATGTCTTAAGGATATGTCCATAGTTTTAAATCATTGAAATATGCTTATTTATTTTGTATATTACCCCCACTAAAATACCTCCTATAATACACAGACTCCCATAGTGTTTTACTACTCCAACAGTACTATAGAAATTATGTTTTTCCCAATTTTGAACACGGTTTTGATGTAGGACCACGAAGTGACATTCCACTTATACTATCCCCTTATTGTGGATCCACCCTATATGGGGTTGAATGTCTCATAAAAGGGTTGGCATAGATTACCGATAAAATCTAATTATAATTATTTTACAAATAATGAAGAATATTCATGTTTGGAGATCTGAAGTGTAGAAGAATTTTAAAAAAAAAATCAACCTATTGAATAGAAACATTAAAAACCTAATAATAATAATAATAATAATAATAATAATAATAATAATAATAATAAGTTAGATAGGTATACCTAAAACTCATTACATTTATATATGTAACATATAGATATAATATTATATTATATTAAATATAAATCTATGTGTTTCGTGATTTATTTCTATGGGTAAGTACTTGGACCTAATATGAGAATGACAAAATGATTAATAGGGAGTGAATTGTCAAAATTAGAAAATTTTAATGGATTATCAGAGTCAAAAATTATTATGTTGTGAAAATAAATTATAGATTTGAGCAAGGTATTTTTATAGTAGTATGAATAATATTGATTATATGTTTACCCTTCACTTATCTCAAATATAGAGAGAGATGACACCCACTAAAATGGAATCATGGAATTTTAATGGAGAGTTACATGTCCTTATTATTTTTGATGAATGAACCTAATATTTTGAATCCTCAAATTGAGATGATCCTAATAAATAATTTGAAGATGATTGGTGTCTGTTAGTTTTGGTCAGCACTGAAGGCTGATAGAGAAATTTCAGTCCACGACAGGTATTGGTGGGGGATAGATAATAGGATTGAGATATACTCATCCTCCATTAAATTTATAATTCATAAAAATATAATCTTTTTATTATATATAATATAGAAATTATTTTATTATTGGTGGTGGTGGTGGGGTTATTATCACAAAAATCATCATTCAGTCCCGAAATAGGCTTAGACTATGAGGTGACCATTTATAGAAAATTTCAAAAAAATAACTACAAAATTCTTAATCAAAAGGTCTTGTGAGAGAGAAAAAAAGATTCCCTTGAAAATTAAATATTTATATTTTTTGGTGTTCCCTCTTTTTAACATGGTTAAGGGGGATCCCTTACATAACTTGAAGGGCTATAGGAACAAAGACCTAAAATATGTGGCCTAGAGGCCCAATTTTACAAAGGTTTAGTACATATCCTATAGGACTAATTCTCCAAGACCCCACACGGAACCAACCCCTCTCACCATCCTCCATTATTATTCCACAGTTTGTTTTCAAAACATCACGTCTATGTGCCATCATCCTTATCTCCCCAAATAGGGATTGAACATGTGTGTACTAGCTGCTTCGTGAATGAACCACCACATTCAACCTAATCACCGACAACTTCCATTACACATTTATTCTCTCCGCCATTAAATAACTACCCCAGAACGGTGCCCACAGGCCCAAAATTTATAGTTTAGAGGCCCATTGTCTCGAATGGCCTAATACACTTTAATGACCTAGAATTTTATCAGAGGAAATTATCCATGTATAATTATTTCATGTAATATGCAGTACATACATCACATAGATAAACTAGGAAAATATTATTCTTCTCGGATTTTGACACCTAGGACCAGCTGATTATACTTTCATCACATGTATATTTTATTTATTTATTATTAATTTAACATCTTATTACATATTTTGTATTTATTCTACATGGATTTAGTTAATGTTTTTTTAGATTATTTATCACATTGATAAGCTCACAGTTTTTTCCTCTATGATGAGTACCTGGAAATTCTATGACTGTATTCTTAGTATAGTTATGTTATTGCATAATGTACTATGATGGAAAACATGGAATTTAGACCATTCGGTGTGAGTGATCGTAAGAGGATGAGACTTCTTCCCAAGAATTTCAAGCTTGTTAATCTCCAATAATAGTGATTAAGAGAAAAGAACAACCAATTTTAATTCTACATGTTTTGGTTCCATCAGGTATTCCTATATGCAAGCTTGTGTAATGGTCCTTAGACTTTAAGATTATCATTAATGTATTTCATTACTTGTGAAGTTATATTTTCTAACAAAAAATGTCATGAAATATTATGGTGGGATGTATGGTATGTTGGTTGTGTCAGGATTTACATTTCATTAATATACAAGTTGAGGAAGGATTTTCCCATCCATATTTATGGTAGCTAATATCTCGTCCCTTTTATTTGAATAGAACTATCACATTAAATTACATGGACATGGTGTAATGACACATTTATTTCATATAGTCAAAGAAAGATGTATTGAGTAAATCGGTTTATCATAGTGTCGTGAAACCTTCTTAATGAGATATTGTGAAAACGGGTTTATATTTCATAGTGATCGTTTGTATGTGGTTTTCAACATTGCAATATTAATTTCATTCTCTTGGGTTACTTGACCTGTTTCAAGAAAGTAATCTTGGACTATAGGAAAGCTTGTCTAATTCAAATGAGAAATAATCCAAGAGGGTCACACACTAAGTGTTTCTTTTAATCTCAATTAAATTTTATTTGAGTTTCATTAATAGAATAAATATTATTCTGAAGTATGAGGAATAATTTTATTCAATTTATATTAATTTCATAAATTAAATAAATATATATTCCCCAGCATGCTAATGAAAAAATATTTTATTATTTTAGTCAATACTTTATAAATATTTATTCATTGGTATCTGATTAAAAAATTTATTTATGAATAATATTTTTATTAGGGTATTCAATAAATGAATTGGGGGGTCATACTAAACACGACCATGTCTGATGAAAAATATTAATTAACAAGGTTATTAAATAATATTTGTTATTACACAAGTCGGAAAATGCTGAAAAATAATAATATTGTCCTTATAATTATGAAGAAAAGGGTTTATTAAAGGGAATAAATATTATTTAATGGCCTTCATGAAATTAAATAATAATTTTACCTAAATATTAACTTTATAAATAAATGGATATGTCTATTGTGTATTGAATCTAAAATTTAGAATAGGAAATTGTAGTGGAAAATTAATTCTCTCTTCAATCTGCCTTTTTCATTCTACACAAGAATGAAGAGTGTAAGATAGATTTATTTATGAATGAAGAACACACAATCAAGAGTGAAATATGCAAGGAATTTGACTCACTATGCTTACACCCAGATATTGAGTAGTGTCTCTTTGAGACTATAGGACCATGTGTGAATCACTTCTTGATAGATTCTATCATTGGATCCTCACAGCATAATGAAGGCAATATGAAATGGTCATTTTAGATGATAAAAATTTAACAACAAACTTGTTCATAGCCTTATGAATTTAATTTATTCATATATTAAAAAATTTATTTATAAACTTGATGGGGAAGATACCCACCCAGGGTTTTGGGAAAAATTTATTAAAATAAATTTTAAAATATCACCCATGAACACATGATTCCCTGTACCTAGAACCATCATGTGGTATCATAGAGGACATATTTAAATATATAATTATTTATTTTATTTTTAATCTATTTGAAACTATTGTTATATTTTCATTTCATGTTATTCATTATTTAATTTGATATGAATTAACTTGTTATAAAAATATGAATCATGTTCATTTATTGTTTCATTTTCTTAATGGTTTCAGAAAAAATTAAGAATGATTGGAGATTCAATCACAAATTGCCCAATCATTGGCTGGTAAAACTAGGTTAAATGGTTTGTAGTTGAAGGAAAAGTTGTTTATTCATGAACATTATACCTGGATCAATCGACAAGTTCATTACACATGGTGTTTTTATTGTACACTGCTTGTTGGAAAGGATAACCTAGAACATGACATGAGGATACATGGTGTGTCACTATCCTATACATATCATGTAGGATGTCTGAGATAACACTCTGAAGTCATAGCCATGTGACTCGGATACATGGAAAGATAGATACACGGAATATATCTAGACTGTACAAATGGTTCTATAAAACATTAAATGAAGGAATTAAAAATTACATGAAATTGAAAACTAAAGCATTAAACCATTTTTTATTGATATGAATTTGATTGTGTGTTTAAAAATTTAGTAATCATTTCAAAGAGTTTTAAATTATCAATTAATTTATTGTCATTAATATGTCATTATTGGTCCGACCATTTATTTTCCATAAATTAAATAAATTATGGGTATCTCAAATTAATTTTTGGTGATCATTATGTTAAAGGGAATTAATTAATTAATTAATTAAAGTGTGTTTATCTTAAATAATAAAGTACAACTAAATAATTGAATGATAAAAAGTTACATTTGGGTATTCATTTCATGTATGAAATTTCTTGATCGTTACCAAGTCCTTTGTATTTGTTGGATATTTTAATTTAATATATTGCATGATTTTTCCATTATTTATTCTTAAATCATACACAGTGTCTTTTTTCTCATCCCTCCCTCCATTATCATGAAGGATCTACTTGTTCAATGATGTGTATGTTATCCCATTTTACTAATCCTTTATTTTTCATAACCTGTATGTGAATAATAACTAATTGTAATTAATGTAGTCTCACAAGGCGCATGGTGGTAGTTCATGACAAACCAATTATGATTCTATCTTAGCTGATACATTTTTGGAAAGCTGCAATGTTATAACTCAAGCTAAGACATAAAATGTAGTTATTCCCCTAGGTCATATGTTGATTTAATTTATTCTCATTAAATCAAACATTAGATAATATCATGGTTAGGTTATTTACAATATTTATTTATTTATATCTATGAAATTATTTATTTGATGGATTAAAGGCCACGATCACATTAATAAATGATTTAATGTAAAAATATGGAAATTAAATAAATTAATTATGTGTAATTTTTTTTATCCAGCATGGTTAATTTATGAAATAAAACCCACTTAATACTAAAAATACATTTAGTGGATAAAAAAGGTAAAATTAATGTATAAAAAATTTAAAACATTCAATTGAATATTAAGTTGAAGTTGTCCTTCTATTAATTTATTATGAATAAAACCCCATAAAACTAACAGTTTGACCAACCATTGTTGGGATACATAATTTTATATGGGGAGTTCATAATAATGTTTTGGGTATACATAATCATTTTACCTAAGTTAGAGTATCCCATTATAGATTTAATGAAATTTGAATGCATGTGTTGAAGAAATCCATGTTAGGATTTCAATATTTAGGAATCCACTCAATGGATCAAAGATCTACAATCCTACATGTAACACCCCAAGTTTCTACGGTACACTTCTCTTTGAATAATGTGATAGCGTGTGTTGTACGCAACACCGAGTTCTAACACACCATAACTAATCAAACTAGCCATTATGAATAGTAATACCTACTTTTTGAAATTATATATATTTTATATTTCCAAATGGACTTCATTTTTGGATTCGGAATATCGAATTTAGCCTACAGTGAAATTTTGGTCCTTTTCGGATAACTTTAATATTTTGATGAATATTGAAAATTACTAAACTTTAATTAAAAAAAGTTTTTTAATCAAAATAATTAATAGTGATAAATTATGAATTTGAGTGGTTTTAAAGTATATTTAGAATATATTTTTACCATTTAATTCAATTTTGGTCATTGGACATAATTTTACAATTAAACCGGACATAAACAAGTGTCAATCTTTTGATAGTTATTATCTCTGAAAAACACGATTTTTGTTTTAACAACGGGAATTAATTTTAAATTAATTTCTGCCACTTATGTGTGTTGAATTTGGAAAAATGGATTCCATATTTGGAATCAGGATGTTCAAATTGTGTAAATAGGTAACTTTTATTTTTAGACATTTTGAATAATTACTTCGGTAAATATTTTATTTACCATGGTTAAGGGTAAATCCGGTAAATAAAGGTTAAAAAATAATATTATCATAATACTAAATTACACTAAAACGTGTCCTATCCTTATTGTTTGATACATGTTCGACCATAGGAATCTTTGGGTCGATTTTGGGACCCCTTGGAGCCACTTGTAGTTGATAGGGACACTTAATTTTAATTAAGTTAAAATGAATACAAAAATGACACAAGCATATATCTTTTAGAAAAACAATTTTTACATAGGGTTATATATGTTGGATTTTCGACTATAAATATTCATTAGAAAGATAAAAAGATTTCCTACATAATTATATTTTATTTGTAATTTTTATAGATTACAGATGTTAATTTATATATGACACAATGATGATGAAGTAATTAAAATAATTGTGAAAATTTAAAATAATTGATATTATAAATACCCAAATAAATATAATTTTAGACTTTTAATGAATAAAACTAATTTTCTAGGATAATATGACATATTAGGATTGATTTAATTAACGTTTTTCGAAGTAATCATTCTGTTATGAGTTTCAAAAAAATAAACTATTGAATATTGTCAAAATTGACATAAAAGAGTTTTTAAAACAATCATTATATTATTAATTGATATTAAATTCCTAAAAATCTATGGTTCGGCCAATAGACTTATATAATGATAGGTGTATAATTAATGGACAACTTGGGGGGTATATTAGATGTATATAGTAAGTTTATTAACCATATAATATAAAAATACAAAGAGACATTGTAAAAGTGAAACTAATTAACTTAGAGTTAATACTTAAAGATAAGGTTAATATAAGTACCCAAACCTGTCTAAATTCAATTGGTTCAGTGGTTTTAGACCCATACCCACCTTAAAATTTAAATAATCCACTTTGGAGCCATTAGAAACCGAATATAAATTTATTATAAATTAATATTTCTAGATTTTCCAAAGGTGCCCCTCACCCCTCTTATAAAAGGGCACTCCTCCTTATCATTTCATCACACCTTCAAAGCCTTTTGGTTCGGCCAAACTCTTCCCAAATACTCTCCCAAAATCCCTCAATGCAACCTATAGGCCTTAGTGTGATCAGAAAGCCAACCTAAGGATCCCTTTTGATCAAATCAAAAGGAAGAACCCGAAGAAGAGGTAATGATTTCACCACCCCTTTCCAAGTTCCTTTCTTCTTACACTTCTTCTTTCTTTGTTATTACCATTCTAAAATAATAACTCCAGTATCATATATATATATAATGTGATGTTATTATAAATATGGTACAACCATATTCAGTATTCTATCCACCCTTTGAATAACATGTCACCATACGTGCGTACGTACGGCTTACCGTCTCCACGTCGTGGTATAATTGTTATTCAATATAGTATTATTTGGATGGGTATAATAATGATGTGTAACTCATGTAAATAATAAATATAACATTTTAATTATTCTTTATATATGATATACCATCCATTTATATATTATTTTAATATCAAAAGAATGATATTATCGCTCATGCGTACGTACAAACTACTGTCTCCACGAACGCGATGAGATTCATTCTCCATCGTATCCATTCAAGTATAATTATCATTTGATGATTTAAAAATGATGTTTAAGGACTTGATATCATTCTGTATATGAAGAATATACAACCTATCCATGAAAAACATGGCTTATGTAAAAAAACATATAAAATAAAACGAGTAAGTTAACACCTGAAACGACGATAATACTAAGATATTATTAACAAAGCAATGTTAAAAGATCATATATGATATCATATGAATGTATATGATTCTTGAATAATTTAATAAAAATTATTTCACCATTATACAGGAGGTTAACCTACCCAAACCAAGGAAAAGTACAAGGTAAGGGTTATTTCACAATCTCTTCATTATCTGAGGTTGTTTATACGTAATAATCGACAGGGATCTCTTTATCATCCACATCCATGTTTCTTAAAAATGAATTTCAAAACATTTTTAATATTTACTAGAATATGTTATAAATTCATTTATACCCTTGTTTGACTTTTTATAAGAGGTTTATAAAGGAATCTTTCCATCGTTTTCCAAACAAGGTGCTTTTTAACCTTTTGGACAAAATCAAGGTAAGAATGTTTTTTTAACTTATACGACGGGTGCGGCTATTTTCCGCCATTATAAAATCATTGAAGCTTACCGTACAAGATTATAAGAATATTTTCAAAGAAAATGTTTTATTTTATAAATATATGACTCTTAAATGATTTCAAAAATAGAAACAGATATTTCTCTAAAAAGAGTTTTGATTTAATCTATGTCAACATCCTTTGATGGATTTTATGCTTATTTGAAGTTGATTTATTATGATACAAAACTTCTATATTGTATTGAAGGTTTTCTGATAAGTTTGAATGTGGATGTGATATTTTTATACCGTTCATAGTTTATGGTGAAGGTATTGACATTTCGTATGATAGTTTTAATACGAATTCTTATGTTATGTTTAAACCTTTTCATATGGGAATTCATTGGACTTAATGTGTGACGGGTGGAGCCCGCTATAGATCCTCGATGCATCGGTAGGTCTCATGAGACAAACTAGTGTCTTGGAACAAGGCCTTGACAAAATCTTATTTGTAGTCTTGGCACGAGGCCTTGGCTATGTGGTTATGATAGTCTTGCATTATGCATTCCATCATTATGAAAGTGGTTATTGATATTGCATGTGATTATTCAATTAGTAGAATATCCATGTGAATAAGTAAATGGATTTATTTCATTTCACTTTTTCCATACTATGTTGAAGTTCAGGTTTAAAAAGATTTTGTTTTAGTTATACATTGCTTTAAATGTTTATTCTTATTTATGAAAGTTTCCGCTATATTGTTATCCTTACTGGGCATTTGAGCTCACCACTTTTCTATGTTTTATTTTTTCCCAGGAAGTGAAGAAGTAAATTATGAATGACCTGCATGGATATTATGAGGGGATAATAGTGTGGATTATGGAGACAATATGTTGTAGTAGTAGTTTTTCACTTCATGATGTAAGGTAAAACATTATGAATATATCTACTGTTTCCAAGGCTACTAAACCAATTGGTCTTTCGAGATTTGATCTTTCTTGTGATCATGCCAATGTTATGTAATAATGAACCGACTCTGGGTAACTAGGGTCGGGGTGTTACAGTTGGTATCAGAGGAAGCTTAGTACAAACATTGGAAGCTAGATTTAGATAAACTCTGATTAGAGCATGTAGACCTAAGATGAACTTTGAGGATTAGTATAGAAGAACTTCCTAAAATTTTGGTATTGTAGAGATTTTGTGAGTTTTCCGAGAAATACATCCCTGTCTAGATACGAGCAGGTAGAGGCGGCTCTAGCACAGATGTACCTAGGGGTAAAACCCAGAAACACCACTTTCAGCTAGACTCGAATAGGAACTGGTGCACGACAACGGGCCTTGCTGCACTCTTGGTTACGACACTCTCAGGGGATATGCTTAGGATAACTCTCATTTTCTTTACAAATCATTATGAAGGGTTTATGAGTATATACATCCTCAAATGAAACATTTTTATGATTATGCATTATATCCAAATATAGTTCAATTTATGTTAAGTGTTCTATAAGTATGGGATTATGTATTTTGATTCACAAACTGATCTAGTTTATGCCATTGTTTAGAAATGGAGCATAGTGGAAGAAATGGAAACCATATCAATGCACGCACTCCATGTAGGGATTTCCTTCCTGATCAAGATAATTATAGTGGAGCTAGTGATGCAACTGGTGCTGATCAGCTAATCACCATACTGGGACAACTCACTCAGGTTATGAATAATAACCTTACCTGTATGGAGCACCCTGATCCGCAGCGTGGAGGATCAATGTTAGATCGATTCATGAGGCAACAACCACCAACATTCAATGGGGTTACAAATCCCTTAGTAGCTGAGCAATAGATATTTTCCCTAGAGAAAATATTTCAGGCTTTGGGGAGTAGTGAAAGGGAAAAAGTTATCATGGAAGTTTACTGCCTCACTGGAGATGCTGATCAATGGTGGTCATTGATTCAAAATATGAAGGAAGATGATAAAGTATCAAGTATGGAATGGAGGGAGTTCAAATATCTGTTTTTAGAAAAATACATTTCTCGCGACCATCGAGCAAATATGGAAAGGTAGTTTCTGAGTCTGAGACAAAAGGAGGATGAGAATGTCACAAAGTATGAGGCTAACTTTACAAGGTTAGAAAGGTATGCTGGAGATTATATACGTAACCCAAGAAGTAATATTGATCATTTATTTGATGGGTTAAAACCATTTCTCCGTCGAGCATTAGTCTCACAATCCTTTTCATCATACAAAGACATTGTCTCATGTGCTATCAAGACCTAAAAGGAATTCTCTAAGTCTTATGACTTTAAAACAATGCAAGAGAAGAAGAGACCTGCTGATCAATCTGGGAATGGAAATAAGGGGAAGAAGGGAAAGTTTGAATATCCATCATGTGGTAAATGTGGGAAGAAACACCCCGGTACTTGCTTGAAGGGAATGGGAGTCTGTTACAAGTGTGGTGAAAAAGGCCACCAAGCTCGTGATTGCAAGGGGATGAAGGGAGCTACCAATGTTCAGTGCTACAATTGCAGGGAGATGGGGCATTATGCAAATTAATGTCCTAACCGTCAGGAGAACTTACCTCAGAAAAGGCCAAGGGATCAAGGCCAAGCTTATGCTATCACTACTGCTAAGGTAGAAGCTCCGAAAGACGTGGTGGCAGGTAATTTAATGGTTTCCTCAAGTTTAGAAAATGCATTATTTGATTCTGGATCATCGCATTGTTTCATATCTTCCTAGTTTGCTAAGAAAATTAGATATTTCCAATTTGATTTAACAAGGGAGTTGTCAGTTAAAACTCCTAAGGGAAGTATAATTGCAACAAAGTTTTGTGAATCAGTCCCCATTAGAGCACATAAATGTTCTTTATCTACTGATCTCGTCGTCATACCTATGATTAAGTTTGATATAATCCTCGGTATGGACTGGATTTCAGACTATGATGCGAAGATTTATTCTAAGAAGAAAGAGGTTACGATTCTTGATGATGATGATATGGAACACCTTATCTTTAGAGCAGAATCGCCACCACCTAATTCTTATTTAGATCCACCCCCAGTAGCTCAACTAAATTCAATTATTGGGGAGGAAGAGAATGAAATAACTATGGGTGAGGAAAGGAATGTTCAAATAGAGGATGTACCTGTTGTGAAAGAATTTGTAGATGTATTTCCGGAAGATTTACCTGGACATCCTCCAGAATGAGAAGTTGAGTTTTCCATTGATTTAATTCCTAGATCAAGGCCTATATCAAAGACCCTTATAGAATGGCCACTGTAGAATTATTTGAACTAATGAAACAACTAGAGGGATTGAGTAATAAGGTATTTATTCGATCTACTGTTTCTCCATGGGGAGCCCGTGATCTTTTTGTTAAAATGAAAGATGGATCCATGAGGTTATGTATTGACTACAGGGAGATGAATGCTATAACAATAAAGAAAAAGTATCCCCTTCCACGCATTGATGATTTATTTGACCAAATGCATGGAGCTCAAAAATTTTCAAAGATTGACCTTCGATCTGGATACCATCAGTTGTGTGTGAAGAAGGAAGAAATTCCGAAGACAGCATTTCGAACCAGGTACAGGCATTACGAGTTTACTGTAATGACTTTTGGATTGACTAATGCACCCTCTGTATTCATGGATATGATAGATAGAGTTTTCAAGGAGTATCTCGATGAATTTCTGGTGGTATTTATTGATTATATCTTGGTATACTCCAAAATCTACGAAGATCATGAAAATCACTTGCGCATTATCCTAAAGGCTCTAAGAAGACATGAATTATCTGGGAAGTTTAGCAAGTGTGAATTCTGGCTTCCCGAGATTTCTTTTCTTGGCCATATTGTCTCTAAAGATGGAATCTCTGTTGATCCTTCTATGACTAAGGCAATCCAAGAATGGCCAGTACCGACGAGTATAACTGAGGTACGTAGTTTTATTGGTTTGGCAGTTTATTATCGACGTTTCGTCCAGAATTTTGCCCGATTGGCTAACCCATTAACGAAGTTCACACGTAAAGGGGTTACATTTGTTTGGACAAAAGAGTGTGAAGAATGTTTCAAAGAACTGAAGAGAAGATTAGTCAATGCTCTTATATTGACTCTACCATCGGGGAATGATGGGTTCGTTATTTATAGTGATGCATCGAAGAAAGGACTTGGTTGTGTCCTTATAAAGAATGATAGAGTTATTGCCTATGCATCACGAAAGTTGAAAATTCATGAACAAAACTATCCTACTCATGATCTCTAGTTAGAAGCTGTGATTTTGCTTTGAAGATATGGAGGCACTACCTCTATGGTGAAAAATGTGAAATTTATACTGATCACAAGAGTTTGAAGTATATTTTCTCACAAAAAGAACTCAACATGAGGCAAGGGAGATGGCTTGAATTACTCAAGGATTATGATTGCAAAATACACTACCACCCGGGGAAGGCAAACAAGGTGGCAGATGCTTTGAGCAGAAAAGATCATGGAGTTTTTTACAATATGATAATTGAAAGGGATCCAATTTTCATGGATCTAGTGAAGATGGACATGGGAATAACCAGGGAAGGAGAAACATCAATGATTATTCAAATGGTTGTCAAACCATATTTATTAGAAAGGATTAAGAGTTCTCAGACCGATGATGAAGAATTTTAAAAGAAGATTAAAGCTGTGAATGATGGGAGACTGAGAGGCTTTGTGTATGAAGATGGAATTTTGAAATTCGGGAAGAGAGTTTGTGTTCCCGATATACCTGATCTAAAAAGGTAATTTTTGGATGATGCTCATAGTTCCAATTTCTCTATACACCCTAGGAGCACCAAAATGTATAGATATTTGGAGGAACATTGTTGGTGGGACAACATGAAGAGGGAGATTGCTGATTTTGTGTCAAGATGTATGGTTTGTCAACAAGTGAAAGCTGGAAGGAAACAGCCTGGAGGAGTCATGCAACCTCTTCCCATACCGGAGTGGAAATGGAACAATATTACGATGGACTTTGTCATGGGGATACCAAAGACTCCTAGAAGGAACGATGTAATATGGGTTATTGTTGATCGCCTTACCAAGTCAGTACATTTTCTTTCTATAAGAGAAGATCTACAACTGGAACGTCTAGCAAGACTATATATTAATGAAGTTGTGAGACTTCATGGAGTACCCCTATCGATTGTTTCTGATCGTGATCCCCGTTTTACTTCAAGATTCTGGAAGAGTCTTCAGAAATCCCTGGATACTGAAATTCATTTGAGCACTGCCTACCACCCTCAGACAGAAGGACAATCAGAACGGACTATTCAAACCTTAGAAGACATGTTGAGATCCTGATCACTTGACTTTCAGGGTATGTGGGATCAGTATTTACCTCTGGATGAATTTTCCTATAACAATAGCTTCCATTCGAGTATTCAGATGACACCATATGAAGCATTATACGGAAAGAGATTTCGTACACCAACCTGTTGGGATGACATTGGTGAAAGAAAACATGTAGGCCCAGAACTGGTGGAGGAAACGATGGAAAAGGTGAAGGTAATCCAAAATCACATCAAAGCATCTCAAAGTAGGCAGAAGAGCTATGCCGATAATCGAAGGAAGGATTTGGAATTTCAAGTCGGTGATCATGTTTTCCTAAAGGTATCTCCATGGAATGGAGTCATATGTTTTGGTATGAAAGGTAAATTGAGTCCCAGGTACGTAGGACCCTTCGAAATTCTAGAACGAATTGGGGATGTAGCTTACCGATTGGCAATGCCGCCAAGTCTCTCCAAAGTTCACGTTGTGTTCCACGTATCTCTGTTGAGGAAATACATGCCTGACCCAACGCATGTACTCACCTATGAAGAATTAGAACTGGAACCTGATCTATCTTATTGTGAAGATCTCGTTAGGATTCTTGATACGAGAAAACAAGTACTGAGAAACCGGACGACACGTCTGGTAAAAGTTTTATGGAGAAACCATAAGATGGAAGAGGCAACGTGGGAACCCGAGGAACTTATGATGGAGAACCACTCGAGTCTTTTCATGTGATCAGTAATCTAGAAATTTTGAGGACGAAATTATTTGAAAGAGGGGAGAATGTAACACCCCAAGCTTCTACGATACGCTTCTCTTTGAATAATGTGATAGTGTGTGTTGTACGCAACACCGAGTTCTAACACACCATAACTAATCAAACTAGCCGTTATGAATAGTAATACCCAGTTTTTGAAATTATATATATTTTATATTTCCAAATGGACTTCATTTTTGGATTAGGAATATCTAATTTAGCCTAAGGTGATATTTTGGTACTTTTCGGATAACTTTAATATTTTGATAAATAGTGAAAATTACTAAACTTTAATTAAAAACAACTTTTTAATCAAAATAATTAATAGTGATAAATTATGAATTTGAGTGGTTTTAAAGTATATTTAGAATATATTTCTACCATTTAATTCAATGTTGTCCATTGGAAATAATTTTACAATTAAACCGGACATAAACAAGTGTTAATCTTTTGATAGTTATTATCTCTTAAAAACAAGCTTTTTGTTTTAACAATGGGAATTAATTTTAAATTAATTTCTGCCACTTATGTGTGTTGAATTTGGAAAAATTTATTCTATATTTGGAATCAGGATGATCAAATTGTGTAAATAGGTATCTTTTATTTTTAGACATTTTGAATAATTACTTCGGTAAATATTTTATTTACCATGGTTAAGGGTAAATCCGGTAAATAAGGGTTAAAAAATAATATTATAATAATACTAAATTACCCTAAAACGTGTCCTAGACTTATTGGTTGATACCTGTTCGACCATAGACATCTTTGGGTCGATTTTGGGACCCCTTGGAACCACTTGTAGTTGATAGGGACACTTAATTTTAATTAAGTTAAAATGAATTCAAAAATGACACAAGCATATATCTTTTAGAAAAACAATTATTACATAGGGTTATATATGTTGGATTTTAGACTATAAATATTCATTAGAAATATAAAAAGTTTTCCTACATAATGATATTTTATTTATAATTTTTATAGATTACAGAAGTTAATTTATTTATGACACAATGATGATGCAATAATTACCATAATAGTGAAAATTTAAAATAATTGATATTATAAATACCCAAATAAATATAATTTGAGACTTTTAATGAATTAAACTAATTTTATAGGATAATATGACATATTAGGATTGATGTAATTAAATTTTTTCTAAGTAATCATTCTGTTATGAGTTTCACAAAAATCAACTATTGAATAGTGTCAAAATTGACATAAAAGTGTTTTTAAAACAAATATTATATTATTAATTGATATTAAATTCCTAAAAATTTTATGTTCGGCCAAGAGACTTATATAATGATATATGTATCATTAATGGACCACTTGGGGGTCTCTTGGATGTATATAGTAAATTTATTAACCGTATAATATAAAAATACAAAGAGACATTGTAAAAGTGAAACTAATTAACTTAGAGTTAATACTTAAAGATAAGGTTAATATAAGTACCCAAACCTGTCTAACTTCTATTGGTTGACTGGTTTTCGTCCCATCCCCACCTTAACATTTAAATAATCCACTTTTGAGCCATTAGAAACCGAATATGAATTTATTATAAATTAATATTTCTATCTTTTCCAAAGGTGCCCCTCACCCCACTTATAAAAGGGCACTCCTCCTTCTCATTTCTTCACACCTTCAAAGCATTTTTGTTCGGCCACAATCTACCCAAATACCCTCCCAACATCCCTCAATACAACCTAGAGGCCTTATTGAGATCCGAAAGCCAACCTAAGGATCCCTTTTGATCAAATAAAAAGGAACAACCCGAAGAAGAGGTAATGATTTCACCACCCCTTTCCAAGTTCCTTTCTTCTTCCACTTCTTCTTTCTTTGTTATTACCATTATAAAATAATAACTCCAGTATCATATATATACATTGATGTTATTATAAATATGGTACAACCATATTCAGTATTCTATCCACCCTTTGAATAACATGTCACCATACATGCGTACGTACGGCTTACCGTCTCCACGTCGTGGTGTAATTGTTATTCAATATATTATTATTTGGATGGGTATAATAATGATGTGTAACTCCTATAAATAATAAATATAACATGTTAATTATTCTGTATATATGATATAACATCCATTTATATATTATTTTAATTTTAAAATAATGATATTGTCACTCGTGCGTACATACGGACTACCGTCTCCACGAACGCGATGAGATTCATTCTCCATCGTATCCATTCAAGTATAATTATCATTTGATGATTTAAAAATGATGTTTAAGGACTCGATATCATTCTTTATATGAATAATATACAACCTATCCATGAAAAACATGTCTTATGTAACAAAACATATAAAAGAAAATGAGTAAGTTAACACCCGAAACGACGATAATACTAAGATATTATTAACAAAGCAATGTTAAAAGATCATATATGATATCATATGAATGTATATGATTCTTGTATAATTTAATAACAATTATTTCACCATTATACAGGAGTTTAACCTACCCCAACTAAGGAAAAGTACAAGGTAAGGGTTATTTCACAATCTCTTCGTTATCTGAGGTTGTTTATACGTAATAATCTACTGGGATCTCTTTATCATCCACATCCATATTTCTTAAAAATGAATTTCAAAACATTTTTACTATTTACTATAATATGGGATAAAGTCATTTATACCCTTGTTTGACTTTTTATAAGAGGTTTATAAAGGAATCGTTCTGTCATTTTCCAAACAAGGTGCTTTTTAACCTTTTCGACAAAATTAAGGTAAGAATGTTTTTTTAACTTATACGGTGGGTGCGGATATTTTCCGCCATTATAAAATCATCAAAGCTTACCTTACAAGATTATAATAATATTTTCAAAGAAAATGTTTTATTTTATAAATATATGACTCTTAAATGATTTCAAAAATAGAAACAGATATTTCTCTAAAAAGAGTTTCGATTTCATCTATGTCAACATCCTTTGATGGATTTTATGCTTATTTGAAGTTGATTTATTTTGATACAAAACTTATATATTGTATTGAAGGTTTTGTGATATGTTTGACTGTGGATGTTCTATTTTTATACTATTCATAGTTTATGGTGAAAGTATTGACATTTTGTATACTAGTTTTAATACGAATGCTTATGTTATGTTTAAACCTTTTCATATGGGAATGCATTGGACTTAATATGTGACGGGTGGAGCCCGCTATAGCTCCTCGATGCATCGGTAGGTATCATGAGACAAACTAGTGTCTTGGCACAAGGCCTTGACAAAATCTTATTTTTAGTCTTGGCACGAGGCCTTGGCTATGTGGTTATGATAGTCTGGCATTATGCATTCCATCATTATGAAAGTGGTTATTGATATTGCATGTGATTATTCGATTAGTAGAATATCCATGTGAATAAGTAAATGGCATTGTTTCATTTCACTTTTGCCATACTATGTTGAAGTTGAAGTTTAAAAGGCTTTTGTTTTAGTTTTAAATTGATTTAAATGTTTATTCTTATTTATGAAAGTTTCCGCTATATTGTTATCCTTACTGGGCATTTCAGCTCACCCCTTTTCTATGTTTTATTTTTTCCCAGGAAGTGAAGAAGTAAATTATGAATGACCTACAGGGATATTATGAGGGGATAATAGTGTGGATTATGGAGACAATATGTTGTTGTAGTAGTTTTTCACTTCATGATGTAATGTAAAACTTTATGAATATATCTAGTGTTTCCAAGGCTACTAAACCAATCGGTCTTTCAAGATTTGATCTTTCTTGTGATCTTGCCAATGTTATGTAATAATGCACCGACTCTGGGTAACTGGGGCCGGGGTGCTACACTACATTTCTCAAAAACATTCCTACCTAGAAACCTTCATATAGCTTGAAAAACCCATGTTAGGGTTATAATATGGGGCCTATAAATCATTGTCGCTAGAAGGTTAATGAAAATAGAAATTATGGTTTCAATGTTGAGGGATATTGATTCTTGATAAAAATATATGGAGATTTAATAAAATAAATTAATTTACTAGTTTTCACATTATTTTTAATCAATAAAATGTACTAATAATATTCACTTTTAATTGTATAATAAAATTGAAAGATCATAATCCACATGATCCCTTAGACCAACATTAGAAAAAGAAAAACTCTTAACTAGAAGTAAATTCTAGGAGGGGTGTAGATGCCTTAAGGTTGTTCAATTCCATGAATAGAAATCCTAAATTCTATAATCCTCAATTCCTAGTCATCCTACTAAAGAGGTGAGTGATAAAGTGTTCCTTCTCTATGAAAAATATGTAAGTGATATGGTTGACATTCAATGTTTGGCAGTTTCATCAATGTCAAGTGATCTCATGAAGTCTCATGAAAATATGGATGTGTATAGAAAGAGTGAGCACCTATGTGGTCTTTATGAGGGGAGATAATGATATGAATGGGTTTATATTTCCAAATTTATCTTTTAGTTTATGATTGGAGACTATTCCAGAATTGAGCCTCATCTATTTATGATCATTTGCTACATTGAGAACCTAGAGGTTCAAGGGTATAAACTACACAAAGAATTGTGCACTGATCTCATTCAAGAATCACTCCCTCAAAGCGTATCCACCTTTGTTGTCAATTTTAATATGAACAAAAATGGTTTGTCTGTTCTATATATTCCCACTCTTCTTTGCTAAGTAGTTAAGGATATGATGCGTGAAAAACCTTTAGTCCTTATGGTGAGAAAATGGAAAGGTAATGAAAAGATCTATAATCCTAAATCTTATTTATGACCATCCATGAAAGGGGAGATCATGTGGAAAGAAAGCTTATTGGTTCTTGTATATTTCACATGAGTAAATAATGGTTAGTGGAAGAAAAAATACATCGATCCAAATAAGAAAGGTGAAGCCTTCGGTACATTTTTATTGACTGTGATTTTCTTACTTCTACAAATTGGTTATTAGATTCAGATTACAGTGCTCAAATAGGTATTCAGATATCGATACCATGAAGTTTTACAAAGATAGACTAAGGGGAGGTTTCTCTATGAACAACCAATGAATATTTACTTGTTGATGTAGCTATTAGGGACTACCGGGTCACATAGTCGACCAGAATGATCTTGGTTTTGAATGGTTTTTATTATGTGTCATATGTTACCAAAAACATTATTTTTGTATCCATAAATAAAACAAATGTATTTATTTTCAAATTTTGGAATAAATGTTTCTTATTTTATAAATATATATTTTTTATTGTAAATCAAACTTAAACGGTAGTCTTTAGTTGTTGGATTACATGAACCATGTAATGAAAATCGATAGCAACGGTAATTCACATGATGCATACGACACCCAACATTGGAATCACTTGGAAAGTCATGAAAACAAAACATTCATGGCTAAATTACAATAATATGGATATTTATATTATTTTTAAATAAAACAACTTGCTGTGTGTTGCACATTTTTACAAAGATGATCAAATCCCTATTTAGTGGGAATGGTGAAAGGGGTAAATAACTTCTAGTATTAGTTTATACCATTGTGTGTGGACTATTTCCTATTAAATAAGGGGGTGTATACTCATACCTCATAACTTCAACATATTTTTTAACTAGATATGAATATGTATACATAATTATGTATAAGTTTTATTATTTTGATAAATTCTTGGAGTACATGAATGAATTTCAGAACCAAATTACTTAGATGATTAAAAAATCCACTCAAACCATGGTGGATAATATCTTAATCAATACATAATTGATTAATGATATGATTTTAGGGATCCTATCCTAACTCACTCATCCTTACACACCTCAGTGAGATTAAGTATGATAATGGAGGAATTGTATGTTCTTCTACATTGTGAGATCAATATTGGGTCATGTGATTCTTCCATTATCATTTTGAGGATGCACATTACCAACAACAACAAATATACTAAACCATGTACCAAATATATAAATAAATGTTATTCCATATGAATTTTGGAGTGTATGAAAACCCATGTAATCTAATTTACTTGTGTTAAGAAGAAAAGCATTTGTTAAGGACCCTTTAGGTAACAAACATACACCACAAAGCACAAAGTGAACCTTTATAGGATAACCCAAGGAAAAAAGTAGATATTACATATAAAAACTCTTAGAACAAAGTGTTATATTGAAAAGACATTCCATATTCAATGAGATGGAGAGCATCTCTAAAAGAGATAATAGGAGTGAGTTAGGATTTGATGAAGTTGAGCCTCAAGGTACAAAAGAGTTTGAAGAAGAACAGATTCAATAAAGCCCCATGGAAGATGATACTGTTTTGGAGACACAAGTACAATGTAGGATTAAAAGAGTGGTTAGAGATCTAGAATTTTATGGTTTTATTGTCTCTAGAGATAATGACTCATTATTAGTTGAAAATAATGGTTCTATAACCTAAAAAAGAAATATGTGTCAAAAATATTGGCATGTGGAAAGAGGTAATGAATTATAAAATGGATTCTTTGTACCAAAACCAAGTTTGGGTTTTTATAGATCCTCTAGTAGATGTATAGACTACAAGGTGAAAATGTAACTTCAAGAAGAAAATGGACATGGAAAGGCAAGTAAGTACTTATAAGTAATGATTGGTTGCTAAAGGTTTAAAAAAATTATAGGCATTGACTATGATAAAACCATTTCACCAGTTTCAGTTCTAAAAAACCTCTGAATTATACTTTCCATTGTGAATTACCATTACTATGATATTTGGAAAATGGATGTCAAAATATCATTCCTTAATAGGAACCTTCAAGAATATGTCTATGTGAATCAACTCAAAAGGTTTGTGGCTCCAACGGTTTATAATAAGTTGTGGAAACTATAAATATCCATTTATGGAATAATGAAATTATCTCTATCACGAAACATTCATTTTGTTGAATCCATAATGGAATTTGGCCTCATAAAGAATGAGTGTCAACCTTCTGTCTAAAAACAGTTTCATGAGAGTGTATTCATTCTCTTAATAGTATATGTTGGTGGAATATTACTCATGGGAAAGTAAATAATAGTCTTACAATCTATTAATATATAGTCGAATAAGTTCTTCTCCAAAAAGCACATGGGTGAAGAAACAAATATTTTTTAGATAAAGATCCATCATGATAGATCGAAGATATTGATAATCCTAATTGAAAGTGTATAAATTGAAAAGAAACTAATGAAATTCATTATAGAACAATCCCATAGGGTATTTTTGCTAGCATCACAAGGCATTCATTATTCTATTAAAATGTGTCTTTAGACACACGAGGATAGAAATAAATTGATAATGATTCCATAAATTGTAGTTATTGGGTTAGTCATGTATGTTATCAAATATACTAGGATAGATATTTCCAACTCATTGAGTGTGGTAGGATGATATCATGTTGTTCTAGGTTACCACAATTGGATAGAATTCAAGACTGGCCTTAATTATCTTAGGCAGACTAATGATATGTTCTTGGTCAATAGAGGATATGAAGATCTATTCATCAGAGTATATGCATATGACAATTTCTAAACTGATGAAGATGACATGAAGTCACAAATGGGATACATATTTTCCTTTAATATAGGTTTTTTGAGTTCTAAGAGCCCAAAGTAGGATGTGGTTTCATATTCTATAGTAGAGTTTGAGTATATTGTGACTTCTGAGGCAGCTAAGGAAGTAGTATGGAAGCACATCATTTTACAAGATATTGATGTGTTACCTAGTATGAAATATCCTATCAAACTATATCGTGGTAATACTATAGTGGTGGCTCTCACAAAATTTCCAAGGTCATATTATAACATCATGCGTTTTTAAAAGAAAGTCGATGTTCAGTAGCGTACTTCATACACCACATTGAGCTTAAACAAAGAACTAAATATTATTATTTAATATAGTAGATATCTCCTAGTAGTTAAAATTGAAGAAATTAATAGTGTTAACTAAATAATAAAAATATGGTATAATAATTTGTATGTAATGATTCACTGGTTACCAAATTAACTTAAATGAAACTAAAAATCCATTGATATAAATGATGTGTTTTTATAAAAAACAATGTTTATAAAATAAGTAAAATCACACTTTTTAGATTATATTAATTAAATAATAATTCAATATAATTTTTAAAATTTGTCTTCTATTTTTTCTAAATAATATAAAAAATCAAACTTAATTTTATATAAAAAGGAGTATTTTTTCAAAAAATGCAGATTTATCGCATTTTGATGGAAGACTCATTTTTAAATTTTTTTTTACACTTTAATAAGTGATATTTTGATAAAATAAACTTCTTATTTAGAAAAATTATATCATAATTTACTTCGGATGAAATTTTTGTATTTTTCTGATAACTTTCATATTTTAATGAACAGTGAAATTTACAGCTCTTTAATTCAAAATAGTTTTTTCGTCAGATTTATTTATATAGTTAAGTTATACATTTAATAGGTTTTAAATTTTACTTATATTATGTTTTTATCACTTAATCCAATTTTTTATATTGGAATTAATTTCACATTGAAATTTGATATAAATACATGTGAATCTTTTGATTGCTTTTACTTTTTAAAAACCTACATTCTCATTTTGTCAATGTATATTAATATTAAATTAATTACTACAACTTATACATTTCAAATTTTTAAAAATGGATTAAATATTTGGAATTAGTGGGTCCAAATTAGGTTAATAGTTCACTTTTATATTATATATATTATAAACTATAACTATTGTGATTTTTTACCACGGTAAAAGGTAAATCGGGTAAATTAGGGTAACAAAAAATTTGATAAGGACAAAAAATTTACCCTAAAACCAACCAAATTCAAATCAGATGAATAAAAGTAGACCCTTAACACATAAGGGTCTTAATTTATTCATAAAATGTAATTTTTCAATGAAATTGATACAAATATTATTAAAATAAAAGAAAGTTACAACATGTCACCCTTTTATTTATTATAAGTACAATAATTTCAATTTAAAGATAAACATGATAAAACATTGATAGAAAATAGTCTCCAGAAATATAATGAATTTATATAAATGGTCTGAATTTATCATGATTTTAGATGTTAAATAATTACCAAAAATATTGACACAACAGTAAAACAATAATTATTTCATTAATATAAATCTCAATTAAATGATAACAAAAATATTAAAATAAATATATTTTGATCAAATTAGTATACTGCATGAGTTTTAATGATTATTATGAAATATTATAATTTCATTAAGTTAATTTATTCAAAGTTATCTCATTTTATGTCTTTTCATTAAATTCAATGAAATGTATTGTATCAAAATTGACACAATTGATATTTTATAAAAATAATATATTATTAAATTATTTAAAAATCATAAAAATATTAAAAAATTAAAAATTGGCTATGATAAGATCTAAAATTTCATTAATTTTTAATTTATGGGTACTTGACCGCATATAAGATAAATTTATAGCCTCTTCATATTAAAAATATGGTTACCACAATTAAATCTAAAAAAGAATAATTAATGATAAACCAAAATGATAAGGTTTAAAATAAAATCAATACATATATAAAAATTATTGGATGATTTTTTTTAGAACTATCCACATAATATATCTAAATAAATTTTTTTTGACCATTTTGAATCGGAATTTAATTTATATTAATTTAATATTTTAATAATTGCAAAGGGTGCCCCTCCCCTATTCTATAAAAGTCACCCACTCTTCTCTAATATTCACACATCACGAACCATTTTCTAGAACAATATATTTCTAAAACCGTTCCTAAAATCCATCCCAACATTTTTTAGGCCTTATTCTAGTCATAATACCCTCTGTATAGGTGATAGGTTCTCTTCAAAGGTGGTCAACCGAAGAAGAGGTATTGTTTTATTCAAGTATTTCTATTGTTTTTTCCTTTACATTCTTAGAATCTCCTACAAACATGATGATATAATTACCCCAGTATCTAAAATATACTTATATGCTATTATTTTAGTATCATTACTTAAATACAACTCCACTTCTATTAAATGGGAAAGGAATTAATCATTGGTGTGTACGTGTGAACTATCACCTCCACGAACCAATCTAATTTATTTTCCATTACTATCTCTCATGACATGTTATAATAATGGTATTAATATTCATATGTGATATTCATGACTTATTAATCATTATTATCTAATAATATATCAATTACATTGTTACTTCAATGAACAGAAAATTGATAACATCACTCATGCGTTTGTGTGAACTATCACCTCCACAAAGCGATGTGATTCATGCTTATTCACCACATAACATGTATGATATATGTAATTATATGTAAATGATTAATATGATATTAATTATTATATGATAATTAGTAAACTATAAAATAATAATTACCTTACTTCCATAATTATCAATGAAAAATGAAGACGTTACTCATCCGTACATACGGCTTACAGTCTCTATAATGATAACATCTTTTTTTTTCATGACCATAATTAATGGTTTGATTTAAAAATTATTATTAGTTTATAAATTTTAATATTATTTCATTAATATAATTTTGTAGATGATGGAATTATGACCACATGGACAATTTACATCATAACAAGACCATTTTTCACTCAAGTACCGAATATCGACAAAATGTTTGATATTAAAAAATTATTTAATTTTTATAACTGGGTAATAAGTTATATAAATTTAATAATAAACATGAAAATGGATCTAAATAATTTATAAATTAACCTAATTTTATTATTTAGGACAATAATGATTGTACCTGATGAGTCAGACTCAAGGAAAAGGATTTTTTGTCAATCTCTTTTCATTGAGGCACATCTTGATGTTATGAACCTTTTTTATCTTATAATGTTTATATACAATCCTTTTGACACATTATGTCATGGATTATCATATTCTCATGATATTTAAAGTTCATTTAATGTTATTGTTTAATGATTTTTATTCAGGTGTTTATCATTTGGTAAGGCACTCTTTAACTAAAACATCATTTTAAATGTTTTAAAATTTATTATTCTAAAACATTATATTTCATGTACATGTTCTCAAAATGGGTTTTAAGAATTAATTTATATGGAAATGGATGTTTTAAAATGTTAATTTATTTCAAAAGTTTCAAAGTGGTATGAAAAATCAGGATTCAAAATCCTCTTTATGATGTTTTTAAATGGTTTTGGAAATGGGATGAATATTTCAATATCTTGAAATAACTTATGATTTCAAATATAATTTTATGAGTGAAATGTTGATAATTGAAATCTATTTTTTATGATTAAATAATGGTACTTGTACATTTTACGGGTGGTTAAATGATAAACCAGAGACATGTGGTTACGTGATAAACCAATAATGGGTGGTAACATAATGACCTAGATAGAGGTGGTTACATGATAAACCAAATATGGTTCATTATGTTATAACATACAATACATTGGTTATGGAATTTAGCCGTTTTTTTATTCCATCTGTAAGAGTGATATGTGTGTAATATTCTATATGGTTTTCCAATTTAAGCATCATTATGTCTGATGTTACCTTATATTTATTATATATCCTTGCTATGGGTTTTATGGAAATATTTTGATTATGAAAATGAAAGATATGAACTTATATTCTGTGAATAGTATTTACTACTTCTTAAATTTGGAGATTATTACATTTTGATAAATTATTCATGGACTAAATTTTTTCACATGTCTAATAATTTTCCATCATTGTGTATCACTTACTAAGATTTTTATGATCATCCCTAGTTTTAAAATGTTTTCCACTGGATTTAAGGGAGAATAGAGACAAGGATTGGATCAAGAGAATAATTTTTATGACTAAACATTAAAAGAAACCATGTTTTATTTTAATACTATTTTTTTGTGAAATAAAATTTATAGTGTCTACCTTGTAAAACATTAGTTGTTATGTAAGAGCTACAGGCTAATACTCTAAAACTCTAAACCAAGAATATTTTTTCAAGGTATGAAAGTGAATTCTATGTTGAATTAACTATGTTATATAAATAATAATGTCGGTTCTCTATAGTTATTATTAGTGCATGGTTTAGATACCTTTAGAGGTTAGGGTGTTATTTAAGAATAATTGAAAAGTTGTATATAACCATAATGGTTAGCATATTAGGAAGAGACCTAGTATAAGGACCTGACCTTAACACATTACATAGTCATGAATTAAATGAATAATTAACATAGAGGACCTTTTTAGGTTTAGAGTTTTATAGAATTAGGACATAACTATTACATCTCAAATGATTACAAAGTAGACACTTCTACTAAGTTTCCATAAAATGAAAACTCTTAAAATGAAATGTTTCTAGTTCCATGTTTTAGATAGCATGTCTTTCCTTGATCCCATCCATGACCCTATTCATCTTTAAGTCCTCTGGAAAACATTTCAAAAACTTGGGATGAGCATAAAAATCCCAGTAAAGGATACACAAAGAAGGAAAATTGTTAGTTTTTAAAAAACAACAAGTAAACCATGAATACTTTATCAAAGTAATAATTTTCACCTTTATGAAGTACTAAATACTCTTCCCTGAATAAAAGATCACTACCTACCCTTTGTAACCAAAAGATTACCATAAAACCCAAATAATGAACCAATAACATATAAATGTCACTTGGGACATAAACATACTTAAATGGAATAACCATACAGTCGACTTCCACATATATCACTAAATGGAATAGCCATACAGCTGAGTTCCATACCCAATGCATTGAAGGTTATAATGTAACCACCCATCCAGGTATTCACGGAACCACCCGTCATGTGGTTTATCACATAACCACCCATCAAATGTCCAAGTACCATTATAAAATCATAAGACATAAAACAAATATAATGGAAAGAAATCATTTCCACATTTCGATCACAATATATCACTTAAATATATTGACATAACAAATCCATTATAAAAACCATTTTCAATACCAAAACACATAAAATAGTATATGGTATTTATTTCATTTTAAAAACATTACAACTTGTTGAGGAAGCCAAATACTAAATAATACTCATGGCGGCAGAAAAGGTCGTTGTCACCGCATACGTTAAAAAAACATTCCTTTTTGTCATTTAGTAAAATGCTTCATAGAAAAAGATTCCCTTTGAATGAAATGAAATGTTAATGGTGTTTTACACAGTGTATAAAATAAAGTCTTGTATTATAACAAAATATGCCTCAATGAAAGGATATTGAGACAAAGTCCCTTACAAAGACAGTATCCTTAGATTAAGGAAAATAAATTACTTAATTATGTGTGACAAATACAAATACACTCAATATAAGTGGATATTATGTGTAAAACAATCAGATTAATTCACACATATTCATAGAATGACATATTCAAGGAGTACAAGTTTAACCCAAATAATTGAAATTGAGTTAAGAAGTTCCCTTGAAAAAATTAAAAAGCCTAACGGCGTCACTTTAAAATTGAAAAAAATGAGTTGATGAGAGAGAAAATAGTATCTCATCACTTGGAAATAAAATTTAAATCATTAAGGATATAGAGGAACATATCCCAACATAAGAATATGTAAATTAAAATACCCAACAAAAAGAAGTCTTTTAAAAAGAGGAGGGTGAAAGGTTCCCTTACCGATTTGGGTAACTTTCGAAACGTACACCCCATGAAATAAGGGTCATACAATGAAGATGTAAATACCAATAAATTAAATTATATTACACAAATAATACAATAATGGGTAGTACACATACCACACAAAAGGAAATAGTGGAAAATGTAGCATAAATCTCACTGGAACAAAAAGTGTGATAAAAACCACTTACCTCGTTGTGATCAATCGAGTCGTATGACCAAAAGATAATAAACACCAAATGAATCACATAATACCATGAATATAAATAGAATCATGATAATATATATTAAAGGTCATTACAAAATAAACCACATGCAATAAATAAGTGGCTAACAATGTAAATCTCATGTAATTAAAAGTGAGATAAGAAATCCCATACGAAAATTTGGCAGCCTAATGGCACCACTTAAAACTCCAAAAAAATGGTTTGATGAGATCAAATAGGGTCTTTCACCATATGAACATAAAAATTACAGTAAGAGGGATATAAAATAACATCCCCCAACATAAGAAATATGTGCTTTAAAGGAATGACATAAAAGAGATTACTTAAAAAGGAAGAGAGAGGTAGGATCCCTTACCTCAAGTCCAACTTGTCTTGTTCGTTTCATTATATTCATGAATAATAAACATTGGTCAGTTTATAATTTCTTAATAACCTCATTTTAAGATTATTATTCAGTTAATATCACATATTATAATGTTATATTAATTGGTTAATAATGGGAGTTCATATCAGGCGTTTTTGTCGATGTTCGGCACATGAGTCAAAATCGAACTTGTTGGAAAGGAATTTTCCATGTAGTTATAAGTAAATCATCTCCAGAATAGTATTAATGATTTAAATATCATATATATCCAGTATATATTCATTATATACTATTTCAGAACATTTGGAGATAAAAAGAAATGAAATGCACCGTTCATGGAGACCGTAGGCCGTATATACGCATGAACGATACTTTCATTTCATTGGCACATTAATTGAATTAAACCTTGATGAGATATATATATATATATATATATTATAATTCCAGTATAATATATATTTTATATAGGTCACATAAGTTCATCAATTTCATTCTTTATACATTCCATGTATTGCATGAATGAGTCACATCACTCGAGGGGGCGGTAGTCCACACATCCTCAAATTAAATTATCGCATTTTCAGAACATGCAAAGCATAAAGGTATGTATTAAATATAAAATACATAAGCATAGAGAATAAATAAATACAATATATATCATAAATAAATATAGTTCCATCATAATGGCCACCATGAGAGGAGGTAGGATAAGATAGAACAATCATCATTTCGTGAGGCATAAATTCTCCATCCACAGAAACAGTATGTTCTCTAACCATTAGACGGATGTGTGTGTAAGTGTAGCTCGAATCCATATCATAAAAAAATCCAAGTATATTTAAGATACTAGTTTTGTTACAAAATAAAGTAATAAAAAGAGTTTAGGGGGTTGGAGAAGCAAAATAAAACAAAAGAGCATTAGGGAAGACTTTACCTTTAAATCGGGTAACTCCCCTTGGTTTGAACCAAAAGGGTTTCTTGAGGAGCTTTCTATAATGCCCCAAACCCAGTTACCCAGAGTCGGTGCATTATCACATAACATTGGCATGATCACAAGAAAGATCAAGTCTCTAAAGACCGATTAGTTTAGTATCCTTGGAATAACTAGATACATTCATAAAGTTTACATTACATCATAAAATGAAAACTACAACAATATATTCCCCATATTCCACACTCTTATTCCCTCATACTATCCCTGCAGGTCACTCATAAATTAATTCTTCACATCCTGGGAAAAATAAAACATAGAAAGGGGTGAGCTCAAATGCCCAGTAAGGATAACAATATAGCGGAAACTTTCATAAATAAGCTTAAACATTTAAGGCAATGTATAACTAAAACAAAAGCCTTTTAAAATTGAACATCAGCATAATATGGCAGAAATAAAATGAAATAATACCATATTCGTATTCACATGGATATTATACTAGTCGAATAATCACATTCAAAATCAATAACAACTTTCATAATGATGGAATGCATAATTCCAGACTATCATAACCACATAGTCAAGGCCTCGTGCCAAGACTAAAAATAAGATTTTGCCAATGCCTTGTGCCAAGACACTAGTTTGTCTCATGAGACCTACTGATTCATAGAGGAGCTATATCGGGCTCCACCCGTCACTTATTATTTCCAATGCACTCCTCATATGAACAGGTTTAAACATAACATAAACATTCGTATTAAAACTAGCATACGAAATGTCAATACTTTTTCCATAAACCATGAATGGTATAAAAATAACACATCCACAGTAAAACATATCACAAAACCTTCAATACAATATGGAATATTTGCATCATTATAAATAAAGTTCAAATAAGCTTAAAATCCATCAAAGGATGTTGACATAGATGAAATCAAAACTATTTGAGAGAAATATCTATTTTTTGAAATCATTTAAAAGTCACATAAATATAAAATAAAAGTTTTACTTTGAAAATATTCTTAGAAGCTTTTAAGGGAATATTATAAGATTTTATAACGGTGGAAAATAGCCGCACCCACCATATAAGTTAAAAAAAGGCATTCATACCTTAATTCTGTCGAAAAGGTTAAAAAGGACCTTGTTTGGAAAACGATGGAAAGATTCCTTTATAAACCACTTATAAAAAGCCAAAAAAGGTTATAAATGACATTAACACCTATTCTATAAAATATCAAGAATTTTTTGAAATACATTTTTATGAAACATGGATGTGGATGATAAAGGGTTCCCAGTAGATAATTACGTATAAACAACCTCGGATAATGAAGAGATTGGGAAATAACCCTTACCTTGTACTTTTCCTTAGTCGATGGTATTTTAAACTCTTGTATAATAGTTAAAACATTGTTATTAAATTATACAAGAACCATATAAATAATTATGAAATCATATATGATCATTTCACATTGATTTTTTAATAATATCTTAGTATTATCATTGTTTTGAGTGTTAACTTACTCATTTTCTTTTAAATGGTTTGTTACATAAGTAGTGTTTTTCATGGATAGGTTGTATATTATTCATATTAATAATAATATCAAGTCCTTAAACATTATTTTTAATCATTAAATTAGAATTAGTCTTGAATGGATACGATGGGGAATGAATCTCATCGCGTCCGTCGAGACGGTAGTCTGTACGTATGCACGAGCGACAATATCATTCTTTTGATATTAAAATAATATATAATTGGATGGTATATCATATATAAATAATATTTATCATGTTATATTTATTATTTACATGAATTATACATCATTATTATACCCATCCAAATAATAATATATTGGATAATAATTACACCACGATGTGGAGACGGTAAGTCGTACGTACGCACGTATGGGGACATGTCATTCAAAGGATGGATAGAATACTGAATATGGTCATACCATATTTATAATAATATCACAGTATATAGGAGATAATGGATTTATTATTTCAGAATAACAATGAAAGAATAAGTTGAAGAAGAAAGGAACTTGAAAGAGGGTGGTGAAAACATTACCTCTTCTTCAGGTTCTTCCTTTTGATTTGATCAAAAGGGATCTTTAGGATGGCTTTCTGATCAAACTAAGGCCTCTAGGTTGAAGTGAGGGAATTTCAGAGAGTATTTGGGCAGGGTTTTTCCGAGACAAAAGGCTTTTAATGTGTGATTTAGTGAGAAGGGGAAGTGCCCTTTTATAAGAGGGGTAAGGGGCACCTTTGGAAAATCTTGAAATATTATTTAATAATAAATTCAATTATTTTATAATAAATTAATATTCTGTTTATAATGCCTCCTAAGTGGATTATTTAAATTTTAAGGTGGGTATGGGTCTAAAACCACTCAACCAATAGGTTTCAGACTAGTTTGGGTCACTATATTAACCTTATCTTTTAGTTTTAACTCTTAGTTAATTAGTTTGACACTTACCATGCCACTTTGTATTTTTATGTTATATAGTTAATAAACATACTATATACCTCTAAGAGACCCCCAAGTGTTCCATTAATGATACACCTATCATGATATAAGTCTCTTGGACGAACCTTATATTTTTAAGAATTTAATATCAATTAATAATATAATATTTGTTTTAAAAACTCGTTTATGTGAATTTTGGAACTATTCAATAATTGATTTTCGTTAAAGTCTTAACAACTTCATTAATTCAAAAAAAATTATTCAAGAAATCCTATAATGTCATATTAATAAATAAAATTCTTGGATGTCATCAAAACGTTCAAATTATAATAATTATAACATTTATAATACCAATTATTTGATTCTTTCATTAATAAGGAAAATACTGCATCATTATTGTGCCATAAATAATATTAATTATTAAATGTATAAAAATTATAAATAAAATACTATTATGTATGAATTTTTTTTATTTTTTTAATGAATATTTATAGTGGAAAATCCAACATATATAACCCTATGTAAAAATTGTTTTTCTAAAAGATATATGCTCATGTCTTTTTTGTATTTATTTTAACTTAATTAATATAATGTGTCATTATCACTTACAAGTGGCTTCATGGGGTCCCAAAATCGACCCAAAGATGCCCATAGTCGAACATGTATCAACCAATAAGGTTAAGAAACGTTTTAGGGGAATTTATTATTTTTATAATATTATTTCTTACCCTTATTTACCGGATTTACCATTTAACCATGGTAAATAAAATATTTACCAAAGTAATTATTCAAAATGTCTAAAAATAAAAGTTACCTATTTACACAATTTGGACTTCTTGATTCCAAATATAGAATCAATTTTTCCAAATTCAAAACATAGAAGTGGAAGAAATTATTTTAAAATTAATTCTCGTTGTTAAAAATAAAAGAGTGTTTTTAGAGATAATAACTATCAAAATATTGACACTTGTTCATTTCTGGTTTAATTGTGAAATTATGTCCAATGACCAAAATTGTATTAAATGGTAAAAATATATTCTAAATATACTTTTAAACCACTCAAATTCATAATTTATCACTATTAATTATTTTGATTAAAAAAGTTGTTTTTAATTAAAATTTAGTAAATTTTACTATTCATAAAAAATATAAATGTTATCTGAAAAGTTCCAAAATTTTACCCTAGGCTAACTTCGATATTCTGAATCCAAAAATGAAGTCAATTTTTAGAGATAAAATTTATAAAATTTCAAAAAGTGTGTATTACTATTCATATTGGCTAGTTTGATTGGTTGTGGTGTGTGTGTTAGAACTCGAAGTTGCGTAAAACACACACTACTATATTATTCAAAGGGAAGCGAACCATGGAAGCTTGGGGTGTTACATTCTCCCCTCCTTCAAATAATTTCTTCCTCGAAATTTCTACAATACTACCACTTGAAAAGACTTGGGTGTTTCTTCATCATAAGTTCCCCGGGTTCCCATGTTGCCTCTTCCATTTATGGTTTCTCCACAAAACCATTACCAGACGAGTCTTTCGGTTTCTTAGTGCTTGTTCTATCGTATCAAGAATCTTGAAGGGATCTTCGCAGTAGGATAGATCGGGTTCCAGTTCTAATTCCTCATATGTGAGTATATGCGTTGGGTCAGGCATGTATTTTATCAATAGTGATACGTGGAACATATCGTAAACTTTGGAGAGATTTGGAGGCATTACCAAACGGTAAGCTACAGCCCCAATTCGTTCTAGAATTTAGAAAGGACCGATATACTTGGGACTCAATTTACCTTTCTTTCCAAAATGTATAACTTTCTTCCATGGAGATTCCTTCAAAAAAACATGATCTCCCACCTGAAATTCCAAATCCTTTCTTCGGTTGTCAGCATAGCTCTTCTGCCTACTTTGAGCAGCTTTGATGTGGTTTTGGATTACCTTCACCATTTAAATCGTTTCCTCCAGCAGTTCTGGGCCTACAATTTTTCTTTCACCAACGTCATCCCAAAGGGTTGTTGTGCGACATCTCTTTCCATATAATGCTTCATATGGTGCCATTTTAATACTCGAATGAAAGCTATTGTTATAGGAAAATTCTTCCATAGGTAAATATTGATCCCACAAACCTTGAAAGTCAACTGAGAAAGATCTCAACATGTCTTCTATGGTTTGAATAGTCCGTTCCGATTGTCCATATGTTTGAGGGTGGTAAGCAGTGCTCAAATGAAGTTTAGTATCCAAGGCTTTCTGAAGACTCTTCGAGAATCTTGAAGTAAAATGGGGATCACAATTAGAAACAATCAATAGGGGTACTCCATAAAGTCTCACCACTTCATTAATATATTGCCTTGCTAGACGTTCAAGTGGTAAATCTTCCCTTATAGAAAAAAATGTGCTGACTTGGTAAGACGATCAACAATGAACCATATTGCATCATTCCTTCTAGGAGTCTTTGGTAGCCTCATGACAAAGTCCATCATAATATTTTTCCATTTCCACTTCGGTATGGGAAGAGGTTCCATGACTCCTACAGGCTATTGCCTTCCAGATTTCACTTGTTGAAAAACCATATATCTTGAAATAAAATCAGGAATCTCCGTCTTCATGTTGTCCCACCAAAAATGTTCCTTCAAGTCTCTATACATTTTGGTGCTCTGAGGGTGTATAGAGAAATTGGATCTATGAGCATTGTCCAACAATTCCCTTTTTAGATCAGGTATATTGGGAACACAATGTATCTTCCCAAAAATTAAAAATTCCATCTTCATGCCCAAAGTCATTCAATCTCCCATCACTCACAGCTTTAATATTCCTTTGAATCACTTCATCACCGGTCTGAGAACTCTTTATCCTTTCTAGTAAAGATGGTTTGGCAACCATTTTAAAAAGTATTGATGTTTCCCCTTCCATGGTAATTCCCATATCCATCTTCACTAGATCCATGAAAATAGGATTCCTTTCAATTCTCATCATGTTCAAAACTCCATGATAATTTTGGCTCAAAGCATCTTCCACCTTATTTTCCTTCCCCGGGTGGTAGTGTATCGTGCAATAATAATCATTGAGTAGTTAAAGCCATCTCATTTGACTCATGTTGAGTTATTTTTGTGAGAAAATATACTTCAAACTTTTGTGATCAGTATAAATCTTATATTTTTGACACCATAGAGGTAGTGAATCCATATCTTTAAATCAAAGATCATAGATTCTAATTCGAGATCATTAGTAGGATAGTTTTTCTCATGAATTTTCAACTGTCGTGATGCATAGGCAATCACCCTATCATTCTGTATAAGGAAACAAACAAGTCCTTTCTTCGATGCATCACTATAAATAAAAAACCCATCATTCCCTGATGATAGAGTCAATATAGGATCATTGACTAATTTTCTCTTCAGTTCATCAAAACATTCTTCACACTCTTTTTTCTAATCAAATTTAACCCCGTTACGCGTGATCTTTGTTAATGGGTTAGCCAATCGGGAAAAATTATGGACGAAACGTCGATAATAACCTACTAAACCAATAAAAATGCGTACCTCAGTTATACAGGTAGGTGCTGGCCATTCTTGGATTTCCTTGGTCTTAGAAGGATCAATAGAGATTCATCTTTAGAGACAATATGGCCAAGAAAAGAAATCTCCTGAATCTAGAATTCACACTTGCTAAACTTCCCATATAATTCATGTCTTCTCAGAGCCTTCAGGATAATGTGCAAGTGATTTTCTTGATCTTCATAGTGTTTGGAGTATACTAAGATATCATCAATAAATACCACCACAAAATCATCGAGATATTCCTTGAAAACTCTATTCATTAGATCCATGAATACAGAGGGTGCATTCGTCAGCCCAAAAGGCATTAACGTAAACTCGTAATGCTTGTACCTTGTTCGAAATGCTGTCTTTGGAATGTCATCCTTCTTCACACACAACTGATGGTATCCAGATCGAAGTTCAATCTTTGAAAAGTATTGAGCTCCATGCAGTTGGTCAAATAAATCATCAATGTGAGGTAGGGGATACTTGTTCTTTATTGTTAGAGCATTGATCTCCCTGTAGTCGATACATAACCTCATAGATCCATCTTTAATTCTAACAAAAAGAACATGGGCTCCCCACAGAGAAACACTAGGGAAAATAAATCCTTTATTACTCAATTCCTCTTGTTGTTTCTATAGTTCAACTAATTCCAAAGTGGCCATTCTATAAGGTGTCTTTGATATAGGCCTTGATGCCGGAATTAATTCAATGGAAAACTAAACTTCTCGTTCTGAAGGATGTCCAGTTAATTCTTCGGGAAACACATCTACATATTCTTTCACAATACGTAAATCCTCTATTTGAACATTCCTTTCTTCACCCAAAATCATTTCATTCTCTTCCTCCCGAATAATTGAATTTAGTTGAGCTACTGGGGGTGGATCTAGATAAGAATTAGGTGGTGACGATTCTGCACTAAAGATAAGGTGTTCCTTATCATCATCATCAAAAATCATAACCTCCTTCTTCTTACAATAAATCTTCGCATCATGGTTTGAATGCTAATCCATACCGAGGATTATATCAAACTCAATCATAGGTACGACGATGAGATCATCAAATAAAGAACATTTATGTGCTCTAATGGGGACTGAATCACAAAACATTGTTGCAATGATACTTACCTTTGGAGTTTTAACTGACAACTCCCTTGTTAAATCAAATTGGAAATATCTAATTTTCTTAGAAAACTGGGAAGATATGAAACAGTGCGATCATCCAGAATCAAATAATGCATTTTCTAAACTTGAGGAAACCATTAAATTACCTGCCACCATGTCTTTCGGAGCATCTACCTCAGCAGTAGTGATAGCATAAGCTAGGCCTTGATCCCTTGTCCTTTTCTAAGGTAATTTTCCCTAACGCTTAGGACATTCATTTTCATAATGTCCCATCTCCCTACAATTGTAGAATTGGACAACAGTAGCTTCCTTATTCCCCTTGCAATCACGAGCTTGGTGGCCTTTTTCACCACACTTGTAACAGACTCTCATTCCTTTAATTAAACTAATTTTATTATCCATGATATTAAATTTATGTGAAAAATGCTTTCCTACATAAGGTAAGGGATGTGTTCAAACCTCCTTATTTTCTCTGTGTTACACACACACACTCTCTCTCTCTTAAACTTAATTTATCTATTAATTATTCTTATATAATTCTCCTATATTCAATATATATTTTCTAGACATACATATTTAGCTCAATTAATATATATTTTATAGGGAAACATATGTTTTATAAATTTTCCCTTTGCAATTTCTCTCGATAAGAAAATCTGATTAAAGGGAACTTCTATGTTTCTTACAAATATTAAAGTACACTAAATAAAATATTTAAATCCATAGATATTGTATAAAATCACTCATTTTATCATGAAAATTTATTTTAGTTCATTACTATATTTATGGAAATAATTATGACTTTATCATCTTTCAAGACTCTTTACTCTTTTCAATAAAACAGCACTTAACTAGCATATTTTTTAGGAAACCTATCCACTATTTTTTCCATTTTTGTATAACATAATTATTCAATATATATTCTTATTTTTAATTTATCAATGTCCATGAATTTTTTAATCATTTCTATCATCGATTCCATTATGATACATCTTTTGGTTATGCCTTCTACCATGATTATGAAACCCATTTCAATCCATGGGTAACCCTTATGTTTACTCTTTATGTTTGATTTCAATATGTGGAAAACATAATTACGTAAATTTAATGATGGGTTTTACTAGATATCTCTCCAATAAATTGGTTACACTATTAGTCTCATTAGGTATTATTTATGGGATTATGGAGTAAACCTAATCCATTGTGGGACTCTTTCCAATATGTGATATCATCATGGTAGTTAACTTTGACTCATGTTTATAACATGGTATAAGTTGATTCCACATTCCTATATTTTCATGATAAAATGATTCCATGTTCTATAATTTCTTCCTCCATATGTTTATTCATGATTCCTGGATTTTACATTATCATGTAATTTTTTCTGACACGTGTTTTATGCTTCAATTCAAGGTTTATTCCCTTATTGGGATTTTCAGCTCACCCCTTCTGTCTATATATTCCCCAGGTAATCCCATGTAGTTATAGGAGCTCAAAGGGAGTTAGGATTTATTTATGAAGATTAATAAAATTATTTTTTATTTTAGTTTCATGTTTTTTTATCCTTGGTTATTATTTAGTGGATAAGTATACTTAAAATCATGTAATAATATGTGAAAAAATCATGTGCTTCTATAGTTGGTATCATATTATAGTCTAGTTATATTTGGGGATTCTGACTAGAGAACTTTGGTAAAGACCATAGGGATAATTCTATCACCATGGATAACCTATAATGAAACCTAGGGAATCATATGTTAGGATATATTTTTCATTTACATGTTTATCCTTTCATGTTCATAGTTTCCTTTTTATAATCTCATCAGCTACGTATTCAACCCCCCCCAATTTTTTTATGTTCATAGTTTCCTTTTTATAGAAATTTGTAATAAAATGTGATTATCATTAATATTTAATTATCATTAATTTTTTCTATTTAATTTTTTTCTAATTTATATAGTTTGTTAGTTATTTTAATTTGTTAAATTTGTATTTCATCTTATATAAATTAGTATAATTTATACAAATTGTTATAATGTATTACAATTTGCTATAAATTAATTGAAATTTTTCTAAATTTAGATAAATTAATAAAAAAATTATAAGATTGTATAAATGAATAAAAATTATTGTACATTATTATGAGATTGCTATTAATTGATATAATTTAGTATAAATTCAAATAAGTTTTTACGAATGTGTTTACATTTATGGAAAATTACTATATATTAATATAAATTACTTTAAAGTGACATAATTTAGTTGAAATTATTAAAAAATAGTACAAAATAATTAAAAATAATATATATTTGTATCAATTGATAAATATTAATAAAAATTAATAAAAATTATAATATATTCAATAAATTGCTATAAGTTAAAATAATATTTTATAAATTGATATAAATAGTTAATAATTTATATAATTTTGTATTATTTTGTATAAATTAATGTACATTATTATAAATTGATATAATTTAGAATAAATTATAATAAATTCATATAATTTATTATTAAGTACAATAAATTTTTATGAATTAATATAAATTACTGAAAATTATTATAAATTAGATTAAATTAGTAATAATTATTATCATTTATTATAAATTAATAAAAATTGATACACATTAGTATAAATGTGTATGAATATATAAAAATTTATTGAAATTAATAAAAAAATTATATAATCATATAAATAATTGTAAATTCATATGATTTATTATAATACATTAATAATTCATATAAATTAGTATAAATTTTAAAACATTACTATACATTACTATAAATTGACATAATTTATTATAAATCATTACACATTAATATAAATTATTATAAATTGGCATATATTAATATTTATTATAATAAATTCATAAAATTTGGTATGAATTCATAAAAAATTACTATAAAACAGTATCATTTATTATAAATTAAATTAAAATGTTATACATTAATAAAATGTGCATAAAATGATAAAATTTATATAAATTAATTAAAAAACATATATATTCATATAAATTATTACAAATTGATATAATTTATTATAAATTTATATAAATTTTTATTACGTCATATAAATTATCATAAATCAGTAGACATTAATAAACATTTCTATAAATTGGTATAATTTAGTGTAAATTATTATAAATTCGTATAAATTATTATAAATTAATATAAATTAGTATAAAATTATAAAAAATAGAAAAAATTCTAAACAATTAGTGAAGATTGGTATAATTTAGTATAAATTTATATAAAATTTTATACATTACTATAAGTTATTATAAATTATTAAAAATTTATATACTTGAGTATAATTTTTTATAAATTAAACAAATATATAAATAAATAAATAAATTAACAAATTGATATAATATATTATAAGTTCATATAAGTTATTATAAATTAGTATAATTTATTATAGATTGATATAAATCTCTTTAAATTGGTATTAATTCCTAAAAAATAGTATAAATTTATATACATTACTATAAATTGATATAATTTTTTATAATTATATATAAATTACTATATATTACTAAAAATATGTAGAAATTCATAAAAATTGGTATAAATTAATATAAAAAATGATCAAATAGTATAAATTAGAATAAATTAATATAAATTAGTATGAATTTGGATAAATTAATAAAAATTATTATACATTTGTAAAAATTATTAAATGTTATTATAAATTACTATAAATTAATTGAAATTCATATAAATTAATAAAAATTGATATAATTAACTATAAACTGATATTAGTTACTATAATATAGTATAATTTAGTAAACATTAATATAAATTAATATAAATTCACATAATATTGTAAAAATTAAAATATAATTAAATAAATTAATAAAAATTTGTATAAATTCATAAAAAATAATAGAAATTAGTATCATTTAGTATAAATTAATAAAAATTGTAATACATTATTACAAATTATTAAGAAAAATTATAAATTAGCCTAAATTAATATGTATAACTATAAATTGATAAAAATTAATAAAAATGATAAAAATTACTATTAAATCATATAATTTTCTATAAATTAGTATAATTTATTATAAATTAATATAAATTACAATAAATGTTTATAAGTTTATTCCAAGTTATTATAAATTAATTAAAAATATTCAAAATTAGTACAACTTAATATAAAATACTATAAATTTGAATAAATTAATATAAATTGTTAAAAATTCGTATAAATTAGGATAAATAAAAAAATTCACATTTTATTATAAATTAATATAATTTGATATAATTTACTATAAATTGTTATAAATTCATGCACCATTAAACCATATTGAATCGATGTGTTGTGTATACACTCCTTCATTTGTGATGTCAGCCTCTCGTACACACATGAGAGGAAAATTACACCCCCCAAAACTCATATTTAAAATTTTTTAAATTTGTAATATTAAATAAAAACAATTTATGAAATATATTTCAAAAATAAAGAACTATTAATTTAATAAAAATAAGTTTCATGTTATATTTTATATAATAAATTAATTAAGGTTATTTTCATAAAAAACTATGGTTCTGAAAAATAGACAACATTTATTACTACGATATTGTGATCAGATAAATCATCACTGAAATACAAATAGTTTTAGTATGAATCATGACTAAATAGAGGGTGTTAAAGATTTTATATCATCCACGTCATCAGATTCATATTTTATTTGAGAAGGAATAATTAAGTGTCCATGTAAGAAGTGTTACCTTATGTGATTTGAAAATTTTGATAATGTTGGGGTTTATCTTCTTTATGTTTGTTTTCGAAATGATTATGTATTATTAAAAGAATTATTTTGATAACATATTTGATACTGTGTTGGACACACCTGTCAAGACCAGAGATATAGTAATGTAATGATTATATCTTTCTTAAATTTACATGCATCCTAAACATGAGTTATTTGAAAAAAAAAGTTCATAAAAATTGATGAATCCAAAAGTAGCTTAAACACTTTCCAAAGAAAGACCATTATTATTTTTTCATTGGATTAAATATTTTAAGTTAACATATGGATATGCTCTTAATTTCCATTATTTCATAAAAAATATACATATTACCTGGTTAAAAATTCATGATTATCAAGTCATCACGCTAATATTAGATTCTATTACCCTCACATGGATGATAAATTCTTCAATTTGGGATGGGCTAATAGAAATATACTATTTCTTCCTATAAATTTATACAAGCAACTATTCATTGAGTACAACAAAAAAATACATTGTAATAATTTTATGTAAATTACAAAAAGTATTTTTTTTATACTTCTTTGACTCAATGGTACATTTAATATTTTATTTTCCATATAAAGCTAAATTTGGAGGGTTGGTACAATTATGAGGGATATAACCATTCAAGATGTGTATGAAAAAATTGAAGAAGGTGTATACTAAGACCTCGATTGGATGTTCAATTACAGAAGTGTACTTACAAAAGAAAAATTCAAAAAAATCAGTCATTATTTTCAATATGAATACCCTTCAAAACATAATCGAAGGGATCACAATAATGAAAATGTTGATGATGTCACACACCACCGATTTTCAGTATTTAATCAACTTGGTCATGGTCTTGGGGGTCATCATTAATGATGAATTTGAGATGAATAATTTCATATAACTCATATATATGTTATTTTTAATTACAATGAAAAGACACAATTTGTATAGTAATTACCACTTTTAATTATATTTTTTAAAATAAATATTGAAAGTAAATTTATAATAATTATCTTATAGATTATATAAATATCATATCAAAAAAGAGAAATATACTAACCCAGTTTCCCTTGACTAATATATAAAGCATAATTTTTCCTATTGGTTTAAATGACTTTTAAGTTTAATTATTTATGATCAATTTTATAAAATAAATATATTTTTTATATAATAATTAATTTTTTATCTAGGTATCAACAATGTAGCTATAAATTTTATAGTCGATTATATGCACTGAGTAATATACTAGAAAAATTGGACAAATCATATAATACTTATATGGTTAATGGATTTTAATTTCAAACATGCACTTATGGAGAACAAACAAATCCATGAAAAGTGGTGTTTTTAAAGCATATCATCAAAAATAAAGTGAAGTTGTATTTTATGGAATGATGGATGAAATAATTGAGTTATTTTTTCATGGAAGAATTATATAAAAATTTCTATATGTCATTAGTTTGATACTAATCAAGGGTTTCATGTTCATCCAGGACATTGAATCATTGATATCACATATAAAAGTGATATTACTCCAAATGAACTATTTTTTATAGGATATCAAGCATCTCATATTTATTAAGAAACTTTTGGTGCTTATTTTAGAGATTAAATGATTGGTGTAGTTAGATAAGAATTAAATATCATGAAAATCAATTTGCAGTAAATGAAATTAGTGTTGATAAAGTTTCAAATGTTGAATTTTCTCAACAAACATCATTGAATGTATCTCTCAATCAAAGAGAAACATATATCAATGATGAGACCAAATAATTATGGGATGATAGTGCTGATACAATTAATGATGTGACCAATGACTTTAATATTAGAAGGGATTATAAAATTGAAGATAATATAGAAATTAATGATGCTGAGAAGAAAGATTAATAGATTGATAGAGATGTAAATGAATATAAGGATAATGATAAAGTTGAAGAATGATATATGTTTTTCTATATATACTTATAATTATTTTATATTTCATATATTCATTATTAATTATAGGTAACATTATTTATAATCATTTTTTGTATAAAATATTAATAATTTTTAAATTATTTATATTTTTTTGAATATAAGATTTTTGTAATATTAATTTCATGTTTCAAATGGTTTCATAAAATTATGATGCCATGATTCATAACTCGACTGAGGATTTATTCTCTTTTGATAAGCCTCACGATTCATCAGTCGAGGGTTTTTATGTGACATGGAATACTATGAGAGTTCATGGCCTTACATGATTGATGATTCTATAAACTTTTCCATTACGATATTCATATATTTACTTTGATCCTTGTTGGAGTAAATGAGTTTAAATATTATTTTTTTAGTTCTCATTTAAACTATTTTATTTATTAATTATGTTTCTATCTATTGTTATTTTAATAGTTTTTCACTTCTAGTCATTGGTCAGACTATTGAGGAAATGATTTTCTTCTCCATAGTTTTCATGGGATTAGGTTTCTACAAAGTTATTCCACCATGTGTTTGAAAATGATTTTGTATTTATAAATAAGAATTGTATTTTATTTTAAATTTATATATTTTATATTTAACTATATTATAATATATTTTTTGGGTTTATACTCACCTATTGACGAGAGAATGATATCCTCTATTGTTGAGGCATGGTAGGCCTATATGCATGATCATTTTCATTTATTTTTACATAGCCTTTGGAGGAGAGTTATGCGAAGAGAATATTTGACTACATTTGATGAGTCTTGTAGGCCTCATTTACCTGATTAGGTTCGTGCTCAAGATTGGGATAAATTTTCATATATTGGATAAGATATAATTTCTAATTGAAATTTTTATAGAATCATGGGAGACAAAATATCATACACAGATCCAGGAGTCGTATTTTAAATATATATCATTTAAATTTGGTAAGTAATATTTTCTCATAATTATATATTTATATATGTGTGTTTATTTTTAATAATAAATGTATATGACAAATTTGAGTAGCCTATTTTAGATCCATCCATTATAGAATTTTATGTGTTTTAGAGGATGTACACTAATAGTAGTAATTAATAGATTATTGATTATAGAAAGAAACAAATTTTGGTTGGTGTTTTTCTTCATGTTTTTTAAATTAACACAATATTTTTTTGTCTTACAAATTTCAAATTATATATCTATAGAGATATATGATATAAAATACTCTTTCATGCATGAGAGTCATGCCATGAAAAATGGTAGGGATGAGGACTCATGTTAGTCATGTTTAATGAGGAACCATGGATTCAGGTGAGGATGAGTGGTCTTCAAAAAGGTAGAGTGATCAGTATAGGTTTATAATCGACCCTAACTAGCTAATATAACACTAAAGAGATGAAATTATATGGATCAATGGGAGAATTTTTTCCATCATAATAGTTCTCTATTGTATATTATAAGTCTAGGAAGTGAACTTAAGATGAGTTTATACTTTTATTATAGAGACACAATGAAGAGAAGAGTTGAAAACAAGATGTGAAATGATGGAAATATGAGTAATAGCATAAGGAGATGATGGAGTATATTTGTACGAATTCATGTAGTGAATAGATGGAGTACCTCTGCTAGTAGGACCAGATCCCCCACCCCTTCGTGTAATTATTATTTTCTTTTATTTTCAATAGATCTTTTTAGGTAATATATAATCTTGAAATTTATAAATAATGTTTGTTTTTTATTTTTATTTTTTTATTTTTTTTATTTTTTAGTCATATTTTTCAGAATTGGTATTTGCTGCAAATAACCACAAAAAATATTTTTTGATATCGAATTTTGATTTCATCAAAAAATTTATTAATATTTTTTTATGGGAAAAACAATCCATCAAGAAAATTATCTCCACGGGGTTTGTAAAATCCCATCTCATATATAGTATTTTTTGGATTTTTTCTATAATAGACTATTTATAATCGATTTCCACTATAAATAACCCATCAAAAAAGTGAAATTCTTATGGTTCATATTAGGTGAAATGATTGAGTTAAACTGCATGGGGCCCCATAGAGGGTACCTAACCTTGTGGAATGGCTAGAGTTTCCTAGTGATGTCTCAGAAATTAATTCATGATAATGCATGGAAGGTTGGGAGTTATGTGTGAGTTGAATGAATATTTTTCTTTAACCTTTAAAAATAAAGTGGTTTCATCTAGATGGGTGACCTATGAATGTTAATTGATAGGGGAATGTGAGGTCTTTTGAAGCCTAGTATAGAAATTAGAAGAAGTCTATCTAGAGAAAACTTGCGGTCAACTATCCCTCAATCAGTTCACTTTCATGGTTAGTGCATAGATGGAGTTAGTGATGAGCTTTATTTATAAGTTACCTTTCATGTGGAAACTTTGGAGATGGGTATGAGATAAATCATATAGTTCAAGGGTATATTAAAATGATATTGAGTGACTGGTCTACCAAGGGTAGAGTATCACATTAGCTTACAAAGGGGAGGTTTACCATGATACCATTATTTTTTATAATTATGAGTTATTGCCTTGAAGGTTTTTAAACGAGTATAATAAAAAATATTAGAATATTAGTAATTTTTTAAACCCTAGTTCAAGAATACTTATACAAGAAATATGAAACTTTTAATAAAACTGAAGTGAGAAAGTGTTGTTTTAAATGGAGTACCTTACACCAAAGATCTTCTGATTATCTTCAACTTCATATGCATTTATTGAAGATCGCATAAGGGAAGATAGAAGAAATCCCATCTCAATAGTGTATCCATGGGATAACCAAATCACATGAAATACAAGATGGACTTCCCATCCACTATGATGTGCTAGAAAATCATGGTGTAAAGGTAGTAGGAGAAAGAGAGATTACTATCATTCAGTATCTAAAAATTATAATTTAATCACACCCAAACATGTTTACATCGTATGAAAGTATTATATAGGTAGTCGTAGACACTCCACAACATCTCACATTCACTCATGCATTGAAAATAATTATTAAATTCTATCTCTGGTCATGTATCACATACATGAATACATCTATTCCCTTCTATTTCATCTTATGAAATGGTTTATTAATGATATATTATGTCGAATATTGTATTCAATTATAACCACTATCATTCTTTCAAATATCAACCTATATGTAATGATATTCTATATTTTTGATGAATATCATAATTTTTATGAAATGTAATTGGGATCAAAAATATATCATGTATAAATATGAATTTTGGGAATATCTTCTTAAATATCAAACATGAAATAAATCTAAATAGGCATTATTCGATTTCAATTTATTTTATATTGTATACAATAAATTATGAAACCAGATCCAAATATCCTACTAAATATCTTCCAAAAAACGTTTAAAAAGTGACCATTAACTTTATATTATATTACATCATATGAAATACCTTTTGAACACCCATTTAAAAGTCTTATTGATTAGCTATAAATAAATTTAATGTTTCTCTCATGTTCAACCTCAATCCCATTTCAGTCAACCACAATGTTTTACCCCATGGGCCTATATATAATTCAAAACAAATGTGAATCATCAAATCCATATATGTAAGTAAAGAGTGGATTATTGAAAAGTGTCAATGCTACTCAAGCTATAAATGGATCTAGTGTGATCTCTATGAAACAAACATATCTCTATACATATTTCCACTAGTTATGATCATATTAATACATTATTTATCTTATTTTTTTTCCTTCATATAAGTCATAGAGTGACTGTGGGACACAAAATATATCCATCCCATATATCCAACTTCTCTATTCTCGATTCATAGAGGGTTGACTGATATGATCGATGAATAAGTCATATTCCATTTTCCCTTATGGATAATCACATCACATGTAACTTATTTGGATTTATATATTTTTTCTAGATGTGACCACACACTCCCATAGTCTATCTCAATCAAGGGACCATATGTTATACTCATCCTACAAGAGGTAAAATCCAATCTTGGTTAAGTTACAACGAACATCCTGATTAGAAACATACCCAATTACCCCCTATTAGCTATGTAAATATGCTTAGTTATGTATGTAGGGTGTAAAATTATAAAGGTTTCCATTTTACATATCTTTCCAACCTCTGGTAATGGGGACAAAAATACTATACATGCACTAGTATACCAAATACATCTATATAAAACTCCTTTTGGTACACTTAGTAGGTCATCGGATGTACATAAAGAATCTTATTCCCTATTTTGTACCTCATGGTCATATTTTTTATCTCTATACAAGAATCAAAAGCACACTAACCTTATCATTTTATCATAACCTAAAATAATCCATGATGATCATCAGTTGGGGATAAACTCAGAGAAATAATTTAAGAGTTCAATCATATTTGAGCTTCATGAAATATATATATATATATAAATATTAATTTATGCATCTAATGTAAAAGAATAATAAATGGAAATTTCCTTTGATATGATACATTTTAATATTATAAAACGCATTATGAATATTTAAAAAACCACATAACTACTGGTTGTTAATATAATATCTGTTAAACTACCATATTCGACTTATGTTTTCTACACTTTCAGGGTTTTGTTAACTAATTACATCATATGTAATTTATGTCACATATCTATGTGACCATCTATTAAAACCTTCCCACATAATTTTTTATTAAGAAATATCTATTATGAAATCCATATTGAATAATAGTGGGAATTAGGATTAATATTTCTAATTGTTCAAATCCATGATCATAATCAAACTTCATAACTTCACAACATCAAATGTTAGTATGTAAAGTTAAATTGTCTTATTTCAACTCTTTCTAAATTAATCATCATCATTCTTGGAACCCTTATAAATCAATCTTTTTCCATGAATTAATGTAAATATTTACATTACTATTTAGCAGTATACCTGAATTCTTTTAGGATAATGGTAAAAACACACTAATATCGTGACTAAATTTATCTCTTACATTTTTCTTTTCCATCATACTCTAAAATCTGTTAGTACAAAGAGTTTATTTATCCTTTAATTTTGACTGGTATAATCCTTCTATAAGAGTATCTTTCACTGATCAAGATAACTCAATGTAACTCTATACATTTTTTTTGTTTCCACATATCGTAAACTCTTTTTGAATATTGAGTGTAAAACACATTAATCATATAATAGTATAATCCATTAGAAAATAATGATATTTACTTTCTAAAATATAATGAAATTTTACAGTATACACTTTTCTATATCATCACATGTCCCAAAAAAATTGGATATTAAGTGGAAACCACTTTAAGATTGGTGTAATATTTTATTTGTTTACACCAAACATCTATAAGTCCATAAATACTCCCATTATACTCCAAGACATATATTATTTTGAGGAAATCTTATTAAGGTTTAAAAAAATAACTCTATTTTTAGAAAATAACAATTATTTCCTCTTAGTATAACTATTTAATGAATAGTCAATTATTTTCATATCATATATTGTATTTTAGGTACTTGTATCATTTTTTACATTATAAATAAAACTTTTTTAAAACATAACTCTAATAATTAGTATGGAAACATTCCCTTATATTTTAAAAAACCACTAGACAAACACTTTTATCTTGGATATACACATTTACCCATATCTTCTTCTCTAAACTTGTTATAGAAATTGATGAAAAAAACCATGGCTATACAATTAATCATCTCATGTTGTGCATAAAAGATATTTCTTACTGAATATCTCTTATTATCACATATGATAAATGATATAAATATACACATCTTTTTCTTAAATTCTTTTGAGGTCGATAAAATCCTTTACATTTAAATCCTAAAATTAATGACTATTTCATTTATCTTGTGAATATAAACTATTAGATCATTCAATTATTCCTTTTATTTTGAACTCATATATATTCCCAAAAAAATTTAAAATATATATTCTGTATCATATACCTTCCAAAATAAAATAATTAATTTTTATAACATCTATACCTGACATGGATATTCCATGGAGTTTCAAAACTCCTTCTAGTACATCTTGGATAATACAATCATATTGAATGATTATTCTTCATTCATGAAAACACTAGGAATAAATGACGTTGACTAGATTCTTTAAAAAATATTTGTGCACATTTTAGATAACTTTTATTCTTTCAGATTGAACTTTTACCCACTAGTACTATCAAAAAAACAATAGTATCAAGACACCATATGTCTAGTTCATCTATTCTCAACACATTGAGAATATATAGTAAAATTTTCATGAATTCATTCACACCGTTAGAAAATATCCATAAATTAAAATAGGATTAAATCTATAACTAGAACAATTCATTTTTTTCTCCCTTAAAGGATGTTATAGAATTTAAAAAATCATAATCCATGTGTATTAAAAACACTCAACTTGTTTTATTTAAAAAAAAATTGTTTACATTCTCTTCCCATGATCTAAATGAGATAAAAATACACATATTATGACAAGTTTTTCTAATGTTGAAGTATATAAGTTATCAATAAAGAAACACATTTCCATTATTACTTGAAATCAAACATCAAGAATCAATTATTTTCATATTTCAATCTTTATTATATTTAAAACACCTTGTAAAACATATATTTGAAATCAAATTTTTTTCCAAATAATGTAACTTATTTGTATATGTAATAAATATTTATGAAAATAATTATTCTTACTAATTCATTTAACATATTTAATCATATTAAATTTCCATTAACAGACCCAATCATATTGATTATATGAGACTATAACTCCTTAAATCATTCATGTAACCAGTTATATTGAGTACATGATAAGAGACTATGACTCCTTTGTTCATTTTAAATCTAATTATTTTTTAACATTAAATAAATCACACTATGCATCCATATGATTCTAGATTCACTTCTCCAAAAAATTCACCACTTAGTTACAGAAAAAAACTATTCAAACACATGGAATTTTAATTATGAAAATTTATTTAAGTCACCAATCATGATTAAACACTTTTATTAATAAACTAGTATTAAGTATTTATTATATTAAGATTCTCTTTATCATAAACTGATCACAATGTTTAGTATAAATATGATGATGAAATTATATTCAATAGAAGATTATATTATATGGGTATCATGTTTTATAACCATTCAATAAGGACTTTTTGTAAATATAATCCCACTAAAATAATTTCCCATTATTAAAACCTATAATATATATTAGTGTGTCATGATCTATATTTTACTATGATCTAGGTATATTTAGTGTTTCTCTCATCACATAGCGATTTAGGTGGGGAATCATCATAATCATAAAAACTATTAATCTTTGATAGTTGAGAAGATAACTCTTTGTATAATTCATCATATGGAAACATTGAACTCTATTCCATTGGTTACATAATACTATTATTGTCTCCCTTCTAGTGTAACCCAATGTAATCACTAAAAATAGGCTAATAAGGGAAAATATAGGGGAACCCATCTTTAGTATGACCAACCGAGTAGAAATATCCTATGTCAATTATTACTTACTGAGAGAGCTAATATTTCCACTATTTTTAATGTCTATTTAAATGATTTAATCCTAATCAAATTACCAATTTGATCTTATTTTTAACAATTTTGGATTTAGAGTGTGTTTTGCGATAAAAAGTTTAAATTGCATAATTCTTGATTTTTTTAACAGATTTTTATCACAGGGGTATTTTGGTCATTTCTCATAAATATACTTCCAAATTCTGTGATTCCATTTTTTTAACCCTTATTTTATTCATATCATATTTTTCTTCAGGACCAAGAAAATATTCTTGAATCTTGAGGCCCAAACAAATCAATGAAGTTGACAATTTTTCCGCGCAGGCTGCGTGGACCCCACCTCAGTAGTGGAAACTTAAATCGTCCTAAACACATTCTAAATGAAGGGATTAAACTTTGATATGGACGATGACTATAATTAGAGTTCAAAAAATTAATTTCATGCCGTTAGAAATCCATTATGGTAGCCATTGAAGAATATTCTTTCGAAGGAAGCTGCGTGGAAGCTTCATCCAGGAAACATCAACAATAATAGAAAAATCATAACTCATTATAGGAGATTCCAATGAATCTAAAATTTGGAGGGTGGGAGTTAAACACATTTATGAAAAACATTTATTAAGGGTTACATGTGTGAATATTCCAATTAATGGGTCAAAAACCTTATAACGTTTGGAAAATGAAATCTGCCTATAAAAGGAGAAGAGATCCTACCTCTCAAGGACAAATTCGATTCATCACAACATCGTCCGTCATGAAGGGAGTTGGATTGAGAGAGAAAAAGGAAGGTGGAGATTGAGAACCTTAAGAAGATTCCAAAATTTTAGGATTAAATAGATAAGATTAAGTCTTATCAAGTGATGCAAGGCTAAGCAGCAAGTGGTTGCGGACGATGACACCCGACAGACACTCTCTTCCGAGTTTTGATGTTAATGTGTAATATCTTTTTGAATTTCTCTTGAACCTATATTTTTAAATTAATCTGGTTTCCCTATTTCTTAAATATATTTTCATCAAATTTGTTTTATCATTGTTCCATATATAAATTAGAACAATTTATTTTTCTATTTAAAATTCTTTGGTGAGGTCTTTCCATTGAGCATAGCAAATTCAATTAGGTTCAATTACTTGGAGGTATTTAAGTAATTGATTCACATCTATAGGCGGGAACACAATCATATTGAAGTCTCTTAATATTATGTCTATTCAAATTTCAGTGTACACCTGGGGGTCCTTGGGGGTACATTTAAGAATTTATATTAAGAGATATTTATTATATACAAGGAAGAGGGGAGTGTACGAAAGGGTGAAGCTTGTCTGCGACCGTTGTTTTTAATCCTGATTTCAAACCCACTTTATCTTTCCTTTAAAATTATTTGACTTTATTATTTAATTCAAATTTTATTTTCAAATTGTTAATCAAATACCCATTTTCATTTCTACAAAAATAACAAAAGTGACAGTTTTGCAACTCGATCTTAAACATCCTAGAGAGGAAACCCTGTGGTCACCATTGTGCTACATTAAAAGAGAAAGTATTGATCGAGGTTTTTAAGACACAAAAATGATCACATCAACAGGTTCCATTTTTAGGGAGGTTTCTAGAGTTGGTTTTATTTTATTTTTATTTTTTTGCAGGATCCGAACTTCTAACCTGAACTTGTTACGTTTGGATCCTAAAATTGATAGAACTTTTCACCCTAGGGTTAGAGCTACCAATCCCCAAGTTGCAAGTTGTGAATAATCCACCAACACACCTAAGAGGGACTTAGTTGAAACTGAGATCCAAATGGCAGAAAATAGAACATTTAAAGAACTATATTTGTCCTATGAAGAAAATCATGAGAATCCTGTAGAGTTCCCTGATGCCCTTGCTAGATTTAAAATCAAGTCTGGTTTCATCCACCAGTTTCCCAAATTCAATGGGTTGCCTCATGAAGACCGACACAAACCCCTTCAAGAATTCGGTTACCTGTGTGTCAACATGAAACCTCATAGAATTGATGCCGATCAAATGAAGCTGAGGTCGTTTCCTTTTTCTCTAGATGGAGTTGCTAAGGAATGGTTTTTCTATTCTCACTCAACTTTGATTAGAAATTGGAATGAATTAAAAAAGATTTTCCTTGAATAAATTTCCCTACATCCAGAATTTCCTCTATTCAAAAGGAGATTTGTAAAATTAGGAAGACACAAGGAGAAACACTTCTTGAATACTGGGAAAGGTTCAAACATCACTGTTTTAGTTTCATCCATCATCAAATCAGTGACCAACATCCCATTCAATAATTTTATGAAGGATTGGGTCTCACTGATAAAAGTATTACCGATGCTGCTGTAGGAGGAGCTTTAGTTGATAAGACACCAACTGCTACTAGGATTCTAATTTCAGACATGTACTAGAATGCCTAACAATTTGGAACAAGAGGCCTTCTTCATGTCAAAGAAAAACAAGATTTCCCTACGACTAGTCCTGAAAACCACATAATTTCAAGTCAACTATCTAATATTACCACCATGGTAAGATCAATGATGTTTTCTAACACCCCACCAAGCCAACCCAAACCTAAATCAGCTTTCAAACTACATGTCCACTATGGAATTTGTTCTTAAAATGAACATTTTAGTGACCAATGCCCACAAATTCAAGAGCCTCCTGAGAACTGAAATGCAATTATTCCTGGAAGAGCATTTCAATCAAACCAACAAATACCATTTCAAAATAAACAAAATTTCAATCAGAGATGGAAGAACAACTCAAATGAAAGATTTCGTCAGCCTGAACAACCTAGAGTATTCTTACAAGGGCAATCAAGTAATTCTCAAACAAGATATTTCAATGAGCAAGCCAATGCTCATTCTGGAAGAAAATTTCAGCCAACCCCTCCCACTCAAAACTCTGATAGGAACCTTGAAGAAGTAATGAGGAAACAACAAGAGGAAATAAGGGAACTAAAAGAATTTTCAAAATAGAAAGATAACAAAATGAATACCTTGATGACTCAAGTGGGTCTACATACCTCTATTATTAATTTCATAAAAAATCAAATGAGTCGTGGTTTACCCTCACAGCCACAAGTAAATCCAAGGAATAATGGGAAGGAAAATTTGAGTGCAATTGAACTTAGGAGTGGAACAAAATTGAACAACCCTCAAATTGATAACATCAAGCTTGCTGCCGACACTATTGATAAAAATCATACCCTTGGTGAAAATTCTGATGAATCTAAAATTTATAGAACCACAATGTCAAAGGATAAAATCTTGTTTGAAGGAACAAAGAATGATTGGAAGTGGATTTCTGGCCCTTATGTTTTCCCAAAACATACTCAAAATACCCCAGAAACATTCAAACCTCCAATACCTTATCTAAGGTGTGAACCACCACTAAAGTCAAGTTCTGAAAAGGGATTGGATAAGGAGGTTTTGGAAACATCTAAGAAAGTCCAAGTCAATATTCCTTTGCTCGATGCTGTGAATCAAATTCCAAGGTATGCTAAGTTTCTGAAAGACATGTGTACCAATAAGAAGAAGTTCAAAGGAGGTGAAAAGGTAAACATAGGAAGGAATGTTTAATCCAAGATTCAACATGCCCTTAATGTCATGTTTAAAGACCGTAGGACATTTACCATTCCCTGTACCATTTGGAAATGTGAATTCAAAGATGTGATGCTTGATCTAGGGGCCTCCGTCAATGTCATGCCACATTCTGTCTACTTATCTCTTCAGGTTAGAGACTTGAAACCCTCTGGAATTATCATTCAACATCCCAACCGAAGTACCACCAAACCTGCTGGAGTTATACAAGATGTTCTCATTCAAGTGAGAGACATGATATTTTCTGTTGACTTCTATGTTTTGGATATGGAAGATGGTCGATTCAGCACACATGCTCCCCTCATCCTGGGCAGACCATTTCTAAAAACGGAAAAAGAGATCATCAATGTTCAAAAGGGAACACCTTCACTATAATATGGAAAAGATGTTGTTAATTTCAACATTTTTCATTCAATGAAACACCCATTTGAGGATCATTCAACTCCCCATGTAAACATGATTGATTGTTTTTCCTCTGGCATGTTACCTGATTTTTTCTGTGATGAAATACCAACTAATGTGGAAAAAGATTGAAATTTGTATGATACTGAATCAGATCAAAATGAGGATGAAATTGGAGACTGTGAAGAGTGTTTGGATGTTGAGATTGAATATATGAGCACTGATGAAGAAGAATTTATAGAAACCGCTCAACCTATTAGTGTTATTTCAGGAGAGGTTTCCAATTTTTCACATGAAACAAGTCTCGAGATCATAGAAAGAGATCACCATGATGAACATGGATCTTCTCTAAATAATGAAACTTCTAAGAATCTTCATTTGTTAATGAAACCACCCCACCTGAGACAGAATTGAAACCCCTTTCGGAAAACCTCAAGTATGACTTCTTAGGTCATAATGAATAATACTTTGTAATCATCTCAAATGATTTGTTAAAAGTCCAGGAAAACCATTAGTTGGAAGATCTAAAGTCCCACAAGGAATCCATAGGATGGACTCTATCTGATCTAACAGGAATCAGCCCCACCGTTTCCATGCACATAATTTTACTAGAGGAGAATGCTAGATAGGTAAGATAATTTAAAATAAGACTAAACCCAACACTTCTGGAGGTTGTGAAGAAAGAAGTAACCACCGTACTAGAAATTTGAATTATGTTTCCCATATTTGATAGTCAATGGGTAAGTCCATTCCATGTTGTTCCAAAAAAAGGGTTCTTTACAATCTCAAGGAATGAATTTGGTGATCTTGTCCCCATAAGGATTCCAAATAAATGGAAAATTTTCATTGATTACAGGAAACTCAATTTGATTACAAGGAAAGACCACTTCCCATTACCATTCCATGATCGATTCCTTGAAAGACTACCTGGGAAAACCAACTATTGTTTTCTTGATGGATTCTCTGGATATTTTCAAATTCACATTTTACCAAAGGATCAAGAGAGAACCACCTTCATATGCCCCTTTGGAACTTTTTTCATACAGAAGGATGCCCTTAATTTTATGTAATGCCCCGGGAAATTTTCAAAGGATTGTGATAAGAATCTTCTCTAAATTTTTTGGAAACCTGCATGGAAGTTTTACAGACGACTTCACTGTGTATGGATCAACTTTTTAAAGTTTCTTGAAAAGCATGGCATGTTTCCGTGAAACATGCATTGAAAAGAACCTTGTTCTAAATTATGAAAAATATAATTTTATGGTTTCTAAAGGGATCATTCATGGACATATCATGTCCCATGATGGAATTAAAGTTGATAAATCCAAAGATGATGTCATTTATAAATTACCATACCCAAAAACTGTGAGATATGTGAGATCCTTCATTGGGCATGCTGGATTTTATAGGAGATTCATTAAATATTTCAGTACGATTACAAATTCATTGTCCAGATTACTCCAAAAAGATGTCCCATTGGTCTCTGATGAGAATTTCATAAATTCATTTCATGATCTGAAACAAAGACTTATAACCCCTCCCATTATTCAACCTTTTAAATGAGATATTCCCTTTGAAATCAAGATTGATGCATCTGACTTTTCTCTTAGGGTAGTATTGAGTCAAAACATAGAAAAGAAATCTCATGTGATTGCATATGCCTCTCGAACTCTAGATCAAGAACAATCAAACTACACAACAACTGAGAAATAATTTCTGGCTATTGTTATTGCTCTAGACAGATTTAGAAGCTATCTGTTGGGCTCCAAGGTGATTGTTTTCACCGATCATTCTGCAATCATATTCTTGATGAAGAAACATGATGCAAAACCAATACTTCTGAGATGGATTTTACTTTTTTAGTAGTTTTATGTTGAAATAAAAGATAAGAAATGATTTGAGAACCTTGTTTCGGATCATTCGATCAAGATACCATCTATTGAGAATAGAAAACATCAGATGTGTCCACCAATTAAAGAAACCTTTTCAGATGAGGATTTATTTGCTGCTCAAAGTGAAATACCATGGTTTGCTAATCTTGTGAACTATTTGGCTTCTGCTGAACATCCCCACTAGTTTTTCAACCATCAAATTGATAAACTTGTGAGCTATTCAAATAAATACATTTGGGATGATCCTTATTTATGGAACATTGGTAGTGATCAAATGATATGAAGATGCATTCCGAACTCTGAATTCCAATCCATCCTACATTTCTGCCACACATTAAATTATGGAGGACACTTTGGATCACATAGAACTACAAGAAAAGTTCCTGATTCTGGATTGTATTTTCCCACCATTTTTATAGATGCTTTCGAATTTTGCAGAACCTATAAAAATTGTCAATTCCAAGGAAACATTTCCAAGCGGAATGAGATGCCACAAAAACCACTTTTTTTTTGTGATGTTTTTTGATGTATGGGGAATGGATTTTATAGGGCCTTTTCCCAATTCTTTATGATATCTATACATCTTTCTGGTAATTTATTATGTTTCCAAGTTGGTAGAGGCTATCCCCACCTGAACTGATGATGCAAAGATTGTGTCCAAATTTTTTAAAGGAAATTTGTTTTCAGGGATTGGATTTCGAAAGTTTCTAATTACAGATCAGGGTACCCATTTTCATAATAGGACTTTGGAATTTCTTTTGAATAAATACGATGTTAATAATAGGGTCTATATACCCTATCATCCTCAAACAAATGGAATAGATGATTTTTCCAATAGGGAGATCAAACAAATCCTAGAAAAAACAGTGAACCCAAATAGAAGGGATTGGAGTTTGAGAATTGATGATGCTATTTGGGCCCACAGAACTGCTTTCAAAGCCCCAATTAGAATGTCACCATTTAGATTAGTCTATGAAAAATCTTTTCATCTACAATTTGAGTTAGAACACAAATCCTTTTGGTCTGTAAAAACATGTAACATGAACCTATATTCTGCTGGGAAAGAAAGAAAATATTGTTTGTAGGAGCTGGAGGAGATCAGAAATAATGCATACAAAAGCTCGAGGTTATACAAAGAGAGAATAAAACCCTTTCATAATGAGAGTATTCTCAACAAAAACATCAAAGAGGGAGACAAAGTCCTACAATTTGATTCCATATTAAAACTCTTCCCAGGTAAATTTTGTTCCCAATGGTCTGGCACATTCATCGTTACTCGTATTTTTTCTTTTGGTGCAATACAGATTAAAGATCCAAACAATGGGACATAATTCACTATCAATGGGCGTAGGTTGAAGCTATTTAGAGAGAATTTTCCAGATCCTCCAGGGGAGGAGATTCAACTTCATAATGAAGAATATAATTAATGACAGGTTGTGTCTTTCCTTCTCATTTATTATTATTATATCATTAATTTCCTAAATTTCATTCTCAAATAAATTTCATTAAAAATGAGGACATTTCATAGAATAAGATTGGGGGGATGCATAATTCTAGGTAGATTAGGTTTTTATGATCTTTTGTTTGAGATAATTTTTTTTTCATTAAAATTTTCTTTCCATCATTGGCGTGTTTTTTTTCAAATTTTATTTGTTTTCTTTTCAAATTTTTCTTGTTAAAAAAAGTTTTGGAATTTCATGAATTTCCTTTGAAACTCATGCCAATGAGTGAACAAATTGATCCTTTGAAACTAAATATAGATAAATGCTAAAAATGGAATTGTTTTAAGTTCAAAAATTTGGAAAATTTATGAAAAGAACATTGATTTTGAAATCTCATGGCATATATCACTGACATTTTAATTGAAATTCTCATTCTTGTGAGGCCTCTGGACCCATTTTTACATCTTATTCACATTCACCTTTATCTTGAGGAAACCAATTTGTGTTTTTTTTAACTAGAACTTGATTTATTTATTTCAAAACATGAGGTTTGAGATACTTGTTATTAAAATGATTAAGGCATTTATTTGGAAATTAGAGCCACCTTTTCATGAATATCCTTTTTATTTTAGCCTTCCTTGATTATTTTAGCTTTCTTGAGCCTTTATTAGCCATGTATAGCCTATTATATTAGCCACATTAGAAGCCAAATTTCCCTTTCCAACCAGTTCTAAAAGTATAAATGCATGTTCTAGTTGAACTTATGTGGGGGGGGGAAGAAGACTTTTGATGTGCTACCTCATTTGGTTTTGCTTTGGGAGGACATTAAAACATTGAAGACATATTTTTGATGCTGGAATATATTTTCCGGAGAGTTGTGCCCATCTAGAGCTTTCAAATGAAATGGATTTGGGCCTAACTGGAGCTCTTAAATGGAATGGAGTTGTGCCTATTTGGAGCTCGTAATAAAAATAAGATGTTCCCTATCTTGAGATTTTTTTAAAATATGTCATATTTTTTGTTGAAATATTGAAGGAGAATTGATGATTGGAACTGATTATTTTTCATAGGAGAATACAAATGAGACCATTGTTGAGTGAAAATTAGAATCATGCATTTCTTCTTCAAAAAGTGGAAAACCCTCCTTATTCAGGCACAAAATTTTTCACATTTAAATCCTACCAACTCCAAACCATAAAAAAACTTGAAAAAGTCCTCCTGATAATCACATGTTCTTGGCTCACATCGGGTGGAGATGTAGAAATTTATCAAGCCTATGGTGATTCTTACATTATTTGGATGAGAAAAATCCTTGTTACAAATCTATATTGTGTGCTGAGAGAAAATGAATGCAAGGTAAGTGTGTTGTGTTAATGAGAAGAAAAAAGAAGTGTAAATGGATTGAATGATTTGAATTTAGAATTTTAAATATTTTTCTTTAATGTGGCATGATATCTTTTCAATTCTTTATGGTAAATTGGTAAACTCCATTGGTATGTGTTTTATTTTTCTTGATTCTGTGCTCACCTATCCAAGAGTCCAAGAGCCAAGTGTGGGGGAATTGATAGAGCAAATATTTACACTATTTTTAATTTCTAAATAAATGATTTAAACTTCACCAATTTTTCAATTTGATCTTATTTGTAACAATTTTGTATTTAGAATGTGTTATGCGATAAAAAGTTTAAATTGCATAATTCTGGATTTTTTAACAGATTTTTATCACATCGGTATTTTGGTCATTTATCATAAAAAATATATCCAAATTATGTGATTCGATTTTTTTAATCCTTTATTTTATTTCCACCATATTTTTCTTTAGTACCAGGGCCATATTCAAGCATCTTGAGGCCCAAACAAATCAATGAAGTTGACAATTTTTCCGGGCAGACTGCGTGGATCCCTCCTCAGTAGCGGATACTTAAATCGGCCTAAACACCTATAAATTATGGCATTATACTTTTATATGGACTATGACTCCAATTATATTTCACAAAATTAATTTCATGCTATTTCAAATCCATTATGGAATCCATTGAATGACATCATTTTGAGGGAATCTCCCTAGAAGCTTCATCCAGGAAACATCATCAACAATAAAAAAATCATAACTCATTATAGGAGAGTTTAATGAATCTGTAACATTGAGGGTGGACGTTCAACACATTTATGAACAACATTTATGAAGTCTTCCATGCATGAATCATCCAATTAATGGGTCAAAAAAGTGACAACATTTGGAAGATGAAATATGCCTATAAAAGGAGAAGAGCTCCTACCTCTCATGGAAAAATTCGATTCATCACCACACCATCTGTCACGAAGGTATTTGGAATGAGAGAGAAAAATGAAAGGTGGATATTGAGAACCTTAAGAAGATTCCATACTTTTAGGATTCAATAGATAATCTGAAGGCTTATCAAGTGATGCAGGGCTAAGCGGCAAGTGGTTGCGGACAGTGACACCTGACGGACACTCTCTTCTGAGTTTTGATTTTAATGTGTAATCTCTATTTGAATTTCTCTTGAACATATATTTTGTAATGAATCTGGTTTCTTTATTTCTTAAATATATTTTCAAAAAATTTGTTTTATCGTTGTTCCATCTATAAAGTAGAACAATTTATTTCTCTATTTAAAATTCTTTGGTGAGGTCTTTCTATTAAGCATAACGAATTCAATTAGGTTCAATTACTTGGAGGTCATTAAGTAATTGATTCACTTCTATAGGCGGGACCACACTAATATTGATGTCTTAATACGATGTCTATTCAAATTTTATTGTACACCTGGGGGACCTTGGGGGTACATTTAGGAATTTAAATTAAGAGATATTTTTTATATACAAGGAAGAGGGGAGTGTCTGAAAGGGTGAAGCTTGTCTATGACCGCTGTTTTTAATCCTGATTTCAAACCCACTTTATCTTTCATTTAAAAAAATTTAACTTTATAATTTAATTCAAATTTTATTTTCAAATTGTTAATCAAATCCCCATTTTCATTTCTGCAAAAATAACAAAAGTGACAGTTTTGCAACTCGATCTGCAACCTCCTCGAGAGACAACCATGCGGTCACCACTGTGCTACATTAAAAGGGAAAATATTGATTGAGGTTTTTGCGACACAAAAATTATCACATCACTTACTTTACAAGATTATGATTGTCCAAGGGAACCCATATATAGCTTTACCTACCTGGTTTGATGATTGAGGCCTTGGAATGTGCAGCATTTAATAATACCACACTTAGTATTTTAAGGATATTTTAAGGCCACTATCATATCTCATGTTATTCCCTTTTTTATGTATTATTCTCGTAATTTTGTTTGGAATAATATTCTCTCAACTAAAACAATATGTTGAAACCATATTGATATGAAACTCTTTACACATCCCATCGATTTTTGTTACTCACCCAAAAATAGAAGCCATATATTTTCATACATATCATAGTGAAACATATTCATAATGTACACAAACACTTTATTTAATGGTTTAAAATAATATGATATTTAAAATCAATACATCATTAATCCCGAAGCGACAAATATCCAACCACCTTCACCAGCCTCGACCAGGTATAAGCCTCCATGTGGGTAAGTATTATGATATGAATCCCCTATAACTGATAATAATTCACCCCAATGATAATTCAATCCATCATAACTCAAAAAAATATGTGTAAAATATATTCAATAACTAATATAAATTTTATAACATTAATTACAAACTGAGTTCAAGGTATATGCAAAAACTAAATTCATCATCATACCTAACATGTAACAAAAGGATATATCTTAGAAGTAATTTCTCATTTTAAACTCAATAATAAAAAATTAATCATATAAGTATTTTATAAGTATGAATAAAATCAGTAATAGCCTTTAAATAAATGAAAAATTAAACTATTTAAACATTAAATAAACATTTATTAATAATTCAAAAATAAAAGATAATTAAAAATATTTTAAAAAAATAGCTTTAAAATTATTGAAATTTTGTAATATTGAATGAAAACACTATATATTTATTTTAATATGAACTCTTTCATATTTTTCACTATATGGAATATGCATTTTAAATATATGATATAATAAAAATTATAAACAGTTTATAAACCAATTCCTATTATGGAGAAATTTTACATAATCTGGTTATCATATACTTTAACAATATTTAAACCATGATGCTATCATTCCTAAAAACAATTTTGATGTTTATTAAATAATTTCCAAATAAGGACTATTCTTATTCTGATCAAATTTAATATAATTTATTATAAACAATTTATAATTTAAATATAAATATTTAACATTTTTCCTTATTTCATAATTTATAAGCCTTTATAATTTATTTCTTATGATGTATAAATAAACACTTTTATCTCAGTATCATAGGTCATGCCATATAATTTGTTAAATGGTATTTTAAATTTTAATATCTAAGATTTGGGAATAAAATTGTTTCATAAAAATTTTATTAATTAATTTTAAACCATTATAAATTAATTTATTAATTTAGAAATTACTTATAAATTATGTATTCCCAAAATACCTTTAAATATTATTTATAAAAAAATTATAAATCATAAAGACTACTTAATTTTTTTAAAATATAAAAATTATTCTTTTTACCATTACACAGTATAAATATTCTATATACGTGTATATTCCTTCTACCTATATGTAGATAGACTATGTAGGGGTATATTTCCACGACACTTTTGTAGAAGACGTTGTATAAGGGTATAACATGCCTTACCTTTACTTGAACACTTCACATGAGTGTAAGTAATGATCAACCTTTACATAAACCTTTTAAATAATGAATTTCCTATACATAAATATGTATATCATTCACTAGATAAAGGTATCTTGTAGTAACCATAAAACAAGTTATTAAAGTATAGAATTAACTTTATGTGAACTCCTTCATATAAAGATATGTCCTTGGTTACCTTTACGTACATGTGTTTCTCATATGGGTATGTTTCATATTACCTTTATGTTTCCTTAAAGAAACCTTGACTAATTTTACATAGCCCCATGAATTAGGTTAATGAATTAATTACCTTTCTCAATACCATCATTGTAAAGGAAATGCCTCAGTTACCTTTATGTATAATTTCAATGTAAGGTTAAATGATTTTCAAAGATTTTTGAAAAATCCAAAAACTGATACTTTGTTTTCATTTTTTTCCTTTCAATGACAGATTACACAGATCTTAAGGATAATAAGTAAAAATTAACACTAAAGTGTTTTAAATGAGACTAATAAAAATAATAAAAACATGAAAAAATTATTTAATCAATTGTATGAGGATCTCTGTGAAAGAAATATGAAACTTGTGATAAAAATGAAATGATGTAATAATTTTTGCAAATAGAGTACCTTTCAATAAAGATATTATTATATATATTCAAATTCATATGTGTTTGTTGAATATCACATTATGTAATTATAAAGACACCCCTGTCTAAAGTGTATGCACAGGCCAACCGAGTCACATGTCATTCATGTAATAATCCTCATCGTACATGATGTGTTGGAATCTCCTAGAGAAAAGGAGGTAAAAGAAAGAGAGATTTAGATTATGGAATATCAACCAAGAATTTTTTATGCACACCATATACATACTTCCATAATGATAAAGTATTTTATTAGTTTTTGAAGACACTATTTAACATATTTCATTCACTCATGCATTGAAAAGAATGAATAAATTCCCTATTTGGTTTATGTATCACATACATGAATACATGTACTCCCTAATATTTCATCTCATGAAATGGTTTATTAATGATTTATTATGTGTAAGAAGATATTTAATTATAACCATTATTATTTGGTCTCATATTGTGATATCCCAAACATATTTTATGTGTAATAATATTATTTTTTTAGTTTTAATTATTTTACATCATTCAATTTCCACACTATCCAAACAATACTTACAAAATAAACAGAACAAATATTTTATTCAATAAAACAATGAAACATTACATTTCAACAGGGCTAGAAGAACCTTACAACCCTATGATACATAGTAGAAGAACTATCAATATCACTGGGAGACACCCAAACATAACAAATAAACTAAGAAGATAGTGAGCATCCTTTGGGTCTATCAAAATGAAGAAAACTGTATCCAGAGCTACGACGACCAAACTGAGCCTTAGGGGGATGTTGAGAACCATCTTCACCAAGTTTTTTTGAGTTTGGAATACACTAAACATGTATTTATAAGGGTCTTATTGACCATTGGAAATACTTATGACTGTTGTTCTAGACTTTATTAATATGGTCATTGCTTTTAAAATTGACCATTTGTCATGTGTAAATATTTTGATGTAATTCTCTTGGTTAAATAAAATCATGTCTTTGATTGATAAAATAAATTAATTTCTTGTTTTAATGTGAATTATAATTATGGAACTTGTAATAAGTAACATTTGGTATTTTTAAAAAGCCTATATAATTTCTTTAAACATTTCAAGTGTTTTGATATGTTTTAAATATATACATATTTTAAGAGTTCCGAATGTCTTAAATTCTTTAAATATTATATCCCGGTTAAATTATAACATAGTTTTAAGATATAATTTATATTATATTTTTAATTTATAAAACATAATATTCTAATGACATGTATTTGGAAATTTAATGTTTTGAAACTCAAAGCAGAAAAAACATAAGAAACAATTTTATAATTAATCACTTTATTTATGTTTAAATTTCATATTAATGTACTTATGAACATATTTATAATTATAAATCTTGTTAGAGTTTTCCAAATTATTTTTTATGATATATTCGTTATTTTTTAATAATACATATTGTCTCATTGAATCATATATATTTGAGATATTAACATTTTTAAAGTTTCAAAATTACAAATATTTTGTACAAATTATGATAATTATTATTTTGATTTTCAAGTTAATACATATTCAAATTATTAACATAATTTCTAAAATTTTAAGTATATAATAAGAAATATATATGTGTGTGTTTTATAAATGAATTTAATAATAAAAATATTTACTTTTTAAAAATCATTTACAAAATAATTTTTAATAGATTATTATTTTTATAAAACTTTTGTCTTTTAAAAATTATTAATAATATAATTTATGATTATATAAATAATGATAAATGTATAATAATAATAATAAAATTAATTGAATATGAAAAACGAAAAAAGAAGATACATGAAGGGGGAGGCACTCCCCGGGCTAGGGTTCGGGTCTTGTCCCTGGTAGGGTTCGTGAGCCACATGGTCGGGGAGTTGGGGGAGAGCATGGTCGAGGAAAAGGGTTTGTGTCACTCGAGATTCACACACCATGGAAGATGGAGTCCAGTCGTCTATTTTTGTTTTTCTTCGCAGTTCGGGAGTTTGAGCTCAGCCGGGAGTCAATATATGCCGCTGATGAACAAGACAATGTCGAAGGTGTCTTAAGAGAAGTCTAGGGTTTCGATTTTTCTAGTGTAACACCCCGACCCTAGTTACCTATAGTCGGTGTATTATTACATAATATTTTCATGGTATAAGGTATCATGTACCGAAGGACCGATGAGTTTAGTATTCTTAGAAACAAGATACATACATTAGTTCAACATTACAAATCGAAAATAAATACAACACTAATTTATTCCATTAGAAACATCGAAGCCTCATAGATATGATTAAAATTCACTCATAACTAACTTATTAATATCCTAGGAAAATGAAACATAAGAAAGTGGTGAGCTCAAATGCTTAGTAAGAGTATGAAATACAGGGGAAGATAACATAAACATTAGGAATGGTGATTAATTTAAAACACATGAATTTACAGATAATAAACATGTATAATTTATAGCAGGAATATGAGCTGAGTAAATAATTCCATAATAAGACATAGTCAGGGGTATTATACTAGTTTAAAAACCACATGAACCATCAATATTATTTTCATAACGAGGGAATCTATAATACCGTACATTCTAAAAAATTTTGTCAAGGCCTCGGCCAAGACGTCAACAAATGTTTAAGGCCTCGGCCAAAACCATACATCAAATTGGGAAAGGCCTCATAAAATTCCACATCTAATTGTCTCATGAGACATACCAATGCATTGAAAAAATATTACAGGCTCCACCTATCACTTACTAAGTCCAATACATTCCTCATATAAAAAGGATGAAACGTAACATAAACATTAATATTAAAACTAGCATATAAAATGTCAATACTTTATTCATAAACCATAAATGGTATAAAAATAACCATTCCACAATCAAACATATCACAAAACCTTCAATACAATATAGAAGATTTGTATAATAGTAAATCAACTTCAAACAATTTCGGTATATCTATAAGGAATGTTTTCATGCCGAAATCTCTGATCAATATAACTCCCATGAATCTCTCTAGAAACCCGAGTGTTTCATGCATATGTTTGAACCAAATTACTCAAGGTAAATCTAGGATAGTCAGATTCAGTAACTAGGAACCACCTTGGGAATCCACCTGAAGACATCAGCAAATTATCTGCGATGGGGGACCTGGTAAAGGGGCATTGAAGTTAATGTCAAAATTTGGTGTGGGAAAGTGTAAGAAAACAAAGGAATTGTGAGGTTAAAATTATTTTAAGGGGGGATAATGTGATATCCCAAACATATTTAATGTGTAATAATAATATTTTAGTAGTTTAAATTGTTTTTCTTCATTTAATTTCTAGACTATCAAAACAATGATTACAAAATAAACACATGACATATTTTATTCAGTAAAACACCAAAACATTACATTTCAATAGTGCCAAAAGAACCTTAATTCCCTAGGATACATACTAGGAGACCAATCAAGTTCATCTAGAGACCCCCAAACATCACAAATACACCATGAAAATAGTGATCAGCATTTGGTTCTATCAAAAGGAATAACATTATAGCCAGAGCTACGACGACCAAGCTGAGCATGAGGGGGATGTAGAACACCATCTTCATCACAATTTTGGAGTTTTAAATACCATAAACATGTATTTATAAGGGTCTTCTTGACTATTGGAAATACTTATTACTATTATTATTTTCATTATTAATACAATCGTTTCTTTTAAAATTGACCTTTGGGCATGTGTAAATATTTTGAAGTAATACTCTTGGTTAAATAAAACCATCTCTTCGATTAATAAAATAAATGAATTTCTTGTTTTAATGTGAATTATAATTATGGAAGTTGGAACAAGTAACAATTGGTGTTTTTATAAATCCTATATAATTTCCTTAAAAATTTCATGTGTTTGGAGATGTTTTAAATATATATATATTTTTTTAAGAGTTTTGAATGTTTTAAATGCTTTAAATATAATAGACTGATTAAATGATAACATAGTTTTAAGTTATAATTTATATTATTATTTTAAATGTATAATAACCAAAATGTTATAAGGACATGTATTTTGATATTTAATGTTTTGAACTCAAAGTAGAAAAAAAACATAAGAAACAATTTTATAATTAATCATTTTTATTCTTTTTAATTTTCATTTTAAAGTATTTCTGAACTTTATTATAATTATAAATTTTGATTAGAGTTAACTAAATTATTTTTTTAATGATATATTTGTGATTTTTTACTAAAAAATAGTTTTTACTTTGAATCATATATATATAATATTAACATTTTTAAAGTAACAAAATTACACATATTTTATAAAAATTATGATAATTATTATTTTGACGTTCAAGTTAATACATATTCAAATTATTAATTTAATTTAAAAAATTTTACGTATATAATATGATATAAATATATATATGTTTTAAAAATTAATTTAATAATAAAAACATTAAATTTTTAAAAAGTATTGATTAAATAATTTTTAACAGATTATTGTTTTTATAAAACATTTTCCTTTTTAGAATTATTAAAAATATAATATATGACTAAAAAAATAATGATAAAGGTAAATAATAATAAAATAGATTGAAACTGAAAAAAATCAAAAAAAGATCCGTAAAAGGAGAGGTGCTCCTCAGGCAAGGGATCGGGTCTCGGCCTCAGTAGGGTTTGTGAGCCACAACGTTGAGGAGTTGGGGCTAATCACAATCTAGGCCGAGGGATCGTGTCGTTCGTGAGTCACATGCCATGGTCGATGGTGTCCAGTCATCCAATTATTTTGTTCTTCGTGGGTCAGGAGTTTGATCTTTTCTTGGAGTCAAGATTCGTCGCTGATGAAGAATACGATGTCGAAGGTGTCTTGACCGAAGTATTGGGTTTCGATTTTTTTAGACCTAGACCAAGGTAAGATTTTTATACTTGAGAGGTAGGATATTGACCGAATCAGGTTTTTGGACCGTCTCTGATTTCCCAGTCTTTACTTTTCATCAACGTGATGTTAGAACTGTTGTGGTTTTGATTTTTTTAAACCATTTCGAACAATTGTTTCTCCACTTATAGGTTCACTATCAACATTTTATTATGTTTACGACAATTAAAATGATATATTTTCTCATGTATTTATCCTATTAAATTAATTTTGTGTTTAACTGCCTACACATTACAATTCATAGTTATAAAAAAACCTCTAAACCTGGGGTATCAAGGTAATGGAAAAAAATTCAACATGGAGTCCGCAGAGTAAGAGTCCGCAATAACGGAACATCATCTATTTTTCTCCAAAAATTCATATCAGGGATATCATTTTTATATATTCTTTTTTAAAATCTAATTGGTTAGAATCTTAATATTGTAAGTTTAATCATATAAAAAATTCTACTACCATGTATTTGTTCAGAAAAAATCTACATTTGTTACATTTAATTATTTACAAGGTTTTCCTTTCTAAGGAAAAATTTTATTAGTTGGATGATATGGTGTTCATTTGTGAATTTTTCGAAGTTTTATATTTGTAGATTGATGGATGCAACAAATATTTTAATGTATGAGTTATGAAACTATATGAGTATTGGCAATTTCATATTTATTTTGTAAAGGATAATTTCAATTAGTTTTGAAAAATCTGCAGTATGGGACTGCTATTCATTTATTATGGTGTATACATAAGTTGTTTTAAAATTTTATAATTGTTTCCCTAACCATTATTTAATTTTAATACAGGTATGGGTTTCATTTTTTAAAACCACTTAACACTGTAATTATATTTTCAAACTTATTAGGTAATCTGTTTTTTATGCTTTTTTTACTTATGAAAAACCATATATGCATCGGGTGTATATACGGTGTGTATATGTTCATATAGTTTTCCATCCTAAACCTATTCTAGATTTCAAAATATTTATTATAAATGTTTAAATGATACGAGTAGTACTTGTTTGGTTGTGTTTTTGAAATGGAAACCCCATTCACTTATATATATGTATATACTGCTTATATATATTTATATTTTTATGATTTTCAAAGCCTAATTTAAAGTGATAGATAACAGTATTTAATTAATGTTTTGATAAAATTAATAATTTTAAGATTTTAGTAAGTATTAATCTTGATTTTTCAAACCAATATGTTTTTTTAAGAATGCAATAATACATAAAAATATATTAGTGGATAAAAGGATGTGTAGAATCATGTTATGCTCACTTAATGTTTTATTGCATGATGAACCTACTGGAATAATTGATGTTACTTAATTAAAATTTATTTAATCTATTTTACATGTTCACTAACACATTTATCAGTTTATTAGATGGCATGTATTTAAATTATGTATCCATTTACATGAATTAAGGATTTTAAAATTATGAAATTATCATTTTATGTGACAACACCTATCCATTCTTCACTTATTTTTTTTAATCATTATCACATGTGAAAAGAATGTTTACTAGTTCGTGCATGTCATTGATAAAATTATTATCTAAATGGTAACGGACATATCATGATAATTCAAAAAAATGAACTAAATTATTCAAAGTGGTAATGAACACCTTGAATAATATTAAATTAAATATTAAATATTCAAATTGGTATGGGAGAATTTGAATATATGACATTAATTGGACATTTAAGGAATGTATTTGACATATTATGTGACGAGTGAAGTCTGATACTGCCTCTCGATGCATCAGTGGGTCTCATGAGACAAATCAGGTCCTGGCACGAGGCCTTGGAAAAATAATGGTCTTAACATGGGGCGGTGACAGAGAGTTTATGGTCATGGAACAAGGACTTGACACAGTCTATCATTATACATTCCCTCATTATGTTTATAATATTTAATTATCTAAGTAAATATTTGAATTGTAGAATATATTTGGTTAAGAGCGTTACTTAAGAGTATCAGAATAAGTAAATTCACATGGCATAATGTTTATTAAGAAATCATATGCTAAACTTTAATACAAATGCTATAAATTTATCTGCTAATTTATGATTTACAATTAGTAAGGAATGAAAATAATGTTATCCTTTTATTCATAACGCTGATCATGTTTTAATTTCATTTTTGAATTCTGTACTAGCACTCTCACATGTCACACATTGTATAGTTTTATTACCTCTTGATTTATACATTGCACACTATGTATTATTTATAAAATTGAAATGTGTTTCATTCATAGTCCTTTTTATACTCCCTAAAATTTTTACAACTAATATTTGAAAAATATTTACATTGAGATACATGTATTGGAATTTTCTTTTAATAAATTTTTTTATGATTAGTTTTTAAAAGGTAATTTTTAAAAAGGTTTTACTTGAAATATTATATTTATTTTAAAACTTCCTTACTAGGCATTCTTGTTCTCACTGTAACTTCCCGACCCGGAAGCCACTAAATCGGTGCTCCGAGATGGTTTGCCACAAGGCCTCAAGCACACCTCCCCGTACAATATAGGCTACCGACTAGTAGTGAGGGCCAAGGGTGTGATATTGTAGAGACTATGCCCTCATACCAGAGTAATAAAACATCGGAAAGAACTAAGTAGCATACACAGTAGAAAATAAACATAGTGTGGAAGTAGTAAACAAATGAAATAGAACAAGTTGTAATACTAAAATGTGGTAAATGCCCAAATAGCTATGCAATACAATACAACACTGGTCACCCACTGGGAAGACCATACAAATACAAGTACAAAAGAAACTAAAAGTAAAAGTACAGGGCTCTACTACTAACTCTGATCCAATCCACGTACCCTATTTCCAGACACTATCGAACTGCATCAGCTTGATCAGTAGAACCACTCGTGCAGATCCGCTTGATCATGCAACACTGGGCCTCATCCCTATCCATTATGCAACCTATTCTCAACCTAAAAAGCATACATAAGGTCTACACGTACACCGAGGTGCACGTGTAGGGGTGAGAAATAATCTTAGTAGGGCACCCCGACAAGCAACTTACAACTATGCTGCAAAAAGTGTATGCAACAACAATGTGCACAGCCTAGCTGGAACACAACAAAAGGAAGTAAACCAAATGTGCAACCACAGTTGAACTCAGGGTATGTAATCCCTGTCAATTGGAAAAGTTCCACCATGGATGTACATATCTATATATGTACCATGTATAGTCCCATACCTACACACATATACAAAAATATGAATATTCATGATCAAGTGATTCAGATAACAAGAAACAACATCAGTAGTCGATCCTTGGGACCATAAGCCCGATCTCTTGGACATCCTATTCAAGGGCATTGATATGGACATAGTACCACTCAATCCATACATCAAATAAGTCGATCTATGGGTCTGTAATCCCATAGACATGTTCCTACTTTGGCCAACTCCAGAGATATGTCTCTGAACAAGATAAACAAAGACAAGTTATCCTCTAGTTCAACCAATCAATCACAAGAAAGAAGAAAACACAACAGGTAACCCTCTGGGAAGTACTCACTGCCAACCCCTCTGGTCCTATCCAATAAGTACCAATAACCCTCTGGGCAGTGCGCTTAGCCTAACCCCTCTGGTTTGTTCATACGAAATTATAACTCTCTAGGGAAGCTCGCTCGGTCAATTCCCTTTATAGTCTAGCGTAGTTAGGGACTCTCTGAGGAAGATCACACAGTATAACTCTCTTATATCCCCAAGGCCTAGAAACTCTCTGAGAAATATCACTCGGTCAATTCCTCCTATAGTCTTAGTTCTATCACAGACTCTCTAAGGAATCTCACTCAGTCAATTCCTTCTCTAGTCTGGAAAGGTTTTTAAGAAATTCAAACAAAGTAAAGACTCTCTGAGGAAGCTGACTCGGTCTACCCTCCTGTAGTCTATACTATCCAAGACTCTTTGGGAAGCTCACTCGGTCTATCCCATGTAGTCTATAATGTCCAAGACTCTCTGAGTAAGCACACTCGGTCTACCCTCCTATAGTCTATAATATCCAAGACTCTCTAGGAAGATCACTCTGTCTATCCCTTATAGTCTATAGCACCAGGTTCTCATGGTCCCATGCCAGTCAGTTCATAATAATGATATAAGGCAAAAGTACACCTACAGAGATACTTGGCTAATCATTCTACAACATAACAAGAAGGTTAAGAATATCATTCCATCCTACGGTCACAGGGCATGGAAAACAGGTATAACGGCCAAAGTCTAAACATGACCCAAAGGTCGTAAATAGAAAAAGGCATGGGAAAACATCCATGAACAGCAATTAGTCTCACACATGATCAAATTACCTCTACACAAGCATACAATCAAGGTAGTAAAACAACAGGTGTAAAAGGTAAACACGCAATACCCCATTCATGGGTATTGGTGGAATTTTCACATAAAACTCAAAGACTTCGAAAGGTAAGGCACAAACCACCTACTCATGCACACAAGGAAAATTAGGAATCCAAACAAACAAGAAAGACGCATCACGTCAGGCTCAGCTTCCACCAACCAAGAATCACCTCTGTTAAATACTACAACATCAGCAAACCAAGTCAGATATATACAACCAATGTGGGTGGCCCGAATGCCCAACCCAAAAATACATCAATAGCCGAAAGGGATCACCAATTTGGAATGGGTTCTAGGTGACACCTGATCACCATCTCTACCCAAACCTGACATAACAACTCAGGGTTAGTCAAACAACGATCTCCCACAGGGTCCCTTAGGTCAAACACAGAGGAGGCATCATACTCAAAATCCTCCAGGTAAACACGAGTGAAGGCATCCTACGCGGGATCCTTAGCGATAAGTAAGGGAGGAATCATACAAAGGATCCTCAAGGATGAAAATAATAGGTATTCCATAACATGGTTCCTGTCAAAGGAAGAATTAGAGAGAGATCCTATAAGAGACTCACTTGGTCAGCACACAAGCAAAGGCATCCCTTAGGGGATCCTTAGAAGTACCTGGTCTCAATGCCTCATAGGCCAGAAAGGGACGTCTGACAATGGGGACATCCTATAAGGCATAAGCTATGAGAGATAGCTCATATAACATATTCTATTAAAGGTCTCAACTAAGTTGGTCCGAACACCCAACCTATCATCCACACCAAGTCTCACTCTCTGGTGACAACTAAACTCGAGAAGTGGAGGAAGAACCCCCTCCATTTAGATAAAATCCCCCAAAACCCCATTTATATGACCTATAAATGTCAAAAGGATTCTCTCACTGAGATATATGTAGAAAAATGCTCAGAATCGACTTCTCACACGCCCAATTATGACTTCTAGAGCCCAAGATATCTCAAAATTAGTAAACTGAAGCATTATATGGCCAGAGTGCATGGCCAGAGCACAATGGGCCATCCTGTGTAATAGTTCACGGCGTATACTTTACATTACACAGCGTTTAATGTTCAAAAAAAGTTACGTCGTGTCTGTTTTCACCCGAACACATGCCCATGTACCACTACACGGCGTGTACTTAAAGTACACGGCATGTACTCCTTAAAAACCACTATTCCGTGTTCTATTTCCACGGCCAACCACACGGCTACCCACTACAGGGCGTGTACTCAAAGTACACGATGTGTAATTAATAAAACATCATCTTACCCGAATGGGAAGAACACATGGCATGTTCCCCTAGAACACACGCCGTGTATACTGGGTTTTCCGATGGGAAATCCCTAAAAACGCCCGATTCGCCCATTTTCCCCCCCGAAACAATAGATCGAGCCCCATGGGCATATAAGCAAGAAATATAAGGATTTAAAGACTTAAAACAACATTTTTACTGGGGATATATGGACAAAACATAAATGGACCAACCTTCAGGTGGAAACCGCTGAAAATTCGGTTGATTTCACAGCTCACGGTTGTCGCACGCCGACTCATCACGTCAAGAGCTTCGAATCGGTACCACCCTCACCTTCCTTCTCTCCCATTTTTTCGATGTACAAATTATCCCATAGGTCTTGTCCAAGGAGGAGCGGCGTAGGAAACATGTTCAAGGAGGAGGAGGAAAGAGCAGAGAAGAAAAGAAAAGAAAAGAAGAAAAAAATGAAGAAAAAGGGGTCCGGGCCGGCCCCAGTGCCTAACATGATTTTATGCCTTCCCTAGGCTAAAATCCTCATTCTGGACTCAACAACGTAGAAGAAATCTCAATCAGATGCTCCTTTTAAAATTTATTTCCAAACGAACCTACGAGAATAATTTAATATTTAATTTAATAATATTAAATATTAAATATTCTGCCAAAATTCGAACAGCTCAAATTTCCTCCAAAATCCTATCCTAGGGTAAACTTCCTATTCCAGGACCAACATAGTTGGAAAAAAATTATCAGAGATTTTATGGTAGTGGAAAATGACAATTTTACCCCTCACGAGCATCCAACATCAAAAATTCAAATTTCTGCTCAAAATAACTATCCGAAGAAACATGGGTTCTTAAAAACTCCCCACCATAAACCTTCTCATCCCTGAGAAGCCTAGAAAAAGGACCAGCTACCATGCCCCCAACCTGAGCATCTGCACAACCAAGCTACCTGTACCTTCCAACGAACAGTATTAGCATTAACAACCACCTTCTACATAGAAGATATTCATCTACAACCAAATGGTACTCCCCCGCATTGGAATACTCGTCTCATTGTTTTAGAATAATTATATGATATAAAAATCTCCTGGAAAACGCCAATGTTTACCCTAGACAAGGAAAACCACCCTAAAAAGGAAAAAGCTACAATCCCCACCATATGGATTTCCTTACACTACTTCGACAGCACAAACAGAACAGGTTCCATCTACCACACGGATGAACATTGAGAAAGAAAAAAGGAGCTCGATGTAGGGACGAAGCTCTCTCAGCATACTCAAGACAAATCAAGATATCGCATGATCGTCTCTTATAGGAGTATACTAAGATTTCATAGAAGGCATGTCAAGCTCCCTCTGAGCCACGCTAACATCCTGCCAAAACCTGACCAGGATTCAAGCACGGGTCAACCATTTCATGGTAACCTGGAATTTCACAATGTTGCCTCTACAACAGCAAAATCAGAAACACTGGTCGACTAGGCCAGGCACCCGAACATGCCTTCTTGTCGAAACTAGTCGCAAAAAAAACACCTCCAAAAGGCATTGGAAAACACTGGCCAACCTTCTCACCCAGGTTCCCTAAAACGGAACAGACATCAATCGATAAGGGTTCGAGTCAAAACCCAGGGTCTCTAGGTCTTCCACCTAGCCCTACAGAAAAAGCCTCACAACTGGGTCACAAGGTCTAACCACCTAGCCCAAAATATCTAAACCCACTCAAAAGATGGTAAAGATCACAATGACCCAAGAAGTTCAAAACTAAAACACAACCTACAAGGGCCCCGATCCTCTCTGAGCATCCTCAAAAGGAATGACTCCATGGAGGTCACAAACAAAACAGAAGAGACAAGCTGAGATAACACCCATTGGGTATCTGTATACAGCAATACCACAAGGAGGTCTAGTTCATAAGAAAATCCTTGGTATCTATCGACATCATTCTCAATGATCCGACTAGATAAACACAAACCTGAGAAACAACACCCAATAAGGGGTGAAACAAAAAGGCATCATGTGCCACATAGACCAACTAGGGTCCCTGCACCACCAGTGCAAAAGGACTGAGTCATCAACCCCATCAAAAACCCCTAAAAGTAGATCGACATTACCTTCCATCTGAGTAAAAAGTATGTGTAAGTGGACCAAAAGGTCTCAGTTGTCAGTAAAAACACACACTAGTAGGCCTATATGTAGTGAATCATACATGCCGAGTATGATGCATGAGACGCCTCTTTCCTTTTCTAACCAAGAGTCAAAATATATCCCTAAAATCATAACAATGTCCAAGAGATAGAGATCCATAGTAAATCAAAACTCCACACAAAATGTGTGTCTCTCAAGGTAGAAATCATATACAACCGTAACATCGCAAAATTAGAACAACAATCCCAAACCCTGGAAACCAGGACTTCTTACCGGAACAAGTTTTCGCGACGCACCAGTCCGTTATCCGTCACAGGTTCTGAAACATTCTTAATACTCCTGTCTACCATATCCCAAATAGTAAAGACCGAGAAGTAAAACTCCTATGATACCACTTTCTAACGTCCCGACCCAGAAGCAACTAAACTGATGCTCTGAGCTGGTTCGCCACAAGGCCTCAATCGTGCCTCCCCGTACGCCAGAGGATGCCGACTAGCAGCAAGGGACATGGATGTGATAGTGGGGAGACTATGATCTCATACCATAGTAAGAAAACAACAAAAATAACTATGTATCATACACAACAGAAATTAAACATACTGCGGAAGTAGTAAACAACTGAAATAGAACAAGTTGTAATAGTAAAATGCTGTAAAAGCCCGAACATCTATGAAACACAATACAACACCGGTCACCCACTGGGCCAACCATACAAATAAAAGTACAAAAGAAACTGAATGTAAAAGAACAGGGATCTACTACTAACTCCGAGCCAATCCACGTACCCGATCTCCAGACATTGTCGAACAGTAGCAGTGCGATCAGTAGAACCAGTCAAGCAGATCCGCTCGATCATGCAACATTGGGCCTCAGCCCTATCCACTATACAACATGTTCTCCACCTGAAAATCAGACATAAGGTCTACACATACACCGAGGTGCACGTGAAGGGGTGAGAAATAATCTAAGTAGGGAACCCCGACAAGAAACCAACAACCGTGCTACTAAAAGTGCATGCAACAACAGTGTGCTCAGCCTAGCTGGAACACATCAAAATGAAGTAAACCAAACGTGCAACCACATTTGAACTCAGGGTACGTAATCCCTGGAAACTGGGAAAGTTCCACCATGGATTTGCATATCTATATATGTACCATGTATAGTCCCATACCTATACACATATACATAAATATGAATATTCATGATGAAGTGATTCAAATAACAAGAAAAAACATCAGCAGTCGATCCTTGGGACCATAAGCCCGATCTCTTGGACGTCCTATTTAAGGGCATTGAGCTGGACATAGTGCCACTCAAGTCGTACATCAAATAAGTCAATCTATGGCTCCGTAATCCCATCTACATGTACATGATTTGGCCAATGCTGGATATATGCTTCTGAACAAGATAAACAAAGACATGTTATCCTCTAGTTTGACCAATCAATCACAGGCAAGCTGAAAACACAACAGGTAACCCTCTGGGAAGTACTCACAGCCAACCCCTCTAGTCTTATCCAAGAAGTACCAACAACCCTCTGGGAAGTGTGCTCAGCCTAACCCCTCTGGTCTGGTCATAAAAATTATAATACTCTCTGGGGAAGCTCGCTCAGTCAATTCCCCTTGTAGTCTAGGGTAGTCAGGGACTCTCTGAGGAAGATCACGCGTTCTAAACCTATTATAGCCCCAAGGCCGAGAAACTCTTTGAGGAAGCCCACTCGGTCAATTCCTCCTATAGTATCAGGTCTATCACAGACTCTCTAAGGAAGCTCACTCATTCAATTCTTTCTCTAGTCTGGAAAGGTTTAAAAGAAATTCAAACAAAGTAAAGACTCTCTGAGGAAGCTCACTCGGTTTACCCTCCTATAATCTATAATATCCATGACTCTCTGGGAAGCTCACTCGGTCTATCCCTGTAGTCTATAATGTCCAAGACTCTCTGAGGAAGCACACTCGGTCTACCCTCTGGTAGTCTATAATTTCCAAGACTCTATGGGAAGCTCACTTGGTCTATCCCTTATTGTCTATAGCACCGGGTTCTCACGGTCCCATGCCAATCAGTGCATAATAATGCTATAAGGCCAAAGTACACCTACAGAGCTACTTGGCTAACCAATCTACAGCGTAACATGCAGGTCAAGAATATCATTCCATCCTACGGTCTCAAGGAATGGAAAACAGGTATAACGACCAAAGGCTAAACATGAACAAAAGGTCTTAAACAGAACAAGGCATGGGAAAAAAATCCAATCACAACAATTATCATCACACATGATCAAATTACCTCTCCATAAGCATAAAATCAAGGCTGGAAAACAATAGGGGAAAAAAGGTAAACACGAAATACCCCGTTCACAGGTATTGGTGGAATTTGCACATAAAACTCAAAGAATTCGAAAGATAAGGCAAAAACCACCCACTCAGGAACACAAGGAAAAGTAGGCATCCAAACAAACAAGAATGACACATCGGGTCAGCTTCAGCAGCCCCCAACCAGGATGTACCTCTGGTAAACTCTAAAACATCATCAAACCAAGTCAGATATAAACCAACAATGTGGGTGGCCCGAACGCCCAACCCAACAATTCATCAAAAGCCGAAACGGATCACCAGTTTGGCGTGGGTTATAGGTGAAACATGATCACCATCTCTACCCAAACCCGACAAAACAACTCAGGGTCTGTCAGACAACGGTCTCCCACTGGGTCCCTCAGGTCAAACACAGATGAGGCATCATCCTCGGGATCCTCCAAGTAAACACGAGTGAATGAATCCTATGCGGGATCCTTAGCGAAGAGTAAGGGAGGAATCATACATGGGATCCTCAAGGAAGAACAACTTAAGAATTCCATAAAATGGTTCCTGCCAAAGGAAGAACAAGAGAGAGATCCTATAAGGGACTCACTTGGTCAGCACACAATCAAAGGAATCCCTCAGGGGATCCTTAGAAGTACCTGGTCTCATAGACACATAGGCCTTAAAGGAACATCTCAAAAGGGGAACGTCTTATAGAGAATAAGTTATGAGAGATAGCTCATATCTCTTCTCCAATTAAAGGTCTCAACTAAGTTGGTCCAAACACCAACCTATCTTCCACACCAATTCTCACTCTCAAGTGACAACTAAACTAGTTAAGTGGAAGAAGAACCCCTACATTAAGATAGAAAACCCCAAAACCCCCTTTTTATGAACTATAAATGTCAAAAGGATTCTACCATTGTGATATACATAGAAAAATTATCAGAATCGACTACTCACACGACCAATTTTGTCTTCTAGAGCCCAAGATATCTCAAAATTAATAAACTGAAGCAGTACATGGCAAGAGTACATGGCCAGAGCACAATGGGCCTGGCAGTTTAATAGTACACAGCATGTACTTTACTGTACACAGTGTGTACTATTCACAAAAAGTTAATCCTTGTCCATTTTCACCCGAACACATGCCCATGTACCAATACACGGCATGTACTTAATTTACATGGCGTGTACTCCTTAATAACCACTATTTCGTGTTCTATTTCACACGGCCAGCCACACGACTACCCACTACATGGAGTGTACTCAAAGTACATGTTGTGTACTTAAGAAAACTTTTTCTTCCCCAAACAGGAATAATACATGGTGTGTTCCCCTAGAACACACGGTGTGTATACTGGGTTTTCCGACGGGAAATCCCTAAAAACACCCGATTCGCCCGTTTTCACCCCCAAAATAATAAATCGAGCCCCATGGGAATACAAGAAAGAATGATAAGGCTTCAAAGAAATAAAAAACATTTTTAATGGGTATCTATGGAGAAAACATAAATGGACCTACCTTCGGGCGGAAACCACCGAAGCTTCGGTTGATTTCACAGCTCACGGTTGCCGAACGCCGACTTTGTGTGTCGAGAGCTTCAAATCAGTACCTCTCTCACCTTCCTTCTCTCCCATTTTCTCGATCTCCAAATTATCCCATAGGTCACGGCCAAGGAGGAGCAGTGTTGGAGATGTGCACAAGGAGGAGGAGGAAAGAGGGGAGAAGAAAAGAAATGAAAAGAAGAAAAAAAGGATGAAAAAGGGGCATGGACCGGCCCCGGTGCCCAAAATGACTTTATGCCTTCCCTAGGCTAAAATCCCCATTCCAGACTCAACGGCACAGAAAAAATATCAATCCGACACTCCGTTTAAAATTTATTTCCAAACGAACCTACGAGAATAATTTAATATTTAATTTAATAATATTATATATTAAATATTCCACCAAAAGTCAAACAGCTCAGATATCCTCCAAACTCTTGTCCTAGGGTAAACTCCCTATTTCGGGACCAACGGAGATGTCAGAAAATTATCCAAGATTTGATGGTATGGGAAAATGACAATTTTACCCCTCACGAGCATCCAACTGCAATGATTCAAATTTTTGCTCAAAACGACTGTCCGGACAAACATGGGTTCTTACACTCACCCAATGTTATCAATTTATTTTTACAGGTTTATTATATTTGAGTTACACTATGTGGTGTCTACATTGTGGATTCTTTTCAATTCATTATTGAAGGATTGTAACATTTGTATCTGGTTTTCCAGACCATAAACCACAAATATCCTCTGTATAGAACATGATGTGTAATTATTCAGCTTTATTTTGATAAGCATTATAGATCATGGGTATTAATGCATTGGATCCAGGGATTTTGGGGTCAGGGCGTGACACATATACAGTTGTATGCAATGATACACCCTATTTTTCATGAAAATCATAATTTACAAAAAAAAAAAGCTCATAAATATATCATATAAAAATATGTATTTTGGGTATATCTCATTCAAGCCTAAGGGGATTTATCACTAGGGAGGTAAAAATAATATTTTGGGTTAATCCTAGAATATATAATCCTTACATTTATTATATTGGGATTCTTGATACATTCATTTTGACAGATGAGGTAGTCAAGGGCTAGGTGATTGAGATGTTAGGAAACCGTCCTCATAGGGTGTGATGAACTATTATCTAGGGTCTATGATGAAAATAGGTTTCACCCCTGATAGTTATTTACCAATTATTTATAACATTTTAAATTGATATTATCACTTACTGATCCTAGGGATAGATGAACTCTTCGGGCCTATTATTTGGTCTTCGATAGAGAAATGGAAAAATAGAAACCACCCATAATGATGAAATATTACTTATGTTCTGGATGTGTTTCCAACAAGTGTCTTGAATTATTATACTCTAGGCCTGGACATGTTTCCATCTGGTAACAGGGCATAATATTTTTTTGGGGAACGAATAATAACATGTGAAAATCATTATTTCTCTGGATGTTCAACCATAAGTAAAAGGATCTTACATCCATTTGATATTCAATAACCCAAACATATTTCACAGCACCGACACCAAAATCCCCTAAACATTAAACACCATAAATTTGGATGCTATATATTCCTAAAATCACTACAAATTATGTTCATATGATAAAAAATTACAAAATAATTCATGCAATCTGGGGAAAGGAATCAAAGTAAAGAACACTTTGACTTATGTGGTTTATATTTTCATCATACGCTCATAGGATAACAAAAAAATGTATATTTCACTAGATTTACAATGATTACAACTTGGTAACTTATTAGTTTTGTGGATTAATAAAAATAATTTAATATTCATTACACATCAATAGTTGGTCTCAACTAATATATATAGTGGGGCCCATCCATTCATATGTTCTCCTCAACTTCTTATATTCATGGGTCTCCATCCATATGCAACAGTAACTACTAATATCCTACATTAAACCTCAACTATCTAGTTACAACCAATAGGCTTAGTGCATCACCATATTATAGTTGAATGAATCCACTATGTAGTCAAACTTCTACTAAATTGAAACTTCCATTATAATTTCCTCCTAATTGAAATCTCACTAATTGAATTCTCTATTTATACTACCAATATTCGATGAAAGGAATCACATTCCTCAGGTAAACTAAATCTACATCCATGAAGGGGATTTACAATCCCTATAATGATCCAATTTAAAAATTATTCACGTATACTTAAGAAACCTTCAACACTTAGATTTATTTGAATGTCTCATCCTCCTTCTTAATATATACAGTTCTCTCCACCACCTTCCAACTACTCCATTCCCACTAAGGAATAATTCTACAACACAGTTTCATGGATTAGAACCTTAGTGAACACGTTAGTTGGATTTTATCTTCTATAAATATTCCACATCTCCAACTCTCTGTCCTCAATAAACATATGAATATAATTGTATTTTAGGTCCATATATTTATTCCTAGAATGGAACACTAGATTTTTCACTAAGGGAATTAATTTTTGGATAACATGGTAAAGTAATCAACTTTCTTGATTCCTCCCTAGATAAACCAAAAATTATTTCTACTAGATCATTTCCATTATTTATTTTTTTATGCATATATATTCATCATATGTAGTAGAGAGTGAAACTATTGCCCACAACGTAGACATACATATAATTTTCATTCCTTTAAATGCAAACAAAAATCCTGTAATGATTTTATCAGTATGAGAATGACCCTAAAAATCCACATCCACATCCCCTTCCAGTGGTTTAGCTAACTCAAAAAAATGATAATATGTTACATTTTAGATATCTGATGATCTACTTAAATACATCCAAGTGTTCTTTCCCCATATTTAATATACAAGCTGATGATTCCCATTGAAAATGTAATTTCAGGTGAGTGCATACCATTTCATATATAAAACCTAAAATTTTAGAAGAAAACAGACCATTTCCCATGTATCTCATCAAATATTTCATTTATGGTGCTTTTCCATTTGATAATTTAATGTTCTTGAATAGAGTCAATTAATTTGATTTACATCAAGTGATTCTTAACTCCTTAAGGACCTTGAAGATATAATCCCTTTTAGACAACACTAAACTAAAAGAGCCTATGTCTATTTTAATACTCATATCATGAATCTTCATTACAACACCAAGAAAATTCATTTTAAAAGTTCTAGATAAATATCACTATAATTCCTACATCCATTGACTTCTTGAACCACTAGAAGAATATTATCAATATAAAAGAGAAAGATGATAAAAAGTCATCCTTACAAACCTTGTGATATAAATATTGATCTTATAATGTTCACATGAAACCCTTTTCATGAACCCACTTTGTGTGTGATTTTTCTCTACCTAATCTCATGTTATTCTCTCTCCCACATTGTTTCTATTATATTTTTTCTTAGAAAATGAATTAATATTCATTATTAGGTTCCTGAATGTAGTTGGAAGTACCCAAAAATATTGTTTAGATGAATCCTAATGTTTCCAAGCCATGTTTGATAAGGAAGGATACATTGAAACATGGAATTGTTGGTGCTATTACTGGTTTTTTTTGGAAAAGAGGATGTGAAGTAACTTATCACATTACTCATATGGTAAAATGAATGAGGATCCCAATATAAATTAATGTGATGTGACTATTGAATCATGAAACATCATCTTGAGGTATGGAGAATCCATCTAAATAGAAAATGAGGTTCAATAAATAATAAAATAGTTGAAATATGTTCTTGGATGATATTTGGAGTTTTTTTGGGTTCATGATGTGAGTTAAAGAGTGTTGGAATATGTTTGAGGTGGATGGAATTGATCTGAAGAAGAAATATTTAATTTTGAGTTGAATTGGTTACCTGTGTAAAGGTATTATAATAATTATACTAGGCACATAAAGGTAATCCAGGAAACCTGTAATCTGCATAAAGGTAATGCATAGGTTCTTTGGTGTAGTAGGATTTTCCCATGTATATTGGTGAGAGGAATTTTGGGGTTCCAAATCCATCAGTGTTTAGGGGGAATACCTTAAATCATATAACTATTTATCACATTAATATTTGTGTGGAAAAGAGGATGTGAAATAAGTTCTTACATTAATAATATGAAAATGGAATGAGAAATATTATTGGAGTTATTTTGAAGCATCTATTTAAGAAAGAAATGTAAACTTGGAGTATGTAGAATCTATAAAATGGTTTATGAGGATCAATGATGATTAAACTAATAAATATAGGGTCATAAAGGATTATTATAGATATTTTGAAGTGTATAAGTTGAGTTAAAGGAATTATAAATATGTTTGAGGTGGATGGATTTGATCTTGATCTCTGAGAAGAAGTGGTTGTTGAATATAAACTAAAATATACACCACTATTCTATGATGGGGCATGGGAAGCAGTGCACTGAAATGGACATCACCACATTGTGGTTGTGTATGTGAATCCATGGTCTATAGAAAAATCCTACATATGATGCATGGATTTGGATATAATTATTTTATGGATGATTTTTTCCACATATATATCATTAAAGGGTCTATTTCGTAAGGTGAAATGTTTGAGGAAACTCATTCATTCATTAGATTCCTAAATTGTACGAAGCATTAACTCATGTATTGTAACACTTTAGTTATGTTTTTGAATCACCAAGGAGTGTCTTTGGTCTATATAAACCACTTACATATAATTGTAGTGGGTGTGGGTGATTTCTTTAGGTATGGATGATACTTCTCATAACATGAATCTCACATCTTCTTCCTCATTTTCATAGTGTCGTACTTGCACAGCGTGGAGTGAATAAGGGTCATGTTCGTATGAAGAATGAATCTTTCATCACATGGATACATTTAGAGGTTGGGGTATTTGTTTCGAAACTTTTATGATATCTCTCAAATTCATCATATAAAGATCAATTAAATTTCATAATCTATTTCATTGAAAGATACATGTTGTTATTCATTTATAGTTTCACAGATTTCATTATTCTTCAATAAGGATCCTAGTTTTTTTGATTGTTTTTCTTTCACATATTCAATTAATTCTTTATAAATTAAAAGGAAACCAAAATATGGTTTCAATAGGAGGCATATAATTAGTTTATGAAATTTTATTCCATGAAATTTATAATGTTGAAGAACAGAGAACTTCGTTAGGATTTGAAATGGCTTAGCCATACTATCATGACGTCGTATGGCTAACCATTTCTATTCATTTTTATGGGTTAACACAGAAAAAAGGGCCAGCCATTTTTCACCAGGGTGTGGTGGGGAAATCATTTTTGTTCTTTCATTAAGCATTAACATATGTGAAAAGGCCAACTAGTGTATAGTATACATGCCACTTTTCACACATGATGTGATTCTTAAAAATCGATTAAAATGGTCACCATGAAATAGCACAAGAAATGGTACCTTCCAAAAAGATTAATAATAAAAACAAAAATGGTGTGGACCCTATGGTGGAGCATTTTACCATAGTCACCACCATGGAAAAGCGCCACCAATGATTCCTTGCAAAAATTATTTTCCCAAAATATTCAATTTTGAATTGAATTAATAATTTATAAGTAGTTATTAATTATTATAAATGGTGTTTATGGGATTTTTATTAGTTAATAAAATTTTAATTAATTATTTATAATGTGTTTATAATTAATTAATAAATTGTTCATACACATTTGTTATTAAATAATCATTAAATTTTAATTTTTAATTTTTAAATGCCTTTTATATTTATATGGAATTATTTATGGATTATAAATAAAATTTGTTATTTTATTATCATATATTATAATTTTTAAAGTGATTATAAATAACATTAATGAGGCCTATATATAAAATTGGTTATATTTTAAATTATAATTTGTGCGCAGTAAATTATTTTTAATTTTTTAAAATTAATTAGGCCTTATTTTGAAATGATTACTATATGATATTTAGATTATGTAATATACTTAGATAATAGATGTTGAATTATAAATTTTTTATAATTCATAATTATATCATATATTTAATTTAAAATTATTTATATTATTGAATATGAATTGATCATATTAAAATAAATGTAATGTTTTGTATAAAAAATTATAGAATGCCCATTATAAATAAAGAAGAAATTTAAAATGTTTATATAATTAGATTTCATTGTATGATGTATTCATACATGGCTATCTAATGTTTAAATATTTGAATTGTTCATTTTTTAATGTTATTTCCAATTTTCTCAGTAGTTATAAATTATTTATATTATCAACATTTTTATGCCAAAATTTATATGATAAATTTATTCCAAGAAATAAACTTGATTTTTTGTGCTATAGTTGACTCCATAATGAATTAATTTTTTCTTATACATTCACATAGGTTTATAATTGAAGTTACCAACATCAATTTAGTTTTTTAATAAAGTGTAAGCGTATTAGGTTTTAGAATAATAATGATTTTAATTATATCTTGAGAAATGTGTCCACGGTTATATGTACTTGGGGTTAAACCACCTATTGTAATAGAGGTTTATGACTTTTTGTGAATGGAAAAAGGGGCTGGATATTTGTCTCTTCAAGCATACTCATGAGGAGGTATCCAATCTCACATAAATTTATACCTTTTAATGAAAATTTTAGGTACCTTATTCGTATGATTCATTTGGATATGTATGAATATGTTTGATATATTATTTAGGGTATGTAACACAAACTATTGGGTTCTGTAAAGAGTTACACATCAATATGGTTTGAACATACTGGTTTTGTGGAGTGAATGTGATTCCAAACTAAATTATTATAAGGATATAGACATAAATGTAATAACATGAGGTAATATGGTTAGATTAAAAACACTTTAAATACTAAGCATTATATTCCTTCTAAATTGGAACTTTTTAATGCTTTTGTCATCAACTAGGAAGCTCATGCTAAATCATGGTTCCCTTATATTATCCTTTCTATTGAAGGAATGTACTAAATGTATTTGGATTGTTGAAACACCCTGATGTTTTTATGAAATATATTTTTAAGGTAATATAATTTACATAATATAGTTAATTTCATGATACACCATGTTAATATTACATTACATGCAGAATTGGATGATCTAGCATTGCACGCAAACCTGAGTTTCTAGGAAACAATATTTTATTCTAAATATTTAAACAAAAAAATTATAAAATAGTAGTTAAATTAGAGATAATGAATAGTTTTAATCAAAAAAATAAATTAAAATATATTTATTCAATTATATTTTATAAATATTATATAATAATAATTCCACTTTTATGCATAAAAAGTAATATTTTTCTAAAGGAATTTTTATCTCCTTTTAATGGTGCACCTATTTTAAGCCAAATTTGCAAAACTATTATAAATTCTATTGTTTAAAAAATAAAATTCCTCTTTGAAATTAGGATACCAAATTTACATTGGGTTAAGTTTTGTTATTTTTCTATGAAGTTTCATGTTTTGATTAATAGTGAAAATACAAAGTTTTATTGAAAACCATATTTTTCTATTAAAGACTTCAGAGAGTCAGATTATGTTTTGGATTAGTTTTAAATTTTAATTAGTTCATTTTTGTATAAAATAATACAAATATATATTTTTAAAAGGATTTTATACATGAATTTATTATAAAACATTTTATGTATTTAAAGGGACTTTTTCTAAAAAACTATTTTCATGGTATTTTAATAGTTTTATATAAAATTAAATTATGAAAAATTTGTTTCTTGAATATTGAAAAATGGATTAAAAAATTGGATTCATAAGGTCTATATTTAGTAAATAATACCCTTTTATATTTTCCTACATGCATAGTAACCTTGGTAAATTTTATTACCGCAGTAAAGGGTGAATTTAATTATTTAGGTTAAAAATAAAATTATAAAGACATTAAATAGATTCAAAAAATTTATAAAATATTACTTTATAAATAAAATATTTCCCATAAAACCTAAGGATCTAATTTATGTTATTTAATGGAAACTTTTTTATGAAAAATTACTTCTTTAATATTTAAATCAAAGGACACAAAATGTATCTTTCTTTGACTTTAACATCTCTTATGTGTCCACATGGGGACAATGTTATGTTATGAATGAATCTAACTATATATATTAAATTTATAGAGCATATTTTTTATGATATAAATTTATTGTTTACTTTTCGGGATACTTAGATGGAATTATGGTATTTATAATATTTTATTTAATAAAAATCAGATATTTTACAATCATATTTCAAATACTATGTCATTTTTTATATGGTTATATAAAATTTATTTAAAAATTTAAATATGATTCTTAAATATATAATATTTTTTATTGTCATGGTATTTTATTTTTAGTTTTTAGTGAAAAAATTTTTATATTAAGCAATTACACAACACTAATGTAGTAATTATTTTATTAATGGAAATTTCAAATAAATATTATTAAAAATATTAAAATAAATATAATTTGAGATATTTAATGTGGTAAATTAATTTTCCAAATTAACTTGACCTCTTAAGGAAATATTTTATTCGAATCTAACTTGTTATCCAGATATTTTTAAATGTCCAAATAACAAATAATGTCAAAATTGACACAAATGAAATTTTATCAAAATAATATTTTATTAAATTATTTAAGAATCATAAAACATATTTAAAAATACAAAAAATATATATAATATGTTTGAAAGTGTTATAAATTGGTCATTTTTTATTTAATTGACCTGTCATTAGTAAAAAATAGAACTGTTTAATAATAAATGAGTTCTTATTTTAGTTAAAAGTAAAATACCTTAACTAAGGGTAAATAAAAATGATAAGGTTTAAATAAATACCAAAACATGTCAAAAATATATTGTATGATGATATTAAAACCTTACCTCATCTTATCTTGGAATACATATCTTTTTGGATGTATTTGAATTGAGAATAAATTTATTCTAAATTAATATTTTTTGTAAATTAAAATGTGCCCCTCACCTTAATTTTAAAATGGATCATCCTACAACACTTCTTCACATAAAATGGATCCTTCATGATTTACCATAACCTACCAATTTCTACTCTAAACATCCCTATTCACATTCTAAAGGTCCTGGTATTCCCAAACGACCAACTCTAGAGTCTTTTAGAGAAGATCTAAAGGAACTGTTTCGAGGAAGAGGTAACCTCTCTAATTGATCACTCTCTTTTTCTAATCTACTATACCTACTCTAAATATATGATATATATCATAAAATAATAAATTCATAATACTGAATATTCTTAAATTTTATTATTTTTATGAACACCCCACTATATGTCCTATTTGCCAACAAAAAGAAATGAAAGTAATGCCCGTGTGTACATATAACATATTGTCACCACGTAGCGATACAATTCATTTTCATTAACTATATTTTTTGAGTGTGAATTATGATGGGATTAATATTAATATATTTTTTTATGAAGAAAATCTAATTCTAGATATAATATCATATCTATTATTTTACATCCTAATATTTTGGAAAATGATAATGTCACTCTTGTGTATTTATAGCTTACCATATCTATGATGTGATGTGATTTTTTATATATATTTCACATGGATGGTAATAAGGATGAGTTTGATGAATATATATGATGCATATAACATAAAAAATAATTATTTAATGATAATATATCATATAATTTTCATTCTTTTAATATGAGAAGGGAAATGAAATAGGGCTCATGCGTACGTACGGCCTACCATCTCCATGAACAGTGTATTTCATTTATATATTATATATATTATTCATAATAATTGTATACTAAATATATATTATTTTTATATCTTTTTTATCATTCTAAAGATGAATAAATCATGGTATAAGTAAGAGGGTCAATAATAATAAAATCAAGAAACATGCGAAAAACAAAGCATTTATTAACCGAAACATAATGTTAACAAGAAATTGTTAATAAATGGGTAATAGAAGGCCATAAGTAAATCATATATGGTAAGATATAATTTAATAATGTTTTTTAATAGATATATAATAAACATATATTTATTATATACATGGTTCTTATGAATACAAAGGTAGTTAAGAAATAAGGTCGGGGATTTTTGTCTCGTTTTTATTTCTGTTGGACAAGTGCCTTATACACTACTTGTTTAATTTGTGTGTCGTATATACTAACCATGAATATATTTTAGGATTATTATTCTAAATAATATGTTATTTTCATATCCATTATAATTTTCTTTATTTCATGGGGCACACAATTCTACTGATTATAAAGTGGTTGGGGTTAATTTCACATTCTCATTATGATTCTGGATTGTTTATATATAAATATTAGTTGGGGATTATTTTTCTTCCCTGTCCATGTTTCCTAATAATGTTTTAAAAAATATATTTACTATTCTTCTGGACTTTTTAAAGTTATTTTTACCCATGAGTAATTTTTTAAAAAATAGTTTAAAGAAAATCTTTTTTTAGTTTTCCTAATGAGGTACTTTTTGAATTTTCTAGAAAAAGTATGACATGAATGTTTTTTAACTTATATGTCACGAATTGTTTTTTGTACTTTACTTATGCCTTCATTCCCTAAAAATTACATTATAATATTTCCAGTTTATTTTCAAATAGAATGTTTTCATCTAAAATCTTGTGTCATTTTATGAAAAGAAAACATTTTCAAATATGAAAGGATATTTTACTTAATAATTATTTTCAGGTGATATGTCGAGATTATTTTCCATCAATGATAACATTAATTGATGTTACTTTTGTTTCAATGGGGATATTTTTCAAGTATTCTATACTTATTATTCTTATAGTTGGTTTATATTTATGATGGAATGATAACTATGGTACCCATTTCTTTTCCATGGGTTATGATGTGATTGAATGATGTTTATGAAACAAATTTCATTTCTTGGATTCAAATATGATGAATAATTTATGTTCTAATGGCACACATATGTGTGTATTTAATTATGTTATGGGATGGACCTATATCTATATCCAATATATTGGGTAACGATTTATATTATTTGTTATTGATAGATCTAGAATGAGAAATGATCTTGGTTCAATAATACATGGTTGGAATGGAATTAAACCCATTTTAGTAACATGGGGCTAGAACAGGGAGTGGACCCAGTTAAGTAAAGGATATTTTTTTCTATGATAGTCTTGGTAGTGAGCCTTTTCTAATGTTGAAAATATTTTTTATGCTTATGTTTATGTGAAAATTTCACGTCTTGTGTCATGATCTCATGAAATATGTTCTTTAAGAACATCAATGAATTATCCCATGACATGATATCATGATCAATGATATGAAATATATAATTTTTAATTTTTTCTGTACATTGTTGTGTCTTATGATTATGCTATGATTTATATCTCTCTTTTTTACCCTTACTAATAATATGAGCTCACCATTTCCTATGTTTCATTTCTCCATGTTATAAAGAAAGGTTTTAAGTAGGACAAATAAAGAGGAATATATTTATTGGAGATGTTGAAGACCTTTCACAAAATTAGAATAATGTGTTCTAGGTTTCCAAAGGAACTAAACTATTATAGTCCTCAAGACTCTGTTTGTTAATTTTAATTAATAATCATTTAAAAATGTGTGATATCCATGTATTAAAATCCTAGGTCGTTATAATTATCCTACTCGGTGGGTCATACGGGTGCACCTGGATGGTCCATTATTATCTTATTTTTGTGGTATTTGTATTGGGTTCCATTAGTTGTGAGACCATAATATGGTTAGGTTACTAGATTATTGGAGTTGAGTTGATCTATATGATGGATTGCATAAAGCGGCATTTTCTTGACTATCCAAGAGACGTATGTTATTTGATTAGGATGATACCCTACCTAAATAACTATTTCATGGGAGAAACACCAAATTATCCCATATCTTAGTGGAATATTGATTTTTTTATGTTATGGATGTAATGGTTTTTGAAAGGGATCACAGTTTTAGTGGGATCACATTAAATAAGTGTCCTTGTTAATTTGTTCTAAAAAAGATACTAATCTAATAAAATATTTCCTTATATACAATGATACCATAAATAAAATTAACCATGAGATAAATCATGGATAAGGAAAATCAAAATTCTAGACATTTCTTTGATTGGTACTGTAATATGATAATAGTTCTCAAAGAAGATGGAAATTTCAATGTGTTGGAACAATCTCTTCCCTAGAAACCAACCAACGAAGGCATTAAAAAAGGATTCTGATAAATTTTATAAGCTTATAAAATATTTACATGAATTATCCACACTCATGGATGTTACTATGGATTCAATGTTTTCAAGACATAATGAGACACTAAATTCCTATGAAATTATAGAAAACCTTAAAATGATTTATCAAGGGAAATAAAGGAATGAATGATATGGAGTTTCTAAATCTATTTTTTGTGAAATATAAGTGAAGGAACATTATTTACGAACCATGTACTCTATATGATTGGATATTCTAGTCATGTTTACAGTCTAGGATCACCCATTAAGATTATATTGGACACAAATTTCATTATGAAACCACTACCAAAATGGTTCTGGTAAATTTTTGTTAATCATAATATGAATGATCTCTATAATAATTTACCATATCTCCTCAATATGTTGAGTATTATTGAGAAAGGAATGGATGGACATGGATAAAGTACCGTGTTGTTGATATAAAAAAGGGTAAATTTCCTATAAAAAAGGTAAATAAAAGGGGTCACGGAGAGTCTGCACCGAATGTCAAGGTGATAAATAAGGAGGAATGAAAATTTTTTCATTGTTTAAAAGTTTTCCATTTGGGAAGAAAATTTCTGGATTACCTGAGAGGTTAGAAGAAGACTTGTTTAAGGTCTGTGCTGGGTATAGATTTTATAGAATTAATTTAATCCATTAAATTTTATGTGATTCTAATTGTATACTTTAAAATTTTTTAAAATACATGGGGAACATAGGAAAAATAAAGAAATGAATTATTAATCTTAAAGTAAGTGTCCAAGTAATTAAGTAAATGAGTTGTTGTTTTGGGACATGGATACTACATGTTTAGTTGAAGTTTTCATAAGATCTTTTTTCTTCTCATTTTTCTCCATAGTAGAGCTTCTAAACATTGGTTGTTTAAATAAAATGAGATAGGTTTTTAGAATATGCAAAATTATTATTTTTTAAAAAAATTAACATGATTTAAGGGAGATTAAAATTGATTTTTCTACTTAGTTAATTCATCATATATTCATTCATAGAAATTTTCTAACAATATTATTGAATTTAAGAAATTTTTAACTAATACAATAAATTCTTTTAGAATAAGTAAATTGGATATATGATGTCTTGGTACTGATGTAGTATAGATAGTATAAGTGGGTAAAGGTTCACACTAGAAGAAGAAAATTTGGTTAAAAATTTAAATAATTTTTCTTCAAGAATAAATCCAAGTTCATTGAAATCGATTGATTTCAGGAAGGAAAGCTATTAATTATATACGATGTACTATAATAGATAATTTAAGGAGTTTAAGAAACTCTGTAGAATATCCATGTAAGTCATGGGTTCTATAGAAATAAATTTCGAATTTTTAAAGTTATGTGATACCAAATGTATATTTTATAAGTTTTTTAAACATACAAGAGTTAAAAATTTAATAACTTTGTAGTTTACATTCCTGTATTTATGAAAGTAATTTTTACATAAAATTTTATTGTAAAAGAATATATCATGTTCGGATGATTAAAATTAAAGGATGTGTATCTTTATTTCATTTCATTTATATTATATGAGAAATGGATCAATAATAAATAGTTAATGTGTACAAAATTAAGATTATTTATTGTATACATGGTTTAAGATTCATTAAATTCTATAACATACTTATAAATAGAGTAAGGTGAAAGTGGTTATCTAGGTATTTATAAAAATAGGAAAAAATGAGATCATACCACCCAACATTGTATTATGTTAAGGAATTATTTTCTTTTCATGAAAAATTATTCGAACACTTAGAATACTATATATGATATTAAGACAATAGTTTATTTGTAAAAGTTTATTACTAAAGAGGAAATAAATGTTATTTCTAAATGTTAAAGTTTTTTTATATTTTATTGAGATATTTTAAAATAATATAGTACCTAATAAGATATTGAAACTATTTCTGGACTTAAAAAAGTTTAGAGATAACAAATAAATGATTATACCTATCAAAGACATATGAATTTTTCACTTGATATCCTAAAATATTTAGGGCATTTCATGGTAAAGAAAAATTTATAGAGTTACATTTTGTTTCAATTAGTTATTTAACAACATTATTATATTATAAAACTCAAATGACAAAGTGAATTTATCTTATAATAATAAAATATTTTAGTGAATTATAATGTAAAACGTTACATTAGTTATCATAACATAGTAAACGTCACATTATCCTAAAGGGGTTTAATATTTTATAATAAAGTAATAATATAAAAGTTACATTACTCGAGAATTTCAAGGGAATTTTTTTGGAAAGAGATTCAAGGATGATGATGATTCTCTTACTAATAGTTTTAAGTAGACAACATAACATGTGATTTGATGAAGTTAATAAATTTTAATATTTTCAAATAGATGAATAGTTATAAATATGACTCATAAATCCAACCATTATTTAAACTGACATACATCATATATTTTTCTCACTAAAGTGTTTAGTAGGAATGATAAATGTTTATATAGAGGTGTGACAAGAATTACATATGATTTAATGAGTTTACAAAACCTACAAAGTGTGGAAACCATAAGGCTGATCTAGAAATTTTTCATATATGATCTGATCAATCGGTTTTTTTGTTATGTTTGTAAAATATTCATTAAAATTTTTAAGGGTATTCAATGAAGTCATTATTATCGGAAAACATCACTTTATCATTAATTTTCATTGGTAATATATATATATACATACATTTTTTGAATTTTAATGATGATTATCCTCACAAAGTACGAATTTGAGTTTATCCCTAACCAATGTTCATCCTGGATTATTATAGGTTATGAAAAAAAATTAATTATATTTGTAAGTAAGATTATTTTATAGATATTTTTAATATGATTGTCAGACAAAAAACAAAGAATAATATTCTATGTATGAACTAGATGACCTAAAAGGAAAACTATTCAGAGTGTTAAACAAATTTCTTTGGTATAATAGGTGTGTATGATTCATATTTGTGTCCCCACTACTTGAGGTTAGTGATATACCAAGAATGGTAACATTTATACTTTGATACCCTTCTTAAAAAGTCTATATATTGACATAGATAATTAGGGATTGGTTTGGGATGTTATTGAACATATCCTCGATTGAATCTTAACTAATAGGGGTTTTTTCATCTCACATAATGAGTATGACTTCTGGTCCCTTAATTGAGATAGGTTGTGAAGTATGCGAACACACCTAAAGAGAATATATGATGTACTTATCTATTCTGATGAGTGAAATCTGATGTGATTTTCCATATATATGAATAACATGTGATATATTCATCAACCAGTTTTATCTGTAGATATAGATTTGAGAACATATTTTTATTTGTATGGGATTGACATACTCGGTGTCCCATTGTCACTTGATGACTTTGGAAATGGAAAAATATGAGAATTAATATTTTTATATGATATATATGGGTGAGAATAACTATATAGATACATTTTCATGATAGAGATGACACTATATCCCTTTATAGCTTGAGTAGAAATGATTCATTACTTTTTTCTTCTCTTTCCTTACATATATGGATCCATATTTTTATATTTTGTTTGACACTATAATGGATCATGGGAGCACACTTTGTGTTTTATAGAATGTGGATTGATTTTTAACATATAAAGATACTCTAAAAAATTAGAGTCAATATAAAAATTCTTGGTATGGGTATACACAAGGTATTTCATCATGTGTGATACAAGGTGAAGTTAATGATAGCTTTAAAAAAGTGTTTTGGAAGCTATCTAAAAGGATATTTGGAAATCTCATCCCTAGTTATTATATATGATAAAATTTATGTTGAAATCACACAATGTCTTTTGAAGATTTAGTACAAGTAGGATATTGTTGGATATGCACTAAAATAGGCACCACCAGGCCATGGAGGTGCATTATAAGTAGTTCACCAAAATAGGAACCACCATGGTGTGGTGGTTCAAGTAAATCCATGGCCCAAAAAAACAACCTACATACAATTAATAATTTTGACTTATATTTTTTATGATTGAGTTATTCCAAATAGTTGTCATAAAAGTTGTTGTTTCATAAGATAAAATGTTTGAGAAATTTCATTAATCGATTAGATGCATGAACTAAACAAAGAATTACCTCAAAATATTCAACACTTGATTAAAATTCATGAATCACAAAGAATTCTCCTTAGTCTATATAAACCACTACCATGAAATGGTTATGGGTGTGGGTGATTACATCATGCCTAATTTATACTTATCCTAACCTGATGCTCCATTATTTTTCTTGCTTAGGACAGTGAGGTGATAGTACACTATATATTGATGAAGGATATAATTCATACGAAGAATTATTCATTCAGTAATTGGATAGTCACTTAGGTGGGAGGATTTTTCTGTTGCATCTGTATTCTCTCTCAAATTCATTAGATAAAGACCATTATGGTTGGAGAAGCCATTTTGTTGAATTGTATTCATTTTTATTTACTTCATTCAATCACATTCATTATTATTCTATAGATATCATGTATTTTTTGTCTCTCTTTCTTTTGTTTCTTATATTAAGAGTTAATAAACTAAAGGAAAACACCACATTTGTTACCTATGTAAAGGTATTGTTGTATTTATATTGCGTGTGTAAATGTAATCCAAAAAATTAATCATCTACGTAATGGAAATGCTAAAGTGTATTCTTCTATGTATGGATAAACATGAATTCATGTAAAGGTAATTTGAAATCTATATAAAGGTTTTCTCCACATGAATCAATGTAATGATTAAATCTATAAGAATACATTATGGTCTTAGTAGATTTGTGTTATGTTAAGTTGGTATTTCAAGATTTGTGTAAAGGTTTTTATGATTTGGGTGAGTTGCATAATGTTACGTGTGTGCATCGTAAAGGTAAACACCAACCAATGTAAAGGTCAAAAAAAGTCACATAATGGAATTTATAAAATCCTAATGGAATTATAAAGGTGATCTAGTATCTATATAATTGTAACCCCATTTTATAAAGAGCTACATTAAGGTAAATAATAATGGTGCGAAGGTAAGCTACATAAGGGTAAGGTTAAATGAGACCTTCTAAGAATTCCATAATTCATATATTCTAATGAAATGATAAATAATTTTGATGATTATATGTAATTTTATTTCATTTAAATGAATCATGATGATCATAAATGGATCATGATCGGAGACGAGTTAGAGGTTTTTAGTTCTCCATATCGAAGAGAATAGCACCACATAATGGTGATTGTTAAACGAGAATATTTAGAAATTCATGCCTGCATTCAGAATTTTATTATTATAATACTATGAATCTTAATAGACATATATTGAGTAATATTACATCTTCAGTTGAGTTTATAAATATATAGTCATCATATGACTTTGATCCATCATATTACTTGTCATCATATAAATATAAGACATCATATGACATTGATGGTTCTATGATATTAATGAAGAATATCATATAACATTGTATATGTATGAATTGTATGTCTATAATACATATTTTTTGATGATATTAATTATAAATCCGTACAAAAAATCTAAGTGTAATCCTTTTCTGAAGTCTTATGATATCTTGTTATGATGATGAATGTTAGTTGATATTTTGAAGATTAAAATATCACAATACAGTTTCTATGATTCCAATTGAAGAATGAGGATAATAAATTAGAGTTCTTCATGATAATTTGTGTGATGAATGAAGGAAATGAATGAGAATAAATGATGATTCTATTTCCCTAGAACATGTTGAATAGAAATGATCATGAGGTGTTCTCCACCACATTTTAATAATCCATAGTACATAATTTTTTTGACATTATCAAATGCCATTATGATTTATTTATTATATGCAGTATTTTTTTTATTTTTTAAGTTGAGATAACATGCCATGATATATTCTGAAATCATTGAAAAAATGAGAGTCGAGTCTTCATGTGGAAATTAATTTAATATACCATGATAAACCTAGATACTGAAAATACACTATGTAGAAAGGATAAGTTTCATAGATATTAAAATCAAAAATATTATGAATAAAATATTAGTATGGTTAATGGAATATATATTCAATGAAGGTGAAGAAGAATAGTGGGGTTTTTATGATTTTGTTTTTTATGATACTACTTACATATTAATTAGATTTTTAGATATTTAATATAATATCATGTTGAAGATCTTGCACATAAAATAAATTAGAGTCACCCAGAACCATTCTGACCCATGGAAGTGAAAGAGAAAATGATAAATTTAGTTGATCCATTAGACAAAATATTCAAATAGGTCTATGATTAATAACAGTGATACCATATTTTAATATATTTATATTGTAGAAAATAAATATTATCAAGTTTGTATTGTGGTTATTGATATTTGTGGATGTAGATCACATTTTTTTATGAGAGACACTCAATTATATTTTTGATCCACTTCTATGTGTTATAGGCCTATTCTTTTACCTATAGATTAAGTTTTAATATTTTTGTGGAAATGATTACTTCCAATATTGTATGGGTCCAAAGAATATCCCCATACCCATGATTCTTGTGATAATAAATAGGAAGCTGTGTGTGAGTGGGATAAAACCCATGGTACATCAGGGATGTATTCATCCTTAGAGAGGGAAACCCCATTAAAAAAATCTAGTGTTTTTTTGTGTGATTTTATACTTACATCATATGTTTACCAAACAATTATGATATTAATATATAGATAGTTAAATCCATTTAGTAAACATGTGAGGAGGTAACAATGGAAAATGATTAAATTGTATAAAAATAAACCAACATCAATTCACCCCCACCCTACTCTCCTTATTGAAAAAATACCATTATAATATTATTAATTGGTATTAGAGTAGTTCAAACGTATTTTGGATTCTTATATTTTAAGTATTTTTTATGATTTTAGTTTCTCCTCCAAATTTATCTTGTAGTGAAGACATGAAGAAGAAGAAGATCTTGGGTTGAAATTAATAATTAAAGAGATAGAAAGATCTTTTATGTCTGAATAATTGAATCGTTTATGTGATAAATATGGATCATAGGATTCTTTCCAAAATTTTCCAATTGATGAATCAAGTCAAATGGGAAATATCACAACATATATGATTTACAAGGAGATTTTTTTTTGAAGACATTTCTCATACTTTACCAAAAAAATATAATCACTTCTATTTGTGACTATTTTAGATGTCTGTAGAAATATATCACTCAACTTTAAGTGGATTTTTAGAATTTAGGGATAAATGACATGAAAATTGATAAGTATTGTAGGTCTCACTAATCGACTCAATGTCAAGAGTGATAAAATGAAGGATATTGAAGAACCATGTTCCAAATTTTGTAAGTATTCCATTGAATAAATCCTAAAAAGTATAAAATCATTTAATGTGAGGATAAGTTTCATGTTTTGGAGAAATGTAAAAATGTTATCACTAATTTCAATATTTCTGAATAGGAGATTATATTTAGTAGGATAAAATATATTAATGTTTTGATGTAATAAAATCATAAAATGAATAAAAAAATTTAGAAGAATTCATAAAAGATTATAAATGAGTATTAATAAAAAATAAAATCAATGTATTTTGGGAATAATATCCTAAATAATAATTTTCCTTAATTGGAAGAAAATTGGCGATTCTATAAATATTGTTTTTAAAAAATAAATTTTCTTGTGCAGTGTAGACATAAAATCAAAATATCCATTAAAGGGGTTGAAAAAAAATAATGAGGAGAAAGCTCTACATCCAATGTCATTAGAAGAAAGTTTATTTTATTATGCTACCCGAAAAAACATAACTAAAGGTAGATAAATCCCAAAACTAGTGTGATCCTCAATCTGAAAAATATTGATAACCTATAATACATAGAAGAATATGGATTATGGACTATTTTTTGTACTGTAATCAGTCTAGGCATAAGATCATGTATTATAGGAATAAATTCTAAACCTATGTCAATAAATGGAAGCTAAGATAGAATTATATACAAAATTTCATAAATCAAAATCCACATATGATGGGGGAAAATTTTCAATTCTAAATATATTTAATAAACCAAAAAATATCTATGATGATTGTAATTAGAGTGTTAAAATAAATGGTACATTATAATATAAGAATATGTCAAAATAAATTAATGAAATAATTCTGAAAAAGTATCAGAATAAAAAATATGTACTCTTGGGAAATAATGTAATGAAAATGATAACCATAATACAACTAATAATATTTAAATGAAGATAGGTGACTCATCCTTAGGTTATAAGTAGGAGAAAATTGTGGTTCACAACACACCAAAGAAGTAAAAATGGTAACCATAATAAAAGGAAATAGTAACTTCTTTTTTAGTGTAAAAGAATGGAAAATAGAATTCCAATGGATTACACAATTGAAAATAGTGAAATGGTTTTGTTATAGTCAAATCCATGATGTTATTTAAACCATTTTGCAACAAGTCTTGCCTTATAGTTACTAAATTGTCCATACATATCCAATATCTTCTTTATTAAACATTTTAAACCAATGGGATTTAAATCTATTATATGGTCCACCAAAATATAGACATGGTTTTGGTATATCAAATCCATTTCATAAATTAGGGATACATTCCACTTGGAAAAAATTGTACCACTTCTAGACATCTGTGGAACATACTACTTCCTTGTATGTTATAGGAACATCATTATCAATTCACAATGAGTCACTATCCTCAATGACTAGAAAACCATAATGTTCTAGTTCTCTAACCTCTATTGTACTCTTACATAGAACTTATTTATCTAGAATAGTGTCTCATTCCATGGGGAACTATGGAATATATTCATGTACCAACTCTTGTGATCATTCATCCTCAACATCATTAAAGTCTATATCGATCCATCGATATCTCTTAGATATGTGATCCCTCTCAAGGAATAAAGAATACCTTATATAAGGCTTTGTTACTCCATTCACTTATATAATTCCATTGAGGTGTATAAGGTGAGTGATTTGACCTTAAATCGCAAACTCCCATAAATAATCAATTATTTCTTGATAAAGATATCCTCCCCCACATTCTGATCAGAATTTCCTAATCTTCTTACCAAGATGGTTCCCAACTTCATTATTATATACATTAATTATTTCAAATAAATATGACTTATACCTCATTTAATAGACATATCCATATCTACTAAAATCATTACTAAAAGTTATGAATTATGAGTACCCACCCCTTCTTTAATAGAAAATGGATCACACAAGTATGTAAGAACTAATTCCACAAGATATTTTACCCTTTCATCTTTCAAACAAAGTGGGGTTTGGTCATTTTTCCTTTTAAACATTCATGACATAAACCAAGTTGTTTTAGTTCAAAAGAATATAAATTTACTTATTGGTGTAATTCAGTCACGCAAATATAATTTACATTACCTGGCTGGTGATTAAAAAGTTGGTTTTGGTATGATTCATTATAGGTTGTTTCATTATAGAATTCCATTACTTTGTTACTGTAGTTTAACATATAAAGAAAAATATTTAAATGTTCCTTTTCATAAAAAATGGAATATTTATAAAAGAAGAAAATTTTATTTTAAAATTTGAAAATAAAACCATATGTATCTAGACTAAATACTGATATAATGTTTTTGATAACATATTGAACAAAATAAAAATCTTTAAATCCCAAGATAATTCTAGTCAATAACATGAGGTGGTAGTCCCCGATAGCTGCAATAGAAATTTAGCTTTATTGGTTGCCCATAGATCTACCTCTCCTTGTTAAATTCTTCTAAATCTACTTGGTTCTAGTATTTGAATACATATGTGATAACCATAATCTATATCTAATATCCAATTTGTAGAAACATATAAATTTGACTTGATAATAAATCACCTGATTTTTCCCCTTGTTTCTTAGGTCGTGTGTATTTTTTCATCTAGTGGTCCTTTTTTCTATATTTGAAATAAACAACATCATATTCCTTTGTTTCCCTCTTGATCTTCCTCTTCTTGGATGGGTGTTGTGATGAATCCTGGTCCTAGGGTATTTGTTCATAGCCTTTTCACTTTTTCACCATAAGGACCAAAGGATTTCCACACTTAAGATATTTATCTACTTAGTGAATAAGAGTGAGAAGATCTGGTAGAGACTTCTCAACATTGATCATATTAAATCGCATAAAAAAATTGGAGAATCTCTGACGGAGTGATGTAAGAATGAGACTACTTCCTACTTCTTTAAGGAGGTTAAAACCTAGAAACTATAATATCTTAATTTAGTCAATGAGATTGACTACATGATGTCTAGCTGGGACACCCTCTACATGCTAACTCTAAAAGGGCGCTATAAAAATCTCAAGATTTTTATATATCTCTCTCCCCTAATATAGAACGTCAATATTCTTGAGCATACTATATGTTTCAATGTATCTATGATACTTTATAAGTTTTCTCAACATAGGTGAAGAATCAAAAATTTAACATAGATGAAAACATTAATAATTTTCTCATATATTAGGAAAAAATTATTACTGGTTTTATTGGTAGGTGGATTAGAAAGTAATTATTATAGCATGTATGATTTCCATTTGTGGAAGAAACAATATGAAGTCTTATGTACCATTCTTGGAAGTTACTTCTAGTTAAAATATAGAATTTCTCCAATATAGATCATAGGTATAGTGTAAATGATGATATTTCCATTTTTTCTAAAATTGTTAGAGAATGTTGTTTACACTTTGCATGACTACCAATTATCTGAGATATAATAAATTAATTTTTTTAATAAATCTCTTAATATCATAACAAGTCTTAGTATTACACACAAATGAACTTGGAATATCTATTTTCTAGTAATTTATAGTTGAATGGATCTATATTCCCCTACACATAACCCCAATAAGGGTTGTGCAAGATACTTGAATGTATTTATGTAGTTATATATTTTAAAAATGTTTCCTTGTAGCTCCACGGTCCATTGAGTGGACTCCCCAATCCTAAAATCCTGACATGGATTTCCTCAATACTTGCCTCCAAATTACACCAAGTATAGAAAGTGGTGCACCTATCTTTTTAAAATGGTTAATCCAAACCAAGACATTCATATGAACTCCTCTTATAAAAGTAAGTGTCCCAAAATTGTTGGTTAAACACTTAGTTCTAATTGTTTCATTCTTAATAATGTAATAGAAGGCCATGCTTGGCTTAATATTTAATTGAGGAATTTATATTTACTATGAATAAATCATATGAGGTTTTTTATTTTACTTTTTTCATTATTAAGTGGATTTTACTTAATTATTTAACCATGTTGGATAAAAAAATTTATGCATAACCCATTTATTTAAATTCTATCTTTGAACATTAATTAATTTATTATTGTGATTGCTGTCTTGTATACATAAAATAAATAATGCATAGAAATAAATAAATAAATCCATTCAATGAACTAATAATGATCTTATATAACGGTTTATTTTATGAGAATACAATAAATAAACCAATGATATTGGGAAATAACTCTACTTTCTAATATTAGTACGAGTTATAACCTTCCCCATGTACACATGTGTAAAATTGAGTTGGCATCATCATGGTTATTTCTTGAATCACCTCCACTCACATTGGGATTCTCCATTAATTATTATTATTTATTACTCAAAAGTATGTGTAGGTTACCAATGGTTTGGTTAAATTGGAATAAATAAATATCCCAGGACACCCAGGTCCTACATAATAATGGTCGGAGGGATGACTTGATGGAAATCAATTAATTTAGTATTAAATAATACAAAACCATGAAATAAATTAAATTAAATTAATTTCAACACATACATTGGTCTTGGTCAAGCTCATGATCTATCATACATGAAATGAATACACAAAATTAAATGGATATAATTCATTTTATTATTCATTATTTTTTAATACGATTAGAAAAATTGTATTAATTAATTAGTTAATTAATTAATTTCCTTTCATCTTAATAATCAACCATATATAATTGTAGATACAAATTATTTCAGAAATTCTATGAAAATAAATGGAAAACCAAAGAATTAAATATTTATTACAATAAATTAATTGATCAGTTAAAATATTTAAACCCATTATTAAATTTTCAAGCACATATTGGTGTTCCAATCAATAAAATAAGGTTCTAATACTAAAATTTCCAATTTAATGTAATTTTAAATTATATAATTTAACGAGAGAGTAAATGATCTTACTAAATTTTTACACACTCTATATCTCGATTGTTGTGTATGTAAGATACATGTATGGGTTTGTAGCCTGTACCTCAGCCAGAATACACAGTATGTACAGACCAGCTACACATCATGTGTTCTGGTTATCATTGTACAGGATGCACTCTTGGGTCTTCATCATATGTTTTTTATGCAAGAATTAATGAAATACTTTTCATGTACAATGTATACAAGTAGTGAATATCATAAATTCTCTAAGTTATCAGACTTGGGTAATTTTGACCATGCATAATGACCACTAGGATTGCACGATTTTTCTACCAACCTTTGTAGATGACATGAAATGTATGTTGAAACATGAATTGTATTTGGAAAACTCTGTTCTAGATTTTACAGTCAACACGTAGTGTACACCATGTGTAATAACTGCATGGAATGATGTTTATCCCTCAAAACATCAAGATTCAATGCAATGGGATACACGACGTGTACTATAGAGTACACATTGTGTAACCCAATCATACCAGCAAAAAAACTTCATTTCCCAAATAAATTTTTGGTTTTTTGTAATCTATTCATAGACCATTAATAAAATTAAACATAGAACAAACTTTATTGATATGTTCAATTGTGTTAATTAAAATATGATTAAAAAATGAATAACATGAAATCAAAATCTAACTATAATTTTACATAGATTAATAATCAAATAAATAATTATAAATTTAAATGCGAAAACTCTTATACTAATTTAAGGTTAATGGAATAGCAAAAGAATATGGTGTGTTATGGGATAATTAATTTTTAAAATTTCTATTTCCCAAAACCCCAATAATGGTTCCTGTATGCTATGTTTATAAATAATTAATTTATATTGGAAGAAATTAATTACCCCATAATAGGTTTATTTCTTCATATTCGATGTTGATATTCTAAAAATACCCTTTTAGAATGCCTTCATTGAGTTTGTGATGATAAAAGAAGATAATCTATCTACTAGTGACTCACATATGCTCCTAATGATCATGGAGCAATGCCAATCAATCTCTGACTGATAGAAGGGAAAATAAAATGTCTTTAATTATTCTTTCCAAGTTTCTAATTCTTTAGTCTTGAAGAAATACCACTTTCATTCTTGTTGTTGAGAGGGGGAAATATGGAGGTGTCGAAAGAGAATTCCATGTGAACAAAAGTTCCCTCTTTTTTTAGATTACCTTTAAAATATGCATAACATGATATTTAAAGAGTGAGGTGTTTTATTATAATATTTTTTAATTTCATGATGGCCCTTAAACAATATTTAAACCTTTAATAAACCAAATTCAACAAAATAATAGTATAATTTTTATTTTGCAGTTTCATCCATGTTACGCAAATGATAAATAATATTTAAGGGCTTATAAATAATTATTTATTACCAAATATGGTCTTGGTATGTTCAAAATCCTCATTATTTATTGAATACATGAATAAATATTTTATTCATAAATAATTATTTCAATCACAGACGAGAGAATAGATATTTATTAAATGTTAAATAAATTAAATAAATATATTTTTATTCACATATTGGTCAAAGATATTTATTTAACCTATGTGATCAATATAACATGAATAAAATTATTCCTTAGTCTTGAGAATTATATATATTCCACTAATTAAATTCAAATATAAATTAATCAATATCAATGGAAACACATAGTGTGTGACCCTCAAGGATTCATTCTCATTTTCATTAGGCTGGATTATATAAATTTTTAATATTATAGTCCAACAAAGCTTCAAAAAATACAAGATAAATAACATAACAACACAACATTGAAAACCAATTATGAACACCCATATTTTAATATAATCCCTTTTTCACAATATCTCATCAAGAAAGTTTCACGATGTTTTCATCAATCCATATGCTCAATACATATTTCATTAACTATTTTAAATAAAGACATCAATACAGCTTGGCCATGGAATTGAGATGAAGGTAATATTCCAATCAAATGGTCAAGATATCTACTCTCATAAGTATGGAAGGTATGAATCCTTCCATGACCTACCATTTAATGACAATCTAATCATAATTTTCTATAAGTAGCATAAATACCACTAACATTAAATGATATGGCTTTTTTATCACTAAATCTAAGTACATGAGTCATGATATGCACCAACGATAATATTAAAGTCTCAATACCATTACACACTCTCACAAATTGGAATATCTAATGAAACCATAACATGTAGAATTCTTACTTCTTGGTCTGTTATCATAATCTCATATCTTAGAGATTACCAAATGAGAACATCATGAGAGGAATCCCAATCTTCTTATGAGTACTCACAGCTAGAATTCAATATATTATCTATCCCATCATATAATGTTATCCATACATAGAATAGTATTAATAATACATTCATAGCACTTCAAGGTTCTGATCATAGAGGGGAACTTTGATGACCTTATTAGTGCGATAAATAATCTAGGAAATACTTACAATAAAATAAAGCTTAAAAATAATCAATATGTAATAATATATTTAATTAGTATACAATAAATCAAATATATATTTAATTGAAGGAAAAATATGTTGGTCTAGGGAAACCAACTCCAATAGGTTATACATTCGTTTATTATTTGGTGATTGAGCCATGGTGAGGATGGAAAAAAAATAGTATACCTATTTTCGGAAAATTTAGTCTAATTAGTTTACTCATTAGGATTTAGTATGCTTTTTTCACATTTTACATGAGTGGTTTTAAGAAGGATCCTACTGAGTATATATGTTATACTCACCTTACATATATATAAACTATTTTTTATTTTAGATGAAGCTGGTATGTTATCGATCTAAACATTACTGGTATATGGAGTTTTCTAGGAGCTCTTGGAGCTTTGTAGTTGCTACCAAGGATTTATCTCATTTTTATTTTTCATTTTAGTTTTAACTAATTCTATATGACATCATCTCAGGTATTATAATTGCATAATTTTTTTATTTTGGGTATTATTTTTAGTTTTTATCCTCATATTATCTCTTAATTATCATATCATTGTGAGGGTAATTCATCTAATGTGTGTGATTGTATACCCTCAGTGCTAGTCTCTATTTCGTGGCATATTAGAGGTGGGATTCAGAAATAATTATCTCTCTCTATACATTGTCATCCTAAGAGGGGTAACCTTGTAGGGAGGGGGTCATGACAAATTATTATTAAATTATTATTTAAAGCTTTAATAAATAAATATTTTGAAATAATGTCATAATTTTAAATTACAACTTCACCAAAACCTATATATTTTCATTTTGAATTGTCCCAAAATGTAACATTACCACTATCACAATAATTAAAAGATAAAAAATTTGAGATATCTCCAGTCACGTATCATGTGTACCCACTATCAATATACCATGTGTCCTTTTTTTAACTTATAATAAATATGTCTTACAAAAAATATTAAAAAAAACATCGATACCCAAAAAAAATTGGGTCTAATGGGATTAACAAAATAATTTTAAGGAACCCATATTGATTTCAAAATTGAATTCTTGGGTAATATTGAATAAAAATATTTTGAAATAAAGAATTTTATAGTTCCAATATTTTATAGAAATCTATGAAAACAATTATGTTCATAATGGACTATTATTCTGCATCTAAACCATATATCACTTGAATAATTTCCTCTTAAACATTTAGTGAAGAGAAAATTTTATAACTTAGGTAATTATTTATTATAACCAAGATTAGTATTATTTTTATTTATTTTATTCATCCTTACCATTTTATCGTAATTTTCACTTCCCTGAATAATTATAGACATATCTATTTTCAAAAATTCAACTTCACATTTTATACTTTCATTCTCTACCAAAACACTTAAATTTCCTTTTTTTAGCCATATAGTTCTACAAATAAAATCAAAGTATATTTTATTTTCCTCATTTATATATTAAATTTCAACATTTGACGATTTTATATATATTTGAGAAAACATAAATTCTACATAGGTTGTTTCATTTGAAATAGATTTAATTAAATAGTAATTTTCTTTAAGATGTTTTTTATGTATACTTTTATTATATATTTGGATACCAGAAATAGAATATATATCAATATTTTAGCTCATAATTTCTTTAAATAGATCATCAAAAGTTTCCATATCAGAATAATATTAAGAATAATAATGTTCAGAATCACTTAATTTTTTAGATAAATCTATTAAATAGAGGTTTGCAACTTACTTCTTAGAACCAATGTCATATATTGAATTGAAATCTTTCATATCACTAAACTAGCTACCATTTCATTCTTTTCCTTCTTGTACTAATTTCTATTATTTTTTATTTCCTTACTTATATATATCCATCCTTTATGTTCCCTTACTTTATATACTCATAGAAAATAATTTCAGGAGTAACATTAGAAGAGTCTACAACCACCTTGTTATATATATATAACATTATATTGTATATTAATTCACGTGTTTCCTGATGTATCTATGAGTGTATGTGGGAGAGATAGACCTATGTGAGAGTTGAAGGGGAATTAGTGATTATGAAAAAATAGGCATGGCCTATTGTCAAAATAATGATAATCATGCACAGTTTTCCTTTGAAATTATATGACTATATAATTCATAATTACATGAAAATTTATTTTTTGTTGTTTGTTATTTGTGATTGACTGCAATTCCTTTGCAAATATTCTACAGGATCAACTTGTAGTTGATGATATGCTAATCATAGATCAATCATTGGGATCGACTTGACGCCCTTTAATTGATTAAATAGATCATCAATTTGAGGAAGTCAATACCAATTTTTGATCACAACATGATTAAATATATGATAATAAATACATAAATGGAGAGCACCATCTAGTTTCATTATGGATAAAACCGATGTAGGCCAATGTGAGGTGATATGTCGGATTAAGCCTTTACTCTCCAACTCTTCTAGTTAGAGATTTAATTCTCAGAACTCTATCGAATGAATTATATGATATGGGAGTGAAACCAAGATTTTTCGTGGATTATAATGATAAAAAGTTTGTTTTATCATTCACATGTTAACCCAGACAAATCATTCAGATATATATTCAGGTATCAAGCCACTATAGTAGGAAGAGTCCCATTTCTAGTTTCAGTAATAGCACCCAATTTCATTACTTATAACTAATAATAGATGGTCACATCCACTGATACTAATGATCCCTATCTAAATTCATTTATATTTCAATCCCCCTTAAATACATGAATATATCTATCTTGGGATGTGAAGGTCACTTTTTGAGCATAAAATTTAATATGGGATTTAAGTTCCACTTTTTACCCTATTCCAAATATTAGGAAAAGAACAACCATCTCTAGGACTATAAAATCCAAGAAATAGTATTACATCAACAGTAATGGAACATGTTGGGCACTTTAGTCCCCTACACTCTCATTGTCTGAAGGGGTTTCTGGATACTCATGATGTGAGACATCATTTCCAAGTGTAATCCTATTTGTTTAACCACCTGATAAGTATGAAAATAATGTGACGCACTAGTTATAAACAATACATGCATAAAATTAGAGTTTAAGCTGATGGAACCTCACATTATGGAAGGACCTAATAAAAGGAAATGGGATTTCAGTTGTGGATTTATCCATATAAAGGCTTGGTTTGTTCTTTCTCCATTCTAAAAAGAAACTAGTTATTTTGTTCCTCTAGGGTTTAAAATGGAAATTTTCAATTGATACTCTAGGGACTAAAAATAAAATTGTAAAGAGTTGCGACTCTCCATAAATGATCAATTATTTCAATTTAGTTGGTGTTATATCTCTCAACATTCGAAAGAAGTTAAGAGAAAACATCAAATTAATTTGATCTAAACTACTATAAAAACATATTGTTATTATATATAATTTATATCCACAACAAATTAATTATTAACTATGAAACACATTTAAAATTTTCTAAATTTCTCAATTAACCCTTGTTGATCATATTTTCATTCTTATATTGGGGAAAAACACTTACCCTAGCAAAAACATCTTGTCACATGAAATTTAATATATAATTTAATATAATACTATTTCTATATATATTATAAAATTAATGAGTGGTAGTTATACACCTATAACTATTTTATTGTCATTATTATTATTATTATTATTACTACTTTTATTATTTTGTTTTTAATGTTTCTTGTTAATACTTTGACATTTTTTTCATTTATTTTCTTCCTCTTCAAATCTTGAGACTTGATCCTTTTTCATTTTTTATAAAAAAAATATATTTGGATTTATTCGAATTTCCTAGATAAGACTTATAAACACCATATGGGATGGTTCTCCATTTTGAGTCTTTCTTGAGTAGCAAAGTAACAATGTGATATTGCATCACACATGAGTTCAAAATTGTGCAGGTTTTAATTTTTGTGGTACTATATGAGTATTAAGACATTATAACAATGTAGGTATAATATGATCTATTGTATTGGGGTAATGAGTAGTAGTATTATTGACTTGAAGAGGGATTTATGGTTTTATATATTTTCCATCATTCTAATGGGCCTCTATGCCATAAATTATTGGCCTCTGCACATTGTACTGAAGAAGTTCCTTACTGGCGGAGAGCATGATGGTGAAAAGGGTGTATTTGGTGATTAGGATAGTTATAGTTAGTCATTATTGAAGTGGATAGTATGTACATTTTATATTACCCATTCCTAAAGATAAGGATTTTGAGCCATAGACATGATGTCAGGACAGTAACGTGGGGAAGACTAATGTAGGAAGGTGGGAGGGGTTGATTTTGTGTGGGGTCTTGGGGTATTGGGAATTTGATCTAGGTAGTAAGTCTTTATTCTGCTAGACCTTTAAGCCATGAATTTTTTGTATTTATGCCTATGGGACTTCTCTTCATATAATGGATCCCTCTCAATGAAATTAAAAATATGGACCATCCAATAAAAAACACTGAATTATCATGGGTTACTCCTTTCTCTATCCCAAGGCCATTTGGTTTGGTGTTTTGTAGTTTTTTTCATATTTATGTATCAATGGTGACCTAAAATTCTATCCCTTTTAGGGACCAAATAATATATTCAATAATAATAACACTACCACAGAAATACTTATATATTATATAGTATTATATTATCATTAATTTTTTATATTTCTATGAATTAAAAATGAAATGAAGGATGAATTCATCTGATTCCTCTAATGAGTCCACCACTTGCACTGGTTGTTGCACAACACATCTTCATCATCCTTCAGTTTTAACCAACATTAACTGACACCAATAATACTGAAATTTTAGTAGTAGGTTCATCTCAGTTTAATGATTCCAAAAATGATGTTTATTCATTATAAATCTTACATTAAGGCCTCTAAAATCTAGAGAGAAGTTGAGATTCAAAACAAATTATCTCGATCTATATCTGAGATCGTCGAAATCATGGGGTTGATGAATTTTTATCATTGATATGTTTATATATATATATGATCAAGTGAATAAAATTATATAAAATCATATTTAAACCCAAATAAAAATGAATGAATATTATATACAATAATTGATATGGGTTAGAATCAAAGAACCACACCTCCACCTAAAATCCTAACATAACTCATAAAAAACTAACCCTCTATTTTCTCTAATAAAAATGTCTTCTTCCTTGTTAAAGAGAGATAGATAAAGGGATATTGTTTTAGGGGGAAAGTGTTGTGTCTTATAACATGTATATATATATTTATTAAAATACGTCTAAAATTTTGTCATTACTGAATTAATATGAAATTATAACCTAAATAAAATTTCCACATCCCAAATTCAATGAATAATTATTATTATCTTGAAATATGACACTCTGTTTTAGATAATTTCACATCATTAATCGTTCATGGGTTTTGATTCCCAATGATCATATATTCTTTCAAGGATTCATGTTCCACCAAATCAATCCATCATAGTTCCCAATTTAAAAAATATGGGGGTCAATTAATCTAATGAAATAAAAATGGTTAAAAAAATAAGCACCAAATAATTCATTCTCAAATCGAAGGCTGAGTTATTATCCTATTAGTGGACCCAAGGTCCAATAACATAATCCATCCAAACTCTTCATGGTGTTATATTAAATCATATCAAAGAACTGTTTAATAAATATGGGAATAAATGAATTAAATATAATCAAAATGGTATCGAAATTTTTTCAAATTCATATTTAAAAGAAATTTTTTGAAACAGAATCCAATAATTTTATTTAGATGCATTTTATATCATATTGAAGATACTTTAAAATCACTACACTCATTTTAATATTATAATTTTCAAAAAAAATATATTCTAAATAGGGGATTTTTAATGGTTATTAATTAAAATGGGATTGTAAAAAATAATTTCAGTCAAATTCACATTTATTCCATGTTGATTAGCAAGATGAAATTAATTTCAAATCATTTTTTAAAATGTAAAATAATTTTTAGGTAAAAAAAATTAGGTTGTGTTAATAATATGAATCATACGAGTCCCATAAATTGATATAGGTATTTATAAATTTTAGGTCATTTTATACAAGAACACAATAGAAATAAGATGATTAAAATTAAATGACATAATTTTTATTTAAAAATTATTTTCTAATATTATAAAATAATATGTGTATCTTTTATAGAGGAAAAAATTACCAGATTATAATGAATATATAATTTTTTAATAATATAGATTATCATAAATTTTGTTTTATATTTTTTATTTAGATAGATATCATAATATGTGTTATTTTTATATCATGGATCTTATTTATTTTGATTCATATATAATTGTAGAAAAAATAGATCATCCATTTATATGTATAATAATACCAAGAAATTTTAGGGCTAATCATACCTATCCCAAAAAATTTTATTAAAAATTAAAATGAACAAGAACCGAATAGAGAAATGGCGAAACAGCCATCAAACTAAACATGATCCTAAGAAACAAAATACGCAAACATTTCATACGAGCCACACTGCTGTCACTAGCCAAGAACATAATCCACCGGGATCTGACCCGTGATCCAAACACGCCCACCAAACACGCCATACAGCCTATTAGGCGGATTCAATCGTGGGTACCCAACTCCCATGCGCGCGCACAACGGATCCAGTATCCTGCTGGAATCCCAAACCCCATAACAGCTAATTCCATAGACAGTTCCCTGATGTCATCATGCCCTTCATCCTCAAGAGTATATTTTTCGACCAAAAGTCGACTGTAGAAACCATGCAACACCGAATGCCAGAGCACATCCAGCACCCAACCCACCTGCAACCCAAGATCGCCGGAACCGAAAAGCCTATCTGACGCTTACTGGCCTTCACACCAGCCACACCAGTGCTCCCAAGCACTACCCCACCAATGGTGGGCATCCGTCACCCCACTTGGATCCCATATCCCTGCAGATCGAAGACCGTCCCGATCCCATCATTCGAACAGCAAAGGGCCACCACTGTTGCCTCCACCCACCTCGCCTAAGCGTCCGTCATATGCCCCCGTCGCCGACAGAGAAAAACCACCTACCGTCGACATCACCAGCCTAGATCTCCGACTAACCGGATCATCCCCTTCTACGTTCATCCTGCACATCCTCCATAGCCACATATGCCATCGAGGCGGATCTCCAGTCATTAGCCCCCGAAAACACGGTTCGCCTGAACTAGGCCATCCTTGGCCCGGCACATTCAAATCAATGGAATATTTATATAGTCAATATCCCTAGATATCTAGTTATACTCACCAGTTCCAAGATTAGTAATTTTAAGTGGTTTCCTCATCATTTATACCATATTCTCAACTTCATGTCTTCCAAATAACATTTGTATCTTTTTATACATCATGCATGAATCCGTATGTGATTCCAACGAATATTAATTTTCATGACCACATTAAGACTTTATTACATGGAACTAACTTATTTGTATTAATGATAAACATTTATCGTAAGTTCAATAGGAATAAATCCTTGGATTATATATGGGAATGTCTTTTATTATGGGAATCATTCTTATGCACGGTGTTAGAAATGTTGATAAAAAATTCATTCCTTTGACTTCCTTCAAGTATAAATGACCATTATGACCTTTAAATGAAATAGATAGTTTAAATACCTATGTTCTTATACATATTTTCATATTTTCTGGTTAATTTATAATGGTCTTATTAAGATATTACATTAAAAAAATTAAAATTCTAGACAGTAATTCCATCATTGGATCTACATAAATGGGGATTCATTAAGTGAGGAAGAGGTTTTTTGTTATGTTTTTGTACCTTGGGAATCCCCTTCAATATTTTACAGACTATATTTCCATCTTATAACCTAAATTGTTGTAGCTCAATGGCCCTCTAAAGGTTTTCTAATGAAATAAATCTTCAAAATATGAATGCAATAGTAAAAATAATTATTAAATAACTAGCTTATCAATACACTAAAATTATATGTAGGTTTTTATTGTTTTTTTGATTTCCTCATATTTTCTATGGTGCATTTTACATTCCAAATAGATTTAATTTTCTCACTATGTATCTGGATTTCCTCCCATAACTCCTCAAAAAATTACTAAATGTATCTATGAAGAAGGAACCTATGTCAATACCATATCCAACTAATATGTTCACACTACACTTATCTATATTTTATGGAATGATATCATACCTTGTTAACCAATATTCTCTCTCTATTTGGTTCGTAGTAAGGAAAAATCACCCATCAAAACATCACGTGGTTGTGCGATAACACTTTTGGTAAGTATAAGTCATCATGATTCCTGGAATGAATTTGGATTTGGGTTATCATTATCAGGATATTTTTTCATCAAGGAAACCATTTCAGGACATTCACATGGTTTATCAAAAATTTGTTCCCTAATAACATAGAAAATATAGCCCTTGGAAGATACACCTAATATTTTATACTCTTAAAAATATATCTTCCTTTTTTTATTGTAACACACATTTTAATGGAAATAGATGTGTTATTAAAAATATTTTTTTGGTGGTATATCAAATAATGGAAGATATAAGTAATGAACTATGAAAAATAGATGTAACATAAAATAATGTTATTGAAAAATAATATGTTTATCAATAAATTCTCATTTTTTCACTTTCCTATAACTTTCTCTTTCCATTAAATTATATCACATCCTTTTTTTTGTGAATTTAATTCTTCTTTGTAATTAAGGAATCATTTGGGGGATTACTTCATTTTAAGTATATTTTTACTTAGTTTTAAATATTTGTTGTTATTCTAAATATTCATTAATTTTTTTATGGTTCTTCTAATATTAAAGGATTCATGTTGATGTGTAATACATAAATCCATCAAATAATTTTCAATTATAATATGTCTTTTATGTATTTTTTGTATAATTTTGGAGTTCATGGACTCAACTTGATTTAATTTGATATCTGATATTTAATTTCTTTAGTTCCTTTTCATGTTCAACTAATCATGAATACATTATTTGTCTATGAGATACATGATATAATTTTTGGATTTTTCATGGACTTTATATTTGATTTAATGATAATTTGTGTCCCTCAAATGTGGGAATTTGTTCCTATTTGATTATCATGATTCATCAAATGATTTTTTAGACATTTTTTCCATTAATGGATTATATTTTTTTCTTCAAAATGATGTTCTAAATTGTTTATATGAATAACATTTTCTTAAATAAGAATTTAATGTTTATATAATTCTATTTTTATTCATAAATTAAAAAACAAAATATTTTTTAGAATAATATATAAATAGTTTTCAATATAATTGTGTGTTTTTTGAGTCTTGATCAATAAATTGTATTTTTAAATAAATTGAGACAAAAATATTTCAAAAAAAATAGACATTTATAATTGTATTTAAATTACAAACATGTTTTGATGATTATCTTCAACTATATGAAAAACATGAAAGTAGTTTTATGAAGGGTTAAGATCTTTAAAAATATATGTAAAACCAGTTTAAGTGGAGAACATGTAATTAATTAATCAATGGAAAATATAAAAACAATAATGGTGTAGTGATATCATTAATAATTAAATAGTGTATTATTTTGAGTCTAGATCTATATAATTTATTTTTAAGTAAATTAAAACCTAAATAGGTAAAAAAAATCAATGTTAATTTATTTAGGTTTTCGAAATGAGGTTAAGACTTATATTTAAATTCCATGCATTGAACATTCATAAAGTCCAAATATCAGTGTGGGTAAAATTTATTTTATGCCTTAAAAGTTAGTATTATTGTCCTAATAATGTTTATATTTTTATTTTAAGATAAATGGTTTATTTATGATTTTTTGACATCTAAATTATAAATTGTTATTATCATTGTATCTTTAAGAAAATTAAAGATTCAAGAATCAATTATAAAATCATAAGAGTTTTTTTATTCTGTATCATGTGAGTAACATTTTATTATTATTTTTCTTAAATTTATGTATTCTTCTATTATCAATATGTGAGTCAGATCAGTGGTTCAAAATCAAAAAAAACTCAACACATGTCTCATTCAAAAATATCAAAGTGTATATCGGTTATCGTGTTTGTCCTAGGGTGTTATATCTAAAAATTATATCACCCTTTTATAATGTTGATCGACTACTTGTATTCACCAATCCTTGAATCATATCCACCACCCTTTTCATATGTTTTTAATATCATGTTTCCCCTTACCAAGGGTTCTTAATGGGGCTAAACCCCTTTGGATAAGGTATATCTAATAGTGTAAGATGAAATAAGAAAAAATCCTTTTTTAATGTCTAAAATGATTATTGAAAAAATAAATTCATTTATGTAGACCAACCAAAACTAGTTTTGGTTTAATCATGGATAGTGGAATTTTCTTTTCATTTTTAATAGAATTATTTTTGTAATATTTTTTTAATTATTTGATAAATAAGTATATAAATTTAAATCTATGCAATTAAAATTATGTGTTTAATGTTTAATATTTGTTGAAAACATATATTTTATTTTTTATTTTTAAGTATAATTATTTCTAGGTTACCTCTCAATTTAAACTATTTATTATGTAAATGGGGAATAACCCAATTTTTTAATCTATATTAAATGTTTATATAAATGAACCAAATTTATTTGGTCTTGAAATAGTTGAATCCATTATTAATTTATGCCCTTTTCATCTTTCATGAGTTAGTATCAAATATTTGTTTGGTGTGATATAAAAAATAATATTTCATTTTACTAGTCATTTATAATTTAACCTTTTCTATGTCTCTTTTTTTACTCAACAATGCAAAATAATTTTAAATTTATTTAAAAAAAATTAGAATTGTTTATTATTAGGAATTTTTTAAATACCCAAAATAAATAATTATTCAATATTTAATATTTTATTTAGTACAAGTTAATCATTTTATCAAAATTAAATCTGATGATTAGAAATTTTTAAAGATAATAACTCAGAAGATACATTTTCTTTGAAAATATTATATTTTACAATATTGAAAATAATTATGTTTTGAGAGATAGGAATATAAAATAAAAAGAACATTGGATATTATTATACTCGCATTGTTTTTTCATCTACAATATCTGTACATCCAATTTTCTCTTTATATTTCATCATTTACCTTTTTTTATTTTCATAATCTTTATGATTCAATATTTGGTTTTGTTTCCCTTAACTATTTTGCAATCCTCACCAGTGATTTTAGCTAAAAAACATAATCATTACTTTACTTTATCATTTAATAATTGTTTCCACCCATGTGTTGGGTTTTATAATCTTATGAAATAACTATGTATAGTGAGATTAAACAAGATTCATTGTGTCAATGGTTAGTTGGTGATTTTCTCGATCACACATTTTATGAATGAAAATATCAAAAGGAAGAATAATACGATGAATTAGAAGGGATATTGTTGATATAGATTATAAATAGATTGGTGTGGGACACTCTCTTATTGTTATATTGTTTTTATTATGCTTGGGATTGAATATAATGTATATTTTTTATTTTATCCTATGATTTGTTCCAGATTGTTTACTTATAACTTAATAACGTATTTATCTTATTCTTCTCTTCTTTTAAAGTAATATTGTTTCCATGCATTATGACTTGTTTTGAACCGAAAAAATTCATAGTGTTCTATTTCAAGTGTTCTCTTCCTTTTTTTCATTGTTTCACATAGGGAGTGAGGTGATGGTTTTGTTTTGAGATGATTTAGTGTGTTGATGGGGTGTGAAGCTTCTCAATTTGGGTATAATAAATCATGTGTAGATTATTTTAGATCATTCAAAAACCATATTCCACATTTCTGGTTCCAAAAGTGGTTAAATATTAATGGTTTTGAACAAAACAAATTGTATTATTGATTTGTTACAGAGTTCAGTTACATAGATTTATTGGTGAATCATAGGAAGTGTGATTATTTTCATTTATTCATTTTAATTTCAATTGGAGTTCTGATTTAGAAGGATAAATATAGAAAGGTTCAACTTGACACGTTTGACATATCATATTTTAGAGTTTAGATGATTCATGTATAGGATTAACTATTCTAGAATTATTTGGAGTTTCAACTCATAGGGCTTAAGTAAAAAAAAATGGAAAAAAGAGAGGGGGAATGATTCGACCAGAATTCACTAGGTGTGATTCAAATGATGTTGGCCCTATGGGTGAACAAACTAAACCCAACCAGGTCTATTCGTGTTACACATGAGATATGGACTGGTTAGGTTAATTTTATTAATGTCAAGATATGTTTTGTTGAGTCATGGGTTGTAAAAATAAAAAACCAACCTCACCCTCTAACACAACCATTCCCAAATTTATTTCTTCTTAAGTTAAGGCACTACACTTTACTCTTATCACCTCCTGACTGATAGAAATATCTTGGAAATTACATACAATTTTTTTTTAAATTAAATTGTTACCTATAATATTTTATCTGTTGATTGAACTATAAAATTTAATACTAAAATATATATTATGATCAAATAAAGACTATAAATTTTAATTTAGTTTTTTATTTTAATTTTTTGTCTAACAAAACAATTTAATGGTTTTTTATACATGTTTATTGTAAATTTTACATTTTTTTGAATGGTAAAACTTATAAGTCATTTTATAGATCAAGAATATTTTATTTGGAAATTATAAATAATTTTTAATTGGCTTATATAAATGGATTGGATGCACCATGTCATGATGTATTTATTGTGTTTTTAAGAAAAATGTTTTAAAATTTTGAATTTAAGTCAATGGGGATTGTTGTTCTCTTTATATTTTAAGGTTTTTAACTATTATTAATCATTTTATTTTTAATATAAATAATATTTTGATATATTTTTTTTATTTCATGTATTTTTATTTAAATAACCCAATTAACCTAATCAGACAAAACCCGACCTAACTCGGGTTGGGTTGGCTCAGTTCATTACAAAAAAATGTTTATAACCCAACCCAACCCAACCTGAAAACTTTTGATTTGGGTGAGTAAAAAATTTTACATAACCCAACCCAACCCAATATACACACCTATATGACGTAGAATATGGAATTCAATATTATAGTGGTGAATACTATGTTTTAATTAATTTTTATTCTAGATAGAATTTATGATATTTTGACAGTAATGAACAATGTATTTTTGATGTAGATTATTTTCAAATTGGAGTTTCCAAAAGGATGGTTCATGGTGGATCATGTCAATGACTTCAATATAATTGGGATATATTTGGAATTAGTTCGTTTATTGTTCATTGAGGTATTTTGGGTCCCGATCCTTCAGTCATTACTTCTGGTTTCATGGGATGTGGTGGTTATCCAGGTGAGAAATTATAATAGTAAGCATGCCTTGATTTTCGAGGAGATATGAGATCTTATTCTAAAAAGAGAGATATATAGGAAGGAAGCCCCAAATAATACCAAATTTTTTTGAAACTTTAGAACCATGGTGTTTTTTTCTTGATGATAAATACAGAAGAAAGGTGAATAAATGAGAGAATAAAGCTGAGGAAGTTGTTTTTCCCTATTGATTCTAAAAAATGGTACTCTATAAAGAAAGTAAACTTGTAGAAGGACCCTTATGATATATGAGTAAATTCTGTAAATTATTCTTCCCTTTTATCTAAATATATATATATATTTGAAATATGAAACTATGTTTCTTAGTCATGCATGATTTCTGGAGTAATGGAATCTTGAATCCAGGGATTAATTTTTCTCAATGTATGAGAATAGGTGCATTTTAAATTAAGTATATAAAATATTCAATAAGGATTACCTTGAGAATGGAGAATCATTCAATATTATTGGTAAATGAGATGTTAAATTCATAATGAATAGTGAACTCCTGCTCAAACTGCAAGGTATTCATCACATACCAGGACATTGGAAGAACTTGATTTCAATAGGTCATCTAGATGATGGGGGATTCTGTATAACCTTTTTCTATGTTATGTGAAAAAACACAAAATGACCCACGGTAGTGGTTCATGGTGTTTGGAATAAAACATCTTATCAGACCAAAAAATTAAAATAGAAATACATACATTGATTAAAAAATCTCTTTTTTAAAGGAAAACATAATTGATTTAGTTTCCAATCACATTCTATTTAATTTCAATTATATTGCCTCAATTTTTCTTATGAATTTAATTTTTTTGGATTAAATGAATTTTTTGGATTATTAAATCAATGTATATTTACTCCATAGTTTTAAATATATAATGTTATTAATCACATTCAATGATTTTTGTAATGTTTTATTGAAAATTAATTGATTCATACCGATGTGTAATTGTTAAATCTATCACATATTTTTTAATTATTATATGTTGAGTATGTATTGTAGGATAATATTTTTGTTTATATAGATCCTACATTGTTTAATATTTCTATGTATTGAAATATTATATGTAATAATTCCTTGGTTTCAAAATATATCTAATGTTTAATTTCTTCATTTATGTTTCATGATCAACTAAGCATGAATGAATTATTATTATGTGAGATCCTTGATATAATGCATGGGTCCTTAGTGGAATTTATTTTGGAATCAATATGAAGTTGTGTCCCTAGAATGTGAAAATATATGACTATTTGAGTATCACAATTCATCAAATGATTTGATAGGATTTCAAAGACTGATAATATAAAAAATAATACAATATTCTTTGAATTTTTTTTCGAAATTCTAGTCTCTATTATATGATTATATTATTATTTTAAAATATATGTTAGAAATTAGGCATATGAAAAGTAATTTAAAAAAATATCAAAAAATATATTTATATTATTCTTTTTATTATTCGAAAATTAAAATATGAAATATTTTCATAAATAATACATAGATATTTTTAAATTTAATATTGTGTTTTCAGGGTCTAGATCCATATATTTTATATTTAGATAAATTGAATAATAAATATTTTAAAAAAATTGAAATGTTATTTAAAAAAACATTTAAGCTTGTTCAAATGATTTTTCCACCACATGGAAAACTTGAATTACATATTTTAAGCATAATAGCATCAATAATTTTATGTGAAGCTAGTATGAGTGGATCACATTAAATTAAATGGTTAAAGGACACCATAAAAAATAAAGGTTCTAGATTTTATGGGATCTCCTCTTAATTACCTAAAGGATTATTTCTATATAAATCTACCAAATGAACCCTTTATTTATCATAATATGTCCCAACAAAATTAACACCATGAAATATATATTTATCTTATTTAAAAATATGGAAGTTTATTTTTTTCTAATTATCATGAAATGTATTCAATGTCAATCAATGATACATGAAAATTGATATGGTAGGTAATGATAAAAAGGTTAGGACTTATCTTCTAAATCCATGATTCACACAATAATAAAGTACAAATATTTGTGTGGTAATAATGTACTTTATGTTTTAAAGTTTAGCATCTGTTTTAATAATTTTTATTTATTTATTTTAATATAAGTGATATATTTGTTCTTTTTAACTATTGAACTATAAATGGTTATTGTCACTGTATCTTTCAGAACATTAATGATTCAATAATTAACTATAAAATTTTTGTGAGTTTGTTTTATCTCCATCACATGAGTAACAATTTATTATCTTTATGACATTTATATATTCTTCACTTGTCATTTTATTAACAAGATTTGTGATTTAAAATCACAAAAATCTCAATTTATGCCCCATCCTAAATGTTGTTATATTTGATTCTCTAGAACCAATATACTTTTTACTTTTTATTACTATTATATTAATAATTATGACTTCACTAGATTATTGTTGTATATAACATAAATGTGCTAATTTTCTTCATGTATTTTTTTCAAATTAAAAGGTTATAATTGTTCTCTTCTATAATGAAAATGTATAAATTCTATGATAATATTTTTAAACATATTTTAAATGTTCTAGAAACCATTTTCCTAAAAATACAAAGATGATGTTTTGACTATCAGGTGTTAGAGGCTTTGAACACTATAAGAAATAAGGGATATGGCCATACCTATAGACATGTGGTTTTCTCTATCATTGGGTATAGAGGTTCCAATAACAACAATTTAGACTAACCATTGATATATTTTTGGAATAAATATCTGATAACAATAGTTTCAAAATTTAGTTACCATAATTTTTTATATATAGATAGTTTTTTAAAATCATTGTTATAGTGTCCCAAAAAAATGTAGTCCATGATATCCCCTCTCCCATGATCCTTAATTCCCTCTAAAAACAAATACTCTCCTCAGTCGCAAAAGTTAGATATCCCCTCATTCTTTTTTTGTGGATTCAATTCTACTTCAATATTAAATCAGTGAGTTTTGCGTCCATTGTCCTTTATGATGAGCATCAGTTTCATTTTTTTCCATGTAACAAAGAACATACAGGATCTGGATAGGTTATGAATTTTCCCAATTCATTGAACTACATTTCTTATAGATTATAGTTTTTATAGTATTTCAAAATAAATATGATTATAGTTGATTTATTTTTAAAAAAAATATTTACTTGACACTGTTACCTAAATATGATATAAAATTGTGTCTTTCACATATAATATATATTGAAGGATTATATAATTAATCAATTTAACAATTTTTTGCTTTGTTAATGTATTAAGAGGTTATGAAATAATTCATTTAATAGTTTTATTTTAATTAATGGATGATCATAATATTAGTATAATTAATTTCAATCTAATGTGGAGTGAAATGATTAAATAGTCATGCTAGTAATTGTAAATATTTTATATGAAAGAAATTTAAATTCAAAGAAGGTACTATGGTTTTAAAACAATGTTTAAATGAGTAATGTTGTAAAATTATTATTTTTGTAATATATATCAAAGGATTATATACATGTATGGGATAGATCGTTAACAACACTTTAATTATATAATAAATTATTTGTTGAAAATATAAACTCTTTGAGTGTTTCTTATTTATTAATAATTCAAATACATTTCTACATTATAAACCATACTTGAGTCATTTGGTATGTCATAAAAAGTAACCATATTTTGTATAAATGTAAAAATTGTTATGTTAAAAGGGTTCAATTTATAAATTCTTTTCCTTTTATTCTTTGTATCTTCCAAAATAATTTTTTTCATAAATTTTGTTTTAAAACATTGAAAACATATTTGTATGAGGAACAAAAAAATTTCTTTTCAAATTTTTTTCTTGTATCTTAATCCAATACCTTTTCCATTATTTTCATTATACTAGTAGGTATTGTTTTTTTCATATTATATTTATTTATGTTTTTTTATATCACTGTTAGTATGTATCGATTATAGTATATGTTATTTCTTAAGATTTCTTTGGCTAGCTACTAGAATAGCTTGATGAATTTTATATTAAAATTGACACTACTACAAAATAATAATTTAGTAGCACTAAAAATAACCTTCCCCAATTCAATAGAAGAGATGACTGGTGGTGCAAGATTAAAATCCATTGTCTTTTATTAGTACTAAAATGTGAAGATAAATGGGACCTTGTATCAGTGTTTTTTTTGCACCAATAATGGAAAATGTTATCAGTGATTTTATTTATCATCAATAAGGATTAATTTAATCAATTTTTTTTAGAAATTCTAATAAAGGATATATTTATCATTTATTTCTAAATTACTAATAAAGAATGAATTTACCAGTTCATTCAACTGTTCTAATAAAGTACACATCTATCAGTACTTTCAAAATCACTAATAAAATGTAATACTACAATGTGTTGTAACAGAACATTGCAGCACCAGTCCAATATTCTATAACAACACACCAAATCACCAAAACACCACAAGATAACAAAAAAATAAATTACCAATATGTTATTTAAATGAAATGAAATATAATACAAAAATACATGAAATAAACATTATATTTTAGAAATTTCAAGCATTGGATAATAAAATTACATAGGAAAAAATTATTACATATATTCAAAAACATAAATTTACCTTTTTCTTTTGATCCTGACCCCAAATATTTCTATTATTAGTCAAACCACCCCATCTCAAGCAAATTAATTCACCTGAATAAGAAAAAATCTTATGTTATTAATAATATAAAGAAATAAATTAATATAAATCACTATGATTCATACCAGTCACACCATAACACCATTATTTAATGTGAATATTAAATGTTATTATGTGTAGAAAAATTATGTTAGTAATAATATATATCAGTTTTGAGTTGGTTAGTTGTCCATTTTACTAAAATAGATGTCAATTTTTTTTAAAAAAGGAATAACTATAAGTCATACCAGTCACACCATCCATTATATTTAGAATATTACAACTTATACACATCGCAAATGACTTATCAATAGTTTTTTTTGAAGTATCAAAACAATCTGAATGCATTATATTGGGTTTGAGTAGGTCAGTTGTCCATTTTACCAAAAATGATGTCAATTTTAAGTAAAAAGATGAACATCGATTCATAACGGTCACACCATGTATCATATTGTGGTGTATCTGATTATTAGACATCTCAAATGACTGATAAATTATTTTCTTAATATATAAAAACAATATGAATGTGTTTTCTTGGTTTTTAGTACGTCACTTATATTTTTTACTAAAATGTCAATTTCAATTGGATACACATACATTAACTCATACCGATAACATCATGTTTTAGATTGATTTGAGACCAATTTCTACACATCATAACTGAATAATGGGTCATTTTCTAAATTATCCAGAAAATATGAGAATGTTTCAGAGGTTTTCAATGAGTGACATTTTTTGAACTAAAATATCAATTTTAAACTCATAATGAACACTTTGAGTCATACCCATTACATTGTGTATTGTATTAAAGTGATTATTAATTATACATGTCAAAAATTACTTATTAAATGTTTCCATAAAATATCAAAATAATAAAAGATAGTTTTCTTGGTTTTGAGTAGGTCGGTTTTCCATTTTGCTAAAATTGATGTTAGTTTTAAATAAAACGACGTACTTGAAGTCATACCAGTCACACTATGCTTCAGTTTGTGATGATGATGATTTATAAACATATAAAATGACATGTTTATAATTTTAATAAAGTATAAAAATAATTATAATGTGTTATGCTGGTTTGGAGTATGTCGGCTGTCTTTTTTACTAAAATGTCATTTTAAACTAGAAACACACACTTTGACCCATAAAATCACATTGTTTTTCAGTTTGATGTGAGAATAATTTATATTTATCAATAATGAATTATGAATCTTTTTCTTAAATTATAAATAAAATCTTATCATGTTTGATCTATTTTCAGTGAGTGATATTTTTTGAACAAAAATGTCAATTTTAATCTAATAACAGACACTTTGAGTCATACAAGGAACATCATGTATCGTATTGAGGTGTGGATGATTCATACATATCATAAATGACTTATGGATAATTTTTTTAGTATAAAAACAAGATAAATGGGTTTTATTGGTTTTTAGTAAGTCCATTTTCTATTTTAATAAAATTAATATCATTTTAATAAAAAGATACAATTAGATTCATACTGGCCACACCGTGCATTAGATTGAGGTGTCGAAGATTCATAGATATTTAAAATGACTTATGGATCATTTTCTTAAATTATAAAAACATTATGAATGAATTTTATCAATTTTTAGTATGTGACTTTTCTTTTTTATTAAGATGTCATTTAAAATTTGAAACATGCACTTTGAATCATACCGATCACATCGTGTATCGGTTTTATGTGAGACTGATTCCTACGCATCAAAAATGACATATAAATAAATTATTTAAATTATAAATAAAATATGATCACTTTTTATTGGTTGTTAGGGACTGTCAATTTTTGAACTAAAATGTCAATTTTAAACTCGTAACAGACACTTTCAGTCATACCGAGAACATCATGTAACTGATTAAGGTGTGGTAGATTTTTAAATGTCCAAAATGAGAAATGGATCATTTTATTAATTTATATAAATAAATATGAATGTTTTTTTATCATTTTTTTGTAGGAAATTTTCCCATTTTACTTGAATTAATGTCAAACTTAAAAAAAAGATACACTTGGAGTCATAATGATCGCACCGTGCATAAAATGAAGGTGTGGATAATTCATGTATGTCTCAAATAACATATGGATAAATTTTATATATTATTCAAACAATATTAATGTGTATTCTTGGTTTTGATTATTTCACCTATTCTTTTTTACTAAAATGTCATTTTAAACATAAAACACACACTTTGGATCATACTAATCACATTGTGCATTGGATTGATGTGGGAATAATTCATACATGTCACAAATGACATAATAATACTTTTACTAAATTATCAAGAAAATCTAAGCACGTTTGATCAATTTTCAGTGAGGAAAACCTTTTAAACTAAAATGTTGATTTTAAACTGATAACATACACTTTGTGGTATACTGGTCACATCATATATCAGACTGACATGCACCTAATTCCTACAAGTAAAAAAATGACTTATGGTTCATTTTCTTAAAGTATAAAAGAAATATGAATATTCTTTCTCAATTATGAGTATTTTAATTTTCTTTTTTTAATAAAATTATTTTTAGTTTTAAATGAAAAGAAGCACTTTGAATCATACTGATCACACCATGTGTTGGATTGTGGTGTGTATAATTTTTACATGTACCAAAGTCTCAAAACAATACTAATTTCCAATGTTATAATGATTTCCACTTTATTTTTTTCAAACTACCAACATTTTAAATTGAATTGAAGTTCATATATATAAAAATATTCTTATTGTTAAAATCAATAAGAGTGTAGGAATATTATGTTCCCATTATATCATAAGAAGTCACCACAATGACCACGTGAGCTTCTTGTACTATTTTGGATTTCAAAGATAATGGTTTCCCAACTAAGAACATTGTGCCTATAAGACTTCACGAAATATCTGTGAAAAAACTAAATCAGTGATAGATAAACATTATAGTGGAATTAACATAACAATAGAAGATAAAATAATGACAAAATTAGTAAAATAATTTTTAGTGATTAACCTTTTCATGATGGTTTCATACATTCTTAACACATTTTTTGTAATTATCTAATTTCTAGGCTAGAAATCCAATATCTTTTGAGCATGAGTAGCTTCAAACAAACCAACCCAACTCGAACAAAAGAATCCACCTACATAAAAAAATAATTAATATTTGAGTAATAGAAAAAATAAATAAATATGAAATAATAAATTAATTTTAGGGACAATTATTTTAGTATAAGAACATCAAGATTACCTCTATGATTTCTCAGAGGATAGAACATAAAGGAATGTGATAAATTTCAACACTGAAGGGATGGAAATATTTTAAGGGAGAAGAATTTTGTAGAACGTTTTGTGCAGAAAGGTACGAAATATGGACAAAAAAACCAACTCAAACAAAAGAATAAATCTATATAAGAAAACAATTTTGATGTGAGTAATACTAAAATGAAATAAATTAAACATAAATATGAAAAAAGAAATTAATTAACTATATGTACAATGATTTTTCTATGAAAATATCAATATTACCTCTGTGTTCGAGAAGATACAATGTCTTTTCTCTTCCTGCAAAGGAAGTGGGGGATCTTGAAGTAAAGTAATAAATGTCCACACTGTAGGGGTGAAAAGGTTTTGAGGGTGAATAATTATATGTATGTTTTGGAGAGGAAAGGTATGAAAGATGGATAAACCACCCCAAATTGAACAAAAAAATCCACCAATATAAGAAAAACATTATTCTCCATGTAATACTAAAAAAATAAGCATAAATATGAAACAATACATTAATTGTAGGGTACATGATTTTATTTTGAAAAACTCTAGAATAGCTCTGTGATTGAGAATAGAAAGTGTAGTTTCTCATCTGGAAAAGGTTTAAAATATGGAAATAAGTCTTCTAAAATAAATTAACTCTGTAATTAAAAAATGAAAATTAAATAAATGTTGTGTTATATAGTTTTTTTATCAAAATAGAGAAATTATATCATAATATTACCTTTACATATTTTTATATGGTTTATATAATTATATTATGTTATTATGAGGGATTAGTAACATCATATTATGCAGATGAAAATGCCTGTATGAGTAGTAAAAAAATTATTTAGATTATGTTAATGTAGTAGAGAACATATAATATTATGAGATAAATATATTATATTAAAAAACACCTTCACTTTATCATTGACCTCTATTTATTCTTATAAAGGTTTTAGGGATTTGGTTCCTCTATCGAGAATCCAAATACCTTATTTGTAGTCCCCTCTAAAATATGTAACATTTTCTGCATTAGGATTGACATGAACTGGTTGTGACATCCCAATAAAAGGTTTACCCTCGATTAAATTTTCATTTATCCTAACATTTTTTTAGTTTCCAGTAGGATAATCGACCAATTCATATTTTCTGGAATTGAGACATAAAATACATTCACTTCTTATGTTCTAATTATGAAGGGATCTTCTATTTCCTCTTCCACACTAAAATTAACCTTCAGGAATTCCATTTCATCAACCTTCATACACTCATATTTTCAACCCATTTGAAACTAAAAAATGGAAATTTAAATGGTGTATAATCAAACTCATATATCTGTTAGATAATTCCAAAATATGACATACTTTCATAAATTGGATTTATATCCATGGAACTAGATATGTGAATCACTTTATCTACATGCATAACACTATTGTTTTTCTTCATAATATAGTAATTATTCTCTTTTTTATATAATATATGAGAATTGATTACAAAACCAATGTAATATATAACATTTTTATTTGGCCCCTAACTCGGAATTGAATTCATTGGACAATTGAATTCATATTTTCAAATATCTTCTTATAAATTTGATCTCAGAACCATATTATAAATTTCTTATTATGTGTATTTGATATCCATCCTTCATCCCTTGATGGATTGAAATCTTGAATAATTTCATTGGGGGTTTAATGTATGGATCAACATCTTCATATTCTCTTGTAAACAAGATAAAATATTTAACTGCATCTTCATTATATTTTGTAAAATGATTATCGTACAACCCTTTTTATTTATATCTATCCCATTGAGTTCATGAAATATAAATTTATTATAATAAAAAAATAAATAAACATAAGATATTAATTATCAAAGGTGAATGTTATAGACAATTATAATAAAGGGAACCCAATATTTGATTTTTTTCAAAGAATTATTGTATGATTCGCTAAAAATAGGTAATTAAATTTATGATAATAATTACTCCACTCTGTATGGTTTTATCTTCTGAATTAATTCATAGGTTATAGTTATAGACAACTATTATACTCATCAACTCATCTCCTGAACATTTATCATAGAATTTTGTTGTTTGACACACATACTCCATCTCTTGTAGACATGAACCTTTGTTGTATTAAATTCAATATGAATTAGTCATCCATGTGATGAAAAATTCTCATAGTAGTACATGAAACATAAAAAATATGGGCAATGTGTCTCATGCAAAAAATTGAAATAATAAATGTTCAGGAGATGAAATTGATGAGGACGATAGTTTTCTATAAAAGAAATAGGGGATGAGTCTCAAGCAACAAGTTGTAATAATAACTATTTCTTCACACACATCGTGTATTTATTAAATACCCTAAAAAATGAAAATATATTATAGGAAATTAATAAGTAATAAGAAACCCAAATAGGATAAACAATAATAATAAACTCGCATTCAATCAACTAGAAGATATAAAAATGTATTGATAGAATATTTTAATAAATAAAGTGTTCTTACATACACATGGAGGGTAATTTCATATTCCAAGGGGTGGGACCAATACATGTAGACCTAAAATGATGATTACCTAAAAATCATTTCTAATATATATAATTTAATAACCTGTATTCTATATTTTTGAAAAAGTGATGTAACAACCTAATGACTCAAAAAATATTATTGGTATATAAAATATTTGATAACATATCAAGACTCTTGAGATGTCCTATCACCACACTGACCCATCCAAATGATTCTATGGAGGTTATCACATCATATCTTCCCATTTTAAAGGACTCAAGGGAGTCCATATAATAAAATTTCACCCATCCTTGGGATTCTAGGGAGGTCCATGAAAAAGATGGCATAATGAAATAATACACATCAGTAAGATATATAACAAACCAGGGATAAAAACATTCCAACCCTTACAACATCTTTCCCATACACACAAGCCTCTATCGAGATTGAATGACTCCTAGGAGATCACATTTTCAAAGTGGAATACCGTTGCATCACTAAGAAATCTAAGTGGAGTAAGAAATTAATAGATCAATAAAACATCATTCCCCATCTAATGTCAATACTACACAAATAAAATAAATAAATAAATATTTTAATACACTAGGAAGTAGTCTCATATGAAACCAAACCACCATCATATAAATTGATACATACCAAATTATTTTGATGATGTAAAATGGGATGGGACTCCTACCATATTGTTAATTCCACTATTTATCCAAATAAAATAATGAAATATTCATCCACACATCCTCCTAAATAAAAGAGTAGCTTAAAAATACCATATATTAATTCACATATACAATTGAGAATGAAGAAGATGCTCATATGTGATGGGAGTTAAAGTAAAAAGGATTACTGTATAGGTGGTTAACACTTTATAAACTTCAATCATCAAAATGAATGATCTCTGTGGCCAAATCTCAAAAATAGCTTACTCACCATACTCATGGGTGCAGAACAACATCCACCAAGGCCAAAACCAATGTTTTTTACACCCAAAGATCCCCCAAAAAAATTAAAGAAATTCATACATTTGATAGAAACTAAAGAAAGGCTTATGTTCAAGCCTTGGATTCATTCGAACATTAAACCATTCGAGCCATGAACATTAGACATGGATTTATGTGAACCTAGATTCTAACATGATTCAAGCTTCAATTCACCAAAGATGAGTGTCAATGTTGTGTGGGTTCTATGGAAAGATTATGATATCGTGATGGGTTCAGAACTATTTAGGATTTTTTAAATAGATCGGGAAACTTTTATTAGCGCTTCTAAAAAGAACTGATAAAGTTACATTTTATCAATGCTTAAGTAATTAGCACTAATAAAAAGCATCTTTATCAGCACTATAAAAGCACTGATAAATAATCATTTTATGAGAGCTTATTACATAAGTGATGATAAAGGACTTATGATTATAATTATAAATAAAAATTTGTAAATATATAAATATTTATATTTATTCAATATATATATTTAATATATATATAGAAAATATATTCTTTATTTTAATATATATATATTATAATTTTATAATTTTATAATTATTTAATTATTTATTTATAATTATATTAATATTTTTAAAAAATATTATTTTTATAATCATATGTATTTATATAAATATATATATATATAATAAAAACTAAATAATATATATATAGTAAAAATAATCATTATTTATATAAATTTATTATAAATTTATTATAAATTTAATAATTATTTAAATATATGTATTTGTTTATTTATAATTATATAAATACTTTTAATACATAATTATTTATTTATAATTATAAATATATTGATGTATTAAAATAGTAAATGTACATTTATAAAAATATTTATTTTTAAATATTTTTTTACAAAAATATTTTTTAAACTTTTTAAAAACTTCTTCGCAAATGGGTTTCTCCCTCATGGTCTTAATGCCCAATTTCATACATTAATTCCCAAAGTGGTTAATGCTTATGAAATCCATCTCTTTCATCCTACTACAATTATCAATTCCCTTTATAAAATCATCACTAAGCTTCTAGTAAATAGGCTCGTACCCCTATGGAAACAAAATTATTTCATGGAATCAATTTGGGTTTATTAAGGGATGATCCATCCAAGATTGCATTTTCCCAGCCTCAGAATGCACCAACTCTCTTAACTAGGTTTCAAGAGGAGGAAGTATTGCTATCAAACTTGACATTAGGAAATCTTTTGATACTATAGATTGGAGATTTATTTTTATGGTTCTTTGGGGATTTGGTTTCAATGACATTTTTATAATTAGGATCCACACTATTTATAAATCATCATCTATCTCCATACTTGTTAATGAATCCCCTAATGGTTATTTCACATGAACCAAAGGTATTAGGGACGAAGATCCCTTATCAGCCATTATTTTTTCTATTGCTGAGGACTACCTTAGTAGATTCCTCACTCGCCTGGTTGAACAAAACAAACTTAAACCCATTAAGGTGGCCAAAAACCTAAATGTCCCAACTCATCTATTATATGCCGATGATAATATTCTATTCCTTAATAGATGAAAAAGAAATATTATAAACTTAAAAAATTATTTAGCTCATTATGAAGAGATATCTGTTCAAGCTATCAGCTGGAAAAAATCTCTAGTTTTCTTTAGAAAGAATTTCTCTCTAATGCATAAAAGTAGCATCATTGAAAGCTTAGGCATTCATGAGGGATACTTCAACATTACTTATCTGGGGGTTCCCGTCTTATAGGGATAGCAAAAATCCATGTTCTTCAACATTTTTATTGATCAAGTTATTAACCAATTGTCCCCACAGAAAGGTAAATCCTTCTCCATGGAAGGCATGATTTCCCTCATGAAGTCCACTATTGTCTCCCAAATGGTTTACTCGATGATGGTTTATAAATGGCCAATCGGTATTTTTAAAAAATTTAATGTTTAAGTTAAAAATTTCATCTGGACTGGTAGTATTCGAGAAAGGAAACTTGTTACCATCCCCTGGTCCACCTATTGTAAACCCCTTGAGCCGTGTGGTCATGGTATTAAAAATATCAAACTCTTCAATGAGGCCCTTCAATCCAGTTCACATGGCGTCTGATAAAAAACTCATCAGAAACTACAGTGTTTCTTAAGAACAAATTCCTTCCGAGGCTGAAAAAAGGGAATCTGAACTATTTTAATTCTTCGATCTGGCCTTCCATAAAAATCTCTTTTCCCAATATTATGAACAATTCTAGATAAATGGTTCGTATGGATTCTACCATGTGCTTCTAGATTGACAATTGGACCGGCACCCCCCTTATTTCTATTCTACCATCCAATTCCCCCTGAAAATTCCAATGAGACTATAAAGGAGGTGCTCCATTCCCGATATCATAATATTTCGAATAACATCATTCATGTGGACGATAATTACACCTTCTCTATCTCTGATGACTTCCTAGTATGGGAGCCTGCCCGCAGTGGTGTTCATGGCTTTAAATACTATTACAATCACAACTTATCATCTTCATATACTATTTTTGATTGGTTAAATTATTTTGATAATCCTTGGATTAATCCCTCAAGGATCAACGTTGTTTGGCGTATTGCGCACAACCGTCTCCCTACTGAGGTCTGTCTCCAGACCATTGGTATCCAACTCTACTCCAAATGTCATTTTGTTCATCAACATAGAGAAGACATGAGTCATTTATTTTTATCTTATTCCATGGCTTCCAATCTATGGAATTTTATCACTGACATGTTTGATTGTAGATGTTTATTCTTTGACTCTATTTTCATGCAGCTAAAATGTTGGGTTGAGCTTGCAACTTCGCCGAAAATCATGAATATTTTACTAAATAAAGTGTCTGAGCTCCTCCACATCATCTGGTATGATTGAAACTCTATTATTCACAACAAATATTCATTCAAGATTAATGTAGGTCGAAGGAGAATTCTCGTTGCAATTAAGGATGTTGCCTCACTGCAGAAAGCTCATTGTGACCACTCGGTTGGAGACTTTGTGATTCTTCATCGGCTATGGATTGAGGGTCTCTACAGACAATCGAGACACACTTTAGAGGTGTTCTGGTAGGCCCCATTGTTCATATAGAACATGATCAATGTTGATGGATCCTCTAAAGGGAATCTGAGACCTGTTGGATGTGGTACCATCTTTAGAGACTGTCTTGGGCATTGTCATGGCTGCTTCTATGGCGGTTGCGGGATTGCCTCTTCTCTTGAAGCTAAGATGGAGGATTTCATTCACGCAGTAGATTTTGATAAACAAATGAGTTGGGGAAAAAATCTAGATTGAAAGTGATTCAACCACTATTTTCCAATCTATATGGAGTGGTGCGGTTCACCTTGCCTGGTCTCTCACAACCCGTTGGATGAATTACCTATCTTTGCTCTTGGAAATCAGATACATCACCATACATGCCTACCGAGAAGCGAACACGGTTGATAATGGTCTATCCAACAACGAGATGAAATGAAGAATTACTTGGCGGGATGAGTTTACGATTGATCTACTACACATTTATGAAAAATATTGTAATAAGATCCCCTTCTTCAGACTTTTGTAGATTCTTTTCACTATTTAATAAATTGGGTCTTGGTCTTTAACCAAGGCTCTATCTTTTAAATAAAATATGACTATTTATTATAAAGAATAAGAATTTTGTATTATATAAATCATATTTATAAAAATTCATATACATCGATATATTTGATATATACTAATTATTAATATTGTCAATAATTATCTAATTAATAAAATGTTTAGTTTTTTTCTTAATGGTATTATTTTTAATTTTTATTTGTTTAATTTTCATTTTTAATACATCAATATATTTTATAAATACTATTTATTATTATTTATAATTTATATATAGTATAATGAATTTATTCATTTTTAACAAGATTTATGTAATTAAAAAAATTGTAATATTTTTTAAATAACTCATTTATTATTATTATTTTATTTAATTATTTCATTTTATTCAGACATTTATCATCACTAATAAATGGATCCCTTTATCAGTTATAATTTTTTTGACAAAGGGTACCATTTATTATCACTAAAAAAATTGCTGATTAAAGTTACCATTTATGAGTTCTTTTTCTAACACTGATAATAGTTCCTTTTATCAATGCTCTTAAAGGCATGTATTTATATTAGTGTCGTATTTGGATTTCCATATTGGAAATTTCCAACAATCATTTGATATTTAATTTTTTCATTCATATCCATATTAAATAAATTTCTATGTTATTATGTTATATAAATATGATAATTGATTATTTTTATTTATGGTTATGCCACTTTGTTATAAGTATAATTTATAAAACTTGTTTTCTTATTTTGATTCTAGGCTTGGAAATGAAACTTTGATGTTACATTTATGGTATGTCATTGTTAATACATTATTTATTCATTAATTTAATTTTTAATACAAAAAATGACTATATTTGTATTAGTATTATTTATAGAGAACGTATGTTGAGTATACAATTTTTTTTGACCTAAATTTAAATTTTATAAAAACCAGATGTATTTTTTTGTAAATTTATTATGTAAGATTTTTTGAAAACTATGAATTATTAAGAAAACACTTGTTTCAATATATTTATTAAACTATAAAGGTATATATTAGTTCTAGAACCACACATGAATTGAATAATCTATTCTATGTTAAAAACATGATATTATGGAGTTTTTATTATTTTTAATGAATTCAATAACATTTCTCCATTCTAACATTTAGTTAGGGTCCTTTGGTATGTCTTTAGAGGTAAGTGTATTTTGTACAAATGTAATAGTAATTTTATTAAAAGAGTTTAACATGTCAAAACATGTTTTCTTAGATATTTTCTACTTTATTAAATAGATATTTTCCTAAATTCTGATTTAAAACATTGATAACGTATTTGTATAAGGAACATGAATTTTTTTATTCGAATATATTTCTTGTTTCTTAATCGAAGACATGTAATTTTATTGGTTCTATACTAGTATTTTTTATTTGTTTCATATTCCATTTCTTATACTTTGTCTAGGTCACAACTAGTATTCAATTATTATAGCACACACAATCTCTGAAGATTTGTTAGGTTAGATACAAGTATTATTTGATTACATTCATATTAAAATTGGTATTTATATTTTTTTTATTGGATATGTTCTATAGACATGTGATATTGAATTTTTTCATGCTATTATTATGATTTTTTCCCTCATAAAAACTTTTGAATCAAAGATATGACTTGTCATATTGTGTGGAACAATGTTCTTCCTTAAACAAATACCATGATAAAACATATGTATTTAGTTGTGGAATTATTATTTTTAGTATTTATTTAAAAGATTCATGGCCTTCATGAATTTTATAATTATATTATACTATATTTTTTAAAAATAAGGATCATTTTATATAGAATTAATATAATATGGATGTGTGATACTAATCAAATCTCAATCATGTTTCAAAATAAGTACTATTTTTAAGATTTTTCATTTAATAATTCTTTATATTGAGAACATATATGATTCTATTTTTATAATTTTATCAAATGACCATGTTAAATCAGGAGGAAATTAGCTAATAGATAACAAAAGTAGAGTTTTAGAAAAACTTTTATGTTTGGTATGACAATTAATAGTTTATGATTGAAATGAAATGATTAGAATGTAGAATTTTAAATTTGATCAGTTTTTGTTTATTTTTCATAATGATAAATAAATTATTCCAATGAAAATAATAGATAGTATGTTTTCACATTATTCAACTAATGAAAATGATGATATTGATAGAGTAATAAAATTAAGGATGATGTAAGGAATCTTATATATTGGGCATGTGGTAAAATGAAAAAGAGGGATTTTTTTAATGCAACTACATCATGGGAAAACTATATATGAAACTGATATTACTAAATTCTATTATCTTATAAGATTTTTGAAGGAATTACTAATGATGCAGATATTCTATCAAATCATTATGTATCATAGTTTTTAATATATCAACATGTATTTTCAACTAATAAAATTCTTGCTTTCTCAAAATATCACAGATTGTTTTTGGATAAAATTGAAGAAATAAATAATTTTGAAGAATGTGGAACATCAATATTGAAGCTAAATACCTATGGTAAACCATCCCATATTCTATATAAAGTAATGTAAAACATTTAATTTATTCTTAGGATCCCAAATCTTTTCATTTCTAATTAAATATTCATAAATATGTGATGTACTATTGTCAATAGAATTATGGATAATGATGAGGAGGTTCACCTCCCATATGGATTAGCATGGAAAACATTTGATACATAATATATTGATTTTTCACCTGAACTATGAAATATCATGCCTGGTATATCATGTAAAAGTTTTAATTTATTAGGTATGATTCTTACTTCACACAATATATGGTATGTTTTCATTCACATATTTTATGTTCCACATGGATATGTATAAAAAACAATTTTCTTTCTTGAGTTAATCATATCCGGACCTTCTGATCCTAACAATGATATTGCAATTTACTTGGAACCTTTAATAAAATAGTCTATTTTTATTTGGACTTTACGTGTACTCATATATAATGATTCTTAAAAATACATACCTCATATGAACGTTTCATTTATGTGGAAAGTAGAGGATTTTACTTCTTGTTAATGATGTCTAGTTAGGACATAAAGGGTAAAGTGGCATATCCTATTTATAATATGAATTCATGATCCATAAGTTCTTATATATCATCATAGTTTTAGTTTAATGGGACATTGATGATTCTTTCTAATGGATCATCCATACATGGAAAGCCATAAAAGTTTTGAAAATACCATTGAGATTGAGAATCTACCACAATGTGTGTCTTGAAATAACTTTATTAATGATTTCAAAGATGGATTTTTTTCATCCCAAAACACTAATAGAAATTTAGGCTATAGCTATATAGTTATATCCATGGTTAGCCTTGATTGTAGCTATATGTTTTTATATCCATAATCAAACCTTATCATTGATATAGGGGCCATGAGATTTTTTTCCATGGCAAGGGTGCATAAAATGAATTATATCCACTATCTAGTTTTGACCATGGATATATATTATTGTGAATAGACCATAGCCACATTCGGGTCCGATCCATGGATATAGTTGGTTTCAAGGTGTAATATTATTATTATTTTCATAATAATAAATTATATTTATAATTTTTTCACACAAATATATATATATATATATATGTCCCATATATATTTATAATTGGTATTTTAGTGTAGTGGTAAGGTGTTTAGATTATATAAGGGGATAGAGGTTCAAAATCAGATAATGATGTATTTTTATCTTATATAAAAGGGAATGTTCACCCCTATAAATAGGGTCCACAAAGATGTAAGACATATCTAGAAGGATTGTCCATTACTATAGTGATTTCATTCATGGATATATCCATGTCGATGGAATCAATGAGCTGCCTAGCTATGGTTATGTACTATATCCATGGTCAATTGGGCTATATCCATAGGAATCTCTCATGGATATAGAAAAAACATTACTAGTGAAAGGTTAAATGAAATCTTGATAGTGGAAGAACATTTCCACCAAATCCAATTACAATGGGATAAAGAAAAGTATCCTACTTGGTTTTCCTAATCGGTCAACCAATTTGTTAAATCATTTTTTAGATGTAATTCATAATAAAAAATTATTAGGGAATTGTTTTTTTCAACCCTTCTAAATTTCATGTAGAATTCCAAATAAGATTTATGATCTCAATGTGACTGAGTGGATTAGGGTATCAAAACAGAACATCATTATGAGTATATTGATCAAAATAACTTGAAATTCACCTATGATTCATATGTTATAAAAATTTAGAAAAAAAATTAAAGTATTAAAAACATTCATGGTTCTTGGTTGTTATCCAAGAAAAATATCAAAACAGGCCAATATAATATAGGTGAAACTAAAATCTATGGAAACACATGACTAATATATCCATATTTACAAATTGATTCCAATAAAAATCCATAATTTTTTCTAATAATGTTAGGGTGGTGGTTATTTGAATTTGATATTTTTATATATTTTTAAGATAAAAGGTTTTCTAAGTTTTTCTTTAAAAAATTCTGGGAGGGGAACCAATAATTATTTTTTATTTGAAGAAAATTTTCCTTCTATTTTTTAAATCACAAAATATATCTTACTTTCCATAGTCTAACAAAAATAATTCTTTTAGGAACCCTTGATTTTCATTAGTTGTATACAATCATAATAAATATGAATACAATTTAGTTTTATGTCAATAAAAAGAATCAAAATAAATTTTATATTTTAAAATTTTATTTGGATCATGAATTTATTGATTTTTTTCCATTGTATTTGCCGGATTTGAGGAAGAGATATAGCCAAACAATGAGAAATGAAGATGAGAAGAATAAATAAATTGAGCCCACCATTCCATCACATCAACCAATATAGGGAATTATTAGATCATATATGTTAGATACATTTGTCCATTAATAGAGGTATGTCATGACCAACATAGGTCCACCCTCGATCTAGGTAACCGAGCTGGTCTGTGGAAAGGCCTGAGGGGTGTTCCCAATCCTCATAGGGTGAAAAATATCATTGGAGGCTAAAACACTACAAAAGTGGGAGTTATTTTCTATGATAAAAATGAATAAACACAGAACCTACCATCAGAGGTCTAGTATGAATAGTTTTTATATCATATAAACTTGAACATATTAGAAAGGAATCTTCATAAATAAAAAGAACTAAACATGACATAATCATATAACACAACATAATAAATATAAACAAGGCTGATAAAATAAAATTATGTATCCCAATGTTAATAAACCCAATTCAAGATATAAAAAAACAAGAGGCAATGGAACTAAGAGAATGGAACTGAAGTGGATCATTATAATATAAATAAAAAATAAGAAATAATTTAAAACCATAACCACCCGTCTCTATGTGGTAATTAAAGCATCTTTACATACTAACTTCAAACAACCCAACAAAAATTGATAACTAACTATCAAATCCATACAGTATATGTAATGAACTTGTAATTAATATATGTGTGAAAAAATAATTTTTAGTAGGTATTATCTCCACACCCCATGAATAACCATTAAAATTAAATACATTTCTTTCTAGTTTCAAATAGAATATAAAATTACTCCGTTTAATTTAAATTTTACAATATCTCAAGAATCCATTACGTAAATTTTTTTACTCAAGGTAATTCATTCAACATTTTTCATTTAATTATGTTTTAAAACCCATTCCTAAAAAGTTATAATTTAAAACAATAGAAACCTTTCTGAAACCCCATGATTTGGAAATAATCAAATTGGAAGGTATAAAGAAGAAAGTTAGGGTTTAGTATAATTTTCAAATAAAATATATGTCTATGTATATATATCAAGTGATTTTCATTTTTTTTACATTAAAAAAGAAAAATATTTATGATAATAATCGCATGAACTTAATGAAGATCCAAATATAATATAACTATAAGTTGATAATCCTATAATAGTATAATCACAAAAATCATGGGGACCTGGGAGGTCTGAAAAAAAATCTGAGAAAAAACATAACATAATTCATATATTGAGAGCCTAATTTGATTCAATCTCAATAACACTCAATCATATCCTAACTAGACCAATCTATAGGACCCCCCCCCCCCTTAAGTAGCATATACCCTTTATTGGGTCCACTAGTAGAAAAAATTTATGCACTAGTGAAACATGTTAACTCAGATATCCCATCTAGCTACTCTAGGTCTTCGATGAAATGAAAAGGTAGAAAGTAAACAATATAGAATATGAATAAAATATATATTTTACAAAAAAAACATGACACATGCTCAACTCTAAACACCCTTTATAGAATAAACACCTTTTCATCAAAAATACAATACTTATAAAACATCTCTCATAAATATGAAATTTCAATCTATTGACAGAAACAAAAGAGGTTGTAATTCAATGAAAATTTTACTATGTGAAAACCATTCTAAAAAGTTTCAATTAGGAAATTGAAAACTAATTTAGAAACCAATTTATGATAACACCATTAAAAATAAAAACACTTAAACATCATCAAGTATCTAAAATAACCAAAGAATACAAAAAAAACATTAAATGGAACCAAGCATACCCTTAATTTGAATGTAGATGTTCTAAAATCAGTTTGGAAACTAAAAAACCTATATTATCTTTGAAATTTATATACAAAATCCATATAGGATTTTAATCAAAGACTTAGTGTGAATGGTTACTTGAAAATATATTTAGACAGTAAAATATGAGGAAAATCCATTCAAACCAAAAGGTAACCAGGAGAGAAACCAAATTCGTTTTGGAAATACCAATAGATACACTTTGTGAAAATTATATAATGATCAAAACATGAATTAAAAAGGTAAATCAATCAAAGATTTAAAGTTAACGGTTCATTCATGGAAGAAACCTAGCTCAATCATTACTTTAATTGTCCATGGATTTAAATTTACCACCGATAAGAAAGAACAACCCTTAAATAGCTAAAATGAACCTAAATCAGGGAAACCTGCAATATGAATTTTATTAGTATCAAACCCTATGTTGTTGAGTTTATATTAGGGAATGGAATAAAGAGGAAAAGGAAGAAGGAGAAGGGAGCATGAGATTTATATGATATTACCATATGAATTATTCATAAAAATGGACGAAAAATATGTGAGATTTCCTTAAAATAGGGATAATCAAGAGAGGGAATGCCATAGGTCGATGAAGTCATGTGGGAGAGAAAAATATATTTAAGGCCTATAATTCATGTAAGGTGTAGAATAGAAAAATAGATTTTTTAAAACTCTGCACTTACAGATCATGACATGACCCCAATGATGTGGTGTGACTCAACCCCCTTCCCTCAAACCAAGAAGTATTGGGGAATAACCACCTAGTTTCATGTCACACCATGATCCTTACATTCCATAATGATAACCAAAAAATGAGCAGGCATTCATGTGTTGTAATATTGGGTTCCCCAAACCCAACTTGAATAGTAATTGGTTACCATATCTTGTATACAATTAGATATATGTTATTTATTCTTACTGTTATAGTGTATATGTTTCTATGCCCACTAATTAATTGTAATTTCCATAGATTAATTATTTTATCAAAAGGTTATAGAAGATCTTAAGTTATAATGATAAAATTGTGACACAATGACATTAATATTAAACAAAGGTCATATAGTCTAGATACATCATACTAACTAGACATAGTTGATGTTTAACTATCAGGTTCTGGGGATCATAAGCATTGAGACTTATTCCCATGAAGTTCTCACTTGGTGATATCTAGTAGCAAGATCATGAGGACAAACCCACCAATAGGAACACCGCATGTTTTTGGTATCATTATTATTCTTATCTATGGATATATGTATTGCTCTATTGAATAGATATCATTATTAATTTGTTCTATTTGATCATGTACTTTGATAAAAGCAAAAAACATTGATTATTAAATCATGTAGAGGTAGCTTATGTTGGTTGTGTCATTGGTGGTATGTCTTTAGTTGAAAGGTCAAGAACAAATTTTTATGTTCTAGTTTCAGGAAGTAATATATCTCGGACCTTGTTAATCGGAATGGTATTACCTTCATAAATATGTTTCCATGGTAGTAAAAATGTAAATCCATCCATTTAGATAAACATATAATAAATAAATAAAAGGGCTATGACACAATTGTGCACCCTGGTTTATGATATATTTAATGATAAAGATATTATATTACATATTTTATGTTCGTATGTCGGTTTTCATTGGTATGACTATCCATATCTCTTTAGGGGTCTTGATTGGTTTTTATACTCTTCCCTTAGTCTGAATATATTATTCATTGCAGTCAAGATATGGGCGTAGAGGGTTACACATTATATCATATTAAAGAATCCTCTCTATTCAGTTGAATAGGTATATTGGACATGGTGGGCCCAACCATGGGGTTTGATTTTTTTCCAAGTTATCGATCAGTGATAAACAAATTCAAATTATTCAAGTAATGAATAACTAATATTGATTGTTTTTTTTAATTCAGTTAGAAGTTATGTAAATATAAAGAATAATATTAATCTAATGAATATTATTTTAATATTCTACTTTCATTTAATATTAATTGGTTATAATGAATCGATTTAAATAATTCAAGATTTTATCATATAATATATTTAATATATATTACAGGTTTTTGATAAAATATTTTTTGATGCAGTTTAGTGAATTATAATTTCATAATTATTGATCCTTTTATTTTTAGGGGTTATAGATCCCTTTTGGGGTTGTTGAAACACCCACAATATAATAAGGGAGAGAGTTCATTGCCATGAACTATTCATTAATTCTTGAATGAGAGCCTCTATCTACACCCACTTTCTAGATAGATAGTCTCTCTCTCTGAGTAATGTTCTATGAACATATTAAAGCATAAAAGGTAAAAGACCATAGTGATTGTTGGGATATTGAATACATTTTCATATCATTTCCCAAGCAACCGGAATTCAACAATCGATGCTCCTTTGGATTTTTGAAGCATGTGTGGATGAATTAGAGGGATCCCACTTTGGGTCCTTCAAGAAAAAATCACCAGCAAAAATAAAATGTCAGTGTAGCATCAGATATGAAAAAGGTATGTTTACAAATTAATTTTAGTGCTCTAATTAATTCGACGAGCTCTTTGGAATAGTACCAGGGCTCGAATAATTTGATATGAAAAGTCTCTTCATCCTGATGATGAAAAAAAATTAATTCCCCCACCCACTGACCACTATTGTAACCATGATACCTTCAATTAGGAATCATACATAAGTCTTCAGTTGACTTTTGATGTAGCTCCCCTTCATCCTGTATATCCTCTACTCTTCTGGAGTACTGCTTCATCTTGACAGGGTCCACTTCATACCTAGAGTACCACCTCATATTGGTGGGGTCCACATCAAATCTAGAGTACTACATCGAATTGGTGTTCTATGTATCTTACGTAGTCCTCATAATGGTGTATCACCTCATCTTAGTGGGGTCAAAATCATACATAATCTTCATCAATGTATAATTATACTCACTTAGAGGTGAGGGGGCTAGGGGAGGAATGTGCATACAAATCATGATGGCCATGTAGGCCCGTATACATAATGATAGAAAAAATGATATGTATATTGTCTAACTTAATATAAATCATCCCACATAGTTAAAATAATTAATCAAATAATGTTAAGGAGACATTCATAGGTTGGTGCTCAAGACCAGTTAGGTAGTTAATTCCCTTTATCCATTTATTTACTATTTTATGAATTTTATAATAGTCCAAAATATAAAAAATAATAAATAATAAAATTCATAAAGAAGAAATGAATTATCATATATTAATTTTCCTTTGTGAGTGTGACAACATAAATGAAAAAGATTAATATAATTGTATTACATTGTTTGAGAGAAAAATAAAAAACCCTAATAGAAATATTTAGCCATTATCGCCTTCTATCATTAAAATATGTATAAAACCAGATGTTTGTGGTTCTCATCATACCAAAGATGATGGCTCCTCTTACTACCAAAGAATTATTATGAGAGTGATGGGTAGTCTTAACTAAAATATATCAAATAAATATCCAATGATAATTTATTGTAGTTTTAGAGGTAAGTGTTGATGTAATCAATGTTATGATTTTGAGATGTTGGGACTTCACTTAATATATAAACCAACCTTGTGTTAATGTGGTTGTCCAGCCAAATTCCTATATTGAACCCTCTATGTTGTGGAATATTAAAACAATTTAGACTATAAGGGGAGGTAAATGGATCTTTTCCACCAGAATACACATGTGATAGAGTATTCTGATTCGGTCACAGAGGGTTCCTATATTATGATAGAATAGTGGGATACATTTAATGATTAATTAATCAATAAAAAAAGTAAACATATATTATAATTTATTTTAATAGAAAATGAAAGTAGTACCACAATAAGTAGTGTGATAAATTTGAAAATTTTAATGTCTTATAAAATATGAATATACAAGTGTAATATAAGCAATTTCAAACAATACCACTATACTGAAAATTCAAAGTCATGGTGTCCTTATACCAATTAATCCACCTCATGAATTTAGGGTGTAACATTTCTTATAGGTGACACATGCATGATTCATATGATGGTTATTTCATTATGATATCAGTAATGTTCGATGATAGTTTCTATTACAACATCGGGACATCGATGATATAACATGTATTCTTCTCTATGATAAGTTTATGTGGGGAATGTATAGATACATATAAATGGTAGATTACTACATTATTTATGTGTAAATTTAATGGAAGATCATGATCTTTCAATGGATCCACTTCTCATATCATTTTCAACCATTTACTCCATTTTCGTTTAATATTAAAAAGAAAACATGATAGAGTAAATGATTCATTACCATTTATATATGGTCCTCTAAGTAATAAAAATATTATGGACAGATTAATATTTAATAATAATGATGAATAAGTTGAAAGGAAATGAAAAAAAGGCAATTGGAAAGTACATTGCCAAAGGATCATTTTCACCATCTTTCAATTAAATGAGGTTTGTTATTAAATAGAAGGTTATTTTAGTAACATAACATGAAATTAATTTATGGATGTTTAAATGAAATGAATTGAATTAAAGAATAAAATACCATCTTCTTCTTCAGTGTATATTTTCAAGTTGATGAATCCTGTAAAACTATTATTGATTATAACTGTAACATTTCTCTCATGTGTCCTTTGGACACAAAGATATAATATTCATAGTCCAGGAATGAAAGTTTTTTTATCTCATATTAAATCAATACTTTAGTGGTACTTGAATCATAGGCAATACGTGATGAATATAAATATGTAAGACTTTAACCCAGTTATGTAAAGATAATTCTTTATCAAGTTAAACTAAACATGGATGTCAGAGATGTACCCATTTTGGAATTTAGGCTTTATATAGATAAACACCTTTGGTATTATCGATGTATTTAGTTTTGACAAAGACCCTTTAAAAATAAAGGTATTACACAAATCATTAAAATTTAGTTTAGAAAAGGAGTATGAACTGTTCCAAGGATAAGGTAGTGGTAAATATACTTCATAAGATTCATTTAAGTAATTAATGAATTGTAAAGTGTTGTATGGTATATGCATGGTTAGAGGATATGAGTTGTTATGGTCTGGCATGACAAATAATATATTGACCAAGCGTTTGTAATGAACCAAGCTTGACGTACATGGAAATTACATTACTTTTAAGAATACTTAGTACATTACACAAACAAACTCCCAAATATTGTATTAGTTTATTGTCCTTGGAAACGTGGAACACATTCTTCTAATGTGGTGAAAGATATTTAATATCTCCCATAATGTTATTCCGATTTATTTTTCATACATAAAATTTTTCATTATATCTTGGGGAGAAGAAAACATAAGAAAAGGGTGATCTGTAATGCTTAGTAAGGGTAAGAATTGAAAATGTCATAAAAATATAACCATAACAATGTAAAAAATGAACTTAAGTTTTCAAAACCCTACCACATGTAACATATTTAAAAATCTTGAGTCATTAAATAAATCTTGGCAGTTTACAAGGCATAAATTATAATGGAATCATGACCCATGATAAAATGGATTTTTTATAAAACATGGAATTGTGAAAAACACTTTAAAAACATTTCCATATTATCCAAGGCTCATTTATAAGACCATCATAGTATAAGAAGTCCATTACTAAACCAAGATCACTTCTCATTCTCTCAATGTATTACTATACCAGATTTAATTGTCTTCTTAGCCCTATATTACTAAGCCAGATTTACTTATCATTCCAACCCTATTTATCATATGTGATAAAAATATCTACCCAATGAATTAGAGGGATATATAATTCCCACCCATATCATAATGAAATCATTTTTATGTGTGCAAAAAAACCCAAATCATTCAATATATCATAACCCATGTAATAAAAATGGGTTTCATAAAAATCATTCCATCATAATATAATCCATATGAAACAAATTGACTTCATAAATAAAATTTCAACATAAAAATAATAAAACCATAAGAAGAATATGGATTTTTACTTGAAACATAACCATGTTTAATAATTTCTTCTTAGATCGAAAATAAATATTTATAGAACACATGAAATTAATTTTTGAGGAAAATATCCTTTCTTCTTCAAAAATATTTACATTTCTCAAAATTCCAAGAATTTTTTTTAAAAAAATTTTATTTGAAAATAAATTTAAAATCATGTAAATTAATATTCATAGAAATAATTTTTTATGAAAACATAAATTCTTTTCATGTCGTATAGTTTAAAAGAAAACATTCTTCTCATACTTTTTTTAGGAAGCCAAAAAGTACCTCGTATCAAAAATGATAAGAGATTTCTTTAATACCATTAAATAAAATTCACCAATTGTTAAAATTTACTTTATGAAATTTTATAACGATATAAATAATATTTTTAATACATATTTAGGAAACATGGGCATGGATTATAAATATAACAGAGTAAATACTTAAGTAAAAACAATATCAGATAATAATGAGATTGTCAAAATCCACTATTATCAGTTATATTTATTATAATCGTATGAATCCTAAAATAAAGAAAATTGTATTCATATTTAAACATAATAAACTCATTAAAAATAATCATAAATACATAAATCATCAACATAAACACTATAAAAAAATAAATATGTGGTGTATAAGGCATACATCCCAAGTGAATAAAATTGAAAATAAATAATCCCTTACCTTAGGTCCAATATACTTTTTATGTCACAAAAACTCATGTATAGTGTTTTAAATGATTTTTTGACTTATTATAAAGTCATAAGTGTTCTTATGATATCATATATGATCATATTATCATCCATTGTTTAGTAACATTTCATTGTTACTCATTATTCAGATATTAACTGTTTTATGATCTTATGCATGTTTTGTAGAGTAAGTTCTAGTTTCCCTTATTAATTCATAGTTATAACATTAAAAATTGATATTATAAAAACATATACCATATTTATTCATTATGTATATTTTTTTATCATGATTTAATGGATATCATGTAGAATAAATCCCATCGTTTCGTGGAGACAGTAGGTCATACGCACGCACGAGCGACAATATCATTCCAATAATTTTGAAACAGTACAGAAGTGTATGGTATATATGTTGTTATGGATTCCATATCATTTTTTAATAATCATATATAGTTATTATTTACATCATTCTCTCCATCCATGTAATTTGGTGAAAAACAGCTTACACTACAGCATGGAGACGGTAAGTTGTACGTACGCATGCGTGGTGATTTTGTTTTTTAAATGATAGATAGAAGGTGGAATATTGTTGTTAAATAACCCTAATAACATCTCATACTATAATTTATAGAATATTAATTACATTATAATATAAATTTATCTTTAAAAGTATGTAGTAACTGAAATAATTGGAAAGAATTAGTAGAGTAGATTACCTCTTCTTCGATTTTATCCCTCTAAATCTCCTATTAAAGGCATTAGAGTTGGTATTTTGAAATGGAAAAAAACCATTATAATGTAACTATTGAATTTTATAAGGGAAATGGATAGGGTATGGCCGAGAATGAAGGCTCAATGTGATGTTAATAGGTGAGGGAGAATGTGTCCTTTTATAAATAAGTTAAGGGACCCTTTGAGAATCTACAAAATAATTAATTTATAATAATATAAAATAACATATAAAACCATCCAAAATTTTCAAAATATGATTATTATATGAGATAAGGTTTTAATATCAACAAATAGTAAATTTTAGACAAGTTTTTAGTTTATTTAAACCTTATCATTTCAATTTAATTCTTAGTTATTCTATTTAATTTTAACCTGGGTAGCAAATATGTCGACATTAAAAGGGTAAAATATTTACTTATTTGTTGTCAATTAATTGATAAAAAAATATAATCTAACATTTTAGACCATATAATAATTATTATATATTTTTTAAAATGTTTTATCATTTTTAAATAATTTAATAAAACATTATTTTGACAAAATAACAATTTTGACACTATTCAATTCATGGATTTTTAAAAATATCAAGATAAGATGTTATCCTTGAAAAAAATATTTTATTATATATATATATGGTAAATTTCATCTTGAAATTCATTGTATAAATTAATTATTCAAATAGTATTTTTTGAAATAATTTTAATTACATTAATTTGATATTTCCATTAATAAAATAATTACTACATAAGTTTTGTGTACTTATTTAATATAATAATTTTATGAGTAAAAATTAAAAATAAAATATGATGGAAATGATAAATATTATATATTTCATATTAATAATTTTATTTGAATTTTTCTTCTAGAAAATCCAATATTAAAAACGTTGTACATATTAAATCATGAATTTGATAAGTTTAGCATCACTTTAAATAAAATAATATAAGTGTCATAATCACTTCTATAAGGATCCAAATGGTCAATAACACGACCCAAGGATGATTATGGTCTATATATACTAAACCAATAATAATTTTTCAAGTTAATGGACCTTTTAATAGGTATTATCATTTTAATAAAAAATATATTTATTTATCATCAATTAAATAATTTCTTCATCCTCAATATATAAACCTTAAAAGTAATTATTTATTTATATAAAATTACAAAACAATATTAACATGATAAATAAATACATTTTATCTTTAAAATTAGTATTTATAAATGAATTTATCCTATTTATAATCTTATATTAAAAATTATTTAGTTATTAAAATTTGAGTAAGACATATTTAAATTTTCATTATATAAAATATATTAATTGTCGTAATCTCTTCCAAGTGGCTTATAAAGTGTATCATTTTGACCCAAGTATTGTTTAGTTCGAAAATAACTCATCCAATCCTATTATTACATGTGTTGATCTAATTATATAATATTATATTTACCTTTAATTACCCTATTTTACTTTTTACCATATTAAAAAAAATTACGAAAGTTACAATTCATAATGCCCAAAAATAAAAGTATGATATTAAAATAATTTAGACTTACTAACTAAAATTAGGGAATCCATTTTTAAAAATTAAAAACATAATAGTTTCATTAATTAATTTAAAATAAATCCTGTTGTTGGAATGAATAACGGGTTTAAAGGTTAAAACATTACAAAAGATTGAAATCTTTTGGCATCAAAATTCATGGTAAAATTAATTAAAATAACCAAAATTATATAAAATGATAAAAACATATTCTATTTATATTTTAAAACCATTCAAAAATATAATTTACCCATATAAATTTTTTTGATGAAAAAAAGTTTTTTTCAATTAAAATTCAAATATTTTTACAATTCATTAATGTTTATAACTTATTATAAAAGTATCCAAAATTAATACAAACTAAATTATATTATCCATGTTCTAAATAATAGGTTTATTTATTCAAAGAGAATATATATAAAATTTTCAAAAAATATATTTAAAATGTCTGTTCCATCAAAAGGCGGCAAAACTGTATTTTTTTTAAAATACTTCTTTTATCTGAAATTTTTTATTTTTTCTTATATCATGTATGAAAATATATAATATAAATTTTAAACATTATATTTAACATAGAAAATATTTATACATTAAAATCCATAAATAGTGATTTTATTATTTTATAAACTCGCTTATTTTCATATTATAGTTTTTCAGAAGAAAGTTAATATTGTTCATACCAACTATTATAATGACTAGGTTATAAGGTAACCTAATAATTTTTAGTTGTTTACTTAAAAATAGTCTTTCATTAAATTAATTCTATCAAAAGAACTTGAAATTGTGTGCAACACAATCCAAGAATAGCATTGCATATACTACAAGCTAAGTTGGTGTTGCATATAGTGCAAGCTTATCTTGGTGTAGAATGCAACACAAGACATTGAAGAAATAAATAAAAATCTCATAACAATTTCAGTTTATTACATTCTATCACCCTTAAAATGGATTTCAACCATGTAATTCATCAAGTTTATAAATGTTTTAATACTATAATTCTTATTTCATAGAAACCCACATCGTAAAAAGGAATGCTAAGACTTCATTTTAAAAATGATAGTAATAAGCATACGGTTACCCAAAGTGACTCCTCATTGAGATTCCAAATAGAAGAACAAAGGTGGAAGTGAAAACATTGATATGGAAGAGAAATATAATTATTAATTTCTGATGGATAGTGATATATAACATGGTTAAGAAAAATTTAACCATCAAAAATCCGTCAATCTGTAATGATCTAAGGGATCATCTAATTCATCGGATAAGAGGGTACTATGATAAATTTTTTTGTTTCAAGATCCTTACCCAAAAATTTAAGGTATTTTTGATAAGAAATACTTACTTGATTGCGTTAAAATATCACCATTGGTTGTGCCTTGAATAATTTCAACATAATCTCATACTTAATTAAATGAAGTTAAATTTTTCATTCCTAAAGCATTAGTATATCAGGATATCCATAAATAGAATGATAGTTCATTCCATCTTTATTTACCACAAACACATTATCACAGGTTATCAAATATGAATAATTCCACCTATGTTTAGATAATAATTTACTCTTAAAAACTTCATCCGAATTTTACACATTCTATAAATTAATAACCTTAAAATCTGAAAACCCAAAACTTTAGAAAGAGGTGCACTAACTCATCTTAACATTTATCTCCAATATATCATAATGTATCTCTTTATGGTCATATTCAAATTATGTGAACACCTTCATCATATATTCTCTTCAAACATGGTAATAACTTGAATTACTGTAGAACCTTAGTGGAAATAAGTATTATTTAAAAAATTAACTCTCTACACATACAAAAAAATCCCAAAAATTAAATATACTCAATATATGGTATAATAAATCACTTTTTCCTCATATTTGTACTAAAATCATTAATATTATCAATCATCTCTTTATTTCCTTATCCCATCATCATGCACATATTAAGGGGTTCCCTTCCCTTAATGATTTTTTCTAAAAAATCTGAATCTCTTTTCATGGTTATTGATACCACTCAGCATATACTCCTAAATACATGTGAAAACCATAGTAGACCATTACATAGATAGTTCTTTGTTCCTTAATACCATAAATTAAATTCTAAAACATTATTCTATAATACCATTACATAAACACTCAGTTATTCCTCCACTTCATTATTATACTCAATATCACCAATAGTGATGAAATGTGATTTTCCTTTATCTTTAGAGTTATAATGCTGTTGATGTCGATCGTCAGCCATATCCCATGGATTAGGGAATTGGGTTGTATAATTACTCATTTACTTGCAATTTTAGCATTGAATTGTTGGTGGTGTATTCTCAACAGCCTTTTCTCTATTCACATCATTAGATACCTTTTCCCTATTACAAAGGCACTCAACTACCTGATGACCTTATTTTACACAATTAAAATGTTTTCTAGTAACTTTAAGAAAATCTCAAAAATTCTTTTTTCCACACTTTTAGCAGAAGGAAACACTCACCTTCTTTTCACCATTGTATTGATATTTTCCCCTTAACTCCATATTTCATTTCATGTTAAACCCATGAGATTTATATGTAATAACAACTTCTATTTCTACCTCTAAAGAATAAATAATAACATATACATAGCTACTAGAGTCTCATATATCTAACACCCTTTGAAAAATTGGTTTTAAGCCACTTAAGAATTGATTGACATTACTTTCAAGTAAGATAATGAAGCCATAAGCATACATTTCAAGACTTGTAAAATTTTATTTATATGTACCAATAGATTCATCATCCTTTTTATTAAGATCAAGTAACTTCTTTTCTACTTTCGTTTGAATAATATGAGGAAATTACTTATTGAAAAATAATTTCTTGAACTCATCCCATTCCATGTATTCAATTTCATCTTGCTAACTTGTATTCTTGATTAGAGTCCACGAATGGTCCACTTCGCCTCATAAATGATAAATAGACAAAATATATTTTTCATGTTATTAAAATAGAATATGGAAAATATATTCTCAATGATATTGATATGTTGTTTAGAAATAAGTGGCTCAAAAGACCCAGTGAAAGAAGTTGGATGTTTCCTCAGGAAGGACTCAGTCGATGTTTGTTCCCTTCTCTGCTCATTTTGGTGTTAGGAATGATTGATAGCTTCTGTAAGTATAGCGATATGATTTTGAATTCTTTCTCCCATAACATTTGGTTTTTTAGGAGGAAAATCATTTCATTTATCATTGCATTTATTGTTAATATGGTCTCTTAGGGTTCTAATTATTGTCTAAAAACTAGAAAGAATAATGTGAGGGGAAAAATCATACTAGTAATACTACATAATCAAGGGGGAGTACTTTCAATCTATAACATATTAGGTTTAATACTAGTTTAAAAAATCATAAAGAAAATTCCAGGATTTTAACCTATAGTTATACTTTTCCTTATGTATATCCAAAGACATATCCTTATAAATATTTCTATGGATCTCCCTAATGTTTTCGCATCCTGGTTTCTAAATGTTAACTAAACTTTCACTCACATACCAACTGTAACAACCCAAGAGTTATGTACATGGAAATTATATTATATTTTAGTAATACTTAATAAATTACACAAAAACACTCAAAGACTATATTAGTTCTGTATCTTTGGAAACATGGAATACATTCTTTTGACATGGTGAAAGATCTTCAACATCTCCCATAAATATCTTTCCCTTTATTTTTCCTATATAAAACCTTTCTTTATATCCTAGGGAATATAAAACATATGAAAAGTGTGATATCAAATTCTCATTAAAGGTAATCCTGGAATATATCATGAAAACATAAACACAAGAATGTAAAAACATGAAAATAACTTTTGAAAACCATACCACATTTATCATATTTCAAAATCTTGAGTTATGAAATAAATCATGGTGGATCATATGGCATAAAGCATAATGGAATCATAATCCATGATAAAATAACAATGGCATAAAATGTGGAATTGTTGAAAAAAAAAATACAAAGTCATTTACATATTATCCAAGGATCATTACCAAGACCATAATAGTGTACAATTCTATTACTAATCTGAGTTCACTCCTTATTCCAACCTTGTATTAATAAACCAAATTTACTTTTCATTCCATCCATGTATTACTAAATCGGACTTACTTGATGTTCTATCCCTTTGTATCTATTCAGATATAAATCTTTACCTGATGAATTGGAGGGAGATATAGGTACCACCAATCTCATATTTAAATTATTTTTATGTGTGCCACAAAACATATATCATTCATTATATCATAACCCAATGAATAAAAATGGGTTTCTTAAACATTCTTCCATCATAACATAATCCATATGAAAAAAATTTATTTCAAAAAAATAATTTCATCATAAACATAATCAAACCATAGGAGGAATAAGGATATTATACTTGAAATATAACCCTATTAAATAATTTCATCATAGATGGAAAATAATTATAATAGAACACTTTAAATTAATTCATGAAGAAAATATCCTTTCTTATTCAAAAATGTTTACTTTTCTCAAAATGAAGATAAATTTTAAAAGAAAATAATATATTTGAGAATAAACATAAAATATTTTAAATTAAGATTCATTGAAATAAGGTGTTCTTAAAATGTAAAATTTTGTTCATTCCATATAAGTTAAAAGAAATTATTATTCTCGTACTTTTTTCAAAAACTCAAAATGTACCTCGTATCGAAAATGATGAAATAATACTTTCATACCATTTAATAAAAATTAACCAATGGGAAAATTTACTTTAAGAATATTTAGAAGGATATAAAGAATATTTTGGAATACATATTTAGGAACTATGGATATGTATGATAAATACACCCCTGTAAATACTTACGTAAAAACAATCTCAGATAATAATGAGATTGTAAAATTATCCCTTACTAATTTATAATAAGTATAATTGTATGCCTTATAAAATACAGTAAATTATACGCATATGTAAATATAATAAACCCCATAACAATAATCGTAAATTCATATATGGGAAACAAAAACACCACCCAAAAGAAATAGGTGGTGTATTATGTATATATCCCACATGAGTAAAAGTGAGACAAAATAATCCCTTACTTTAGGTCTTATATACTTTGTATGTAATCAAACCTCCTATATATTTATTTAAATGATTCAATTTACTTATTCCAGATTTATATTCATTTTTATGATATCATAGATGATTATATTATCATCCATTTGTTAGTAACATTTCAATGTTTCTTGTTATTCAGATATTAACTATTTTATGTTCTTATATATGTTTAGTCGAATAAGTTCTTGTTATCCTTCTTAGGGAATAGATATATAATTAAAAAATGATATTTACATAATATACACCATATTTATTCTTTATTTACAAATATATAATCATGATTTAATGGATATCATGTAGAGTGAATCACATCGCATCGTGAATATGGTAGTTCGTACGTATGCAAGAGAAACGATATCATTCTGATAATTATTATATGGTATGGAAGTGGATGGTATATTTGTTGTTACATAATCCCTATCACATTATAATAATCATATATAATTTTTTATTTCCATTATTGTATCCATCCATTTAAGGTGGTGAAAAACATATTACACCACGATGTGTATATGTTAAGTCATGTGTACACATGTGTGGTGATTTTATTTTTCATATGATGGAAATAAGGGGGAATATGGTTATCCCATATGCATTATAACATCTTAGAATATAATTTATACTGGGGTTATGACTTTATAATTGAAAAAAATCATGAAGAGTAAGTATAAGAAGAAATAATTTGAAAGAATTGTTAGAGGAAATTACCTCTTCTTAGATGTGCTCTCTCTAAATCTCCACTTAAAGAAACTAGAGTTGGTCTTTTTGGGAAGAAAATAACCTCTATAATGTAACTAGGGATTTTTATAAGGTAAATGGGTTGGGGATATCTGATCTTTAATGGAAAATTTTAATGGAAGGGGTGAGGAATGTGTTACCCTTTTATAATTGAGGTGAGGGACACTTTTGGAATCTCCAAAAGTTTTAATTTATAATAAAATTAAACCACATATAAAACCCTAAAAATTCCATAATTTAAAATATTATATTCAATAATGTTGTAATCTAATCAACCAAAAAAATTTATACTTGTTCCAATGTCTATTTAAACCTTATCATTTCAATTTAACACTTAGTTATTCTATATCTTTTAGACTAAAGTAACTGATATTTAAATATAAAAAGGGTAAAATAATTAGTTATTTGATATAAACTATATCATAAATAAATAATTTAGAACATTTTATATCATATAATAACTATAATATATTTTTAATAAATGTTTTATAATTTTTAAATAATTTAATAAAACATTCTTTTTACAAAATATCAATTGTGTCAATTTTGACACTATTCATTTCTTGGATTTTTAAAAATATTAATAAAAATAGTATCCACGAAGAAAATATTTTATTATATACCTAACGGGTCATGGTCATCTATAAAATTCTTTGGATATGTTAATTATCAAAAAAATTATTTATTTTAATATTTCTAATTACATTAATTTGATATTTCCATTAATAAAATAATTACTACATCAGTTTTGTGTAATTATTTAATATAATTATATGTAGAATAAAATTTAAAAAGAAAAAAAATATTATGAATATATATTTTCTATATTTAAAAATATTACTTTTAGTCGATTATATATTCTATAAAATCCAACATTAAAAATGTAATACTTTTTAAAAAAATAGCATGACAAGTTTAATATCACATTAAATAAAATAATATAAGTGTCCTAATATCTTATATAAGTATCACAATGTTCAATAAATATACCCTTGGATGATTATGTTTTATATATACTCAGATAAGAATATGTGTTCTAGTTTTTTTGTCTAGGTTTATTATCATTTTAATAAAAATAAGTTTATTTATTTTTCATTAATTAAATAATTTCTGCATCATCAATATGTAAAAATTTAAGGTAATTATTTTTTTACTAAAACAATTAAATAAATTATCATGATAAATAAAAAATATCTCTAAAATGAGTATTTTTAATCTAATTTATCTTTTTTATAACCATATATTAAAAATGATTTAGTTATAAAAATTTGAGTAAGACATATAAATATTTTCCTTAAGAGAATATATTTAACATCCTAATCACATCCAATTGGCTTCCAAAGGGTATCACTTAAAACAAAATATATTTTAGGTCTAAAATAACTCATCCAATACAATTAGTACTAGTTTTATAGTAATTTTATAATAATATATTTAAACTTAATTTGCATATTTACATTTTTAATGTATTAATAAAAATTACTGAAGTTACTATTCATAATGCCCAAAAATAAATGAATGTTGTAAAAATAATTTGGACCTAATGATTTAAAATATGGAATCCATTTTAAAAAATTAAGAACAAACAATTTGAAGTAATTAATTAAAAATTAATTCTATTTTCGGAATGAAAAACTGTTTTTAAAAGTTAAAACACTGCAAAATATTGAAATATTTTTACATCAAAATTATTTGTAAAATTAATTATGAAGATCAATATTTTATTAACTAATGAAAATATATTCTATTTATACTTTTAAAACATTCATTATTGTAATTTATCCACTTAAATTATTTTGATGAATTTTTTTTCAATTATAATTTATTATATTTTTACTATTCATCAAAATTTAAAACTTATCAAAAAAATATAAAAAAATAATCCTAAGTAATTTTTTATATCATTAATACAAAAAAATAAGTTTATTTTGTTAAATATAATATATAAAAGTATTAAAAACTATATTTAAAATGGGTGCACCATCAAAAGGTTGCAAAATTGTATTTTTTTATATAATAAACCTTTTATATGAAAATTTTAATTTGTTCTTATATCATGCCAATAAAAAATATATGAGTAAATTTAAACATTAGATTGAAAATATTATATATATTTAATAAAATCCATCAAGAGTGATTTTATTATTTTATAAACTCAATTATTTTTATTTAAATAGTTTTCCATCAGAAAGTTAATATTATTCATACCTACCATTATAATGACTAGGTTATAAGGTAACATGATAATATTTAGTTGTTCTATTAAACTAGATTTGATGTGAAATTAATTCTATCAGAAGAACTTAAAATTTCATGTGACAAAAGCCAAACATAGTGTTCTATACACTACAAGTTAAGATGGTGTTGCATATAGAAAAATCTTATCTTGGTGTAACGTACAATACATGACATCAAAGAAATTAAAAAACCTATCTCATAAAAATATTGAGGTGTTATAACATTAATTGATCAATATAATTTATCATGGAGTAATTCCTAAACATACATTACTATATCTATATCACAACGTTGATGTTGATAAGAAGGATTGATGAGAAGTCTTACATGTTAACATTGATCAATAAAATATTGCATGGGGAAAGTCATAAACACACATTTTATACATCATTGTTATAATATATGTAGTATCAGTTGGGAAACATGTAGAAACATCCAATATATTTCTATGAATGCTTTGAAAATACTAGTGATGTCCCGTTACCATGTGCTAACTTTCATGAAAAATGTATATCATATAAGTCATAATATGATGGAAATCCATTATGTTATAAGACATATGTTTAGATGCAAAGGGTTTGTTAGGATATAAAAAAATTAAATCAATATAATCACATTTATAATCTAAGTAATTATCCCAATGGTTTGTTAAGATATTATATAAATACCTATGATAAAAAAGTAGTAGTCAGGTAATAGTCTACACTTCTATATAAGAGTTCACATATCTACTTGAGAAAGTGGGTGAAATACTAACATGGGTTTAGTCAATGATAGAGATAACCATGTAGTTGGAATAAGAACTAGTTCCCCATGTGCATATGTAATAATATTTTTCTATAGACACCTACTGTGTAGGAAGGTTAAAACCATAATGATGGTTTTATATTCACCATAGACAGTGATACATTATTCAATGAGAATAATAAATCCTACAAGTAAGTAGTATATTGAAATCAAATAATATTGAATAGGTCAATTAAAATTCAATAATGGAGTCCATGTATCAATGTGAAAAGGGTCTTGTGATATTGATAATTACGGTGCGTATTCATGTGAGTTGATACATGGGTGGTACAAGCATGGTACCAATAAGGCCCGATTGGTTATACCAAGTTGTTATGCCTAAATCCATAAGAATTTAACTAATCATGGATAATTTTTAGGATCCTATCATGGGCCATTGGATTCCGAGAACAGCTTTCCTGGAAGGTGTCTATAAAATGCAACTGAAAAGGGATGGTGATGCCATAAGATTCCAATAAGGCTTGCAAGTTACTGAAATATTGTTTAGGATTAATGTAAACATCTCGATTGTTGAATATTAATTTCGAATAAATGTTTTCCATGTGTCTATCATAAGTTACAGGGATTTCAATTTTTTCTAATTAAAATTTGTTAAAAAACATAGGGAAAATACATATTGCTCTTAAAGTTAGTTAATACTAGGTTGAACGTAATTATACATTGATTGAATTAAAGTAACAGCCTATAATCTAGAAAAAAATATCTATAACGGTAGGTCTAAAGGTTTCTTAGACCTAGTAAATAATATATATATACTAACATTTTATTTAAAAATTCCAGTTGGAACAATTCAAGAGAAGCCTTTTTGACAATTTCACATAGCATAAATCACTCCATGTAGACAATCAATGGTATATTAGAAGATTGAGTGGCGAGTTATGTTCTATATGCTTTAGAAATGAATCAGCCATGTATGAAATGATATGTACAAGATATAGTATTTCAAACATATACTATATTTCATATGAATATCAGTTATATCCAAGAGAACTGCAAGTGAATAAGTCATAAGTAATTGGTTTTACTTTAGAAAGTACAAAAGATGTGTACCTGTTAAGTGGAGAGTAATGGATGATAGTTTTTAGTGGACACAATCTATTCTTCCTTAGATTAATGTGATCTAATATTATAGTTAGGATATAGTGTTGACATAGAAATGATCATAAAATATATTGGTAGCCATACATATAAATACCATGTATGTTTTAGTTTTTAAGACAACTAAGATGTTGTTAATAAATGAATGAATTTGTTCTAGTTCATTGAATCACACCTAGTAAGTAATGTTTTAACATTATGATAATTCTATTACTGTTTCTAGAAGAGAATTAAAATTTTGATAGAGGAAAAAAGGTATAAACTCAGGGATACCATCACAAGATATGTTTTACTCAAGTAGATGAGGTCCCATATAACATAATTTTCACACAACAGAAACATGTCAGACCCAAAACTAGGGTAGTTACTCAGTGACAACATGATATTTATCATGTGAGAGCTAACAATTTTCGTTAGAAAGTTGGATCTGGTACAAGTGGGAGTGTTTTAATTGTTTTTTCCCTATTCCAACATTAATAGTAGTTTTTGATTACCATATCATGTATAAAATTAGATATACATGGTGTATTCTTACCATTATAGTGTAGATATTTTTGTATCCACTATTTAATTGTAATTTCCACATATTAATTAACATATCAAAAGGTTATAATAGATCCAAAGATGTAATGAGAACCATGAGATACTATTTAATTAATCTTAATAAAAGTTTCTATGGTAAAGATACATCATACTGATTGGACACAATTCATTTTTTACTTTCAAGTCCTGGGGACCAAAATAATTGACACTCTTTATCAGGAAGTTCGTACTTGGTGATCTCTAGTAGTGAGATCATAATGATAGATCCACCAATAGGAACACCACATGTTTTGGGTGGCATTAGTTTTTTCATATGTATGAACATGTGTATTAGTCTCCATACTTGATATTAGTATCAATGTCTTCCATTTGATCATGTACATCGATGCAAGAAAAAAAACGATTAAAATGAAATTGTGGGTAGGCCTCTTGTGTCGGGTGAATCATTGGAGGGATGTCATTGGTTGAATGGTAAAGAAAGTATTTGTTACTACTAGGATGGGGAAGTAATATATCTCGTGCCATGTTGGTCAGGATGGTAGTACCTTCATAAAGTTGTGGCCATGAACATCCATAGAAAAATCCAATAGGTTAGATCAACAAATAAGAAAGCAAGAAAAGGGTGATGACATATGTGTGACCTGCTTTTGATATATTTAAAGATAAAGATATTATATTACAAAGTGTGTGTTGGTATGTTGGTTTCTATTTCTATGACTATCCTTATCACTTTAGGTTCCTTGATGGGTTTCAAGACTCCTCTCTTGATATGAGGATATTATTCACTGCTATCAAGTTAAGTTCCTAGATGGACACAGACAATAGTGCATTCAAGAATCCACCCTATTAAGTTGAACAGGTATATTGGACATGGTGGGACACATCAGGGGGTCCTTGTGTTGTCGAATTTATCGATCACTAATAAATAAATTCATATTATTAAAGTAAAGAATAATTGGTATTGAATTTATTTATTAAATTTATTTACAAGTAATGTAAATATGGAAAATAATTTTAATCAAATTAATATTATTTTAATATTCCATGTTCGTTTAATATTAAGAAGGAATGATGAGTAAAGTTAAAATAAATGGAATTTTTTCATGTAATATACTTAATATATATACTACAGGTTTGTGATAAAATATTTATAACATAGTTTAGTTCGTCATAATTGCTTATTTAGTTGGCATTTCATTTATGGGGGAATGGGAATCCTTCCAAGGTTTTTAACCCACCAACTATATAAGAATAGAGAGAGTTAATTTCCATTAACTATTCATTCATTCTAGAATGAGATCCTCTCTCTCATCCCTCTTTCTAGAGAGATAATATCTCTCTCCAAGAAATGATCCAAGAACTCCTTCAAGTTTCGAAGGTGTAAAATCATGGTGATCATCAGGAAGTAAAAGACATTATCAGATCACTGCGCTAGCACCCAGAATGTTACAATCAATGCTCTCATAGACTTTTGAAGTGCATGTGGATGATCTAGATTTAACTTGATTTGGATCCTTCAAGCACTGATCACAAACAATAATCAAATGTCACATGTAGTGTCAACTCTGAAAAAGGTATGTTTTTAATTTTATTTTTAGTGATCTAATTAATTACATGAGATCCTTGGGACTATACTAGGACCTGGATTGTTTGAGAAGACATTTCTCATTTTCTTGATGATGAAAACATTTTAATTCCCCAGACCATTGGCTTCTGTTGTGACCTTGGTACCTTTATCATGGTGTGATACTCCCGTACAGTGGTGTGAGGTATTTCCCCTAACTCTATAATAATCAATGGAAGTATTATTAAGTAAATTTCATGTTGTGATCGAAATATTATGGAGCAACCAACCCCTCATAGGAAAAAACACAACTTCCCAAGGACTATTCATAGAATGACCATCCTTGGAGGAAATGCATCCTGCTATAGTCCAGAACATCATTTACACCAAAGTAACATAACTAATCAATAAATAAATACCATCATAAATAGTGAAAAACCAATAAATAATAATATAATAATAAATAAAAACTTAGTTTTTAAAAATTCCCCCCACATATTCATAACTATCAGTATTAGTGTTGACACCTCACCTAATTTTTTCATAGTCATTTTTTATATGGGATGGAACCATACCAAATTTGGTTCTAATTACCAATATTTGTGTTTTTACCTCACCCAAATTGTTTCTAATTATTATTATTTTGGTTGAAACCTCACAAAAAACCTTTACATCTCTCAATTTTTTGATTGTAACCTCATTTAACTTGTTTATAACTATCAATACCTAAATTGAATCCTCACCCAACTGGTAATGAAGTAGGTCAGTCTAACATCTAAAATTTCAGCCAGTATGGGGAATATTGTATGGTTTGTAAAGCCTATTCATGGATATAGATTTATATTTCTATGATAATGGGATTCAGTCCATCATAATTTGGAAGTGGTAATATAGACTTTAACTTGTGGTAGATTTATTAGGCGGCAATTCTGATATAAGTTTCATTTCATAAGAAGTTGTATTACTCAACAGTTTCATTCCTCCAAAGGATGTTAATGTAATTATTCTACCAATTTTACTCAATTTGTTGACGTTTTTTACGGAATGTTGGTGGTTTCTATTCTGTATAGATGGAGACCCAAAAATATAGCTAGTTTGTGAAACTGGATGGCCAGATAGACCTCCCTATATATATCGGGTCGGACTATCTGTTAATTTTTAATTAAAATTACATGTTTTTTAGTGATCCATCTATCCAACAAGTCACCATGTTTAAATATTTTTACTTAAAAATAAATATACATTTTTTTGTTCTCCCATGGATGTAGGATGAAAATCTAGATCACATAAATCAAAATTTTCTATACTTTTATACATTTCTTTTTCTTGCATGTATTATTGTGTGTATTTTTATCAAAAGAACTCTATATGTGGTGTTTGATGATGTATATATAATCCTAGGTTTTGGTTTTCTCAGTCATGGGGGTGAGGGTTGGGGTTGGTGGGTCTATTTAACTCTGCATCGAGGTGTTTGAATTTTTTATAATACTGAGATCCTATTGTCTATGGTTAAAAATCTTGTGAACTCATGTTTTGTGATTGTGATTCATCCTTCCCCTAACAAGTGGTATAAAAAATTGGTTCAAAAAATTGTCATCAGACTCAAGTATCTTCATTTAATTTATATCTTTATGTTATTTTGATTTTATGGGAATTACTTCAGCTGTGTAATGGAATCATATAATGGAAAGATCAGTGTTGTTACATTTGAGGAAAGTTATATGGATTATTAAAGTTTTAAATTGTATATTATCTAATAAAAAGAACTTAAATTTTTAATTAAATTGATTGAAACCAGATAATATGTATAAATCCTAATAGGGTAAACTAGAATATAAGTCACTCAGATTTGTTTTTGGTAAGTAATGTTGATTTCATCATCTAAAAAAAGAAAAAAATAGAAGAACTGATGTCTCCCCTAGTAGACATATATGAAAACCTGAAAAGTTTAAAAAATAGTTTATAATGTATACATTGTTTAACATAAGTTTTTTGGAATGAATACCATATTTGAACCATGATAATAATTTTAACATGATTAAAAGTTATCCTATGTTATTGAAATTAATTTTCTTAGATGATTTCTCTGAATTTCTTTTTTTTCATCACTACTAATGAGTAGGGAGGTGATGGTCACAATAGTCAATAATTCTATAAGAATAATCTGACTTAGTATTTAAGGATGTTAGGAACATAACTCTAAATAAATATCCTTGGGGGTGGGACATCTAAGAACCCAATGGTAATGCATTGAAAACATAATGTCGAGGATGCACCATCACGAACTAACTACAACCACCCTTGAACTAGGCACTCGAGCCGATTTATGACATACCCAAGGTACACAACCAATTTTCCAGAGATAGAAACTAGTGATACGGTATATAATAGAAATAAATGGGAATTATTTTTATTAATAAATAGGATAAGTCAAGAAGTTGAATTACACCAAAATAAATCATGGAACATTCAATTATTGGAAATCCATACAAAAGAAAAATAAATAGATAAAAATTTATAAAAAATAAATAAAATCACATAAATGTGAACAACATCCATTCCAAAATTAATACAAGTAAAACTATATCAAAATATATAATAAGAATCAAAGATGGATGATATAACAACACCACTAAATAAAAACTAAAATACCAGAATAATCTCATGGAGACTACGTGGTTATCATTCATTCACAATACCAACATGAATGCTCCATAAGAATCCCATAAAGAGAGTCAACATTTCGAACTTTTTAAGAACCTATAATTTCAAGAAACCACTCATTATATAGAAACTTAGTGGTGTTAGTAGTGTGTGAGAATAAACATCTAATTATGTAATAACTATAAAATCCATGCTTTCCTTTTAAAAAATATTATAGATAAACTAGTTTTAAATATAATAATTTAAATATAGATTTTCCATCACTCTAAAAATCAAGTCATGATCATTTCCTTCAATACCCATTATATTTTCATTTAAAAACCCATTCGTTGTTTGAAAATAAATTTAATAGTTATTAATTTTAAAATTCATTTAAAACATCCTTTCTAAAAATCATTTAAGACTATTTTTATGAAGGAATGAAAAAAATCCAAAAATACCATGTGAAACTTCAACTATATAAATAAAAATATGAAAAAAAACAAAAAAACATGAATCTTAGTAAATCAAGACCATGAAACCATAATGTAATGTAATAAATAGAATGGTAAGACATGTAAATCATGGTAAACTTATAAACATCAAATGAGATGATCCTAGATATACTTGGGATGAATCATCTTTCGATCTATCGATGCATCCCTAGTATATAAAAAATTGGTTTCTCTAATATATCATCAATGGTGGAACTCCCCCATGGACTTTAATTCCATGGGGGATCAAGTTCAACTAATAGAAATTAGAAATTAACTATTTATAAATACCTCACTATGATTCATATGATCCCCATGGTAATAGTAATAGAGGGTGAAGAAGTATGGGTGCCTTATCTAGAACACACTGGTAATAGACTACAAGGAAGACCATGCTAATGACTAACCTAAAACCAACATCACAAACTCTTCTCACTAACTCCATATTCCAATTCTTGTAAGTGACATAAATAATCAGATATAATAATTGATCCCACTTCATTAAAAATTAGTCGGGTTTTAGTTCTATTTGTGGTTAATCTAGGAATAATCCATTCTCATAAAGTTCCAAGTAGGTATTGAATTTTGAAAATATTTATATACTTTTGAAATAGACACTGAAAATGAATCTCAAAATCATGATAATATTTGGAATACAGTTTTTTTATTTGTTTCAAAATGTCATTAATTTTATAATTAATAGTAATATAGATATAATATACAGATAGTCAGATATATATGAATATAAATAAATATAATTATATATGTATTCCCAAGACCATACATATATAATTACATCTATGCAAGACTTATTTGAGAAATAGAAGAGAAACCATGTGATGTTGGAAAGTATATTTGAAACCAATGAGGAAACCTTTCATTGAAACCAAAATAGATTAGAGGAATCATAAAAAATAATAACAAAAAATTTTAATTGATTAATAAAACATCACAAACATGTATACAATGTGAAAAATAAGGTAACAAGCCATAATACACACATTATCCCACCTAAAAGTGAAGTCCCATGTAAAATCTATGGAAATTCTCTTAAGAATGAAAATAACCCTTTGTCACTGAAAACCCCCATTTAGAAACAACTTGTAGAAATTTAATATTATATATATAATTATTAATTTAAATGATGAATAGGTTAAAAAACACAATATTAACATGTAATGTAAAGGAAAACTGAAACACATGGAAACACCTACTTGGAACTAGCACAAATGATACCAAACCATTAAGAACAAGGAGAAGAAGATACAAAGTGGAACGTTCACACCCTAGTATCCAAATCTATAAGAAATTAGAACCAAAATCCACCTAGGGATTATCGAAGACTAGCTAATAGAAATAGGAAAAGAATAAATAAGATAAGGATAAGTTAACAGAGTAATAGGAAGAAAAAAACAAAGAAGAACTCACAGAAAATCGAAGAAGGAGATCCAAAATCACAAAGGAGAGGAAGAAGAATACCTCCCCTAATGATCCTAAGGATGAAATGATTCAATAGAATGTGATTGGGGTGATGTAGACTTATAATTAAGTGGGTTATGATGGATATTTCACATTCTTTAAAATATTGTGCATATTCCACGGTTCTCCAAATTTTTCACTAACCACAAACCCTTAACTAGGAACACATAGTGTCTTAAATGGTTAAGCTTCATAATTTGGGAAACCATGTGCCAACCATCTGAAATAATTTTTCTAAATACTATAGTCATTTCCCTCGTTAGGCGCATGGTATGTACAGATCATGAACTAATCATTCTTCCTTCATTAAAACACCAAATTGTGTAATTTTCAACAGTTACTAACTTGAAACTCAAACATGAGCATAAATATCGGTAAAATGAATAAATAATATGTAAATTTAATTTCATAGTGTGATAGGATCACACAAATAGAAGAAGAGTTTGAATAATGAATATAGGTCTCGAAATGAGAGTAGATGTAAATCAACCAAAATCGGACCTACTTGTAGTCATTGTGGTATGACTGAGAATCTCAAGAAATATTTCAAAGAGCATAGAGTGAGTTTGGAAATAACAGTCCATATTTATTTCGTTAAATTTAGGGGAAGGTATTAGTGTTTTTATTTTAAGAGTAAATGTTTAGGTGGAATAATGCATTTTTGATTCTACTGTATCTATCCATTCGACATTATAGGAGGGATTAATGAAGAATTATGTATCCAAAATATTCGGTAAGGTACAATTGGAGGATGGTGAGGATCATGATTTTTTCGGAATGTGTGATGTGAATATTTGGGTATTGAATATGGGATTTTCTAAAGTTAAAGGGTCTGAGTCACATCCCCAATTTGTGGAAAATATTATTTTTGTATGTAAAATGGATAAAGAAATATATGTAATGAAATTTTCTAATGGTATATGGAAAATTACATGATAATAAATGGTTGTGATAATATGATTTAAGGATGGGAACTTTTATCTACCTATAAGATCTAGTGAATGTATCATGGATGAAACTACATATTATGGAATTCAAGAGTTATGAAACAATTAGTTTGGTTATCTTAGTGAAAATATTATGAAAATTTAGAGATTAAGGGTGTGAGGATACTTGATCTTATTGATGTTAGAACTTGTGAGAGTTACGTACATGGGAAAAAGAGGAAAGTCTCATTTAATTTTTATGGAAGGGAATATCATAGACAGAATCTTGAACTTGTGCACACTATTGTTTAGTACACATCCCAGTTCTTTCTTATGATGTTTTTTTATATTTTTTTCATTTATTAATGACTCCATAATAAAATTGTGGGTATACTTTTAGAATCACAAGTTATAAGTGTTTAATATTTTCACTCAATGAAAAACCATGGTTGAAATGGTGACTGGAAAAGGAATTGAATACCTTATCTATGATAATCATGGTAGATATAGGGGATGGTACATAAGATAATACTGATATAATAAAGGGATAAGACTTGAGAAAACAATACCATGAACACCAAAACAAAATAGTGTGGCTGAATGGATGAATGGAATGTTTATTGATAAGGAACATATCATCAGGGTGTACTTTGAATTATTGAAAAAAATAAGGTGATACAATGAAGTTCATATAATACCTTTTGTGCATAGAATACCTTTTTATTATGTCATTGATTAAAATAATATCTACCCATTAATAAAATATTTGATTATTTTTAACTAGGGATGAGAGAGTATCAAGACATACCTTTTAGTGACAATTTTTTAGTCTCCTTATTTAATTTAGTTTTTTTATGAATTAATAACTCAAAAATGTTATAATGATACACTTTCACTAAAGGTATTATATCATCCTTAACATAATCATTGTATATACTTTTTAATGTTCTTCAGTGTACCATTTGAGAAAACATACAATTATGGTTACATTTTCATATCTAAAATTGTTATTACTTCTTACATTACTTAATTTGTTTCTCATCTTGAGAAAAAGATTCACATTAAATTCCATTCATTGTTATCACAAAAATACAACACAAAATATAAGGGAATCATTTTGAACCTCATTTTCTATTTGGCATGATAGGAAAGGTTAATAATACCTTCTCAAACATGATATTATAATATTTTTTTCTCCTACCTTGAATTTATTTACCAAACATGCTCCTTTTTCAAATTAGCATACATGCTATGTAGCATGGACACATTTCACCTTTCTTAGTGTGGACCATCAATTTTAACTTGATTTATCAAGGAACATGCATCATAGAGTATAGTTGACATATTCTTCTATAACACCCCAAAATTTTAAATTAAGATCATTTTATTTATCACACTCATCACCATGAATGTAATGGAATTTCATCTCAATTTACATTCCCTTGATACTTATTTTTTATTATGTTGCAATCCACTTTTATTTGATGTATATACTGTATTTTTTTATGTTATCTCATGAATACACTAATTCTCATGATATTATAAGTTTCATTTTATGTCATACACATCTAGTGATTATGAATCAAATGTTTCAAAGTTGTGTACGGTGCTTTGGATTGTTTAAATATTTTTCTCCTAAAAGATAGTTCTTAATTATTATCTTTGTAATCTCACTTTCTTTTGTGATTGTTAGCATTTTATTAAAATAATCATTTTATTTTAATAATTTTTTATTTTAATTGTACTTGAATATCCATATTATCATACAATGGATATTAATATTACCTAATCTATATATAATTTTACATAATGTGTCCACTTTAACAATTATTTGATTAATTGGAGAATTAATGATTAAATTGTATTATTTATTCAACAAGGATATTTGGGGAATATTATTTATTTTATTATTTGATATGATGAATTCATTGGGTAGATAATGATGATTGGGGACCAGAATTTATATATCCCCTCGAGGCATCGACAAGTTCTTATGTGAAAAATAAGTTTTCCAAATTAAACAGGTTTCTATCCATAGTGTTAAATATACTTGTGAAAGTTCTTGGAGATATAGGTTTTCAGGTTCCTTAGACATGATTTCTATTAATAAAAAAATTTCCTAATTAAATTTAAATTATTATTCATGCATTAGTTTTTTCATTGACATATCTATGGATACATTTAATTTTCAATTCGTTGATTAAATGTCATGTGTTTCAGTTTCATAAATGCCCATATTTATTTTTCCTTATATATTTGTTGAGTTGTATGTGTTTTTAGTTAATACCATTACCATGTTTATTTATTCTCATTGATTTATTATTTATTCAACTTTACTTACCCTTACTGAGCATTTGATCTCAGCCTTATTATGTTTCCTTTCCCCATGTTATGAAGAATAAATATTTGAATAAGCATTGATGGATGCTATTTTTGATTATATATCATGATTGTATTTCCTTTTTCCCAATGTATTATGGTTATTGTATATGTAATTTGGATTTCTATGACTGCTAAACTGATCGGTCCTTTGAGATTTGATTCATAGTAATCATGCCAATGTAAGATATTAATTTACTAACTTCGGGCTTAGGGTCGGGGCGTTATAGTTTGTATCATAAAATGTTTAGAAAAAAACATGGAAACTAGATTTAGAAAACATATATTAGGGAACATAACCATTTTATTTAATTTGAGTATGAGTGTAGAATAACATCATAGAATTCTGGTGTAGTAGATATTATGCAGGTATTCCTGGAAATACATCCCTATCTGAATACTAGATGTGGATGTGGTTCTGTAATAAATGTACCCAGGTGTAATAACTCCAACAATGTGTTGGGGTACATACATGGGGTAACTTGATACCTTAAAATAGGCCTTACTGTGCACCTATTTTGACACTCTAGGGGGAAATTCAGAGGATAATTCACATTTCATTACAGATCATTATGAAGGATTTGAAAGTAAAGGTGTCCTCAAAGAAACCTTGTTTGCGATTATGATATTAGATATGAGTTAATTTTTAAATTTATGTTATGTTTTTCACTAGTTTTCAGATTATACTTTATTTTATGATATACACTATTATGTTTCATTTTTTAGAAATCAAACCTAGTATAAGGAATTTGATATCCACCAATGCATGTGATCCAAATAGTAACATGGGTCATAACAATCATAGACTTGAGCCCAAATTTTGTAGGGAAATAATGCCCTAATTATTCTCATCATATGAGGAAATAGTATCATGTGATAATGAGATAAGTAAATAATTATCCTATGTATTTGAAGGGAAGTAATAGAATAAAAGGATGGAAGAGAAAAATATGGATAAAGGTAAAAGGGAAAGAAGGATTTTCCCATAAGTGATAACTATAGAAAGTATCACACTGGTAAATATTTTAAGGGAATGAGTGTTTTTTATAGGTGTATAAATAAGATTCACTATTCTTAATATTTTAATGGGAAAAATATTAATGCTATTATTCATTGTTAAAACTGTAACGAGATGGGACACTATGAAAATCAATGTCTCAAGCGTCAAAGGAATATAGCCTAAATGATGCTATTGAAAAACAATCAGGTTATGATACTATTGTAGATGAAGAATAATTATTAATATTACTCTTCAAAAATTATGTCATTTTAATATATTATCACAAATCTAATGGTTATAAGAATTATGGAATTTATGAGGGTTGAACCAAAATACATTTAAATTAAGGATTCAAGATCCTATACTGAATGTTACATAGAAAATTTATTCATTATAAAGTTGGAATTTTTATAAAATAAATGATTAATTGAAAGATAAAACTTAATAAGTAACTAAAGTTTTGATAATGATGATGAAATGATTGGTTTGGATATTTACTAACTACCTTGGAATAGATTAATGACTTTTCAACAAGTGTTCTATTCGATCACTAATGGAGTTTACAACCCATTTTTATTTAAGGAATATATCCAATAAAACATGTTAAACATAATGAATAAGTAAGAATTCATGTTTCAAATATGGTTTTATGTTGATTCAAGTTATTACCATATTTTAAGAAGATATATGATAAAGTTATTCAAATTTTTTTCAGGTGAAAATTTATAGCTTATTTTTATTGATTAAAGGCTAATGATAAAATATTTTTTGAATTACAGTGAAAAACATTATAAATTGATCAATCATAAAATTTTGGAAAACTTTACCTTTTATGAAATGGTTAATCATTGGATGAGATTTTAGAAGTTAATGTCTTAATTTACTTTAAGAAGTTTCTTGTGTAAAATACAAAGTTTAAATAGTTTGTGGAAAAATAAAATGATAAATTGTTTTTATAAAATAGAAACATATATTTAATAAAATTCATAAAGAGTTAATGTAGTCCTCAACACAAACAAAAATGGTTTCAACACAAAAATGTCGTCCTAGTACCTTCATTTCTAATGAATCAAATAGCCCCTTAGATCATCATGGATTTATGGCAGTATGATTGTCAACATTCTCCTAACTGTAGTCTCTATCACGCTCCATCAGAACTTGATCAATATATTTTTCATTTGTATCCATGTTTCTATTTCCTACATATTTTATCCTTCTAAGGAACCTAGTTACAAGACCATTGTACCTTCCTTTCTCTCTTATTAAGATTATTTGATATTAAAAGTCTTTATGATGAGGGTCTTTCAGTAATAGTTTATTTTCAAATATTAGTCCCTTGATTACTGAGATAAATTTTAAATTGAGAGGATGCTATTTAATTAAGGTAGGTAGAATGTAACACCTTGAAATTCTAAAGTAAGATCATTTTATTTATCATATTCACCACTAATATCATAAGTTAATTTCATCTCAATTTATAATCCATAGAGACTTATTTTTTATTATACACCAATTTACTTTTATTTGGTTTATGTCTGGATTTTTCATGTTATATCATGAATCCAGTTATTCTTATAATATTATAAATTTCATTTAAAGTAAAACCATTCTAGATATTATGATTCAAATTTTCAATGTGTTGTGGGACACTTAGTAATGTTTAAATATTATTCTGCTAATGAATTTTCTTAGTTTTTATCTTCGTAATCTCACTTCCATTGGTGTTTGTTAACATTATCTTAAAAAAATAATTTATTTTAATAATTTTTCATTGGAATTTTACTTGAATATCTATTATCTCAAACAATGGATATTAGCATTTCTTGAACCATTTATAATTTTACATGCGGTATTCACTTTGATAGTTAATTGATTAACTAGGTAATTATTGATAAAATAGAATTATTTATTCAATATGGATATTTGATAAGGCTTATTATTTATTTGATTAGTTTATTTGAGGAATGATTTGGACTGATAATTATGGATGGGTCCTAGACATTATATGTCCCTTCAATGCCTCGATAGGTTCTCATGAGATAAATAAGTTGGTCAAATTAAATTGGTTTCTATCTATAGTATTAAAATATCTTGTGAAAGGTCTTAACAGTATATGTTTTCCTATGCCTTAGACATGAATTATATTAATAAATAATTTCCCTCATTTAGTTTCAGTTATGATTCATCCATGAAATTTTTCATCAACATATATATGGATACAATTAATTTTAAGATCATTGATTAAATGGTATGTATTTCAGTTTCTTTCCTTTCCATGTTGATTTTTCCTTATCATGTTATTGAATAGAATGTTTTTTCAGTTAATCACCTTGAATTAATTATTTATTCACATTGATTCTTTAACATCCCAGGTAAATAATGAATATGAAATATTCATATTTATTAATATTTTTGAATTAAATATTAATTTTACTTTAAATGGGATTATACGTTCGATGGCATACCTGATACACAACAATGGGTTTCTTTGAAATCTTACGTTGCACACAACGTTGAGTTATAATGAAAAATAATATATTGTTATTATTATTTTAAATGGTAGTTAACGCCTTGCCATTTTAATGGAGGAAATGAATAGAACTAACTACAATATTATTATACATGTTTTTTATATGTTTTTATATTTATCCAATAAATTTTAGAGGCTTAAAATAAGAATGAATCCAATTTTAAGCATAAAGACTCTAATATTCTTTAAAAGGTCGGTTTACCGCTTTTTGAAAGAAACCCATTTTTAAATCTATATATTGTCACTTTTATGTGTTTTATTTGAAAAAATAATATTCTTCATTAGAATCAGGACATCAATATTTACTTAGGATGAAAGTTTGGTAGTTTTCGGATAATGTTCATTTTTTATTGAATAGTGAAAAATATTGTATTTTAATTCAAAACTTCATTTTAATCGAATATATTTATATGGTTGGATTATATTTTTAATTTGTTTTAAAGTGAAATTAGATTATTTTTTTCAAATTTAATCTAAGTTTGGTCATTAGAAGTAATTTCACTTTGAAATTGGACTTAAACAAGTGTCAATATTTTGGTAGTTATTATTTTTTTTAAACACTCTTTTTGTTTTGATGAAGGGAATTAATTTTAAATTAATTTATTCCACATATGTGTTTTGAATTTGTAAAAATGGATTCCATATTTGGAATCTGGAGGTCCAAATTGTGTAAATATATAACTTTTATTTTTATACATTATGAATATTTACTTCTGAAAATATTTATTTACCATGGTTAAAGGGTAAATATATTAAATAAGGGAAAACAATAATGTTATAATAATATTAAATTATCATAACATGTGTAACAATCCTATTGTTTGTTACATTTTTGACCATGGGTATCTTTGGGTTTTTTTGGGACCAAATGGTGCCACTTGGGAGTGATAATGACACATTATGTTAATTTATTTAAATAAAGACAAAATTGATGTAAACGTATATCATTTAGTAAATCATTTTTTACATGGGGTTATATAAGTTATCTCTTTGACTATAAAAATTAATTTTAAAGATAAAAAAATTTCCTACATCATGATATTTTTTTATAATTTTTAGTCACCAAATAAATAAAATTATTTATGACACAATAATGATGCATTGTTTACCTCATTAATGAATGATTCAAATAAATAATATTATAAAAATTAAAACAATATCCAAAACCTGTCCAATTCTTATTTTATGATTTTATTTCGAACATGATTCATCTTATATTTTACTTTAATGATTTTTTGACCTTTAGAAACCGAAAATCATTATATAATAAAATGATATTTTCAAACTTTCTTAAAGAGCCCCTCCTCCCCCTTATAAAAATCCATCACCTCTAACCCATTACATATAACTCTGAATCCCCTTGTATCATCCAACATCTACCGAAATAAGATCCCTACATCCCTCTCTTCCACCTCGAAGCCTTACCTTAGGCATAATGTACTTTTATAAATCGTTTTGGTTCAAACCAAAGGGAGTTACCCGATTTAATGGTAACGTCTTCTCTTAAGTTATTTTATTTTATTTTATGTCTCCAGTCCCATAAACTATATATATTAATTTATTTTATATAAACATGAGTATCCTACATATACTATGTTTTTTTATAAGAATTATTTGAACTACACTTCCACACATCTCCCTATAATGGATACAAACATACTGTTTCTGTGGACGGTGAACTACTGCCTCACAAAACGATGATTGTTCAAATATCTCCAACCTCCTATCATGGTAAAAATTATGATGGAAATATATTTATATGTGATATATATTATACTTATATTTTATATTTACTTCTGAATTTTTCATTTATATCATACCTTTATGGTTTCCATAATGGGTAAAAGCGATAATTTCATTTGAGGAAGTGTGGACTACCGCCCCGCAAAGTGATATGACTCATTCATGCTATATGTGGGAAGTATATTGGATGGATTTAATGAAATTATATATCATATAATAATGTAATTATAATATACCTATGTATAATTAAGTTTTAATTACATTAAAATGCGAAATAGAAATGAATGTAGCGTTCATGTGTACGTACGGCTTACCGTCTCTATGAACGGTGCATTTAATTTCCTATCTCCAAATGTTATGTACTATTTTAAATACATATATATTGGATATATATGATATATATGATATATAAATAATTAATACCATTCTGGAGATAATTTAATTTTTACCATATGAACAATTTATAATTATAACAATTTCATTTTTTACCTCAAGTTCCGAACATCGACAAAATGTCTGATATGAACTGAAATAATTAACTATTTGTTATAGAAAGGTGATAAGTGATATAAAAAGAATAATAAACTTTAAAAATGTACTTAATAAAGTAGAATTTAACTTATGTTTATTATTCAGTAACTTAATGAACAAATGGGTCAAGTCGGACATGAGGTAAGGGAGTTCATCTCAATCACCTTTCATTGAGGCATGAATTGATAATATACATCTCCTTATTTTATATTATTTATAATAATCCCCCTTTACTTTTAATTTCATTCAAATGGAATCTTTTTTCTATGAAGCATTTTACTAAACGATAGAAGGAATGTTTTTAACGTTTTCAGTGACAATGACCTCTCCATCACCGTAATTGTTAGTTGGATTCCTCTATAAGCCATAATATTTTTAAAGCAAAAGTAATACCTTATTCTATTTTTTGGTGTTTTTGGTATTGAAAATGGTTTTTGAAATGGATTTATATTTTCAATATATTGAAAATGATTTCTTGTGTTTTGAAATGAAATGTTATTAGTGAAATGTTTATATTTGTAATATTTTATGTGTTATGATATTATAAGTGTACTTTGACATTTGACGGGTGGTTACATGATAAACCAAATGACGGGTGGTGATGTGATAAACCAAGATGGGTGGTTACATTATAACCACCAATGCATTAGTTATGGATGTCAGCCATATAGTTATTCCATTTGTTGATGTGTGTGGAAGTCGACCGTATGGTTATTCTATTTAAGTATGTTTATATCCTAAGTTACCTTTATATGTTATGTGTTCTTTCTATGGAGTTTAAGGTAATATTTTGGTTTCAAAAGGGTAAGAAATGATATTTTATTCCATGAAGAGTATTTACTACTTAATAAAGGTAAAAAGTATTACTTATGATAAAGTATTCATGGTTTACTTGTTGTTTTGAAAAACTAATAGTTTTCTTTATTTGTGTATCCCTTACTTAGAATTTTATGCTCATCTGATGTTTTTTTGGAATTTGTTTTCCCGTGACTTAAAGATGAATAGGGTCAATGATGGGATTAAGTAAAAGTTATGATGTCTAAAATATGGAACTAGACATGACTCTTTTTTCCAAGAGTTTTTATTTTATGAAAACAATGGATACTGAGTAGAAGTGTCTATAAGTAATATTCAAATTGTTATGTTTATGTTTTGGACTAATTCTCTAAATATCTAAAACTAAAAAGATCCTTGATGTGAATTATTCATTTAATTCAAGATTATGTAATGTCTTAATACTGGGTCTTTATAGTTGGTATCAGAGGTCAGTAAAATGATATAGTATTTACATATTACCATGTAGCATCGCATAAGATATTTCTATGTTCATAATGGTTTTCTGCAGAGGAAACATGGCAGCTATGTTGGGAAGGAATACAAGAGAGAATAACCTTCCAAATCCGCAACCTTAGATAGTTGGAATTGGAACTGAACAGTTTGTTGTAGTGATGGAATAGTTGATTTAGTATATAAATAGTGGAGGTATCCATGCACGAGATTATCCAGATCAACCATAGAGAAACATGTCAGTAGTGGAGAATTTCATGGGCAATGTCCCCCATCATTCAGAGGATCATCTGACCCTGTTCAAGTTGATGGGTGGATCAAAGCACTGGAAAATATTTTCGATGGCATGGGTTGTGCATACAATAAAAAGGTTGGTCTTGTTGTTTACCATTTTGAAGGTGAATCTTATTAGTGGTGGTCGATGGTGAAAAATATTAGGGATTCTGAAGATATTGATGCTCTTGATTGGGATGAATTCAAAGGTATGTTTCTTGAGAAATATTTTCCTATGGTGGTTCGACATAGAATTGGAAAAAAAAATTTCTAATTGAGGCAGGAGGATGACATAGTGGATTCTTATGAAGAAAAAATCACTCGACTAGAAAGGTATGCTCCAAATTTCTTCTGAGATCTTGATAGTAAGATAAATTGATATTACTCATGACTGAAGCTGTGATATCGAAGGGGATTAGCCTATCGTGAAATCAGAAGCTATGAGAAACTTGTCAGATGTTCCAAGATGGTAGAAATGGAGTTTTCTGATGATCAGGTGTTCCAAGAGAGCAAACAAACGAAGTGGTCTAGTTGGCAGGAAAAGTGAAAGAATTCATCAAAGTATCTTGGAGGTAATAAAATTAAATATCTATCATGTGAGAAGTATGGTAAAAAGAATCCTGTAGAATGTTTATCAAGATCTAAAAAGTTCTTATAGTGTGGTAAGTTTGGTCATATTTCTCGTAACTGTAAGGAAGATGATCAAGAACGCAATGAAAATCCAACGATAAGATGTTTTAAGTGAAATGAAATGGTTCATTATGCAAATGAGTGTCTATTAGAGAATATAACGAAGGGAAAGTTTCCTTACTACGAGTATAAAGGGGTGGTGAAATCATTTGAAACTAATTCAGAAGATTTTGGTCCATTGAATGATGTAGTATCAGGTACACTATTTGTTTATTCATATTATGCCAATGTGTTGTTTGATTCAGGGTCTAGACATTCTTTTATTTCTGAGAAGTGTTCTAGTAATTGGGAATTCCATCTCAAAATATGAATCCTGAAATTATGGTAAAAACACCTAGTGGAAATGTTGATAGAAAAACAAATTATAAGAACCTTCATGTCCTTGTGTACAGAAAGAATCTACCTGCAAACCTTACTATTTTTCCTCTAGTTGAGTTTGATGTTATTTTGGGAATAGATTGGATTTCTATTTATCATGCTAAGACTGACCGCATAGCTAAAGTGGTTTATTTTTATAAATAATTTCAGTTTGTGTATAATAATTAACCCTTACTTTTGATAGCATATCAGGAAGCTGAGAAACTACTAAACTATGGAAATGATTGTTACCTTTCACATATTATTGAAAATAAAGGAACTGTTTAGATTAATGATGTTCGAGTAGTAAATGAGTACCTTGATGTTTTTCCTGATGAGTTTCTTAGTATTATACCTGATCAAGAATTTTAATTTACGGTTGACTTAGTTCCTGATGCAAGGACAATTTCAAAACCCCCTTATCGAATGGCTCAAATTGAACTTTTAGAGTTAAAGAAGCAATTAAAGGATTTATTAGAAAAAGGTTTCATTTGACTTAGCACATCACCATGCGGTTCACTTATCTTGTTTGTTAAAAATAAAGATGGTTTGACGAGATTTGTCATTGATTATAGAGAATTGAATAACATCACTATTAACAACAAGTATCCTTTTTCACATATTGATAATTTGTTTGATCATCTCCAGAGAGCTCAGTATTTTTTGAAGATTGACTTGATATCGGGGTACCATCAGTTGAAAGTAATGGAAACAGAAATTTTGAAGACTTCTTTTCATACTAGATATGGACAATATGAATTTTTAGTTATGCCTTTTTGTTTAACCAATGCACCTGCTGTATTCATGGATCTTAAGAATAGAATTTTCTGTGAGTTCTTGGATAAGTTTATGGTTTTGTTTATTGATGATATTTTGGTTTATTCCAAAAGTAATGAGTAACATGAAATTCATTTAAGGTTTTTATTTAAAACCTTAAAAGAAAATAAACTTAATGGAAATTTCATCACGTGTGTGTTTTGGTTAAAAAAATTCATTCCTTGGTCACATTGTTTCAAATAATGGCATAACTATTGATCCTACTAAAACTAAAGTTTTTTAATAATGGCCAAGTACCACAAATATAACTAAGATTCGTAGTTTTCTTGGTTTGGCAGGTTATGACCAATGGTTTGTTGAAAAAATTTCATGATTATCTATCCTAATGACTAAGTTTACTTGAAAAGTTGTTAAGTTCCTTAAAAAAAAGAATGTTATGATTGTTTTCAGGAATTGTAAAGAATATTGGTGAATGCTCTAGTTTTGGAACTGCCGTCCAGAGATGGTGAGTTTGTTATCTATAGTGATGCTTCGTTGAAAGGACTTGGTTGTGTCCTTATGCAGAATGATCAGGTAACTGCTTATGCTTCACGTCAGTTAAAACCTCATTAGTTAAATTACCTTACACGTTATTTGGAATTATCTGTTGTTGTTTTTACCTTAAAAATTTTGAGGCAACATTTGTATGGAGTAAAGTGTGAAATATATACTCATCACAAAAGTTTAAAGTATATATTCACTCAGAATGAATTATACATGAGATGGGGTATATGGCTTGAATTAATCAAGGATTATGATTGTAAAATCCATTATCATCCAAGAATGGAAAATAAAGTGGCTGATGCATTGAGTCAAAATAGTAATTCATCATTAACCATGCTTTGTTTGGAACGAGATCCTTTGGTTTTTGATTTGATAAACATTTTCATAGAAGTTGTAGGTGTAGGAAATTCATCTGTTTTGTTTCAGGTGTCAGTGAAATCATCTCTATCAGACAGAATTAAGCAAGCATAGAGGAAAGATAGTGGGTTTCAGAAAAAGGTAGAGTTGGTTCAGAAGGGTATATTGTCTGATTTTAACATTGATAATGATTGTATCCTGAGATTTGGAAAGAGATTTTTTATACCTTGGTATTCACAGTTGAAGAATGAGTTGTTATGTGAATCTCATAGTTCTCCATTTTCAGTTCATCCTAGTAGTACTAAGATGTTTCGAGATCTTCAGAAGTATTACTAGTGGGATGCAATGAAAAGAGATATTGTTGATTTTCCTGTGAAGTTTTTGAATTTTCAAAAGGTTAAATCAGAGCAGTAGTTATTGAATAGGATACTTCAGTATTTACCGATTCCAGAGTGGAAATGGGAAACTATTTACATGGACTTCATTGTGGGATTACAAAATACATCTCTTGGTAACAATTCAATCTGGGTTATTGTTGATCGATTGACTAAATTTTATCATTTAATTCCTATTATAGATACTTTGTCTCTAGATCAAAATTATCAGTTGTATGTTAAAGAGATAGTTAGGTTGCATGAATTTTCCCACTCCATTGTATATGATCGTGATCTCAGGTTTACTTCTAACTTTTGGAAAGGCCTTCAAAATTTGTTGGGTACTAAATTAAATTTTAGTACAATGTTTCATCCTCAATATGATAGGCAATCAGAACTAAAAATTCCAACCTTGGAAGATATGTTACGTACTTGTTCAGTGGATTACCAGGGAAGTGGGGACCAATATCTTTATTTGGTTGAATTTTTTTATAATAAAAGTTTTCATTCCAGTATACAGTTGGCTTTGTTTGAGGCAATATATGGGAAGCGGTGTTGAACTCCATCTTTTTGGGATGAAGTAGGTGAAAGGAAGCTGATAAGACCATAATTGGTAGATGAGATGGTAGAGAAAGATTAGTTTATTCAGAAGCATGTGAGAACAGCACAGAGTGGGCAGAAAAGTAATGCGGATAACTGGAGGAGAGATCTTTCTTTTGAGGTATGTGATCATGTATTTCTCAAATTTTCTCCATGGAAATGTGTGATAAATTTTGTCATGAAGCGAAAGATGAGTTGGAGGTTCATTGGAACATATGAAAATTTCGATCAGTTTCCTACAGAGTGGATTTAACTCCAAGTTCATCCCAGGTACAAATTTTTTTTCATGTTTCAATGTTGATAAAGTATATGCCGGATCCATCTCATTTTTTGAGCTCATAGGTAGTTCAGTTGGAATAGAATATCTCTTATGAGGAACAACCGGTGTATATTCTTGACCAAAGAGATATAGTATTGCAGAATAAGGTAATTCATCAGGTAAAAGTTTTGTGGAAAAACCATATGGTTGAAGAGGCAACGTGCGAATCTGAAAATTCTATCAGGGATAAATACCACCCATTTATTTTACTAGTGAAAAGAATTGTGGGGACACAATTCCCAAAAGGGGGGAAGGATGTAACATACCAGGTAAATAAAAAATATGACATTTTCATATTTATTAACATTTGTGAATTAAATATAAATTTTAATTTAAAGGGGATGCTACATTTGATGGCGTACCCGATACGCAACAATGAGTTTATTTTAAATCTTACGTTGCACACAATGTTGAGTTATAACAAAAAATAATATAATGATATTATTATTTTAAATTGTAGTTAATGCCTAGCCATTTTAATCGTATGAATGAACCGAACCAACTACAATATGGTTATACATGTTTTTTAAATGTTTTTACATTTATACAAAAAAAATTAGTAGCCTAAAATAGGAAAGAATCCAATTTTAAGAATAAATACTCTAATATTCTCTAAAGAGTTGATTTACCGCCTTTTGATGGAAACCATTTTTAAATATATTTTATGTCACTTTTAAATGTTCTATTTTATAAAATAATATTCTTCTTTATAATTTCATCATCAAAATTTACTTTGGATTAAATTTTGTATTTTTCTGATAATGTTCATTTTTTAATGAATATTAAAAAAATACTATATTTTAATTCAAAAATACCTTTTAATATAATTCATTTACATTGTTAGATTATTATTTTTAATTTTTTTAATGTTTAATTAGATTATGTTTTTAAAATTTAATCCAATTTTAGTCATTGGAAGTAATTTGACTTTGAAATTGGACATAAACTGGTGTCAATCTTTTGATAGTTATTATTTCTTAAAAACATGCTTTTTGTTTTGACAATGAGAATTAATTTTAAATTAATTTCTGCCACTTTTGGTTTTAAATTTGGAAAAATTTATTTCTTATTTAGAATTAGTTTGTCCAAATTGTGTAAATAGATTACTTTTATTGTTAGACATTATGAATATTTACTTCGGTAAATATTTTATTTTCCATGGTTAAAGGGTAAATCTGGTAAATAAGGGTAGAAAATAATATTATAATTATATTAAATTACCCTAACATATGTCCTAATACGATTGGATGATACATTCCCAACCATGGTCATCCTTGTGTCGATTTGGGGACCCCTAGAGCCACATTGGAGTGATAATGACACTTTATGTTAATTAATTTAAAGTAAAGACAAAAATGACTTAAACATCTATATTTTATTAAATCAATTTTTACTCGGGTTTTAATAAGTTACATCTTTTACTATGAATATTAATTTGAAATATAAGAAAATTTACTACATCATGGTATTTTTTTTATAATTTTTAGACATCAAATAAATAAAATTATTTATGACACAATAATTATGCAGTGTTTACATCATTAATGAATGATTTAAATAAATATGATTATAAAAATTAAAAAATATCAAAAACCTATCCAATTATTATTTCATGATTTTATTTTGAGAATTGGTCATCTTATATTTTTCTATAATTAGTTTTGGACTTTTAGAAACTGAAATTAATTTTATACTAAAAAAATATTTTCAAATATTCCTAAAGAGCCGATCCTCCCCTTATAAAAAGTCATCACCTCTAACCCATTACTCACACCTCTCAAGCCCCTTGAATCATCCAAACTCTGCATAAATAATCTACCTACATCCTTATCTTTCTGATATAAGCCTTACCTTAGGTAGAAGGCACTTCAAGAAATCCTTTTGGTTCAAACCAATGGGAGTTTCCCGATTTAAAGGTAACGTATTCTCTTAAGTTATTTTCTTTTATTTTACGTATCCAACCCCCTAAACTCTATATTTTCATTTATTTTATAGAAACACCAGTATCATCAATATACTAGGTTTTTTTATGAGAATGATTTGAACTAAACTTCCACACACCTCCATCTAATGGATACAAACATACTGTTTCTCAAGACGGTAAACTACTGCCTCACAAAACAATGATATTTCAAATATCACCAAATGCCTCTCATGGTTTCCATTATTATGGAACTATATTTATATGTGATATATATTATATTTATATTTTCTCTTTACTTCTTTATTTTTCATTTATATCTTACCTTTATGTTTCTATAATTGGTAAAAGTGATAATTTCATTTGAGGAAGTGCGGACTATCACCCCCTTAAAGTGATATGACTTGTTCATGCCATATGTGGGACATATACAAGATGGAGTTAAGGAAATTATATATCATATTATACTAGAATTATAATATACCTATTTATAAATATGTTTTTATTCCATTATAATACTAAATAGAAATTAAATTAGCATTCAAGCGTACGTGTGGCTTACCGTCTCCATGAACGGTGCATTTCATTTCTTATCCCCATATGTTATGTATTATTATAAATAAATATATATAATAGATATATATTACATATATTATATATAAATCGTGAATATCATTCTGTAGATAATGGAATTTTTACCACATGGACAATTTATAAATATAACAAGTTCATTTTTAACTCAGGTTCTGATCATCGACAAAATTTCCGATATGAACTCAAATAATTAAATAATTTTTATAGAAAGGTGATAAGTGATATAAAAGGAATAATAAACTTGAAAAATGTTCTTAAGAAATTATAAACTAACTTAAGTTTATTATTTAGGAAATTAAAGAACAAATGGGTCAAGTTGGACATCAGGTAAGGGACTTCGTCTCAATCTCCTTTCATTGAGGCATGTTTTGATAATATACACCTCTTTATTTTATACGGTATATAATAAACCCATTTTAGATTTCATTTAATTCAAAGGAAATATTTTTTTGTACAAAGTTTTTTACTAAATTACAAATAGAATGTTTTTAATGTTTTCGTTGACAATGACCTCTCCGCTATTGTAATCGTTAGTTGGCTTCCTCTTTAAGCCTTATAGTTTTTTTAAAAGGAAAAAAAATACATTATTATGTTTTTGGGTGTTTTGGTTTTGAAAATGGTTTTTGAAATGGATTGATTATTTTAGTATATTTAAATTATTTCTTTTGATTGACAATAAAATATTATTAGTGAAATTTTTATATTTGCAATATTTTATGTGTTATAATATTATAATGGTACTTAGGCATTTTATTGGTTGTTACATGATAAACCAAATGTTGGGTGGTGTCATAATAAACTAGGATGGGTGGTTAAATTATATCTTCCAATGCATTTTGTATAGAATTCGGTCATATGGCTATTCCATTTATTGATATGTGTGGAAGTTGACTGTATGGTTATTCCATTTAAGTATGTTTTTGTCCCAAGTTACATTTATATGTTATATGTTCTTTATATGGGATTTATGGGAATATTTTGGTTACAAAAGGGTATTCAATGATCTTTTATTCAGTTAAGAGTATTTACTACTTTATAAAGGTTAAAATTATTACTTATGATAATGTATTATTGGTTTACTTGTTGTGTTGAAAAACTAATAGTTTTCTTTCTTTGTGTATCCCTTACTGAGCTTTTTATGCTCATCTCATGTTTTTTTAAATGTTTTTCAAAGGACTTAAAGATTAATAGGGTCAATGATGGCATCAAGTAAAATTAATGATGTCTAAAATATGGAACTATACACGACTCTTTTTATCATGACTTTTTATTTTATGAAAAATGGATACTGAGTTGAAGTGTCTACATGTAATATTCAAATTGTTATGTATATGTTAGGGCCTAATTATCAAAATCTCTAAACCTAAAAAGATACTCAAGGTGAATTATTCATTTAATTCAATATTATGTAATGTTTTAAGTCTTTTTTCTAATATATTCATTATTTCTTCCACTTTACATACCCTTACTGAGCATTATATCTCACCCTTATTAAGTTTCCTTTCCCCGAGTTATAAAGAAGAAATATTTGAATAATCATTCAAGGAATATATTTATTTATTTTTATTATGTATTAGTTTTTTATCTCCTATTTCATAATATATTATGGGTATCATGTATATAATTTGGATTTCTGTTACTTTTAAACTGATTGGTCCTTCATGATTTGATTCCTTGTAATCATTCCAAGGTAATAAATTAATACACAAACCTCGGGCATCTGGGGTCTGGGCGTTAAATTTTCATAGTCTCTTCTTGGGATGGTGTGATAATTATACAATTATTTGAGTTTTTCTATCCTACATTCACCCTCCAAATATCTCCTCATTTATCTTGTATTTTATTTTTCTAAGGAACAATGGAAGAGGTTGGTCGCTTTCCCAATAATGGTTTTTCATCAAACACTTTGGATTTTTCCTTATGACTAGATGAAATAGAAACCTCATATTATCATCACATATATTTTACAATTAATTTATGGAGATTATGAATTACCTATCATTGTAATTCTTTCTTCATTGAATATTTGGTAACCCTATTCTTAGTGTACCACCTTTGTGTTGACAGTATTCAAGGCTATAATTCCTATAGTGGTGTTCCACAAATGCTTTATGAACCTCTAAACAAATCCACAAAAATACCCATGTGGTAGTATTGAAGACATTAATTATTGTGTAATTCATGGTTGATCACCAAAATAATATCTTCATGCCAAATGGATTATTTTTTTCCTCTAAATGTCAGAAAGTAGAGGTGTACTGTTTCATTCTGTTCTTGAAGGAATTCAAAGGGGGGTCTTTAGTGTTTGATATGATTCTGTCTAGAATTTACTATGTGAAATGATTAGAATGGCTAGGCTAGGGATAGAAAATCACATAACTGGGTATTTATAGGCCTAGGGTAAGACACTAAAAAATTCAACATTGGACCATTTTATTCTCTTAATTCTTTGTGAATGCTAAGTCTAAATAATAATATTATTAGCATTAGTATTTACTTGACATATGCTAAACATGGGAATAAATTAATATTATTGTCTTAAATAGATAGAATAATATTTATTAAAATAATATTTAATATCTCTTTTTGTATAGGACTATTAAGCATGGTCTAACAATCCTTCTTAATATTTATTATGCCTTGAATATTAATTGTTTATTAAATTAATAAATCTCACTGTATTATTCACAAATAAAAAATAAATATTATATTTTCTATAATAGTGAATAAATATTTATTAAATTTTAGACTCACATATATATTATTTGAATTAATTTATGAATGAATATTTATTACAAACCAAACATGGATAATTATCAATTCACATATGAGAATAATATTTATTCAAATATGTTAAATTCATATAGAATTTAATTTATGTTTATAATATACTTAGTATGTGACCCTTTAGGCCTCTTTATTATTAGTATTAGGCAATATTTCTTGATGCCTAAGGTTGGAATATAACAACATTTCAACGAACCAATAAACAAAGAAGATACATTCTAGGATGATAATAACCACATATGAATGCACATTGTGTAATATAAACACTTTTTATTGATATATAAAATTAAGAATATTTCATGGTGGTGACATTATCATATATTCCCAATGTATATTTCATTAAATTTCAAAAAATGAACTTGCCGATAGATTTTCATGGAAATAGAATTAATCAAGGAGCTATATTCCCATCAAGGATCCTATGATATCAACTTATGTTAAAAGATTAATAGGGAAAACCCCTTTTCACATTATTCATTAATGTAATATTAGTCATGATCCACCCAACATACCAAACATAACCCAGAATATATTTATTGGACTCAATGGATCACCTTATTACTTTTATTTGTGAAAGAGAAACTAAAACATAGAGAAATATATCACCAAGAGTCAAGAATATAAATGTATTTGAAAATTATAGGAAAAAAGTGGTGTACCTAAAACACACAAACTTCAAAATCATTAACCTTTATTTCAAAAGGACTTTTCATGATGAAAATCAGGTGGATAAGAAAAATCATCCTACATCAAAGGGGAATACACCAGCTAATAGACCCAAGAATATTTTCGGAAGACTCCCAAACGTTTAAAGGGATATATGTTTTATACAATTACTTCACATGAACCATAATTATTTTGTTAGCTCCCATTTTAGTGAATATTCCACAATACCCACTTTTAATAAAATCACATAAAGATTTTATGCAAAAATTCACAAATCCTTTTGAATCCTTCAAAAACTACTTTTGGATGTGATTTCATCAAAACACTCTTTATGTTGAAACAAACACTTTTTCCAAAAGTTAATCCTTATCCAAGGGCCTAACGTTGTTACATTTCAGGCCATTTTAGTGTAAAACAAATATGAAATTCCTATTTCATAAATGTTAGTAAATATTACCCTCTATAAAATCTTATGTCTTACTCAAGATACTAAGGAGTCTGGTGAGATATCCATCATATATACTCATATCTCTATATGAACATTTCCACCACAATATGTATCATATATATTGTATGTATGCCTATATAATCCCTTTTTCCAAGTCATCCGAAAACCACTATACATGGAATATGTTAATCAATATCCATCTCATCATTTCTTGATTCACCATAAAAGACTAACCATTTAGATTAATATATCACATGTCATTTAGGTATATAATTAGAACATCACATGTCACTTATATAAGTATTTTGTCACCTCATATGTGAAGAAACAAAATATGGAAATGCATTTACTTAGATTAATTCAATCAAGGTTGTGATGCCATCTTAATTATACAAGTGGACTAATATCATGTTGACTATGTGATAACTGATGAAATGTTTATAAAAATACCAAACTACCCCTTGATTAGTTGTGTCAACATGTAAACATGAATAATTAAGGTATTGAAGTATAACGGTTTCCATGCTTGGTATCTGAACAACCTCAGTTAAAAAGGATTGATAATAATGATGCATCCCTATATATATTGATGAATATATAAAATTCCATGTGATATGCATTATCAAATCAAACCAAGTGATAAGAAACCACTTATTACCCCAAAATTCTATTCCTCATACACCAAATACAACTCTTTTTAATGAATAAAATAATATATTGATGTTTACCTTTACTTATCATCACAATCTATAATACTTTGTGATGATCATCATCTAAGGATAACTTAATGTTGTACTTTTACGAGATTTTCTTATTTGACCCTTCATATTAAATAAATTGTATCACACATAAATGAATGATAAAAAATATTTACCTTACTATAATAATATGATTCATTTAAAACATTATATAAATATCTCATGATTATTATACCTAGATACTCAAGATGATCTTCATTCTTCTATTGTGATAACAATTACATCAATTGAAATTTTACATTATCCTCAAAAGTAATCTTACAAATCAATACAGCATCCCTCTCAATGATCACTCATAAAAGATTATATTTTCAAATAATGTGTTTAGTTTTTTTGTGATATTGGGGTTCCTTAGACAGAGAAATATCCCCATTATTTCCAAAATATAGCTAAATTTATCCCTCAGTGCTCAGAACCAACACATGTTTAGAAATTAACTTCTTGATTCAAACAAATTCCTTCACTGGATTTGATGAAGTGATATAGTTTTCTTCTATTGTAGAGTATGTTATGGAAATTTGATTGAAACTCTTGTAACTAATAAATATACCTTTTAGAAAAAAAATCTATATTTATATTTCTTATCATATTTGTTGGATTGAAATCTAGAATATTTGTAATCTTTTACACAAATATAATCCTCACTTATAAATACCAAGAACAAACCCTTAGTCCTTCTTAGGTACTTTATAATATTATTCATAGTAATTTAGATACTTTCACAAGGATTTTATTGGTATCTAATAGTTATTATCAATAAATATGGGACATCAGGTCAAGTACACAACTTAAAATTCAGGATAGATCTTATAGAGAATGCATAAGGAAAAGTATCCATCATTTCTACATCTTTATAAGGATCACAGATCTTCACATGATTCGTAATATGAAATTATTATAATGACCCCTTCTTAGAGTTCTCCATACTAAAACACATTATCACATTCTAAATATATGTGTTAGGACTCAGTTCAAGTGACCTCTTAGATTTATCTGTAAAGATCTTCATACTGTGTATTTAGGAATCTTCACCAATGTATTTCATTGAGAAAAATTTATCCAGCCAAAAATTCACTGGGTGATGTTCTAGGAAATAATTTTAATAAGATATATTTCAGGTATATATAATATCAGAAATAATATAACACACCCACTATCCTCTTTATACACATAGGAACCATTTTTTTCCTTATGAAACCAAACTCTTTGATTACATCATCAAACTAAATATTACAACTCTGAGAAGCCTGCTTCTGTCCATAAATAGAATAGTGTAACCAGAAAACTGTAGGAGACACTATTGGAACTTTGAAACCATTGGGCCATATAATATAAACATCCTTAAACAAATTTTAATTAAGTAAATTAGTTTTTACATCCATTTGATATATCTCACAATCATAATAAGCAGTTATAGAAATCATTGTAACACCACAAGATTTTGTGAATTATTTTTTTGAATTAATTTATTCATTTTGATATTTTTTGTTTCAAACAACACTTAAAATTGTCTATTTTATATTTTTGGATTATTTTTAGTAAATCAACTATAAATGTTATATTTCATTACATGGGACACCAATGTTGGCTTATGTTACATGCAAAAAATGTTTTTCTCATTGTCTTGCATAACACGCATAATTGAGTGTCACTAAAAAATAATATATTTTTATAATATATATAATAATATATAACCTATAAATTAAATAATATTTCGTAAATATTATTATCTAACTTATTTAAACATATTTTTTTCAAAAAATATAAAATTAACTAATTGTTTTCAAATGGATATAACAACCAAATTGAATATAAAGCATGTATTTTTATAGAAAACTATTAATTTTCTTAAAAATTTATTTCCATCCTAAATAATTTAATTATTTTAAGTGATTAATTGATATTATATATTCAATAAAAAAATTATAATCATTAAATAGATTTTAGAGACATAATATAAGAAAACGCCAATTTTATGCTTAAAAGCCTATATTTTTTTAAATGTAGTTTTAACGCCTCTTAATGAATAACCAATTTTAAATCCATTCTTTTGAAATTTTATATATTTAATATGTAAAAATAAACATCATATTTTCAATCTATACATATAAATTAGGTTAGGAATATTTTTTTAATTTTCTATAAGGTTTTATTTTTATTTAATAGTTACAAAAACAAAATTTTAATTCCAAACTTATTTTTAATATAAATAATTGTTAGGGATAAATTATATTTAAAATTTATTTAAAATATTAGTTAGATAATATTTTTATCAATAAATCCAATAAAGGTCATTTTAATCAATTTCAACTTGAATTTTACTGTAAAAACATATCAAACGTTTGAACATTTTTACATTAAAATCCCACATTATTGACCCAACTACGAGATTATCATTAAATTAATTTTTTCCACTTAAGCGATGGAAATTTTGAAAAATGGATTACACATTTCAAATAATAATAATTTATAATTTCTAATAAGTTCAACTTATTATTCGTTAAAAAATATTAGTGATGTAATTAAAAATTAATTTCAACAATTAAGGTTAAATTAATCTTAACTGAGGACTAAACCTTGAATTTAAGACACAAAAATACATATAAACTTTTCCTGAAGAAATTATTTGCTTGTATTTTGATCTTATAATCCCTTTTCAAAACCTTGAACCATTATTTTTCAACTTTTAATAAAAAAAATTGGTGGTGTTCCTATACTTCAAAATAATGCAAAAGATTCCACCCCTCCTCCTTTATAAAAGGCCTCATTCACTTCCACTTTCTCACACCTCTCAAGCCCCTTAGGTTTTTCCAAACTCTTCCCAAATATCTCCCCAATATCCTTTCCTTATACCATGAAGCCTTCCCTTGGAAAGAATGAAATATATGGAAGCCTTTTGGCCCAAACCAAAAGAAGTTACCCGATTAAGAGTTAACACCCTCCCTCAAACTCCTTTCATTTATTTTCTTTATTCACTCCCTCAAACCTTTCTATTACATGATAATATAAAAAAACCAATATCCTCAATAAACTAGTATTTTTTTATGATAATTTTTTTACCTTAACATACACAAACATTCATCTAATGGGTGATGAACATAAATTTTACGTGTAGGTGGACTGCCACCTCGCTAAACGATGATTGTTCAATTCTTATTTACTGCCTCTCATGGTGGCCATTTTGATGGAAAAAGAATTTTATATATGTTATATATAATATTTATTATGTATTTAACCATATTTAATTATTTTAAAACACACATCTTTATACTTTTCATTTTCTGTTATTATGATAATTTTGTTTGAGGAAGTGCAGAGTATCACCCACTCAAAGTGATGTGATTCATTCATACACTACATGGAATGTATTAAGGATGGATTTAATGAATTTATATGATACATATTATATAATAAATCAAATATAATACTGATATAAATATACATATTTATACATATTATGTCTTTTACATTCTTTCCTTCAACACGAAAATTAAACAAAAAATATTGTTCATGTATATACACAGCTTGTCATCTCCAGGAACAGTGTATTTTGTTTCATAATTATATATTATATATATTATTATAATACATATATAATTAATATACGTGATATTTATATCATTTTTTACCTTTTTAAATCATGATATAAGTATAAGGACCAATGATACAACAAATTAAGACGCATGTGAAGAACAAAGTGAATATTATCTGATGTGAAAACATAACATAGGATGGTTAACAAGTATGTAATATAAGGTTATAATAAAACAATATATGGTATAAAATATAAGAATAAGTTTCTTTAAAATATTTATAATAACATTGTATTTATTATTCTGTTTTTTTAATGAGTACAATGAGAGTCAAGACACAAGGCAAGGGGATTTCATCTCACATTTTATTTCGGTGGAATACCTGCTATGTTATCCATGAATTCATTTGGTGTGGTGTATGTACTAACCATTATTGATTTATATGTATCTTATATATAAATTTATGGGTACTCAAATGTTTATTTTATAATATTTTTTTCATGGGTTGATTGTTTCAAAAGTTACCTAATTGGTAAAACGGTTTTGTCTCAATTTGCCTTCATTGAGACTCATGTTTTGTTATGAACCGAAATTATTTTTTTAAAGTTAATGTACTTAAATATTAAATTTTATATCATGAATATTCTTATTTTATTTATATTTTAATCTTCACTTAATTTCCTCTTCTTACATTGAGAGTATGATCCCAAGTAATAAAGTGGTATGAAACAATTTCATCAATTTTTGAGATTGTTAATGATTATGTGTATTTGATTAAATCTTATGATCCATATCTCAATAATATTTGAGATTTTACTAATACTATATTTATTTATGATATACTCATGTCTTAGTACCATTTTTATACTCATTATCACTTAATATTATGTTTTTATGTAAAATTTGTTCATCTCTCTATTCGGTCAGAAATCTATTGTATTCAAATACTATTTTCTAAAAATTGTTTTCAAAAATGTTTTCAAAGGATAATTGACTATAATTTTCAAGGAAAAAGTGATTTCAAAAATATTTTATTTATTTCAAATAATACTTTATATGTTTTGAAACTATTTTCAATGAAAATGTTTTTCAAAAAGTTTTATGTTATAAAAATCGTTTTTCAAGGAAAAAGAGATATTTTCCACAAAAAATATTTTTAAAAGATCTTTCAAAATTATTTACCATATAATATAACATATAATGGTGTAAATAACGCCTTTATAGGGTTATGATTCAATGTTACCATTCATATTCATTCTATTAATGGTTTTCATTTTTATGGCATGGTGTTGATGAAACCTGTTTCTCTTTCACCTGATATTTGCTTTTGAATCCTGCTTCTTTTCACGAGTTATGAATTCATGAAGTGATTACAAAACCTATATCCTTTAAAAGGTTATGATTTGATGAAACATTAACGGTCCCCATTTCATTTCATGGGTTATTATTTGATGTTTATGAAATCTATCTTTTCTTTGGATTCATGATATGATGAATGTTTTGTTAAATTAGGACACATGTAAGAATGATTTTATTATGAGATGGGTGGGACCTATATCTCCATTCCATTCATTGGGTAATGATAATTTTTATATGAGAATAAGTGATACATGGGTTATATACCAAGCCCAAAAACAATAAGATCCCAGGGTTTTAGAAAAAACCTAAAGGAAAGAGGCTATAAGAGTTGTATCCCATGCATAAAAACAAGAAGGTACATGGGTTGTATCCCAAGCCTAAAATAAATAAGTTACACAGGTTCAAGACCAAGACTAAAAACAAGACATTATATGGTTTCTAGCCCAATCCTAAAATAAAGCAGGTTCACATGTTTTTATCCCAAGCCTGAAGTAGTCACATGATTCGTAGCCCAATCCTAACCTATTATAAAGATCATGGTAGGTATCCTTGATATAAAAGTTTATATTCTTACATGTATTCCACAAATCCTATTTCTTACTCCTTATTTACAATTTCATTGCTCAAGATGTGTGTTTCATTATGATTCATGTCTTATGAACTACCATGATTTATCATGTAACTCATGTTTATGATCTTTGTTATGTAGGGTATGACCTTATAATGTTACGATCACATTATCATTCCCCTATGTTCTTATTATACTTATTAATTTTATTTATTTACCATTACTAATAATCTAATCTCACCCCTTTCTAATGTTTCCTTTCTCTAGGTTGTGAAGAATGTTTTTAGGTAGATGTAATAAAGGTGTATATTATTATGGGATATGTTGAAGATCTTACACTAGGATATAAGATTTTGTTTCCAATTTTCAAAAGACACTAAACTATTATAGTCCCTGGGCATCTATTTTTTCAATGTACAAAATATTTATCTAAAATGATGTATTATCCTTGTATATTAAGTTAGGTTCGCTAATGTGTCCTTGAAATTCATGATTTTTTCACATCATTTATTATGTTTTCCTTGATTTAATTAATCAATATTTCATTTTTTGTTTAATATTTTCACATTTTTATTTTTATGATAAAATTTACTATTTAATTTTTATTATAATTATTTTTTTATTTTTAAGTATTAAATTTTTAGTTTTATTCTAATTAATTATTTTGTCCTTTATTTTATTCTTTAATATTATTTTCTTCATTTTATAACAACTTTAAAAAAATTCTTAATTTATAAATTAATATATTTATTCTAATTTTATTCACTTAATATTTAATTTATGTTTTTATCTTTTTTTATTCTTAATTTATAATAACATTAATTTTAATTACTTATATTAAAATAAATAATTTAACTCTTTTAACTATAATATTTATCTGTGTATTTGTTAATTTTATTCAGTTATTAATTTATGTTTAATATTCTAATTATTTTCTCCTCGTTTTTAATTAATTCAATTATTTTATGTCTATAATAATTAAATTCATAATAAAAATAATTTTTTATTAATTTTTTTGTATTTTTTATGGTATAATTTTTTTTATGTTAATTAAGTCATCTTCAATAAAGTGATACTATTGAGGGAACCCAACATTGCATCAATGTTTCCAAAATGTTCCATAGTCGTCAGACACCATTGAAAAAGGGTGACTCATTTTGTACTTTGACATTTTTTTGGATTCAATATCCTGTATCTATCTCAACCATGACTGAATGAGTCACTGATATTGGTGTCCTTTGTCTCACCATTCTCTATAGCATCTGTCGCACTAACAGCACCATCTCTACACTCACCGACACTATTTCTCATCTCTGTTGTCTCAATGTTCCTCATGCCTCACTGACACCCTCCCTTTCCTCACCTCCACTTCCAAATAGTATGTCACTAGTGAGCCACTATCACACTGTTATTCTGTCTGTCTCACCGGTACCTCCTCACGAGCCATCGTTGCTAAAAAATTTCTCACTACCAACATATGATTCTGATGGTTACTCTGCAAATTCCCATGGGATCCAACACACTGCCACGTCTATCTTTAACAAGCCAATTCCATCCCCATAACTCATAACACCCTGCTAAATATTTCACATCACTCTTTATAAGAGTTTCTAGACTGAATCGAAGCCGCAGTCACCGATGAACCAAATCCCAAATAAAATTCTACTTAGATTTGATGAATATGAGCTCGAATCAGTAACCACCATGGCACCGATACGATTATGCCTATGAAAACCAAGGATTCACCATTAGATCTTAAATGAGATCTGAAACCTAAGATGCTACAAGCCTAGGAGTCACCTATAGTCACATTGAATAGAATGACTAGCTGCAGTGAAGGTGAATATGTGGAATTTCAACACACTGTGTTGGTCTCGTAGGAGGAACCGGTGTTGAAGGAGTTTCTGCCCAAGAAGTTGCACTACCAGGATGAAGAAGGTGTCGTTGTTGTTGATGGTAGCTGAGTCGGAGTCATGCCTTAGTGAAGGAGGAGGAGCTGAGTTGAGCTCATTCAAACATTATGGAAGAAGCTCACATTCCCCTTCGGTGATGGCCCATTGATAGGAAGTTTAAAAAATATTGATAAATAAATTAAATAAAAAATAAACTAAACAAATTAATAAATACATTAAATAATAAATTATAATTATATTTCAAGTAAAATTAATATTAATTAAATTAAACTTTTTATTTGAATAAAATAATTATTAAGGAAAAATATATAATAATTATAAATGATTACAAATTAATAAGCTTAATAGTAAAAATTTTGTATAAAAAATAAATTATCTAAATAAATAAATAATTTAATAAAATGATTAATAATAATAAATTAAAGTCCTTAATAAATTAATTAGTTTTAAATACTAATTTAATAAAAATCAATAAAATAAATTAATTAATCATTAAATTAATAAAATAAATAAAACTTATTATATTTAATAACAATATTAAAATATTGAGTTTAATAATTAACTAATTTAGTGCTTAATAGATAATAATAGTTTTTAATAAAATAAAATAAATAAAATAAAATAATATATTAAATTATTTATTAATAATAACAAGTAAACTATAAATAATTTTAAATAGAAATTTAACATTAATCTAAAAATAATAATAATTAATTTTATAAGTAATTTTACATTACGTTAAAAATTGTATTAAACATTCTTTGTTTTCTTTTGTAGATGCATTCACAAGACAAAATATCATCTTGGGGAATCCTAACAACTGTTGGGAGTTCGTTACAAGGGATAAATTAAAGTCACAAAGCCTGTAGAAGAAAAAGACATGTGTGTAGTGAAAAAGAGAAGGACTTATGTGTGTCAGCAGAGGCATGTGGTGACTTATTGAAGATGATGGAGAACTATAAATTTATAGTAGAATCATGGAATTCAAGAGATCATTCAAATTTGATTCCTCAGACACATTACATTTTCATGATATCCAGAGAGTAGGAGCACTTCCATGAGACCTTTCAGAGCACAAATTGAGATTTACAAAGTAGGAATAAAGTAACAACTCAAGTACAGAGAGGGGATATTATTCTTCATACATTTTCAATTTCTTACTTTGGAATTTTATTTTTTAAATATTGGTAATCAATATAATCATATGATAAAACTCTTGGCTAGGGATTTTGATTTCAACTACTTTTTCATTTAGATTTCTTTACTAAATTATTTTTATGAAATCATAATGAATTAGTGAGATTGATTCAGATTATCATAATAATTGTTCACACATTAATTCGTTAAAATTAAAAACATCAAGATCAATCATATATATTGATCTTGAATTCATTCATAGATGGGTTTAATGTTATTAACAATAGAATTTTATGGTCAGTTTTATTCTAATTTATTTCTTTATAAAATTGCTTAGCAGTTGATAAATCTTGGAGTGGTGAACTCCAAGATATATTCTTATTTTTGATCTATCTCTTGGAGAGGTAGGTTTCTAAATCATTTTATTTAGTTTTATTCAATAAAAATTTGTGAAGAATTCAAGTTTTTAACCAGTAGTTTAGAATTCTCGAGTAGTATTCCCGTATGTTGTTTCCCAATCCTCGTTTATGTGTTTTAGTTCACAACTATTTCAATAGTTTCATCATTTTTCTAGTTTAAAACCTTGTTATCATTAAAAAAATATTTTTTCTAATACTTTTTTCAGAAAAAATACTCCTGACATAAAAAAAGTTAAAATTTAAAAAAATTCACCCAATGCGGACAAAAGTGCGTTCTTTTGAAAAGAAATTTGGTTTCACTACATTCCCTATGGGTTCAACACTACTTTCTACTAAAATATAGTTAGTAAAAAATTAAAAAAAATAAAAAAATACTTTGACATAGTTTCAATGAATATTGGATCAAGATATTTTCACCATTGCTGATGAAGGATTGCAGCAACCAATTTTCAATTCTAACAAACTTTTAGAAAAATTCACATAAAAACCCAAAAAAATTGATAATTGAAAACTTCTTCAAAAACAATGGTGTGATTTACTGTCAGTGTTTCTTAATTTTTTCTTTTTTAGTTCTGCATAACTATTTTTTCTTCTTTCACTATACTTTTACTACATGTTTCTCTCCCTTTTAGTACTTTTTTAAAAAAAATTTACTTATCGTATGAGCACAATGTATTACACTATTAAACTAGATTTTTTAAACCCTAAAATATAAAATCATTTATCTTCTCTTAAAATGAAAAAAAATTGAAATGGAAAATTTAGATAATTGGGTTCATGCACCTAGTAATTAACAACACCATTCGCCTAAACTCTTAGATGACATTTAGAGTCCTAGGATGAGGGAGTTCCAACTCCCTCAAGAATCAAGTAACCCGTATTTAATTAGGCTACATCCAAGATCCAGAAACTATGAACTCAAATATTCCCACATTTCTCCACTTCCTACTTTCAATGTTCTCTCAAATGTGGACTCTCTAGCCTTCATTAGAGACTTTTATAATATAGTGCATTAACTTACACATCTATTACTCTTGGAAAATGAACATAGAATGTGAGTATTTCACATTTTCCTTAAAGTCAATGCTATAAATTGGTTATTGAGTCTATAAGAGAATATATTTTAAAACTAGGACCAAGTCTATAATTATTTCATCATGAAATATTATACCATAAGACTTAAAGGAGAATTGAGAACCAAAATAAAATGTTTTTTCTAAGAGGATGGATAAGCCTTTCATGGGGATTGAGATAGATTTAGGGACCTTCTTAGGAAGTGTCCCAATCATCAAATCTAATCCCACTTTTTCATGGATACCTTCTATGAAGGGATTTCCTCCTCAGGTCAAAACTGTATTGACGAAGCTGCCTGGGGAAACATGAATGATAAAACTGATGAAGAGTTAAGACAAGTTTTTTACAACCTTGATTTTAACACTAAATATAAAAATTCAAGAAGTAAGAGAGTGAACAGAAATCCAAATACTATTTTTGAAAACCAGAATTGATACTCAATCCCAACTTACTGAAATCACCAATCAACTTCAAACATTAATGAACTAGAATTCAAAAAAACTATAAACCAAGTTGGCTTTAAAAAGAAAAACCTATCTCTTATGGAACAATGTTCTTAGTGTGGAATGTTTGAGCATACTGATAATTTTTTCCCAAACATTGATTTGTCTCCCCAATGAGAAAACTCAAATTTTGTTATCTATGGTCCTTGGATGACAACCAAGGATGGACCTTTTTCAAATAATTACAACCAATTCTATAGTAACCATCATAATCTGTCATGGAAAGACCAAGAAATGATTAAGAAACCCTCTACCCCTACTGATCAAAACCAATCTAGACAAAACTATCAAAACCATGAGATAAAAGAATCTTCAAATTCAAAAGTAAATTATGATTTAAAAGTGTCCTCTAAATTGGATAAAATTTTAAATATAATGGACTCTTGGGAGGAAATATTCATGAATCAACTGAATAAACATAAAACCCAATATTATTCTAATAAAATTAAAAATAATGTTAGAATAAAAAACATAGAAACTCAGTTGGGTTAGCTAGATAGAAAATTAACTTCTAAGGATAAAGTAAGGATTCCTAGTAAATCTAAACTTAACCCAAGATAGAATGTTATGGTTGTTGTAACTATAAGTGGTACTAATACTCAATCTATAGCTGAAAAGGACTTTGAAAAGCCCAAAACTGGAAAACTCAAAGATTCTAGAAACACAAATATGACTTTACCCAATCTGGAAAACAATAGAAAAGTGATGAAAATGAAAAAAAATATTAATTTTCAATATTAAACACAAGTTGAATATTTTTTATGAAAATAATAAGAATAAGGGTTACAAAAAGGCTTTTTAATAAATGAGGGACATTCCTACCATTATATGAAATTGTTTCCCACCCATCCATTTCCCAAAACAACTCAATCCCACAAGTGATACCAAGGCTAAAATTATTCAGTTCCTTGGGCTCTTGACTAAGATCCAAGTGAAAATCACATTCATCCAATCCTTTATTCAAATTCCATCACACATGAAATAACTTTGAAAATTTATTTCTAACAATAATACTCTAGAATCATTTACCACATACAACCTCACTGAAGAGTGTTAAGTTGTGATCCAGTAGAGAATACCACCCAAAATTTATGAACCTTGTAGTTTTTTCATACCTTGTACCTTAATAAATTATTGTCAGCTCAAATACCTATGTGAATTAGGTGCTAGAATCAACCTTAAACCATACTCACTATTTAAATAGTTGAGATTTGTTTATTTTCAACCCACCACAGTCGTCTTACAATTGGCTGACTATTCATTCACTCATCATGTAGGTATAATATATGACCTACTAGTTTGAGTTGGGAAACTTTTTCTACCTACTGAAATCAAAGTCTTATACATGGAGTGTGACCAAGAGGTGACCGTCATCTTGGGTATGAAATTCTTGGCCACTGGTGGACCTTTCATTGATGTATCTAAGTGTTAGTTAATTTTTATGATTTGAGAGAAACAAGAATAAGTAAATGTCTTTAAAAATATCAAGTGACCAACATTTTTTAAAAACTATTCTATGATAGTGTTCCAAGAAGATGGATATTCATTTGAAAATTTTGATTAATCTGAAAATTATTCATTAACTGATGAAATAAACATGGGAGATAAAAAAGACCTTTCATATTCTGATCAATAGAATAAAACTAAAAATTTATAAAATTTTCTAGAACTGAACAACTATTCAGTTCTTTCATCTTCTAAATATTTTCCATCAATTTCTGAAAATAAAGACTTCTCGAGTGAACTCAAAGTTGTTTCTGCTAATAATAAAGATTCTAAAATTTTTGATAAATTATAGAGATATCTGATGGAACAACTTCAATCTTATGCTTTACTAAATTTTAGAAATTAGGAACTAGAATTCATTGAGAGTGAGTGTGTCACGACTCGTCCCCTAGGGCACCTTCCATGACTACCCCATGCCCACTTTCCATAGGCCAGGGGTTGGTGACTAGCACCAAAAGGCGTATTCCCTAAAACTGGGAAGGCATTGCCTTTATATCCTGTAACACACTCAACCAAGCACACAACAAGATACAAACACAAGTAAACTGTATAGTAAAAAGAGTGTGTACAGTAAGTAAAAGTGGCCAAAATACAAGTCCAACTGGAAAGTACAAGAAAACTGGAAAGTACAAGTAAACTGAATAGCTCCTGTGAACACCCGCTAAGGATCTTACCTGATGGGTAGAAATAGCTCTCGAATGGTTGTCATTGCGGTATGCCTCGTCTATGGTCCACCTCCGAGCTACCTCTAGTACTGGTACACTCATCCTCAGTCAGCATTGTCCATCGTCTACACCAAACACAACAAGGTGTGGGCATAGCCCGTGTAGGGGTTAGTATAACAATACTTAGTAGGGACCTTGAGACCCTCAAAGGTCTCACAAAATACAAAAATAAAAAACAACAAAGCATGAAAACAACTCCAAAACCTAATTAGGTATATGCCGATACATATACCTATGTTATCAAGTATACCCATCCCATTCATGAGGAAACTCAAGACCGAAATACATAGCTAAAGTACAACTGTTCCAGGAAGGAAATAGTACCATGAAGGTAACACCACATTGGTAAGTACCACAAAGGTAATTCCACACAAAAGAATACCACAATGGTATCACCACGATGGTAAGTACCATGAAGGTACCCCCACAAGGGTAAGTACCACTTAGGTATCGCCATATAGAAGAATGCCACAAGGGTATCACTACAAAGGTAAGTACCACAAAGGTACGCCACATAGAAGATTACCACAAAGGTAAAGACTCATTTCACACCAGGTATAACATTGGTACGATAGTAAAGATGATTAGATGTAACTACTGAATCATATTTCTCTGTTAAGAGGCAGAACAATGTAGGATCCTAAATCATTAGAACCGCGTAGGATCCTAGATCAACAAACACACATAGGATCCTAGTACAGAAGACCCACGTCGGATCATAGAGTAGTCCCACATGGATCCCTTGACCAGATCCAAGAGGGATACTGGAACATAGACACACGTAGGATTCCAAAACACATACCCACATAGGATCCCTTTCTCATGTTACAGCCAGCCACGGGGTTCCCGCACTAAGCTCACTTGATTCTAGGAGGATCTGATCCTCAATCCACAGGTTGATACTCCAACTGCCATGATGTCCCACAAAAAGTATCCCAAAGGACCACCACATAATAGGGGTCTCAACACAACAGACAGTGTGTCAATTAGACACCCGGTCTGTAAGTTATTGGCCTTTTAGTCCTGAGGGCCCGGTTGGATTCGTGTTAGATCCAACTCGGATGTACCCCATCATTATAAAAAAATCATGTGGGTTATATTAAAAGGACAGTCTCAATCCAAGGTTTCTATTTCCATAGACGGTTCGTCAAACGGACTCTCATTACTCAAGATATGGTCGAAAGAGTAAAAAAGGGTCGAAACTGGTCTGCGTCCGGTCCGACCCAGTCGGACTGGCCCACAGGTTGTTCTGCTCAGCTCGCGGCTGGCCGGACGGCCAGCCCTCCTCCATGCGGTACGGTCGTGTGCCACACCATCACCGGCATCTGGCATCAATCCAGTCGCCCGCCAATCACCGTTGCGGTCTTGCATTGCAGCCCCTGAACATCGGGCGGCGCGGACGCGAGCCACCACCACCGTCATGTGGAAGGCTATGCGTCGAACACCATCCTCACTCCTCCACGGCCGATGGGCCGTGGACCCTCTCTGGTGACGCAGTTGTGCTACCTCCGTCTTCAAGGTCTTTTGGAGTGCCGGTCGCTACTCCTGATCCCCACCGGTGCTAATCGTCAGCGACGTTCCTCGGGTCACCGGGCGCTCCCCAGTTGCCCTTTCATCATTCTGTAGACTTCCTCACTCATCCTTGGATGTTTCCATAGATTTAAAACCTCCACAATTCACAAAGGTTGCGGAGAGGTTGGGTCATGTTCGTTTGTCCCCCAACCTCCAGGTTAGAAATGTAACAAGAAGATTATTTGTTCTTGAATCATGAAGAATTCCAAGAACGGTTAAAGGGTATTCAAAATAACAAATCCAACCTTGTCATTCGTTGGAGGAGTCAAGAGGTTGAAGATGAATTTTTCAACGAATGTCGGTGTTCGCTGCTTCCACAAAGCGCTTTCGATCTGGGCTTGGGGTCGTTTCCTCATTCTTCATTAGAGAGGAAAATTTCTTCATTGGAGAGAATGTTTCTCTATAATTCTTCCAAGCTCCTTTTCCAACAAAATCCTCTTACCCAACAAAAAATGAAGAGCCCACTTATTAAAAATAGATCTAACAATTAATTAAAGTTGTCAAATTTAATTAATTATAGTTTGATCAATTTATTAATTAGAGATTCGAGAGGTTTTCCCCCATTAAGATGGGTTAGGGTGGTCCCCACCACCAAGAATTTAAATTGGTGGTTTTCTAGCTCGGGTGGTCTCCCCTCCATGATTTAAAAAGAGAGGTTATAAAAATAAAATAAAAGATGTTCTTTATTTTAATTTTATTTCCAAAAAAAAACATGAAAAATAACTTGCACCCTTAACCTACTGTGGTTGAGGTGAAGGTCTCTTTAAGAGAATAACGGCGTAGCGATTTCAACGGTGTCCTTGGATTTCAATTCTGAGCACTGGTTCAAAATTTTAAAAAAAACCCCTCTCACACTCTTACTGAACGTACTTAGAAAAAGTTCAGAAATTCATTCTGGGAACACCAGGCCTCAGAATCACACAGTGTCAATTTTTGTAGACTCAAAAAATTTCCATATAAATAAAAAAATACATGGAATTCTCAGGTCTTTACAGAGTGGTCCACTTTGGATAACAGTGATGAAAATCTTAATCCGGATTATGAAATTCAATATCTTTCAACATTTCAAACATATTAGAAAAAATATGATGAAGATGTTATACCTCCTAGGCCCAATGGTCTTCCATCAAGTGAAAAAACATTCACCCTTGAACTAAAATTCCTATGGATCCAGACCACAATCCTAAAATAGATGGTCAAAAAAGATTAAATCCCAACTTGAAAGAGGTTGTGAGAGATAAATTAATCAAATTGATGGACCCCGGTATCATTTATCATATCTAATATAGTAATTGGGTCAGTTCTTCCCAAGTAGTCACTAATAATGGATGTTTCACTTTTTTCACTAATGAAAACAATGAAGAAATTAAGGTTTGGAAAGCCAACAAATGGAGAGTCTAAATAGAATAATGGAAGATCAATTCAGTCACTAGGAAGGATCATTTTCCAATGCCCTTCCTTGATCAAATTATTGAGAGTCTTTCTATGTATGAATTATTCTATTTTCTAGATGGGTATTCTGGTTATATTCATTTTCCAGTTTCTCCAAAGGATCAACAGAAAACTATCATTACATGCCCATTTGGGAAATTTTCCTACGAGCAGATGCCATTTGGGTTATGTGAATCCCCTACTACCATTCAAAATTGAATGGTGGTTATCTTTTCTGACATGATTTAAAGTATTATAGAGGTTTTCATGGATGACTTTTTTATATTTGGTAGCACATTTGATACTTGTATTTCAAATGTGGAGTTAGTGTTAGAGATATGCATGAAGACGAACCTTGCTCTTAAATAAGAAAAATTACAATTCATGGTCACTGAGGGGATAGTTCAAGGATTTAATGTTTCCAATAAGGTTCTAGAAGTATAAACATCCAAGATAGAAGTAACTCAAGAACTTACACTTTATGAGAATGTTATGGATGTTTGGAGGTTCTTACGGCATGCCAGTTTTTACTGGATATTTATTAAAGACTTCTCTAAAATCAAAATGCTTTTATGTTCTTTATTGGATAAGGATGCACCCTTTTTGTTTGATCAAAACTATATTGATTCATTTAATTTTTTAAAAGAAAAAATCTCTACATTTCCTATCATATTTTCACCATATTGGAAGATCCCTTTTGAATTATTGTCTGATACTAGTGATATAGTTGTTTGATTTATCCTAGGATAGAAGAGATATAAGAAAATTCATGGGGTTTACTATTCTAGAAGGTTCATAGACGAGGCTCAAAGTAATTATACCACTAATGAGAATGATTTTTTGGTTGTTTTTTCTGTTCTTCATAAGTTTAGGCAGTATCTATTAGGGTCAAAAGTCATCATCTTCACTGACCATTATTCCTTAAAAAACTTATTTTCTAAGAAAGAGGCTAAACCTAGGATGATTTGATGGATTCTATTGTTATAATATTTTTACTTATTAATTATAGATAATAAGGTTCCTGAGAACTTAGTTGAAGACCATCTTTCTAGGCTCCCTTATACACAATGTGAAGATCCAAGGGAGTTAAACTTCTCATTGTCTCAGTAAGGTAGTCTTCTTGGTTTTCTAATTTTTCCAATTTTCTAGAATCACGGGTTATTCCAAAATATTTTTCAAATAAAAAAATGAATAAATTCATTTAAGAACTTAAGTATTACCTTTCGGATGATCCTTTTCTATTTAGGAGATGCGTTGATGTAATTATGAGAAGGTGTGTGATAGAGGAAGAAATGGGGACAATTATGGAGACTTTTCACTCCTCACCTTGGAGAGGGCATCATGGTGGGGAAAGGAAAGTCCAAAAAGTCCTTCAATATGGTTTTTATTGGACAACCTTATTCAAATATGCTACGATCTATGTGTTAGGATGTGATATATGTCAAAGGTTGGGAAATGTTGGGAGGAAGCATGACTTACCCTAGAAAGGTATCTTAGAAGTTTAAATTTTTGATGATTGGGTTTTAGATTTAATGGGATCATTTCCCTAATCTTAGGGAAATGAATACATTATGGTAGTTGTTGATTATGTTTCTAAGTGGGTTGAGCCAGTAGATCTGCCCAATATTCAGGCTCAAAGTATTATAAAAATTGTTAAAAAGAATATCTTCTCAATATTTGGTGTACAAAAATACTTTATAACTGATAATTTAACACACTTGAAAAACTGAAAGTTTAAGGCTTTGATGGAAAAATATAGATTCTCCAATATGAATGGTACTTCCTACCATCCATAGTCTAGTGGATAGGTAGAAATATCAAATAGAAGCTAAAACAAATTCTAGAGAATTTCATTTCAAATTCTAGAAAATACCAGTATACTAAGTTAGATGAAGATTTTTGGGCCTATAGAATAGATTTTAAGACCCCAATAGGTATGTCTTCAAATATTCTATTATTTGGGAAATGCATTCATTTTTCTGTATAGTTGTAGAAAAATTCATATTGGAATGTTAAGGCCTTAAATGTTTATTTTATGAGTGCTGGATAAAGAAGATTGCTTGAGCTGAGAGAGCATGATGAAATCATGAGAGAATCATATGATAATTCTAGGATATAAAAACATAGGTTTAAAACTTTTAATGATTCTATAATAAAAAATAGAGAGTTCAAACCTGGAAAAGAAAGTCCTACTATTTAATTCTTGACTTATTCTCTTTCCTGATAAGTTGAAATCCAAGTGTTCTGGATCATTTACATTATTTATTGTTTTAATGAATTGTGTTATGGAGATTATAGGATAGGATAATAAGCCTATTCTAGTGAATGGTTATAGGGATAAAATATATTTTGAAGAACAACTAAAGGGATTGGATGCCTTCAATGTGCTTGAAAATTTAATTTGAATAAAGTAAATCTAAATACATAAAAATTAGTGCTTCATGAGAGCCAACCCATGGTTCATGCTTTTTCTTTACTTCTGTTGATGTTTTGTTTTTGAATAAATTGTTTCATGCTCTGGTTTTGGTACATTTCCTGCTGCTCTTTTATGTTGGTCTTGCCGGTTATTATTCTCATATTACAAATTATAAAGTTATTTTTATCAAAAAGGAGTAGAATTATCATGATAGAACATTTTTAGACAAAATTTAATTCAGGGAAGTACATTATTTTTTATTTCTTCTTTAATTTTTCTTCTCCACTGATACTTTAAAAAAATCACTGTTAGGTCATTGAACAATGGAATTTATTTGAGTTACCACTTTATGTGAGTCACCATCACACTACTGGTGGTGATTCATTTCAACAGTTTCTCACTGATAAGTTTTTAGCGATGAATCATTTGTTTTCTACTATTGTAGAATATTTTTTCTACCTATGTCTTTTTGTTGGAAAATGTTGGATCATGTACTTTGTTAATATAAATTATTATTGTATGAGTTGGTGTTTTGAAAATTTAGTCCTATAATTTTTTTATATTAATTGATAAATCAATTACATTGTGTGAAATTAAATGTGGGGGCTCATACCCCCATTTCTTGATTATTGTTATTGGAAGTGTTCTACTTGTTTCTGTTAAGGGGTTTGACATGACTATTTTCTGTTCTATGGAAATTCTCAAACATTCTAACACCCATTTCGCTATTTAATTATGTTTCACATGCTATATTGTAAACTTAATTAAAAATTCATATCAATGGATTCATGGTTAATTCATTTATGAGATTTTGTAAAATATTTTCTATGGAAATAACACTATTTGAACTACATTGAGACCCTTGAAACATGTGATTAATCTATATATTTGAAAATCTATTTTAAACATTCACAGTCTAATTGATGTCTTCTCCACCATTGAATTCAACATTAGGGACAAAGTTGAGTTTTAAATATGGGGGAAGGCGTCAGCATACATTATTCTAATCTATGTTTTAATGGTAGCCTATCAAATTCCTCTATCTCTTAAAACTTTTTATTTTAAAATGGTCACATTTTTTCAAAATTATTTTACAATTTTATTTTATTTAGGCTTGACGCTATATTTTGAATTGTTCTTTCCTACGGAAAGTTACATACTAGTTCTTAAGAGTTTCCATGAATCTGAAACTAGTGAAGATGAATGATTTCTAAGTGATTTTTCCTAGTGATTTTATGGATATTATTTTTAAGTACTAAGTTTGAGAGTCATATAAGATCTATTCTTATGGAGTTGAGATCATAAATTTATGAACTGGAAGTTTGAACCTTATCCTAGAAGACTCACTTTCATTTAATTATTAAAAACATAATCACTTTATTGAGCCAGTTTAAATCATTTTCATTTGAATCTTCTGGAACTGGAGTAAAATGGGCATTTGGGAACCCATTGTGAACCTCTGATACCCTAGGTATAGGGTTCATTTCTATTAACAAATACATTTTCTATTTTAATAAGTTCTATTTACATTTTTTTCACAAGAAATATGTCTAAGAAAAATAAAATAAAGTGACTTGGGTAAAAATGAGTTCATTAAGGTTATGGGAATAATAAATGCTAGATAAATAAGTTGACAATTGATTTGTATGGGATCGTTTAAGTTGTATTAATAAGGTGATTCAAAAAAATATTAATTAATTTTATTTTTTCTTATTATAACCTAAAAGAAAGTAAAAATATAAGGTTCCTTTGGATAAGTTCTCAGTTCCACTTATTTTTACCCTATTATCACTCTTGGATTTAGGACATAGATTTTAGTTGAAGTAGTTTTTTAACAAGATTCATATACAATGGAAGACATACTCAAAATTGGATGTTTCTTTTCTCTATTTATCATATAATGATTATTTGAAATAGGGAAAGACTTATTTGGAATATTACATTCCAAATCCATTTTTTCAGTTTTTTTCCTTTGCATTAAAATGTCTGAACAAGCTTCATTTTTAGTTACTTAATAAAAATATTTTTCTATTTTTCAAAGAAAATAAATAATGGTGTTGATTGAGGACAATCATTGTTTAATTATGGGGGAATTTTATGTGTCTTTGAAATGCATGATTTTTTCACAACTTTTATTATGTTTTTAATTATTTATTTAATTACTATTTTAGTTTCTGTTAAATATTTTCACTTTTTATTTTTATAATTAAATTTATTATTAAAATTTATTTGTAATTAATTTTTTATATTTATGTCTTAAAATATTAGTTTTATTCTACTTACTTATTTTGTTCTTTATTTCACTCTTTCTGTTTTTTTCTCCATGTTTTAACAGTTTTAGGAAATTTTATAATTAATTAATAAATTAATTAATTCTCATTTTATTATCCTAATATTTAATTTATGTTTTAATATTTGGTTTTTTTATTCTTAATTTAAATTATCATTCACTTTAATTACTTGGATTTCAATAAATAATTTAACTCATTTAACTTTAATATTTATATGTATGTTTCTAAATTTCATTTAGTTTTAAATTTATATTCAATATTTTAATTATTTTCTCTTTTTTTTAATTAATTCAATTTTTTTAGGACTATATTAATTCAATTCATAATTCAAATATCTTTTTAATAATTGTTTCTATTTTATCTTCTTTTATTTTTTTTCAATTAGTTATGTAAGAACCCGGTTTTTGCTGTGAAAGACTTTGGAATATTTTTGATGTTATTCCAGAGCTGTGCCTTCAGACAGCGTGTGATTCTGAGCCCCGGAGTGGCCGGAATTAAATTTTCAGTGTGTTCACACTGGAAACACCAAATATATGGGATAACTCTTAAATGGTGATCCGGATCAGATATCTGAGTGTACGGATGGGTCCAGAATGGGGTGTTTACCCTAGGAACGACATAAAACTTGTCGGTGCGGGACGTTTGGACCCCTCGCCCGCTTCTGGAGCGTTAAACAGATTAATTAATTAATTCATTCATTAATTTAATGGCGAAACACTAGTATCTCTTAAATGGTGGCTCGGATAGGAAAACCGAGTGCACCGTTGAGTTAAGAGCATGTCGTTTACTTTAGGAATGGTATAAGTTTTGCGGGCGCGGCCCGCCTGTGAAAAATGGCCCCAAGGGCGTTTTCATAATTTGGCGGCCTCGGGCGCTAAGTTTAGTAACTTTTGAACGGGGTCTCGAAATAAAATTCTGAGACCGCCGTTGCACTCAGAGCGTGGTTCTTAGCCTAGGGGAGGCTAAATCCCGACCCCGTCGGGAGTTTGTGTTCGGGGCTGTCGGGCGGGCGTTTAAGTGATTTGTACTTAAACACCCCCACCCCTCTTCTTCTTCTTCTTCTTCCTCAAACCCTTCCCCCCTCCTTTACCTCCGGCGAGAAAGCTCCAGCGAGGAAGCTCCGGCGAGGTAGCTCCAGCGAGGTGTGACCACCCCGGCGGGTTGACGACGAAGCGTCGGGCTATGCCCATCGAGGTAGGGGTTATCGTTTTCATTTTAAATTTTCCCGCAATCTTTGAGCCCAGTTTATAGTGTCGAACTGCTATCTGATTGTCGATCGATTCCCATGATCGTGTAGTACATTATCCGAGCTTTCCAACGCTCATGTCGGGTTCGAAATCCGACCTCTGAAGCCTCCGCAGCGGCTCGGCGAAGATCCGTGGGTTTTTGGGGTTTTCTGGCCGGCACGGTGGTCCGGCGGGTGTCCAGCGGTGGCGGCGCGGTGGTCCGGCGATCGCCAGGCGGAGGCGGCACGGTGGTCGGGCGGATCACCGGGCGGCAGCTTGAGGCGGCTGGGCGTGCGAGGGGAGCCGGTGCGGGGCGGCTCGGCTAGCCGGATGAGGGCGCCGGCTGCGGGAGCCGGCGAGAGGAGATGGTCGGGGTCGCGATGTGCGACCCTGCGGCTGGACAGAGACCCGCGCGACGCGGGTCTCAGCGTGGAAGGCCGACCGGCCTGTCGACCGGTCGGTGGAAGAGCCGCCCGCACGGCGCCGGCGGTGTGACTCGCGGGAGGCGGCTGGGCCGCAGTCCCAGTGGGCCGGCCGGAGCGGGCCGGCTCGAGCGGGGCGGACAGGCCGGACCGGCCCGGTCCGGCCGAAGAGGGTCCCCCTCTTCCTTTTAAATCTTCGGACGCCCGTATTTCATGCTACAGGCGTCCGTTTTGCACGCCGTCAGCGGCAGCGCGGACCTTGCGTCGTGGGGAACATTTTGAAGTGGTTTAAAAAAATTTTAATTCCCGAAACGAGGGGCCTCGGAGGCGCGACGCGTCATTAAGTGAACGAGCGTTTTTTCAGGAATCTTGTTTTGAGCGGCGCAGACGCATGCGATGTCCTCTTTGAGTACCGTCAGTTGCGTTGGGACCCTGGCGCAAGGGTGAAGGTTTCTAGGGAGGTTTCGGGCGTTGGGACTAGATTTGAGGCGTGGGCCCCACGACCCGTCTTTCGAGCTGCGTGCAGCGTTTCATGCCTTTTTCCTCGGATGTCTGTTCGATGCGTGTGAGCAGTCGATGTTGGGTGTTTTTTCGAGGGAATTTCAATGGTGCAATCCGCCCGCCCTAATTCGGCACGATGGTGCGGGCCCGCGAGGGCCGTTTCAGGAGTTGACGGTGATTTCCAGCTTTATCACCGGGCGACCGTTTTGGAAAAATGAGTAGTCCATTTCATGTACTTTTTCGAGAGGATCGCAATAGTGGGATCCGTTCGTTGAGTTTCGGGATCGGTATGCGGGTCCCACGTGGCACCGCTCGTGTGCAGTGTGCCGGGATGCACCTTTTTCTCCGGATATCTGTTGCACTCAAGTGAGTAGTGCTTTTGATGTGTTTTCCCGAGGGGATCGCAATGGTGCGATGTGCCCGACTGTTTTTGAGGCCGAGGCTCGGGATCACGGGATGCCATTCGGGCGTGAGGTGGTGTTGGTGACTTTTTCGTCGGATATCCATTGGAGGCGAGTAAGTAGTCGATCTCGCGTGTTTTCCGTGAGGATTACAACGGTGCGATCCGTTTGGCCGTGTGGAGCCTCTTGCGCGATCTTATTAACAGCAGAAGCATGGAAGGTGCTCTAGTAGTGGTTCGCCCTACCTTTTTTGTAGCGGACCCTTGGAGTATGATCGCACACTCTTGGGAGAGTGATGTAAATGGTTCACAAGTTGTGGTTGGTCGTGCCTGGGCCTTTAAGGTGGAGTTGTTACGTCACGCCTTTGCGTTGAAGTCGGGTTCCGTGAGCACGAGCCTTTGGGCTGGGACGTCGTATACTCTGGGAGTATACGGGAGCGCTTGGAGGCACGTGGTTGTTCGTACCTGAGAACGTTTGGGCGCTTGGTTGGGGTTGCGATGCGGCCACACGTTGTGTGGGCCCCACATGCGTGTCGGGTTCTGCTTTGCATACTTGTACTTCTCGCGGCGTAGAGGGTCCCTTGGTGCTCGTTTGTTTGGCTAGCAGGGTGGAGTTTATTTCCCCTGGCTTTGTGCTCGTTTGTTTGACCAGCAGGGTTGAGTGGTCTCCCCCCGGTTTCGCTCTCGATGGAATGGCTAGTAGTGGTGCTAGTGACACCGAATGATGGAGCAGACGCTGCACCTCATTTGGGTGAGTTGTTCTGGAGTTGGGTGGTTGCGCGATACCCACTTCGTGTTCGTTTGGCCAGTGTTGTACCCTCCAGTGGATATGGCCAGAGCAGTTCTGAGTTTTACCCTCTAGCGGGGCTGGGCAGTGGGTTACTCATCGGCACTTAGGGTCTACCCTCCAGTAGAGACTGGGCAGTGGGTCACCCGACACATTTAGGGTCTACCCTCCAGTAGAGACTGGGCAGTGGGTCACCCAATGCACTTAGGGTCTACCCTCCAGCAGAGACTGGGCAGTGGGTCACCCGACGACCTCTTAGGGTCTACCCTCCGGAAGGGCTGGGCAGTGGGTCACCCGTCGTCTAGTTCTAGGTCTACCCGCCCGCAAGGCTGGGCAGTGGGTCACCTATCGACTTATTCTAGGTCTACACTTCAGCGGGGCTGGGCAGTGGGTCGCCTAATGATGTGTTAAGGTCTACCCTCCAGCGGGGCTGGGCAGTGGGTCTCCTGTTGATGTATTATGGTTTACCCTCCCGCAGGGCTGGGCAGTGGGTCACCCAGTATCTTATTATGGTTTACCCTCCAGCGGGGCTGGGCAGTGGGTCGCCTGATGATGTATTAAGGTCTACCCTCCAGCGGGGCTAGGCAGTTGGTCGCATGTTGATGTATTATGGTTTACCCTCCAGCAGGGCTGGTCAGTGGGTCACCCAGTATCTTATTATGTTTTACCCTCCAGCGGGGCTGGGCAGCGGGTCGCCTGATGATGTATTAGGGTTTACCCTCTAGCAGGGTTGGGCAGTGGGTCACCCGATATATGGTTACGAATCACCCTCCAGCAGGGCTGGGCAGTGGGGACACCGGTTGGCATTCCAGACTCAGTCCTCTCGACTAGGCTAGTCTGTGGCTTTCCTCCGTGACCACCAGAGCGGGAACCTTGGTTGTACGGGTTGGTGATGGATCAGATTGACTTTGAGGAGACCTCTCGACTGTGGGGCAGTGACGCTTTGTGGTTTGACGTTCCCCCAGAACTCTCAAGTACGAGGGGCGCTTTCCCCACCGAGACGCGTTCTTGTGATGCAATCTAAAACCATGTGGGCGAGTCAGTGCCGCCCAAAGAGGATAGTGTCAAGGTGTGGTGATTGAGCCCCTTGGCTTGCGGTTCAGGGCAGACGTGTGGGATGCTGAGCATCGCTGATGGTTTACTTCTGGGACTTTTGGCGACTCTTTGTTTTGGTCTGAGCTACGGGATGGAGATCCCCTTACGATCTTGTTTGGGCTTCTTGATTGAGAATATGGATTTGTATATACTATGTTCCTGCACCCACTCCTTGGGTTTTGGTTACTCTCCTTCCAGGAGAGGCAAAGACGCACGGGGTATGCACGTGCTTTCTGTTTCTAGCTTCTCATGGTTGGACGAGTCTACTCTCCTTCTATAGGTAGTGAAGACTTCACGGGAAGTTCATCTTATCACCGTTTCCATCTCCTTGTGCCTGGACAAGTCTAGCTTATTTCTTTTGTTGGGTTGAGTTGTTACTCTTTACTGCACCCTTGGTTGTACTCCTTTCTATTCCTTGTTCTCTCTACTGCTCACCCTTCGGTAACTCCTTTTTTACTCCCTCGAGCCTTCGGGGTATCCTACTGAGTATTTTTATACTCACCCCTGCTTGGGATTTGCCCGCACTTGGTGTGTCCTTGCAGACGACGGATAGGTGGAGCGTGAATTCAGTGGAGCATAGGAGCTTGGGAGCTTGGACCGCGTCTGGTAGTCATGGTCGGGTTCCAGGTGGGAGACCCGTCAGCTGTTTCTTTTGTTTACCTGTTTCCGAGTTGTGGCACTTTTGGTTGGGCGCGTGTTTTGCCCCTTTTTCCTTTTCAGCACTGTACTTTGTACTGTTAGAGGTCGATGCACTTTGTGGTTTATATATAGCAGTTTCCCTTTTCATTACTTGTCTTTTCTTTTACTCTGCACTTTTTCATTGAGTTTTCTACGTGTGTGTGTGTGTACAGGTGCTTAGGAAAAGGCCTCCTCGATTTGTTGTGCCTTCGGCGCTGGTCGTCAACCCCTAGCCTATGTAGGCGGGCATGGGGTAGTTGCGGCTCGAGCCCGAGTATGGTCGGGTCATGACAAAGTGGTATCAGGGCTGGTTCGTTCCTTGGGATGTTGTTCGGACGTCCCTAAAAGAGGAATTGGTTGGGATTTAGGGCAACAGTGTTAATGTGTCTCGAGAGCGGCTCTCAGGCTAGGGAGTCCAGTGATGGTGCGGCGGCTGACATATCCATTCACCAGGACCTTGATAACCCGCTTGTCGACTCGGCATGCTGAGACACTTGTTGCGGGGAAATTTGTTTGTGCATCACATAGGACTGAGTCTTGACTTTCCTTCTAGAGTCATCTCCCCATCGTTGTTGTTGTTGTTGGTATATACATATATACTCATCTGACTGTGGCACTCCTTGTTAATATCCAGGATGTATCTGCGAAGACAGCCAGCCAAGATACCAGCTTGGGTGCATGACGACGACCCTGTGAGCTACGAGGCCACAGTCCAGGACCCATCATGCGAGCCCCTTTTCTCCGGGTGGTCCGGTAGCAGCACCCCCACCTGTTGAGCAGAAGACAGTTTCAGCAGAGCAGGCTGAGTTTGAGCGCAGGTTGAGCGCGCTCTGTGAGTTCCAGCGGCAGATACCGCTGAGGTTCAGTGGTGAGCCAGACCCTCAGGCAGTAGAGGTTTGGCTAGAGACAGTGGTTTTCCTTTTCCGGCTTGTGCAAACGCCGACAGATCAGAGAGTGGCTTCAGCAGCTGCCCTTTTTCATGGAGCAGCTTGGCGTTGGTGGAGTCTGGTGACTCATCTTCTTGACGAGTCGTCGCTTTCGTGGGGCGAATTCCAGTTTTTGTTTCGTGGGGAGTTTTTTCCCTCCTGCTTGTGCTCCGTTCAGATTCAGGAGCTCTTTCAGTTTCAGCAGGGAGGGATGACGGTGGCCGAGTACGTGGCTAGTTTTGCAGACCGTGCACGCTTTTACCCGGACTTGGTCCGTGACGACAACTTATGAGTGCGGAAGTTTGAGCAGGGTCTTCATCGAGAGATTCGTGTTTTCATAGTACCCTTGGACATTTCCACATATGCTGGAGTGCTAGAGCAGGTACTGGTGACAGGGGGCTTCCTGTCATGTTTTGCGGTTGGTAGTGGCAGTGGGCGCGACGGAGCGGGGATGTCTGTCGTAGCTAGCAGGCGCCAGAGGACAGGACCTTGATGTAGGTGGCCTTCCCACTGCAGGTTTTGGAGACGTGGTCGTATACCACTGTGGCGAAAAGGCGCAGGGCCTTAGCCGAGGATGCCCTTCTGTGAGTGGATCTCGGGTTGTGGCCGTACACTATAGTGGCGCCGGAGGGCATCAGGGTAGCCCAGAGAGCACCGGTGCAATCCCTGTGACTGGCGAGGTCACTTGGCATGAGACTGCCCAACTCGAGTTGCTGGGAGCTTCGGGCAAGCAGCAGGCGCACCACCACGGCAGAGGCAGCGTTGTGATCAGAGTAGTACTCAGGGAGGTGGTTCTAGCAGAGGAGCGGGAGGAGCTGGTAGTGGGGGACGAATTTATGGGATCTCCCCATCACCACTAGGCGGTCCACATTAGGCTCCAGGAGCTGACGATTGGGACCGCGGGTAGCCGCGAGCTTTGGATGTCTACGATCCTGCAGAGCATGGGATGGTGAGACGTACCCCTTGTGACTCTTCTACTTTTTTCAGTAGAATTGTTAGGCTCTGTGTGTGAAAGGATTTTTTCCCGGATCCTTGTTTGAGGTGTTACCTAGGTGACGCAGGGCGTCGGGTGTAACCCTGTTTTGGTAAGGGAAAAAGGCGTGAGACCTTTTCCTTTAGTTGATGGTGTTGACTCCTTCGCCTTTTGAGCGTGTAAGAGAGCATCGACTATGGAATCTTGCGTGACCAGATATCCTTGGGTGTTCCACCATATAGATATTCTGAAGGAGGGAATCATCGGGCCTTGTTTCAGGTGCAGGTGGTGATTCTAGTTGCGGCGTGCGACGTAGAGGTTAGACCAGGGAGGTGAGCTACCCCCGAGGGCTTTCGGGCCGTTTGAAACTGTGCAAATGGATGGAGAGGTACCCTACCGCCTTTCCCTAACCCCAAAGTCCGGAGTGGGTGCACGACATCGGTGAGGGTTGACCTAGCGTGAACAGATCAATCTTTTGGTCTATGTGTGGTGACGCAGAGCAGTGCGTGGGTTCTTCTGGGTATGAGGAAGCCAGGTGTGGGCTTAGTACCCTGTGTTGCTCCCTAGTTTTGCTTTTCGAGGACGAAAATCTTGAAGGAGGGAATAATGTAAGAACCCGGTTTTTGCTGTGAAAGTCTTTAGAATATTTTTGATGTTATTCCAGAGCAGCGCCTTCAGACGGCGTGCGATTCTGAGCCCCGGAGTGGCTGAAATTAAATTTTCAGTGCGTTCACACTGGAAACGCAAAATAAATGGGATAACTCCTAAACGGTGATCCGGATCAGATATCTGAGTGTACGTATGGGTTCGGAATGATGTGTTTACCCTAGGAACGACATAAAACTTGTCAGTGCGGGACATTTGGACCCCTCGCCCGCTTCTAGATTGTTAAACGAATTAATTAATTAATTAATTAATTCGTTTAATGGAGAAACACTATTATCTCTTAAACGGTGGCTCAGATTGGAAAACCAAGGGCACCATTGATTTCGGAGTGAGCCGTTTACTTTAGGAGGAATATAAGTTTTGTGGGCACTGCCCGCCTGTGAAAAATGGCCCCAGGGGCGTTTTCGTAATTTGGTGGCCTCAGGTGCTAAGTTTAGTAACTTTTGAACGGGGTCTTGAAATAAAATTCGGAGACCGCAGTTGCGCTTAGAGCATGGTTCTCAGCCTAGGGGAGGCTAAATCCCGACCCCATCGAGAGTTCGGGTTTGGGGTTGTCGGGTGGGCGTTTAAGTGATTTGTACTTAAACACCCCCACCCCTCTTCTTCTTCTTCTTCTTCTTCCTCAAACCCTTTCCCCCCTCCTTCACCTCTGGCGAGGAAGCTCCGGCGAGGCAGCTCCGGCAAGGCGCGACCACCCCGGCGGGATGATGACGAAGCATCCGGCTACGCCCATCGAGGTAGGGGTTATCGTTTTCGTTTTAAATTTTCCTGCAATCTTTGAGCCCAGTTTATAGCGTCGAACTGCTATCTGATCGTCAATCGATGCCCATGATCGCGTAGTACGTTATCCGAGCTTTTCAATTCTTGTCTCGGATTCGAAATCCGTTCTCCAAATCCTCCGCAGCGGCTCGGCGAAGATCCGCGGGTTTTGGGGTTTTCTGGCCGGCACGGTGGTCCGGCGGGTGTCCAGCGGTGGCGGCGCGGTGGTCCGACAATCACCAGGCGGAGGCGGCACGGTGGTCTGGCGGATCTCCGGGCAGCGGCTTGTGGCGGCTGGGTGTGCGAGGGGAGCCGGTGCGGGGCGGCTCGGCTCGCCGGCTGCGGGACCCGGCGAGAGGAGATGGTCGGGGTCGCGCTGTGCGACCCCGCAGTTGGACAGAGACCCGCACGATGCGGGTCTCCACGTGGAAGGCCGACTGGCCTGTCGGCCGGTCAGTGGAAGAGCAGCCCGCGTGGCGCAGGCGGTGTGAGTCGCGGGAGGTGGCTGGGCCGCAGTCCCGGTGGGCCGGCCGGAGCGGGCCGGCTCAAGCGGGGTGGACCGGCCGGACCGGAAGAGGGTCCCCCTCTTCCTTTTAAATCTTCGGACGCCCGTATTTTGGGCTATGGGCGTCCGTTTTGTGCACCGTCAGCAGAAGCTCGGACCTTGTGTCATGGGGAACGTTTTGAAGTGGTTTTGGGAATTTTTAATTCCCAAAACGAGGGGCCTCAGAGGCGCGACACGTCTTTAAGTGAACGAGCATTTGTCTGGGAATCTTGTTTTGAGCAGCGCGGACGCATGTGACGTCTGCATTGAGTACCTTCAGTCGCGTTGGGACCCTGGCGCAAGGGTGAAGGTTTCCGGGGTGGTTTCGGGCATTGCTGGATTTGAGGTGTGGGCCCCACGGCCCGTCTTTCGAGTTGTGTGCAGCGTTTCACGCTTTTTTCCTCGGACGTCTGTTCGAGGCGTGCGAGCAGTCGATGTTGGGTGTTTTTCCGAAGCAATTTCAATGGTGTAATCCACCCGCCCTAATTCGGCACGATGGTGCGGGCCCTGCGAGGGCCGTTTCAGGAGTTGACGGTGATTTCCAGCTTTATCACCGGGTGACTGTTTTGGACAAGTGAGTAGTCCATTTCATGTACTTTTTCGAGAGGATCGCAACGGTGCGATCTGTTAGTTGAGTTTCAGGACCGGGATACGGGTCCCACGTGGCACCGCTCGTGTGCTGTGCGCTGGAATGCAACTTTTTCTCCAGATATCTGTTTCACTCAAGTAAGTAGTGCTTTTGACGTGTTTTCCCGAGGGGATCGCAATGGTGCGATGTGCCCGACTGTTTTCGGGGATGAGGCTCGGGATCACGGGACGTCGTTCGGGCGTGAGGCGGTGTTGGTGACTATTTCGTCGGATATCTGTTGGAGGCGAGTAAGTAGTCGATCTCGCGTGTTTTTTCGCAAGGATTACAATGGTGCGATCCGTTTGGCCGTGCGGAGCCTCTTGCGTGATCTTATTAATAGCAAAAGCAGGGAAGGTGCTCTAGTGGTGGTTCTCCCTACCTTGTTTGTAGCGGACCCTTGGAGTATGATCACACACTCTTGGGAGAGTGATGTAAATGGTTCACAAGTTGTGGTTGGCCGTGCCTGGGCCTTTAAGGTGGAGTTGTTATGTCACGCCTTTGCGTTGACGTCGGGTTCTGTGAGGATGATCCTTTGGGCCGGGACATCGTATACTCTGGGAGTATACTGGAGCGCTTGGAGGCACGTGGTTGTTCGTACCTGATAATGTTTGGATGCTTGGTTGGGGTTGCGATGGGGCCACACGTTGTGTGGGCCCCACATGCGTGCCGGGTTCTGCTTTGCGTACTTGGACCTATCGCAGCGTAGAGGGTCCTTTGGTGCTCGTTTGTTTGGCTAGCAGGGTGGAGTTTATTTCCCCTGGATTTGTGCTCGTTTGTTTGACCAGCAGGGTTGAGTGGTCTCCCCCTGGTTTCGCTCTCTATGGATTGGCCGGTAGTGGTGATAGTGACACCCAATGCTGGAGCAGACGCTGCACCTCATTTGGGAGAGTTGTTCTGGAGTTTGGAGGTTGTGCGATACCCACTTCGTGTTCGGTTGGCCATTGTTGTACCCTCCAGTGGATATGTCCAGAGAAACTCTGAGTTTTACCCTCCAGCGGGGCTGGGCAGTGGGTTACTCATCGGCACTTAGGGTCTACCCTCCAGCAGAGACTGGGCAGTGGGTCACCTGACGACCTCTTAGGGTCTACCCTCCGGCAGGGCTGGGCAGTGGGTCGCCCGTCGTCTAGTTCCAGGTCTACCCTCCAGCAAGGCTGGGCAGTGGGTCTCTTGTCGACTTATTCTAGGTCTACCCTCTAGCGGGGCTGGGTAGTGGGTCGCCTGATGATGTATTAAGGTCTACCCTCCAGCGGGGCTGGGCAGTGGGTCGCCTGTTGATGTATTATAGTTTACCCTCCAGCAGGGCTGGGCAGTGGGTCACCTAGTATCTTATTATGGTTTACACTCCAGCGGGGCTGGGCAGTGGGTCGCCTGATGATGTATTAAGGTCTACCCTCCAATGGGGCTAGGCAGTGGGTCGCCTGTTGATGTATTATGGTTTACCCTCCAGTAGGGCTGGACAGTGGGTCACCCAGTATCTTATTATGGTTTACCCTCTAGCGGGGCTGGGCAACGGGTCGCCTGATGATGTATTAGGGTTTACCCTCCAGCAGGGCTGGGCAGTGGGTCACCCGATATCTGGTTACGAATCACCCTCCAGCAGGGCAGGGCAGTGGGGACACCGGTTGGCATTCCAGAATCAGTCATCTCGACTAGGCTAGTATGTGGCTTTCCTCCGTGACCACCGGAGTGGGAACCTTGGTTGTACGGGTCGGTGATGGATCAACTTGACTTTGAGGAGACCTCTCGACTGCGGGGCAGTGACGAGTTGTGGTTTGACGTTCCCCCAGAACTCTCAAGTACGAGGGGCGATTTCCCCACCGAGACGTGTTCTTGTGACGCGATCTAAAACCATATGGGTGAGTCAGTGCCGCCCAAGGCGGATAGTGTCAAGGTGTGGTGATTGAGCCCCTTGTCTTGCAGTTCAGGGCAGACGTGCAGGATGATGAGCATCGCTGATGGTTTAATTCTGGGACTGTTGGCGACTCTTTTTGTTGGGTTGAGCTACGGGATGGAGATCCCCTTATGATCACGTTTGGGATTCTTGATTGAGCATATGGATTTGTATATACAATGTTCCTGCACCCACTCCTTGGGTTTTGGTTACTCTCCTTCCAGGAGAGGCAAAGACGCGCGGGGTATGCCACGTGATTTCCGTGTCTAGCTTCTCGTGGTTGGACGAGTCTACTCTCCTTCAATAGGTAGTGAAGACTCGACGGGAAGTTCATCTTCTCACCGTTTCCAGTTCCTCGTGCCTGGATGAGTCTACCTTCTTTATTTTGTTGGTTTGAGCTGTTACTCTTTACTGCACCCTTGGTTGTACTCCTTTCTATTCCTTGTTTGCTCTACTTCTCACCCTTCGGTACCTCCTTTGTTGCTCCCTCGAGCCTTCGGGGTATCTTACTGAGTATTTTTATACTCACCCCTACTTGGGATTTTCCCGCACTTGGTGTGCCCTTGCAGACGACGGACAGGTGGAGCGTGACTTCAGTGGAGCGTAGGAGCTTGGGAGCTTGGACTGCGTGCGGTGTTCGTGGTCGGGTTTTAGGTGGGAGACCCGTCAGCTGTTTCTTTTGTTTACCTGTTGCCGGGTTGTGGCACTTTTGGTTGGGCGCTTGTTTTGCCGCTTTTTCCTTTTCAGCACTGTACTTTGTACTATTATAGGTCGATGCACTTTGTAGTTTATATATAGCAGTTTCCCTTTTCTTTACTTGTCTTTTCTTTTACTCTGCACTTTTGCATTGATTTTGCTGCATGTGTGTGTGTACAGGTTCTTAGGCAAAGGCCTCCACGAGTTGTTGTGCCTTCGGCGCTGGTCGCCAGCCCCTAGCCTATGGAGGCGGGCCTGGGGTAGTTGCGGCTCGAGTCCGAGTAGGGTCGGGTCGTGACAAGTTAAGTCATCACCAGTTATGTTATACTGTTGAGGGAACCAAATGTTGTATCACTGTTTCAAAAATGTTACTGTCGTGAGACACTGTTGGGAAATGGTGACTCATTTTTTACTTTGCCATTTATTGAGAGCCACTATCATGCATCTATTTCAACTGTGACTCAATGAGTCACTGATATTGTTTTCCTTTGTATCATCCCTCTCCGTAGCATTCATCTCACCGACAACACCATCTCTCCACTCACTGAAACCATTGCTCATACCTATTTTCTCACTATTCCTCATATCTCATTGACACCCTCCACTACCTCACCTCCACTTCCACAGAGAAAGTCACCTGTGAGACACTATCACATGGCTACTCCGTCTGTCTCGTCTATCAATTCAAATTATCTCACTGCCATACTATATTTCTGACGGTGACTCTGTGAGTCATCGTTGGACCCTCACACTACCACAACCATAACATAAACCGTCAGGCTCAATCTTTCACACCGCTATTTGATAAGGGTTTCTAGGATGAACCTAAGTCGGGGCCGCCACTAAACCAAATCCCCACAAAATTTCACAACTCAGATCTGATGAACTCATGCTAGAATCAGTCACCACCATGCCATATATCTGATCAGGCCTATGAAAATTGGGGATTCACCGTTGGATCTCGAATGAAATCTAAAACCTGAGATGCTGCAAGCCTATAAGTCACTGACGATTGTCTTGAATTTAACCACAAGCCACTGTGAAGGAGTTGATGTGGAATGTGGTTGTTCTATAGAGGTGTTGTATTAGAAATTGATGTAGAAGGAGTTGCTACCCAAGAAGCTATGCTACTAGGATGAAGAAGGTTTTTCCATCGCCTATCGTAGTTGATCCCGAGCTCCGCCGCTATGAAGGAGGAGGAGGTAAGTTGAGCCCAGTCGAACCTTTGGGAAGAAGCAGAGATCCCCCTTTAGTGTTGGCCCTTTGATAGGGTGTTTAAAAAAATATTAATAAGTAAATTAAAGAAAAGATAAAATAAACATATTAATAAATAAATCAAATAATAGATAATAATAACAATTACAATAATATTAATAAAAATTAAACTAAATTAATAAGTATATAAAAATATTAATAAAAAATATAATAATTATAAATGAATATAAATTAATAAAATTAATTATCAATTTTTTATATTATAAATAGATTATTTAAATAAATAAATAATTTAATAAAACAATTCATAATAATAAATCAAAGACCTTAATAAATTAATTATTTTTAAGTAATAATTTAAGAAAAATAAATAAAATAAAATAATTAATTATTAACTTAATAAAATAAATAAAACTTATTATCTTTTATAAAGACATTAAAATATAAATATTAATAATTTAGTAAATTAATTATTAATAAATAATAATAGTTTCTAATAAAATAAAATAAAACAACGAAAATAATCGATTAAAATATTTATTAATAATAAAAAATATACTATAAATAATATTAAATAGTAATTTAACATTAATCTAAAAATAAGAATAATTAATTGTATATGTAATTTTTTATTACATTCAAAATTGTATTAAACATTCATTGTTTTTTCAAAAATACATCGAGGAGCCAAAATACCATCTATGTACATCCCAAAAACCACTGAGAGTTTATTACAAGGGATAAATTTATCTCATGAAGGCTATAGTAGAAAAATTCACATGTTCGGTGAAAAAGATAGGGAATTACTTGAGTCGTCACATGTATGTGGTGACTTACATTAGATGATGGAGGGCATTAAAATTACGGAAGCATGAGGGGACTTAAGTGATAATTCACATTCGATTCATCATGCCTTAATATTTTTATTATAAAGATAAAGTCCCCTTTTAAGGAAGGAAGCGGGGAACCTTGAAAAACATCATGAGCTTAAGACAATCACACCAGAAGGTCAAGGAGAAATACACAGACTGACAACAAGGTGTTGCCCCTCCCCAGCATTGAACATTATTAAACTTTCCACTGTTTCATTGCTTTTCGGCTCGCAAAAGTCCTGTGATAAAGCATAGGCCCAATCTGATGGCTGATGCCATCAGACCCCCCCCCCCCCCCTCATCCCCCTGAACACCCCCAACCCTCGTGTACTGCCACCCCCTAGGCATCCCCCCACCCCCTGGACACCACCCCACCCCCTAGACACCCCCACCCCCTAAGACACCCCCACCCCCCATCACACCCCCACCCCCCTGGATAGCACCCCACCCCTGGACACCCCCACCCCCTGGACACCCCCACCCCCACAGACATCCCCCCCCCCCCCGCAGTCACCCCCACCCCCTAGACACCACCCCACCCCTGGACACCCCCACACCCTGGACGCCCCACCCCCACGGACATCACCCCCACCCCCTAGACAACCCCCACCCCACCCCTGGACACCACTCACCCCCCCTGTAGACACCCCCACCCCTCTAGACAACCCCACCCCCTGGACACCCCCACCCCCTGGACACCCCCACCCCCTGGAATGCCCCACCCCGTAGACACCCCCACCCCCTGGATAGCCCCCGCCCCCTGGACACCCCCACTCCCTGGATAGCCCCCACCCCCTGGACATAACTAACGATCACAACGAAGGAATTTGGGAAACAATCCATTTTACATTCCTTATATTTCACATAACATATGATTTTTTCTTGTTTACATTTATTAAATTCATAAAATGTTAGATATTGTAATTTTTTCTTTATTAAAATGAGTATTAAACCAAATAAGTAGAATTTTTTTTTATTTTAAGCTTGTTTAGTTTAGTTTATCATGTTTACCATTACCTAACATATATATCTATTGATTTTGTTGAATGACAATTAATTTACGATATTTACCATGTATACCATAGTTTATCATAGTTTACCTTTACGTAACATATATATATATTTATTTTTTTGAATGACAATTACAATACCATTTTTACCATATTTACCATTGTTTAACAAGCTTACCATATTTACTATGTTTACTATTATGTAACTTAGTTCAGTTTTTCATTTTTTTTACATTAGTATTATAATATTTGAATTGGTATATTTGTGAACTAGTGTTTTATTTTTTGATTTGAAGGATAATGACAGATTAATCAGTTGATCAACCACATGATTCTAGAGATGATCATCATGATCATACCTTTAGGGAGGAACATTCACATGCTCCTCTTGATGTTCCCCAATCTTCCCCATGTGCTCCCATAACAACAAATAACGGTTTAAGAGTTGGTAAATGTGGATGCAAATGTTTAGAAAATGTACCACTTTCCTATAGCTAGGACCAAAGGATACTCATTCAGTTTGATGAGAATGATATTTCTAGAGGTCCAAATGCAAAATATTTTAAGAGTTTTGTATCAACTCAGGGTAAAATAAATGTAATCATTTTGTATGATGACTGCAGAAGTGTGGAAAAAGTGATAATATCTCAATTGTGGGATACAATTTTGGTAAGATATTTTTCAATTGATTGATTAATATTTAAATTTTTATAGTATAATATGTTTACCTCTTATTTATCAGATGAAATTTGTTATTCCAGACACTGGAGGAGTTTGGATGCAATGTTTATCGATGGATGCTAGGAGATTGAGGGATTTAAAATCTACACTCACATCTAATTTCATTTTTGATCATAGGAAACAGGACAATCCATGTCATATATATCTTTTCATATATGAAGACACATGAAAACAATTTGTTGGAAGTAGAAGAAACTAAACATTTTTAGAAAGGGCAATGTAAATTTTTATAAAATTTTTTATATAAATTATCTTATTATTGTTATGTTAATGATTTCATATTTTTAATTTACAGTAAACAAGGACATATCATTAGGATATCCAATCTAAAAATGTATACCTTCATTGTTTATCTTGGGGAGGGTATAGTATAATGGAAGAAAAAATGATGGTGAATGATATAAAAAACATAGATCTTAGTCTTCAAGCTCTGATGAGGTTGCTTCTCCATCCCGTCCATCTAGACATGAAAAATGGAAGATATACAGATAGGAAAGGGGAAATATCTTTCAAAAGAATCAAGAATCATAGTCGATAGGATTTTAAGATATTTATTTTATTTATTTAAGTTAATTCTATTCTTTATATACTTTGACTCATTACAAAATTGTTCAATTAATTAATATAAGATTATATTGAGGAGGAGAGCACACAGGGTGTATTTATTGCTGCTGGGAGGCAACATGTTTTATCTATAGAATTGGGAATTCCTACACACCCTGGTCTTCTACGAGGATACATTAGGGGTGTATCGGTAAGAAAAGTGTTTCCACATTCTTCAACATCTTCCATTGAGGGTGTTTATAAATAAATAGAATCCTTGGATGCTGAAGTTCATAATATTAATGCAATTATGGAGGAACAAATTAGAGTGTTGGTATAGTTTATGTTTATAGGCATGTAAAGAAAATTTCAAACTATAGCTCCCACACCTCCACCTCCCCCTATAAACCCCATTATTTATCTTCCACCATATCCAGCAACTCCCACTCCCCCACCTGTGGACCCCATTATTTATCCTCCACCTCAGCCTATGGACCCCATTTTTTATCATACTCCTCTGCCACAACTTCCTACTTATTTTGAGTTGTATGTTGATGATCCTCACCATCATATAGTTTCATATAGGCTGGTATATTGTATAAGAGATATAGTTCATCATCAACAGTTTGAGGTAGAGAATCAAAGGGTCATTGTACAGGATATTATGGATACATCATCTCGAGTACCATTACCTACAGATGAGGTGATGACAGTTAGACATAGTATCGGCCACTTTTTAGTTTGGCCATGCAGACTTCTGCGACTCATTACCATATAGGTATGTATGTTATATCTTTTATTTTATTTTTTATTAAAATTGTTTTAAGATTTTAAAAATAATATATTTTTCTATTTATTTATAGAAATAATTTAATGGTAAAGAAATAATGTATAGACAACAAAAAAGACAAATAGGTATGACATCAGATTCAGATTCTTGTAGTCTTGACAAATTTTCAAGATATTCAAATTTTTTGGCCAATCATTATTTGTTTCTAATGGAAGATCATATTTTGTACATGAAATAAATGTGGGGATTCTGAAAACTGATATCATAGAGCTTGTTACTGGAGATATGTTGGGCGTCAATGTGGGGCAGATTTTTTCCATGTAAGTCTTAACACCTTTCCTCGTATTATATTTATTAAAAATGTATACTTACATCTATTTTTTATTAGGTATCTTTATTTCATGTGTGAGAAGAATGAGCAGATAGATGTATATGGATTCATGGACACACATATGATTTCCCCTGAAGCACATTCATTGGATGAGGAACAAATAACACTTTATATTTCTGAAATATTTGAACAAAATATAATCACACAGTATTGGATGATGCCATTTTTTGAGAGGTATCTGGAAAATTGTTCTTTATATTTTAACATAAAAATCAACTAACCTAAAATTTTCTTTTATATCAGTTATCATTGGATGTTTGGTGTTTTTTTAAAGGTAAAAAAAACTTTATTGGATATGCTAGGTCTTTGGTGATGTACGAGGATATTCTAAAAATATGTTGGAAAAGTAAGTTTCGATTTCTTAATAATTTTTTTATATTATAATGAATTTTAATATTTTCCCATTCATATTATTTTCTAAAAGGGGATGGAAATACTTTCGAAAAAACACAAAGAAAAAGAGTTTCAAGGTCAAATATGTAAAAGTAAAGGTAAATATCCATTTATAATTTTTACTTTTCAATGTATTACATAAAATTGATATTTGGAATTGACACTCATTTCAACAGAATTGTCATGAAAAACCATGCATCATGTAATTTAGATATTATATGTTAATATTTATCTATGAGATAATTACAACTGGAACAGTAATCAACTTTGACCGTGTTAGATTTCCTTATAAACTTTTCCATAATATTTCATTTGATTTATTCATTATACATATTTTCTACTTTCTTTTTAATTTGTATCTATTTGATGACCCTCAACCTTATATTGGTCAAGAGGTCAAATACATACAAGTGGAATGGACAAATTATCTTATGTTTTTTATTAGATTTTAGTTTTTTGTACTGTAAAATATAATTTTAAATATTGTAATTGTAATTGTAATTGTCTATTTGGTAGCTATTTTGGTTGGATTTAGGTTTTTTTTAGTTGACATTGTATGTTTTGAATGTTATATATGTCAATGTTTTATTTTTCTCTGGTTCTTCTTATTCTAGTCTAGTTCTGATGTTTTTCTATTATGGATTCTTGTCTTGTTTTGGTTTTCTTTTGGTCTGTTTTCTTCTTGTTTCAGGTCTACTTTGGAAGACCATATTAATGGTTTCACTGTTTTATTAAAAAAAATTGGTTTTCACGACAATTATTTTATAACTGATGTAATAAATTCATGGGGAATGGTTTTTCACGTCGGTTATTTTATAACTGACATAATAAATACCCAAGGTATCATTTATTACGTCGGTCATTACGTAACTGACGTCGTATCACTTTTTTCACATCGGTTATTGTATAACTGATGTGAAAAAAAATTAGAGGCTTGATATATTATGTTAGATATATAATTACCGATGTGAAAAACAATTCAGATTTATGATTTTTACATTGTTTTTAAAAAAATGACGTAAAAACAATATTTATAACGTCGCCTTTAATAATGTCGGCTAAAATCGACGTAAAAAATAAAAATTAACTGAAATAAAAAAATTCTACACTAGTGTGATACTATTGAGGGAACCCAACATTGTATCACTATTTCAAAAATTTCACAGTCGTGAGACGCTATTGGGAAACAATGACTCATTTTGTACTTTTCCATTTTCTGAAAGTCATCGCCGTACATCTATTTCAACGGTCACTCAATGAGTCACCGATATTGTTGTCCATTGTCTCACCTCTCTCCATAGCATCTGTCTCACTGACAACACTATCTCTCCACTCACTGACATCATTGCTTACCTCCACATATGCCATCATCACATAAAATTTTCTCACTACCATTCTTTATTTCTGATGGTAACTCCGCGAGTCACAGTTGGATCTGTCACACTGCCGCAACTGTATTCCACTAGCCACTTTCACCAACATAACTCATATAACCAAGATAAATCTTTCACATTGTCGCTTGATAAGGGTTTCCAATAAAAACCAAAGCTGAGACACTGTTGTACCAAATCACCGGAAAATTTTGCAACTCAAATCTGATGAACTTCAGATCAAATCAGTCACCACTATGCTGAAAATCTGATCAGGCCTATGCAAACAAAGATTTCACCATCTGATCTCAAGTGAGATATGAAACCCGAGACGATGGAAGCCTAGGGGTCACTATTGATCACCTTGATGAGAGACCCAACCCACTGTGAAAGAGCCTCCATGGAATGTCGCCATGCTTTGGAGTTTTCACATGAGGAACTAACGTTGAAGGAGTTTCTGGCTGAGAAGTTGCTCTACCAGGATGAAGAGGGTATCGCCACTACCTGATGGTAGTCTAACCAGGGTTGTGCGTTAGTGAAGGAGGAGGACCCAAGTAGAGTTAGGCTGAACATCCTGGAAAAGGCCTAGATCCCCCTTCGGTGCTGGACAATTAACAAGGAATTTAAAATATATATTAATAAATAAATTAAATAAAACTAAAACTAAATAAATTTATAAATAAATAAAATAATAGATAATAATAATAATTAAAATAAAATTAATAATTGTAAAATGAAATTATTTATTAAAATTAAAAAATTCTTAATAAAAAATATAATAATTATAAATGAGTATAAATTAATAATCATAATAATCAAAATTTTATATAATAAATAAGTTATATAAATAAATAAATTTTTTAATAAAACCATTAATAATAATCAATTAAATCCCTTAATAAATTAATTACTTTTAGATAATAATTTAAAAAAATTAATTAAGTATTCACTTAATGAAATAAATAAAAACTTATATATTTTATAACCATATTAAAATATTAATTATAAAAATTAACTAATTTAAATTTAAAAAAAAATAAATGTTTTTAACAAATAAATAATCAACTAAAATATTTATTAATAATAACAAATACACATTATATAATATAAAATATTAATTTAACATTAATATAATAATTATTATTATTAATTGTATATGTACTTTTTTATAACGTTAAAAATTCTATTAAACAATCTCTATTTTCTTTTTCAGATACATTTAGGAGCCAAAATCTCATCCAGGTGCATCCCAAAAACTACTGTAAGTTTTTTACAAGAGATAAATTAAAGTCACGAAGGCTGCAACTGAAAAACGCATGTGTACGGTGAAACTGGTGATTTACATAGCCACCGCTCAAGAATAGAGAGGGAGTTTCATTCATCATACCATCCAACATTATAATTTTTTTCAGAAAGAGGAGGCCCCCAAAAAGGACCAAACAGGGAGAAGGAAACCCACATTAGGGGGTCAGAAATAATGGCGGCCAAGGGCATCACATCAAATTAGATTCACCCCCTCCAGTTTAAATTGGGACACATTAGAAAGACATAACACCGGGACACCAGGAACTACAAGAGAGGCCATATAATCTGCCACAATGTTCCCCACATGCCAAGTATGTGAGATACTAACGCTATTGTTAAGAAGTTCCTTGCATTGTCTAATTGTATAGGTGATTGACAAGGGAGCAGCGCCTTTTCCATGAAGAGCGTCATGAATAATCATAGAATTTGTTTCCAGGTGGGTGATGAAAATTTCCCTTTGACTACATAAGTATAGACCTGTAAGCACCGCCAGCACCTCCGCCAGAAAAAAAGATCCACTACCATAATGAGTTGTGAAGGCCAACACCACACTCCCTTTGATGTCCCGGATGATGAATCCTCCTCGCAAGTCACCCAATACATAGGAACCATCAGTATTGAGCTTGACATTGCTACCAGAGGGAAACCAATTAATCCCCATCCTCTAATCCTCATCACCATTATGGGTGACCCCCCTTAGGGAACCATGTAGCACAAGAAAAGATGGTTCTCCCTCCCGATGCCTGCAATATCGATCAAGTCAATCAGAATACATCAAGTACTTTCCACCACAGATCTTCTTTTGGAAATTCTCCCCTCATATCTAACCTAATTCCTAGCTTTCCATAAGCACAAGTAGGCTACATTGGAGATGAAGGCTCGTGCCTCTAACTCGATCACATACTCATTGGCCTCCTGGAACCAGCACTCAATAAACAGCTCAGTGTTAACTACTTGGGAAACAAACCCAGGGGAAACTCCAAAGAAACTACAAACATACTGAGCCCATTCTCCCTCAATGAATATGTGATTCATTCTCTCTTCAATTTTATTCCCAAAACATTGACAACAAGAATCTAAACTAATTCCTCGCCATTTAAAGTGATCATCTAATGGGATAGCCTTATTATGGATCCTCCATGTGAGGAAATATAGATTAGCCAAAATCATGTTTCACCAATCCATACCGTTCCACCTATTATGTTGCCCCTATAATTCATTCCTCCTGTGGAAATATTTTGAGATGAACCTACCCGATGTGGAAGGGGAATAAACGCACCTATCATGCTCAGAGTTTATAATAACAGAGTCAAAAAATTCTTGTTGGGGGGGCATCCATAACCGTCTTGAAAAACATAGGATGTATACTTGCCTCCATGAAAGAGATAGTGGGGGTCAGGAATCTGGGATAACCCATCATTCCGCCCGACCAATTTTGATACCAAAAAATGATGCTCCCCTCCCCCATAGTCTATTTAGAGAGAGGGAGAAGAGTCAAAATTTTGCTAAACATCAATGACCATAACGCTGACCCCATAGCCGAACCAGATGTGTCATCGTCCCTAAATCATCAAGATATCTTCTTCCCCCACAAGGTGTGTTCCTCAATGATCTCCCATGAAAGATTATCACGTATGAAATGGATCACGTTCTCTAGACACCTGACATTAATTCCCACTTCACAGATGGGTTGGGCCGTCATACCCCACGACACCCACTATCTCTTCCACTCGTCTAGCACATTCCCAATAAAACTCCCAAGAATCCTATCAATGAACCTTATAACCCCCTTAGGCACACTGGTAGAGGCCAAAGCATGTGCTGGGACTTGATAGATCACACTATTCACCAGGTTGATCCATACTCCGAAAGAAAGAAAATGATTTTTCCAATTCACAATAAGATCCGTAATCCAGATCACCACCTTATTAAAGTCCCTATTTCATAGCCTTCCTGGAGAAATAGGGGTGCCGAGGTACTCCATGGGAAAGGAGCCTCTCCCCATTCCCACCTCATTTCCCATCCTGACCACCCTGCTCGGGTTTCATGAAATTTGAACATATAAACTACTCTTCTCCCTGTTAATAATTTTCCCACTCCAAAAAGATGTAATCTGAGAGGATACTATTAAGTGCCTGGAGGGACCTCCTCCTAGCATTCACGAATATTATCAAATCATCAGCAAACATTAAATGTGACACTGGGGGAAGGCTGTACTTTCTCCGGTATGGTAGAATGGCCCCATCAAAAATTCCTTTTTTGTTCAACCTACACAGAGTGTCTTGCAAGAGGATAAATATACTCAGGGATAGAGGATTCCATTGTCAAAGGCCACATACATTTTTGAAGATTCCATGAATTCTCTCCATAAACGATAGAACCATCCATGATGATCATACACACCTGAAAATAATATCACAGGACCAGTTAGATATTCCCAGCTTTGAGAAGACTCTTTTGATAAATCCCCACTCCATCTTGTTTTATGTCTTATTCATGTCCTGACTTATGGCCACGTTGGATCCATGGGATGGGGTATTAAGGTCTCCCAACATCATCTGTGTTATTTCTATAACTCCCTGAATCGATCGGTCATTGAAGAAGCCAAGTTTCTCCATGGAAATTCACCAAGAAAGGAAGCCATTCAACCTTCTATTGATGATACTCACCTGGAATTTATAGGGGAAGTTACACATGCTCACAAGACAACAGTGGGAGAGGGAAGATGGATCTTTAATCTTTGGAAAGAGAACTAGATTGGTCTCTTATTCTATATATGGAAGGCCTCCTCCCCCCTCAAGAAATCCTTTATGGACGAAATGAGATATCATTTAACCTCTTCCTAAGATCCCCTATAGAAGGAACCTAGGAAACAATCAGGACCTTCCACACTATCAGGATTCTGGTTCCACAAGGCTTCATGCACCTCATCTTCATCTGGGATTCATTCTAGCAGAGTTTTCTCTTACACAAAGACAATATTCAAGATCCATTCCCAAATACGACCCTCCCCTGAAGGGTACCCTCAAGGCATGTTCTCATTTGTTCCCAAAAGACAGTATTTAAAGAACAATCATGACATGCCCCTGACCACCTCCCTGTCATCAGTATAGGATCCATCCTCCAATGAAATATTGGGTTTCACAACATGCATCTTCTCCCTAATACATGAATGAATGTATGTAGTGGTCTTGTCTCTTTCCATCAACCATTTAACACTATAATTATCCTTATCTTGTTTCTCATTGGAGAGAACCATCACCGCTAGTTAATTATTCAACGTCGTAAGTTCCTCAAAAGTCACATCATCCCATGTGTACTCTAAACTGGCCTCCAAACTCTGGATGTCCTGTTTGATTATAGCCATATTCTGATCCAGAGGGGGAAGAGACCTAGCCCACACCAAGAGTTCCTGCTTCAAACACCTCAACATAGAGTGAATATCCACCCATGATTGGACCCGAGGATGTTGGTTTCAAATCCTCTTAACCATGTGGTGATATTCTGGATTACTCACCCACTAGTTGGAGAACATGAAGTTATCATGTGAGACTTCTATCCTGCATAGAGATAACAGGAGTGTCGAGTGGAAACAAATACTTCATGTAAAGTGAATAACCTTGGAATTAAGATATATTGAGATGGAATGGACATTGGTAATTCACTGATCAACTCTACTCAAGAATCGTCTATTTCCTCTTCGATTGTTGCACCAGGTGAATGGATTACCAGAATAGACCAGGTCCATTAACCACCTCCCTACCATGAACTACACAAAAAATGTGATTTCCCACATTGAAATATAAACTCACTCATTCCTCTTGTCTGGTTGGGTAATGATATTAAAATCCCCTCCCCCCAGCCAGGGTTGGACCCCCGGGTTGAACCTATTATGCTCCGACCACATGACCTCCCTCTTATGGGCATCACAGCTTCTATAAATAAAGGATATATATAGATCTTCTCCATTTCTCAACACCTTCATCATTATATTATGATCCCCCACCTAAATCAAATCCACTATAACATACCTCTTCCAGAATAACCATATGTGGTTGTTATTCTGGGTCGCATGTATGGATGCATGCATTTTGAGCTTATGAGTAAAATCATGAATCATTGAAATATTCTTTATGTGCTCGATAAACCCCACCATCTTTACATTTTGATTCCTAGATTTTGATGATTGGAAATCAGTTTTCACCCTTGCCCCAATTCCTCGGGTGTTCCAGATCATGATAGGAAACATTAAAACAATAATGGCTTGGCTTTGAATTCAAATTTTTTTTATTTAGATTTCTCCACACACATTCTTTTTTATGAAATCACAATCAATCGGCGAGATTGATTCAGATTCTCATAATAATTATTCTCACCTTAATTCATTGAAATTAAAAACATCAAGATCAATCATTGATATTGATCTTTAATTCATTTATTAAAGGCTTTAATATCATTAACGTTGGAATTTTATAGTGAGTTTTTTCCAAATGATTTATTTATAAAATTCTTTATCAGTGGATAAATCTGGGAGTTTTGAAATCCAAGATAAAATCATTTATTTGAGCTATCTCCTAGTGATGGAGGTTTATCAATCATTTCATGAGGTTTTATTCAATAAAAAGTAGTGACTAATTCATCTTTTCTAACCATTAGTTTTGAATTCCAGAGTATTATTCTTGATATGTTGTTTCTCAATCCTTGTTTCTGTGTTCTAGTTCACTGTTATTTCAATAGTTTCATCATTTTTATAGTTTCAAACCAAGTTCTCTTAAAAAAATATTTTCTCTTATATTATTATCAAAAAAATAATCAAAAAAATATTAAAAATTATTCACCCAGTACTGACAACAGTGGGTTGTTTTGAAAATAAATTTTTTTCACTACCTTACCTATGAGTTTGACCCTAATTTCCACTAAATTGTATTTAGTAGGAAAATAAAAAATAATAATAAAATTTGACATAGTTTTAGTGATGATAAGGCCAGTCACTATAGTTGGTATCAAAGGAAAGGTTTAGTCAACCTATGGAAACTAAAATTAGAAAACTTTAGTGATATCCCTAGGTATATTTCTAAGGATATTTCTAGGGATTTCTATATGGATATGTATAAGGATTATTTAACATTTAAAAACTGTCTTGGAATATTGGTAAAGGATATGTTATGTGGTTTTCTAGAAATACATCCTGGTCTGGATACTACAAGTGTATGTGGCTCTGGGACTGATGTTCCTAGGTGTACAACTCTGACTTGATGTTCTGGGATTGACTTGGGGTTATCTGGTACACGACAACAAGCCTTTCATAACACCTAGATTGACACTCCTGGGTGATATGCTTTGGAAATTCATAAAACTATTCATGAACAATCTTGAATGATTTTGATATTTGTTGTCCATGAATAACCAAGGATGAACCTAGGGTGTCGTATATTAAGGAATGTTCCATAATTTAAACATCCTATAAGTAATTTGTTTTCTAACTATGTGGTTTTCTATTTTGATAAGAAATTATCACACATTTTTGTTGGTTTTAGTGATGGGTGGGGACTGAAAGAAACTAGATTAACATGGAGTATGATGGAAAATATGTTGATGGGAAGGTGAGTGGGATGATCACTGGTGTGAAATATTTTTTAATCATTCCTAATCATTTTACATGAAACATGATTAGCAACGTGTACCTTAACCAAATCTCAGACTAACCAAGGATGTGAAATAAGGAATTCACTAAGAGTTCCGGTAATGGAGACCATAGAGGAATGAATTTTTTTTCCTTTTGTGTTAAGAATTTGGATAGAATAACCTAAGTGAATGTCTTAAAGGAACAAGAATGTGTTTGGACTATATAAAATAATGACACAAATCAAGTGATTTTAAGGAAAAAATAAATATTTCTGTTAATTAAATGAATGGGAATATTGGCCACCCTAAGTTATTATCAATTAATTATTTCTTTAAATGTGTAAAGTGTGATAATTAGGAAAATAAAAGTCATATGTGGAAGGCTCATGAAGAAAATCAACAATGTGGTACATGTAATGGTTACTTATCTGATAATGAAGATACTTAATATGAAATATGAAAGGAAAGAGGTATTATGAGGTAGCCTTGTTAGTGTGTTAATGATGAAGTAATTTATGTTCTTATGTGTTTGAATTTAAAAATTATTTTATATGAATGATGAAATATACAATTAATGTTCTACTTATGTTTGTCACTCAGTATTTATAAGTTTATGATAAATTTTTTTGATGGACTGGTGAAGTGATTTAATGAAAAGGTAATATTTTGTCTAAGGGATGGTAACCCTTATTATATTTTTTATATTAAGATAATTTTTTTGGATAAAGATACGTGGTATGTGGATATGTAATTTGGATGGTACTTATTACCTTGGAACTAAGTAAAGACTTGTTGAAAGGGGGTATATGTAATCATGGATGAGGTTTAAATCTTCATGGATTTAAGAAATATATATAGTAACCTTTTGAATAGGGAAGCATGCATTTTTTCTAAAAGTATTTATAGTAATTTAAGTTATTATCATGATTTAAGAGAATATATGACGGCGGTATTCACATGTTTGGAATGTGACAACCAAGAGCTACATTTTGATATTTTGGGGTTCAATGCTAAGATGATTTTGTGACTTTATTTCTAATGTCTTGGATTTTCAACTTTTGGAAGGGTTATAAGGTTAACCATTTATGTAATGTTTAATACAATCTTCAAATAATGATTTTAAGATTAATTTATTATCTAACAACATGAGGACTTATTCATATTTGATAACCTACTTTTTATTGATGATAACTGATGGGATGGTATACCATGGATCTCATGATCTGTTAGTTCTTCATAAATGAAAAACTAACTTTCCTTTTTATAGAAAGAGGTGAAGTGGATCAAGGAACAATAAAGGGTGAGGTTTTCCTAAAATCAAGAAACCGTATATTTTTTATGAATATTATTTAACGTTAGGAACAAGGATCCTAAAACCAAAAATGTTGTCTTATATCTGCGTTTCTAATGAATCGGAAGGTCCCTTATGTCATCAGAGATTTATGGATTTGCGATTGTTAACATTCTTGGTTCTTTGGTCACTATCACTCTCCATCAGAACATGATGGTAATATTTCTCTTCCATATCTATGTTTTCACTTGTAACATATATTCTCCTATGTGGAAACCTTGTTATATGTTACTTTGGGTAACCGTTATGATTCAAATTCCCAATTTTATGGGAATTTTTAGTATTAATTTGTAATATGTGGGTTTAAAAGAAGGAAACTTTAATATATTAAACATTTGATAATCAAGATGAATTTCATGGAAAAAATTCATTTTAATGGCGGCATGATGTAACACCCTGAGATTTTGTGAATTTTGTTTTTGAATTAATCTAATATTTTTGATATTTTTAATTTCACACAACACTAAAAATAGTATATTTTACATGTTTTTCTTACATGTAGTACCTGAAATATAAATTTAATATTTCTTTATACAAAACACCAAGGTTGACCTACATTACATGGAAAAAAGAATTTCCTTGATGACTTTCATAACATGCATAAACAAGTGTTACTGAATAATAATATATTATTAAAAAATATAATAATGTATAACCTATACATTAAATTATCTTTTATTAATATTATTATAAAACTTATGTAAACATATGGTTTTTACAAAATATAAAATGAATTAATTATTTAGAAATGGATTTAATAACCAAATTTAATTTAAAAGGGGTATTTTTATAGAAAAGAATTAATATGCTCTCAAAGTTGTTTTGATCATAAATAATTAAATTAATTAATATTATTAAGTGATATTATATATTCAATAAAATATTTTTTATAATTATCCAATATATTTGATAGGCATAATATATTAAAACCCCAATTTTATCCTTAAAAACCAAGGTTATTATAAAGGTAGTTTTACCCCCTTTTATTGGAGAACCAATTTTAAAAACACTTTTCAGAACATTTATATATATAATATGAAAAATTAATCTTAATATTATGAATTTAATCATAAAAATTTGGTTAGGAATTTTTTTTGGTAATTTTCTGTACGGTTTTATTTTTTTATTGAATAGTTAAAAATACTGGATTTTAATTCAAAATAGTTTTCCATCTAATTAATTTATAAGGTTTAATTATATTTTAAATTCGTTAAAATGTTTAATTTGATAAATTTTATGTAAATAAATCCAATATAGTTCATTTGAATCAATTTAATTTTGAAATTTACAATAAAAACATATCAACTTTTGAACATTTTTACTTTAAAACCCCCCATTGTCAACTTATCTGTAGGATTATCATTAAATTAATTTCTACCACTTTTGTGATTGGACTTTATAAAAATGGATTCAATATTTGGAATCATAATAATTTCTAATTTCTAATAATTTCAACATAGTTTTTGATCAAAAAATTAGTGAAGTAATTAAAAATTAATTAAACGACTAAGGTTAAATTAAGCTCAACTAAGGACTAAACCTTAAATTTATCACAAAAAATGACCTATATACTTTTCCTAAAGCCATTTTACATCCATATTTATAGTATATCCTAAATATTCTCTACCTTTACCCATTATTTAACCACATGGAAAAAACATGTATGGGGTTTCTTTCCTTTAAAATAATACAAAGGATTTAACCCCTCATCCATTATAAAAGGCCTCCTTAAATTCCACTTCATCACACCTCTCACTCTCTTTAGGATTTAAATTATTTCCCCCAAATAGATTAAAAACTTACCTACCATCTACATTTAATACTCACATTGGGTATAATGTTATCCAAGTAAGATTTTCACCTAACCAAAACGAGTTACCTTATTAAGTGGTAACACACTCCCTCAAACTCTTTTCTTTAATATTCTTTCTCCACTCCATAAATCCCTCTTATTCAATGATAATATAACAATAACCAGTATCATAAATATACTAGGATGTTTTTATGTTATTATTTCGACCTTCACTTACACACACATCCATCTAATGGGTGATGAACATAATATTAATGTGTAGGCGGACTACCGCCTCGCTGAATCATGATTGTTCAATTCACCTTTACCACCTTTCATGGTGGCCTTTATGATGTAAACATTTTTTATATATGTTATAAGTAATATTTATTATTTATTTAATATTATGTAACTATTTTTAACACACTTATTTATACTTTTCATTTGATGTTAATATGATAATTTTGTTTGAGGAAGTGCGGACTACCTCCCCTGAAGGCGATGTGATATGTTCATACACTACCTGGAATGTATTAAGGATGGATGTACTGATTTTATATCATAAATATGATATAAAAAATCTAATTTAATAATTATATATATAAATATATATGTATTTTACTTTCTTTCTGTCAACACGACAATTAAACGAAAATAGTGTTCATGTGCACCCACGACTTGTTGTCTCCATGAACTGTGTATTCAGTTCCATAATTCTATATTCTATGGATTATTATGATAAAAATATAATTAATATAAATTATATTTATATCATGTTTTATATTCTGAAATCATGATATAATTATAAGGACCAACGATATGACAAATTAGGACACGTGAGAAGAACAAAGCATATATTATCTGAAGTGAAAACATAACATAGAATGGTTAACAAGAAGGTAATATAAGGTTGTAATAAAAACATATATTATATAATATATATGAATATGGTTCTATAAATGACATATAATAAATTTATATTTATTATACAGGTGGTTTGAATGAGTACAATGAGAACCAAGAGACAAGGTAAGGGGATTTCATCTCACTTTTTATTTCTGTGAGATACATGTTATGTTTCCCACCCATTCCTTTTGTTTAGTGTATGTAACAATCATGATTTTATTATATTTATATTATAAATAAATTTATGGGTATTAACATGTCCATTTTATGATCCATCTTTAATGGTTTTTATGTTTCAAAATTTACCCATGCGGTAAAATGGTTTTGTCTCAATTTTCCTTCTTTGAGACTCATCTTTTGTTACGAACCTAAATTATTTTTTTGAATTGTATGGACATCAATTTTAAATGTTATATAATGATTGAAATTATTTTAATGATATTTTAATATTCATTTAATTTCATCTTTTTATATGGAGAGTATGATCCCATGTAACCAAGTTGTAAGAAACAATTTCATCGCTTTTCATGATTGTTAATGATTATGTGTCTTTGATGAAATATTATGATCCATATCTCAAGAATAATCATGAGTATACTTATCGTCTATTTATTCAATATATCCTCATGTTTCAGTACCATATTTATACTATTTGGTACTAAATAAAATGTTTTCAAGTAAAATCTGACTGTCTTACTTTTTGGTCGGAAATCTATTGTATTCAAAAACCATGTTCTCACGAAATATTTCAAAAATGATTTCAAAGGATCCAAAAAGATAATTTTCATGGAAAAGGAATTTTAAATATATATTTTTTTAAATCTTCATTTATATGATTTCTTACTATTTTCAGAGAAAAAGGTTTGCAAAATGTTTTATCTTATAAAAATCATTTTTCAAAGAAGAAAGGATCTTTTCCTCAATAAATGTTTCTAAAAGATATTTCAAAATTATTTCCCATATAATATAACATTTATTGGTGTTACTCAAACCTTTATAGAGTGATTATTCAATGTTACCAATATTATTATTTATCTAAATGAATTATGTTATGATGGAATGGTGTTTATGAAACCAGTTTCTCTTTCCCGGGTTAGGTGCTTTTGAAACCCACTCCTTTTCCTGGGTTATGAATTCCTGAAGTGATTATGAAACCTATCTATTTATATAGATTATGATGTGAGGAAACATTAATGGTAACCATTTAATTTCCTGGGTTATGATTTTATGTTTACGAAACATATCTCTTTTATGAGTCATGATATGATGAATGTTTTACTATATTGTGACACATGTACGAAATATTTTATTTTGAGATGGGTTGGACATATATCTCTCTCACATGTATTGGGTAACAATAAGTTTCATATGAGCTCAAATGTTACACAAGTTGTAGACCAAGCCCTAAAATAAGAAGATACAGGGGTTCTATCACAATTTTAAAAGAAAGAAGGTACAATGGTTATAGCCCAAGCCTGAAAACAAGAAGGTTCATGTGATTTAGTGCAATCCTAAAAGAAAAAGTGTACATAGGTTGAAGCCCAATCCCAAAAACAATATGGTAAATGTGCAATATCCCAAGAATAAAATAAAGTGGGTATATGGGTTACTATCCCAAGTTATAAGTAGTTACACGAGTCGTAGCCCAATCCTAACATGTTATAGAGGTTATGTTATGTAGCCTTGATAAAAAAAAGGGTCTATTCTTACATTTGTGATACAAATACTATGTCATATTTCTTAGTAATGATTTCATAGAATGTGGTGTTTATTTCTTTATGATTCGTGTCTTATGAACTGCCAATATTTATCCCTTAAATCATGTCTATGATCTTTGTTAAGATGGTTATGATCTCCTAACGTTACGATCACGTTATCATACCCCTATATTCATGTTATGGTTATGCATTTTCTTTATTTTCCCTTACTAAGAATATAAGCTCATCCCTTTCTTATGTTTCCTTTCTCTAGGTTACGAAGAAAGGTTTTAGGTATAGTTACTAATGGTTTCCATATTTATTTCGGATTTTGAAGATCTTTTACCAGGATAGAAGATTTTGTTTCCAAGTCTCAAAAGACACTAAACTATTATGGTACTCAACCATGTATTTTTTCAATGTAGTAAATATTCATCTAAAATGATGTAATATCCATGTAAGTTAGGCTTCGGCCATTATAATCATAATCCCAAAAGAATTTATCTTCGTAATAGGTGAAAATTTCTCCTCATAGTAAATACTATGAATCTCTCCATAACTCTCTTACACCATGTGTTCTTTATAGGTATAAAATCTATGATCCATGTTATTTTTTTGTAGAAAAACTACCTACACACTATGGGTATTAACCCTTCAGGTGCATCCACTAAGTTCCAAAAATAGTTAGTGGACATGGATTCAATTTCAAAGTCCATGTATTTTAACCATTTCTTAGAATTAGAACTCTTAATGTATTCCTAGTAAGTTCTAGGATCAACACTTATCAACACTACCTCATCATCATTTTCAACTTAAAATCTATATATCACTAGCTTAGTACAAACCATACCAGCCCATTGAGGTTCTTGTGAAACTTCATCAAGTTATTATTCCATAGATATTTATATAGTCAATTTATTCTTCATCTCATGAACACTTTCTATTTGTTTTTTTTGGACTTCCCTAAGATCAATTTTCCTCACATTAAAACATTGAATCATATGTTTTATCTTAAGGGAAAAACTACTTCATGTTGAAAGCACTTTATGTTCAGTTGTGTTATAGAAATAATATCCCACTATTTATGTAGGATAATGAACAAATAATACCTTTTCTTATTTGGAGTAAAATTTATCAAAATACAAATGTTGTATATATTCCTCACAACCCTGAATATTCATAAAATTATATCTGAAAATTTTCTCATACCATATCTCATATGGTGTCTTTATGACTATTTTGGATAGAATTTGGTTTAGTGGAAATGTAGTAGTCATAATAGAATAACCCCAAAAATAAATGGGAAGGTTTTATAGAATCACCATTAATTGAAAAATATATAATAGGGTATGATTTCTCCTTTTAGACACACCCTTTATTTATGGTTTTCTAAGGGGAGTGAGTTTTGAAATAATTCCACAATCTCTCATATGAGTTATTAATTCTTAATTATATATTTACCAACCTTATCTAATTGGATAATCTTAATAATCATTCTCAATTGATTATGTACCTTATTTTAAAACTCATTGAACTTTTGAAAAGTCCCAAATATTTGTTCCATCAAAAATGCACATCCATATCGACTAAGCTCATCGGTAAAAATAATTGAGTAACTAAAACCATTGTTCTCCTTTGTTCTCATTAGTCCACATACATCATTATATATGATATCTAATTTCCCAATACCCCTCTCACATATTCTCATAAAATAAGAATTTTTTTCCCCTATAAAAAATATTTTCTTGTATCAAATGATTCATAATCAAATGAGTCCAACAATTCATCTCTATCGATTATTTGGACACATTTATCATTTATATGTCCAATAAAACAATGATAAAGGTTAGTGGGATTAGAATTAAACTTGAAATTCTTATTTTAAATGTTAAAAATAGGATTATCTATATCAAGAATATATAAACCATTCATTATATTCCCATCACTATAAAACATTTCATCCTTATATATAGAACTACTCTTGTTCTTAATAATGAATTAAATTAATTTCATATCCAAATAAGATATAGAAATACAATTATTGTTTTTGGAGAGAATATAACAATATTTTTTCAATTCTAGGATCAATCCACTTAGTGAAATCAGATTATAAGTCATAACCAATAATGAAACTACATTTTCTCTATTATCGACAACAAGATCAATTTTAACTGTGATCAATTTTCTCATTTATATGAGTTTATGTTTTTTCACACAAATGTGTGAGTCACATCTGATATCCAATACCCATGCTTCATATTTTTATCAATTTATTTATATAACATTTACATTGGGATACACAAAATTTTTCTCCTTGAAAACACTTCTCTGTCATAGATACCAATCTTTTAGTGCCTTATAGTTCATACCTATAAGTGATCTTAAATTTATTATTATAAAATATAGAATTATCTTTAATAAATACATATTAGTGAGTGAGGATATTGTATTATATTTTTCATTGAGAACATTAAATTAAATTACTCCCATAAAAAATGATGACCCTAGAAATCATATCCATTTAGTGAGATAATATCAATATTTCACTAAAATATTATGAAATCTTTATTAAGATACTCAATACCTTAAATAGATTTAAGATTATGTATCCTCCTACCACATTGATTATCTACTTCACTCTTAATGTATTTTAATTTCTCAAAATATTCAAACGTATTCCTCACTATAAAGACATAACCATATCTAATTAATTCATTAGTAAAGGTTATGATGTAAGAATACCCACATCTACTATCTACTATGGAAGGTATATGCACATTAGTGTGTACCAATTATAGAAGATTTATATATCATTCACCTTGTCTACCAAATGAAAGCTTAATAATTTTTCCTTATAAACAAGTGTGATATTATTCAAGTGGTTTTAGCTCAAAAAAGTCTAAATAACCATATTGATAGATATTTTTCAAATGATTCTCATTTACATGTCCAATATGGTGATGCCACAAATGGTTGTGGTATGAGTCATGTGATCCCAATTCTTTAAAAATTTAGAAAACTTGATTTTTGTAATCTAATACATGAATATGATTATTTAAATGTTACATAACATAACATATGTTATTTTTTTTAATGAAAGAACATTTATTTACAAAAATTTAAAATAAACCCATATAAATTTAGGAACGATACATAAATAATGATTTCATTAACTGAGGGTATATAATAACCATCTTTCAAATCTATGATCATCCTTTTTGGTAATAAAATGTGGTGGTATCATATAGATAAGGAAAAAAATCATACTTCATTGGCTACTTGAAGATCCACATATACTCTAGACATCCTCTAAAATATACTTTGTCCGAAATTTGGGTAAATATGTGAGTACTCGAAGCTATATATAATATCCAATTGGTAGATATAGAATGATTTCACTCAATAATAAACACACCTAATGTTTCCCCTTACTTATTTTACTGGATGATTTTTTTCTAGTGCCCTGTATTGACTTTTGGGAAACATAATGTATCTTTTTTGTTCTCTTATCTTTAGAACTTCATCCATTTATAAGGATGATGATCTTGATCCTTGGACTTTAATTGATTCTTATATCCTATTACCTTATTCTTCCTTTAATTCACCACAAGTATTTGTAGGCTTTTTACACCTGGGGTCTTTATCAACTGGGTGAATTAAGGTAATAAACTCTATAGGAGTCTTCTCTATATTTCTCATATTATTATTAAAAATGAAAGTAGAAAATATCTTAGGTAGTGTGGGTAAAATTAGATCTATTCATATCTCATTAGGGATCTTAAATCAAAAACCTTCAAAGTTCACTATGTAGTAAATCATCGTGAATACATATGGCCAAGCTGGAACAGACTCTCTGTGATTTCACATAAATAGTGCATTGGAGATCTCTCATCTCTCTTTTCTCACCTTCTATTAATAATGATCATGAATTTGGGAAAACATTCTATGTAAATCCATTTCATCATGTTTCTATATAAGATCATTATTCATGGATAATAACATTAAAAATTGGAAATTTATGGCATCATATACAAGTTTAAGGTAGAGTGATACTTCTTCCTCACTAGCCTCTTTTGAAAAAGTCATAGGAACATGGGTTTTCATCATGTATAATTTTTGCTCCTGGCATAGTAAAATGCACATATACCAACACTATTGTTAGAAATTTGAGAAAATTGGAAACATATCCCTCAATAATGTTGATCCCAGTGAAAATATCTCAATGAAATTTAGGTATCCATATTGTAGAACCAACATTAACTCATGGTTCCCTGATCTGTTGAGTGGACTCCCCAATCATGAAATCTAGAACATGGATTTTCTCATCACTTTCCTTGAAAACTATATTGAATAAACTTTATCCATTACACTCAATACTAATTTGGTTTAGTTAACCCAAAACACTCATAAGAATTCCCTAATTAAATTATATTCCCATAAATTTTATATGAAAATACTTCATTATATGGTTTTATTCTTATTCAAGTAATGGAAGGGATGTCGAAAATAACATTTGATTGAGGGATTGTTATTTTTAAGTGTAAATTTCATATTTTATCTTTATTACATGATTGTTAATATTATGTTTATTATTATTAAGATATTAAAGATGTAATGATAAAATAATTTCATTATCCAATTTTATTTTAATTCCATCTTGCATTGTTTTTAAACATTAAATTTATGTTATCAAGATAAAAACCCATAAATAAATTAAGATTACAAGTTAAAATAAATAAATAAAAATTTGTATGATTATGATATTTTTACTGTTTATTTTTTCTAGTACATGATGAACTAACCAACTACCCAGGGGAATAACACCTAAAATTGTAACTTGGTTCATGCTTTAGTATTCCACCTATATATCTCATGTATTGGTTTCACCTCGGCTCTAAAATTTAATCACCTACACTTGCTTTAGAAATTAATCCATTAAAAAATCGTTACGCAAATGTAGGTGAGGAGAAACAAAAGATTGGTTAAGGGGTTTACATAAATGAAACCATAAAAACATAGGCCCTTACAAAATTAGAAGCAGGTATGACACACATACCATCATTTTAATTTAATGAATTATTATAAAACCATTAAATAAAATTACATTAATTGAAACCATTCATATACATAAGTCGTTCTTTCCCCATGATCTTCCATATATAAGAAAAAACACATTTAATAAACTAAAATTCATTACAATCATTTTTATTTAAGATAAAACATGCTCAAATAAATTAAATGTCTTAATTTATTAATTAACTCAATTATAATAAATTCTATCCAAATTTTCCTTGGGTTTCAGATCCAATATAATTTTAAACATATTAAATCAATTAATTTATTTTATAATTATTAAGTAAAAAAAATGTACAAAGAGGCAACATGATGAGTACCTATCATAATTACTTTATGTGTATTGTGGTAATATACTATCTACTCAAATGGAATATATCATACACAATTTGTCACATAATTACATTGCATGTATTATAATAAATAACACACCGACACATTTTAATTAATTTAACAAGTAATTATTTTAATGCATGTAAAATAGTGAGAGTATTGTAATTGTTCATGGTATATAGTTATGAATATTATGTATAAATTAATTAATAATTTAATATATATATATATATATAACCTTTTTCACGGTGTATAATATAAATAAATGAAACATTGACCCGTGTTGACTATGTTTAAAAAGATTAATTAATTAGTTTTACTTTATTCATAGACAGTAAGGATATATGGGGTGTACTGTCCATCTATACACCATGTATGTCACTTTGACATATATCCAAAACACATTTCTGTGGAGTTTTCATTTTTATTAGTCATATATATGTATAAGGTACAAAATATTTACTATAGTTACATGTTATGTGACCACCAAATGACTGTGTTCCAGGATGGAATGATCAAGACATATTGTGTTTAAAAATTAAGCTATATTTACTACATAATGACTAAAATTTCTCATTTTTCATCTTGGTGAAGTGTAAATGGGTACATAGTGTGTACCAACGGGCTACACATCATCTATTATTGTTCTATAGATTCATAATTTTCAACACCTCCTGATGGGTTCTTGATATGTTCACTATATGTTTTTATCCCATTCTTGGTTATATGAGAATGAATGAAGAAGAAGAAGTGTATATCTCACCGTTCTAATTTAAAATAATTGTTTGCAGAAATAGAAAAAAAATTAAGTGATTAAATAAATAAATGATCAATAAATTATTATAAATTTATATGTGACTACTATGATTCCACTTGAAGGTTTTGGGGAACAATATAAGTAGTCATACCCTTACACACCAATAGTTTTTCATCAACTCCTTCAGACCTCTCTTAAAAACCTAATAAAATAGAAACCCAAAAATCCACAATATATAATCATTATATATAATTTATAATTAATTTTAGTGAGAATAATAATTAACTGGAATTGGAATTATTTACTCATCAAATATTCAATAGACCTCTTCTTGTTATACAATTATTGTTTTCAGAGGATTCAAGGGTGGAATATCTCTAGAGGTGATCTACATGTGATCCATGAACCTCTAAATGTCTCCATAGAAATCCTCAGGTGCTACCGTGGAAGAATATTACACTTGTTTCATTGATGGTTGATCACCATAAGAATCTCTTCAGAGAGAAAACATTATTTTGTTCTCTCTTGAATCCAAAGGGTAGAGTAGGAGAATCACTCTACATTATTGAGAGCATTCTAGGTGATGAGATCACTAATGATTGAGAGGATTATCTCTAGAATTCATTATTTTCAATGATTATAAAGACCGAGTTAGGTTTTGAGAATGAATTAACATGGTAGTTATAAACCTACATTAGGAGAATAAATAATTTCACATGGGTCCTTATTATTCTCTTAAAATCTGGTAAACCACTTGTCAAAATGATAATAATATTATTATTATTTACATTACATGTTCTACATTTGTGAATAAATAAATATTATATTCTTGAATAAATAAATTAATATTTAGTCAAAAAATATTTAATATGTAATTTCACACCAGATTATTAAACTCAACCCGCCAATCCTCTTTAATATTTATCAGACATTGAATAATGACTATTTATTAAATAAATTCCTCTAAATTTTTCACTGATAAATAAATAAATATTTTATTTTTTAAAATATTGATTAAATATTTGTTAAATATTAAACACACATATATATTCTCTCAAATAACTAGTGACTAAATATTTATGATCAACCAAAAATGAATAAATATTAAACCATGTATGGGAATAATATTTATTCAAACATGTTAAATTCATATAGAATTTAATTGAGGTTTCAAATACACTACCCACTAGGGAAATATTTGTTATTATAATTAGGAAATACAACTTTAAATCTCAAGTTATCATCTACAAACAAGCTAAGACACCCAAAGTGAAAGAAGTTAAATGCTATAGTGACAATAACCACATATGAATGAACACTATAACATATATAACCATTAGATATATTTCTATAATCAATAATTTTTCATGTTGGTTTCATCAACTAATGTAATCAATGTATCTTTATTTGAATATATGAAAATGAAATTTATAATAGAATATTATGACCATATACATAATCATACACTTTCATTCCCATCGATGGGCCTGAGGTTTCAACTTGTGTTAAAAGAAATTAAGGGATAAATTCTTTTCACGTTATTCATTAATGAAATAACATTCACGATGCATCCAATGTACCCAAATATATCATGAATATATAACACCGTGGTTTATGAAAATATATCAAATTATGTGATTCCTAAAAGGAACTAATAATAATTTTAATGTTTGGGTATTATTACACATGTTTACACATAGAAACATCCATTGACACAAATAAATGTAGATTTCCTATAGATGGGTCATGTTCTCTTAATCTCTCTATGTTAGAGAATACCAATGATTATAGGAGTTATACAAATAAGGTACCTAATGTGGGGAAAAATAATTTTTCATCTCATCATAAAATGTTACTTCGCCTTCTATGATGTAGATATGCTCTATGGGTATGTGATCATTGAGTAGGATCAACTCTAGAATTTCTATTTTAACAGTGTCGGGTAACCTACTAAGGTGATATGCCACTTGGTTTTTAGCTCCCTTTGTGTATTTAATTTCTAAATTAAACATCTGCAAGAGTAATATCTATATTTGTAGCGTTGGTTTGACATCAATGTTCTTCATCAAGTACCTAAGTACTTCATGTTCATAATATAAAAATAAATTAGTTCCAAGTAAATATAACCTAAATTTATCTAATTAAATGAGAAACAATAAAATTCTTTTTAGTGGTTTTGTAATTTAATTGAGTGGAATCCAAGGTTTTTGATGTATAAGTTATGACTTAATTTTTTCAATCAATTCTTCAAAAAATAACTGCTCCTACAGCTTGGTCTGATGCATCAAAAATAAAATCAAATGGATGTTCCCAATTAAATGGATGCATTATCAGTGGGGTAATCAAATTATGATTCATCTCAACAAATGCCTCCATACAATTGTCAATAAAAACAAATTCATCCAATTTTAAGAGAAATATTGAAAGTGGAAGGGAAATATTACTAAATTCCATGTTGAACCTTTTATAAAATCCAACATTCCCTAGAAATGATTCGATTTGTCTCACACATGTGGGATATGGAAATAATTTATCACTCTAAATTTAGATTTATCCACCTCAATACCATTTTTTGGAATGATATGTCCTATAACTATTCATTTTTCAACCAAAAAGTGACAATTTTCAATGTTCAAATCTCAATTTTTCTCAATGAATGTTTTCAAAAACACTTTCTAGGATCCCCAAGAAATGAGCAAAGAAGTTTCTAAAAATAATAAAGTCATCGGGAAATACCTCTAGTAATTCCTTGATGTGATCTAAGAAAATTCTTACCATACATCATTGAAATTCACCTAGGGAATTGAACAATTTGAAAGGAATACTCTTGTAAGAAAATGTCCTAAAAAAGGTGAATGTTGTCTTCTCTAAGTCTTATAAGGAAATTGGTACCTAAAAATAACTAGAAAAACCATTGAAAAAGCAATAATATGTCATACCTTATATCCTTTCAATCAATTGATCAATGAATGGGATTGGGAGGTGATATTTTCAAGTGACTTGGTTCAACTTCCTATAATCAATGAATAACCACCAATTGTTTTGGACTCTTATTGGAATTAATTCATTATTCTCATTTTCTAAAATGCTCAAGAATATTTTCTAGGAGACAACATGGATGGGGCTAAACCACTGAAAGTCAAAATGGTGAAAATGATGTCGACCACCAACAATTTTCAACTTCTTTTTTAAAAACATCCATGATGGCGGGGTTAAGTTTTATCTGGGGCTACCTAATAGGTAGGGAGTCATCTTCGAAATAATTATATAGGATAAAGACTTGGGTTTGATTCCAGATATATCTATTCGAATACATACTGTGTCTCAAGATTTCATTCTTAAAATTTCAATCAGATTTTTCTATTAGGTCCTAGATAGATAATTTTCAATGATCACTGAAAATATTTCTCCCTCTAAAAGATACACATATTTTCAATCACATGGGAGGGGTTTTAATTAACGATTTAGGGGTTCATTATATGGATGATAATGAATTCAAATTTACCACATCAAAATATTTAATTTCATTTTTAAAGTGTTTCATATCAGTTTCTTTTAAGAAATTATCAAATAAATCATAGGTGATTTATTTTTAAGTTTTTAAGGTAGAATTTTCATATTTTTGAGTAATCTCTCTTTCCCAAGTTTTTTAAATAACAAGGTGGTCTTTTAATTCTATGAATACTCAAATATTTCCTAAATATTTATGGGAACGATACCTTATTCATGGAAAATTTCAAAGAGGTAATGATATTTTAAAGGCTTACTTTTGGAGACATGAATTTTAAATCTCACCTTGTTGTCTCCCAGCTTCATTATGGGGGTTCCTTCATGTAAAATGATGATTTTTTTGGCTATTTTCAAGAATGGACTTCCCAAAATTATGGATTAATTCTCTAGTGCACTGTATTCTTCCATAGTGAGTCTATAAAAGTCCACTAGAAATATTAGGCCGTCAAATCCTACTAGAACATCCTTCACAAATTTGACTTGCAAAATAGTGGTTCAATGTTCTTATTACACGATTACTCATATGGGATTTAGTTAAACTATTTTAAAATATGTGAATAAATTGATAGATATTAAAATAATGGTAGTTTGAATATCACAAATAGAATCATAAAATTTCAATGAACATGTATTTTAGGGAATAAAAAATGTCCCTGGATACTGAAATCTTTTGGGAAATGGTGGTGTGATCATAGATAAAATAATACTTTAAATTATTAATCATCCATCCTCATCATGCCTCTATCACTTGGTGAATATTTCATTGATAATATATATATATATATATATATATATATATATATTGTGATTTAGAAGACTGTCTCTAGAAATTGAATGTTGATTTAATGTTTAAAAGGTTTCTTGGATCTTTCTTTCAAGTTTCTCTTCTTCATCCTTTGTAGATCAATTTAACGTGGAAGGTAATGGTACCTGTTTTATTTTTTCTCCATTTATTTCGTTTATACATGTCTTTTTAGTCTCTCTTTTAGTGTATGTGTGGATCTTTAAGTTTTTGTTTAGAATTATCCAACTTATTTGGTTCAGGTTGTGGATATTTATTACCACTTCGATTCATAATTCCACTAACATTGTCTTTGGGATTTAGGACTATCTTGGATAGAAACCTTCTTGAATTATTGGTTAGAATATCCAAAATAGTATTTATCTTGCTGGATAAATCATTGAAATTTTCTTTTAAACACTCAACATTAGACTTTAGTTGTTGGTTCTCAGTTGATGGTGCACTGGTTGATGGTTACCAAAAATAATTTCATTGGAAAGATGGTGGATATAAGACATGTTATTGCTGGAAGGGTAATTTTTAAGATTTTTGGATTTTTGGGGTTTTGTTATTACTAGTTGAAAGGTTTATAAGTAAAATAAGGGGGTATTCCCTTGTATTTTTTACCTTCAAATCCTTTTTGGAATTTCCCTTCTCTCTATTGTTGATTAGGTGTAAATTTCCTTTAATGGAATAAAGCTTCAAACCTATTTGTACCCTATATCTAAGCATGTTGATCAGTGTAATGATTGGATGATGAACATAATACACACATATGTTGTGTAGATGATTTCTTAATCACTTGATTTATTGCCATCTCACTCATCAGGCATGTCAATTCAACAATTTTAGTTTCAATTAAACGTGATGAGATAGATGTACTTACCTCATGAATATATCTCATACTAGTGCCTCTTATTCTGAATTGTTGTGAATTTTTACCTATCTTCTCAATGAAATTCATGGATTCTTATGTTTATTTTTAATCAAATATCCCCTGGTGGATTGACCCAAAAGGATCCTATATTTTTTAGAAATCCTTGGTTGAAGAAGACCAGAAATTGGTGCTCTTTAACTATTTGTTGTGGAAAGATTGCACAAATCTTCTTGAATCGCTCCTAATATTCGTAAAGGGTCTCTCCAATATCTTTCCATATAGAGTATATTTCGTTTCTAATTGATATTCTCTGGGAGGTTGGGAAGAACATCTCCACAAATCATTGTTGTAGATTACATCAGCCATGGATCTCTCCAGGTTGTAATATACACAACCACTCCATAGATTCTCCTTCAAGTGAAAAGAATAATTCCCTCCACTTGACTTGCTCCTTGACTACTCCTCTTGGTTGGTAACCTGAAAAAAAATCCAAATTCTTGAGTTTGTTGAATGGATTCATCCTATAAAATTCCATGGAATCTTGGTAGCAGATGAATCATGTTGATACATAATTCAAAATCATATTGTTGTAAAGTTATTGTAAACCAATTTTTTGTTGGAAAATTGAGAGGAATAAAATTCCCATATGGTCTATTGTGGTTTTATTGCTATGATTGGTCATTAATAATGAATAATTGAGTCTTGCAAATTGATTTATTCTAAAAAAACAAAAATTGTGACTCATAATCCTTGTTAATAGATTTATTTCTATATTAAGTTAAAAACATTGGTTCCTCATTAGAGGTCCTATTCATGAAATTTTTTTGTGTCAAAAAAACCCCTAATCCCCAACATTAGCACCAATTTTGATGCACACCTATCATGGGGTGTGTAAAAATAAAATATTTTTCCCCTACAAGTATAGTATTAGTTGTAACCAAAATTCATCTCTAGAGAGAAGTGTTTTAATCTATTTGTCACTTATGAGAAAGTAAATAAAAGGAAAAGATAGTAAAGACTATAACAAATGGGAATTTTGAGTTTTTGGACATTAATATGAGAGAGAAGTGGTTGGATTTAGGTTAGGTTTCTCCTTTTGTAATTCCATCATGGTTTTTAAAAAATGAATCTTTTTGTTTTTTAAAATGATAAAGTGAACATAATACCAATCATTTTCACATTATTCAACTTTGATTAAGATTTATCAAAATGTGAAATTCACAATATGAAAGCATTAAATTATTCAATAAATACAAAATCAGATAATAAAATTACCCAAATATTCAAATCAATCAACTATTTATTTCTCATGTGTTTTTTAATAATTAAAGTACTCCTCTATTTGATTTTTTAGATCCACTAATTGGAACAATCCAAAATCAAGAAAAGTGAGAATAAATTCTTAAATCAGTGAAATTTATTTTTTTAGGATTAAATAAAAGGAAATAATATTAAATTGAAATACAGAAAATCAAATTCAAAACCACTCAATTAATAGGAATAGAATATTAAAATTTTATTTCAATCAACAGTCAAGCATTATGAGGGGTCCCCTTCCATTCACCCAACCACAAGGGATTCAACCCCTCCATGAAAGGGGGACATTGAGGAATAATAATAATTAGACATGGTATAGATTAAAAAATAAATAAATAAATGGAATGAAGAAATCAAAGGGAGGTATTAGGGGCCTCTTCTTCTCACCATGGGTGTGTCCAAATTTCTTTTAGGTGGATTTTACCTTCTCATATAGACTCCTACCTAAAGGTATCTAGTGATTATATTTTTATAGGTAGCGATTACAATATCCATGGGTACTTCTCCCTTAAAATTTCTACAAGACCGAAATGATTTAAATCTCAATCACCCATGGATAACGGGTGTTTCTGTTTTTTTTCATGTGGACTGAAATCCACATGGGGTTCCTCCTTCTTTGTGCATGGATTGGGATGTTGCAGCATGGAATGTAGTGGCTTGGGTGACATTCATGCATGGAAATGTAGAAGTGACAAGAAGGATTCACCAATCATCATCTTCCCTTCAAAGTGGTCATATGATCTTTATAATGGGCTCATTGGGTTCGTGGGAGTCTCTAGAAACAATCTGAGGTGATCAGAGACTTAGTGGTGGTTGTAGAGCTCATTATCAAGATTAGGTGGCTTACATAATGGATATTTTTTACAGAATTAGATACTAATGCTGATGAGTGTAGGTGGAAGATATAGGGTTATTTTTATGCATGCAGCAAGTGGAAATGATGCTTGAATGATGGAAGTGGAAGGTTCGGTGCATGGAAGTGCGGTGAGCAGTGGCAGTGAAGATCCTTTGAGATTCTCCTTCATCTAGAATTCCTAGTGGCTAGGTGAAACACAAGATGGTGTCATGGGCGGTTGTTATAGGCCTTTTTAGGCATCCATAGAGGATTGGAGTGGAGGTAGTGGACATGAGATTGAGGTGGAGCTCATGCATTGGTTGGAGATAAAGATCTTTGGTGCTACAGTAGCGGTAGTCAACTCCAAGTGGCAGCGCCACAAGGGAAACAGTGATGTCGGGCACGGTATTCATTATAGTTGTGGTGTTCTCAAAAAATTTAAAAATTATGATGATTTCAATAGACAAATGTCTCACATCGAAATGTGTAGTGGTTTTGTGCTCCCTTGAAAGCCTAAGAATATATCTTAATAGGAAATGAAGTTGTTGGGGTGTCAGAGGATTCCCCTCATCATTGTAGACTGTACCATTTCAGTGATCCTCTACTACCATCTCTATGTGTTCTTGACCACCACATGAAGACACTCAGGCTTCGACCTACCTTTGTGTCCTATAGATTTTATCCCCTCAAGCCACTGTGCATTGGCCCAATTCCCTCGTGTACCCTAGTGGTTTGAGATGGCCTTCCCACTGGGCCCTTGGTCGTCCAGCCCTATGAAGGGATGGCTAACTAACTTGGTCTTAGTCAATTTAGGGTTATCTAGACTCCAGGGTTTTCTTGGTAAAAACCCTATGTGTTTCAAACAACAAGTAATTCAAAATACTAAAATTGTCCATCAGAATAATCAAATAAATGCCAATTTCATGTTCATAACATTTTTTCTCAATTTTATCCATTAAAATCTTATTTCAATTATTTACCATTTCTTCACTAAAAAAATGTAACACATGGGCATTAAGATAAATAATCCATTAAACTCACCAGAAAATTGTTTAAAAATGTGCACAAAAAATGAGTGTGTAAATGGTTTAAGTGAAAATGATTCATGTTTCACATGTTTTAGATGTTAAATAAAGGTCATTATGAAAATGATTGTTCACTCATATTTCTTCAATCTTTTGGATTCACAAAAAAATTTATTTCAAAATATTTTTCTTAAACATTACCCTATAATCCATGTTTGAAATCTGTATGGGTACCTAAGAATTATTTTGATAATCCCATTGGAACCAAATTTGAATGGGTATCAAATTTTATTAAATATATTTTTTGTAATAATTTTTCATTGGAAGTCCCAAAAAACCCAAATGGTATATGGATAGTGGATGCACACAATACTTGACTACTGATGTAACATCCCAGGTAAATAAAGAATAAATAATTTTCATATTTATTAATATTTACGAATTAAATATTAATTTTAATTAAAAGGGGTTTCTACGTTCGATAACGTACTCGGTACGCAACGAAGAGTTTCTTTGAAAACTTACGTTGCACACAAGTAATAAAATAATATTATTTTAAATGTTAGTTAACGAGTAGCCGTTGTACTGGCGGGAATGGATAGAAATAACTAAAATATGATTATATATGTTTTTAAATGTTTTTACCTTTACCCAATAAAATATAAAGGCTTAAAATACGGAAAGAGTTCAATTTTAGGCATTTATACCCTAATTTTCACGAAAGGTCCACTTATCACCTTTTGACGGAGAACCGTCATTAAATATAGTTTTGATCGATCTTATAAATTCTATTGGACCAAATATAACTCTTCTTTAGAATCGGGACATCAAAATTTACTTTGTGTAAATTTTTGGTACCTTTCTGATAAAGTTCATTTTTTTTAATGAATAGTGTAAAATGTTGTATTTTAATTCAAAACCTCTTTTTAATCTAATTTATTTATATGATTAGATTATCTTTTGAATTGGTTTTAATGTGAAATTAGAAAATATTTTTACCATTAAATCCAATAGTGGTCGTTGGAATTAATTTCACTTTGAAATCGGACTTAAACTAGTGTCAATCTTTTGATACTTATTGTTTCATAAAAACACGCTATTTGCTCTGACAGCGGGAATTAATTATTAAATTAATTAATGTGACTTATATGTTTTGAATTTTGTAAAATAGACTTCATTTTTGAATTCATAATATCAAATATAGATTAGGGTGAATTTTTGGTAATTTTCTGAAAAACGTCAATTTTTGATGAATAGTGAAACCACTAAGTGGTACTTATAAAGACTGATTTTCCGTTTAAATGAAATTTTGCCATAATTGTGTTTTCAATTTCAAAAATCCGACATACATGGTTGTCATTAAGAAGTAAAATGTGGTTCAATGAGATTATAATAATTTTTTGGTAAATAGTAACTTATTAAGTTCTTAATCGCGATTAGTGGTAATTAGTGTAGTTTAAGGTAAAAATAATGCTTTAATAAAATAAGATGAGATTGACACGTGTCCTACCCTCATTGGTTGTGTCATGGCCGACCAATACAAGCCATGGGTCAACTTGGGGACCCCATGGAGACACTTTGGTTGGGGAATGACATAAATAACTTTTTATTTAATGTAAAAGTAAAAATGACACAAACATAATATGTTTTAAAAAAATAATTTTTACATGGGGTTATAAAGATCAGATTTTTGATTATAAATAGTCATTGGAAAGATAAAAAGCTTTCCTAAATCATAGTAGTTTTTTTATAATTTTTAGACATTAAATAAATTAAATTATTTATGACATAATAATGATACAGTGATGACATCATTATTTGACGATTTAAATAAAATGGAAAGATAATGTAAACTCTATGAACTAAACATGTCCAAAACCAATTGGATGAGTGAATTTCGAACCCTTATCACCTTATCCACGAATTATATTAATTTGGGACCTTTTAAAACCGAAATATTTTTTCAAATAAATTAATATTTCTTTACTTTCCAAAAGTGCCCCTCCTCTCCTCTTATAAAAGGCCCCCACCTCTACCTCATTTCACAAACTCCTCAAGCCTTTGGCTCGGCCAAACCCTGACCATTTACTCTCTCCACATCCCTCTCCTCATCCTAGATGATTCCCTTTGGGAATAATCCTTTCAAAGGAAGCCTTTAGGCTCAAATAAAAAGGAGCTACACTTTTAAAGGTAATTCATTCTCTCTTGTTCATTTGTTTTATTTTGCTTCTCCAACCCTCTAAACTCTTTTTATTTACTTATTTTGTAACAACAACAGTATCTTCAATATACTAGGATGTTTTTATAATATCTATTCGAGCTACACTCTCACACAACTACATCAAATGGTTAAAGAACATACGGTTTCCGTGGATGGCGAAATTCTGCCTCTCGAAACGATGATGGTTCAATACTCATTTAACACCTTCAAAGGTGGCCATTATGATGTAACTATTTTTATATATGATATATAATATGTTTATTTTTTTTAAGCTTCTGTATTTTTCATTTTGGGTATACCTTTATGGTTTCCATTATGGGTAAACACGATATCTTCATTTAAGGAAGTGCGGACTACCGCCCCCTCAAAGTGATGTGATTCGTTAATGCCATATGTGGGACGTGTAAAGGATGGATTTAAAGTTATTATATATAATGTTATACTGGAATTATAATATACATCTATATCATTATTATTTCTTTCCATTAATGTATGAGATAGAAATGAAAGTAGCGTTCATGTGTACGTACGGGTTACCGTCTCCATGAACGGTGCATTTCATTTCTTATCCCCAAATGTAATGTACTATTAAAAGTACATGTATATAATGGATATATATAATTAATGATATATCTAAATGATAAATATAATTCTGGAATTAAAATATACATACCTCTCATTTAGTTTTAATTCCATTAATATGAAAAAGAAATGAAAGTAGCGTTCATGCGTACGTACGACTTACCGTCTCCATGAACGGTGCATTTCATTTCTTACCTCTAAATGATTATGTAATATTATAAATACATGTATATGCTGGATATATATGATACATATTATATCCAAATCAGGATTTTAATTCTGGATATAAAGAACTTTTGACCCCACGACCAACATGTAATTTTAAGAAGTCCACTTTCGACTTAAGAACCAAATATTGACAAAACAAACATTATTAACTTAAATGGTTACATAATGTTTATAACATGGAAATAAGTGATATAAAAGGAATAATGAACTTTAAAAAGGTTCTTAATCAAGTATAAATTATCTCAAGTTTATTATTCAGGACGTTAAAGAACGATCGAGTCAAGTCGGACCCGAGGTAAGGGACTTCGTCTCAATCTCCTTTCATTGAGGCATATTTCGTTTTATACACAAATTTCTTTTATATGCTGTATAAACCCCTTTGACTTTTACTTTTATACAAAAGGAATCTTTTTCTACGAAGCGTTTTACAAAACGACAAAAAGGAATGTTTCTTTTAACGTATGCGGCGACAACGACCTTTTCTGCCGCCGCGAGTATTATTTGGTCTTTGGCTTTCTCAACAAGCCGTAATGTTTTTAGAATAAAATAAATACCATATACTCTTTTATGTATTTTGGTATTGAAAATGGTTTTGAAAAAGGATTCTATTATGTCAATATATTTATGATATATTGTGATTGAAATGTGGAAATGTTATCATTCCTTTATATTGGTTTTATGTTTTATGATTTTATACTGGTACTTGGACATTTTAACGGGTGGTTACGTTATAAACCATATGACGGGTGGTGCCGTGAATACCAGGACGGGTGGTTACGTTATAACCTCCAATGCATTGGGTATGGAAGTCGGCCGTATGGATATTCCATTATGTATGTATGGAAATTGGCCGTATGGCTATTCCATTAAGTGATATGTGTGGAAGTCGACCGTATGGTTATTCCACTTAAGTATGTTTATGTCCAAAGTTACCTTTATAAATTTTATGTGTTCTTTTTATGGATTTTATGGTAATCCTTTGGTTACAAAAAGGTAAGTAATGATACTTTATTCAGTGAAGAGTTTTTACAACTTCATGAAGGTGAAGGTATTACTTTGATAGAGTATACATGGTTTACTTGATTTTGAATAACTAACAGTTTTCATTCTTTGTGTATCCCTTACTGAGCTTTTTATGCTCACCCCAAGTTTTTTTTGAAATGTTTTTCACAGGACTTAATGTGGAATAAGGTCAAGGATGGGATCAAGGGAATGTCATGCTATATAAAACATGGAACTAGACATGTTTCTTTTAAGAGTTTTTTTATTTATTTATGGAAACTTAGTAGAAGTGACTACTTTGTAATCTTTTGAGATGTAATAGTTATGTTCTAATTCTCTAAAACTCTAAACCTGAAAAGATCCTCAACGTGAATTATTCATTTAATTCAATATTAAGTAAGGTTTAAGGCTGGGGCCTTATAGTTGGTATCAGAGGTCAGTTTAGAAAACTTTAGGAGTTAGAAAAGTGTTAAATTATAATATGATTGAAATGATATAGCATTTACGGATTACCATGTTGCTTCGTCTAAGATATTTCTGTGTTCAGAATGGTTTTCCACAGAGGAAACAAAGCAGATATGTTGGGACGACATCAGGAGGAAGATAACCTTCCAAATCAGCAACCTGAGATGGTCGGAATCGGAACTGAACAGTTTGTTGCAGTGATGGAATAGTTGAATCAGGCTATAAATGGTGGTGGTATCCATGCACGAGATCAGCCAGATCAACCGCATAGGAACATGTCAGTGGTGGAACATTTCATGAGGCAATATCCCCCATAATTTAGAGGATCATCTGACCCTGTGCAAGCTGAAGGGTGGATTAAAGCACTGGAGAAGATTTTTGATGTCATGGGGTGTTCAGAACATCAAAAGGTTAGTCTTGCTGTTTACCGTTTTGAAGGTGAAGCTGATCAGTGGTGGTCGATGGTGAAAAATATAAGGGATAGTGATGAGATTGAGGATCTTCACTGGGACGAATTCAAAGGTATGTTTCTTGAGAAATATTTTCATAAGGTGGTTCGTCTTAGGATGGAAAAATGGTTCCTAGAATTGAGGCAGGAGGATGATTCAGTGGCTGCTTATGAAGAAAAGTTCACTCGATTGGAAAGGTATGCTCCGAAATTCATATGAGATCTTGATAGTAAAATAAATCGTTTTTACTCAGGATTAAAGCCAAAATATCGAAGGGCATTAGCTTCTCGTGAGTTTAAAAGTTATGAAAAACTTGTTCGATGTGCGGAGAAGGTGGAAATGGAGTTTGCCGATGATCAGGTGTTCTATGACAAACAACAGAATAAGAGGTCTAGTTGGCAGGAAAAGGGGAAGAATTCATCAAAGAAGCAAGGAGGTAAGAAAACCAAATATCCATCCTGTGAGAAGTGTGGTAAAATGCATCCTGGAGAATTTTTATCCAAGTATGGTAAGTGCTTTCGGTGTGGTATGTCTGGTCATATTGCTCGTAACTGTAAAGAAGATGATCAAGCAGGAAATGAAAAGCCAACGGTAAATGTTTTAAGTGTAATGAAATGGGTCATTATGCAAACGAGTGTCCAACGAAGAACTCAACTGGGGGAATGCAGCCAGACTACAAGCAGAAAGGGGTGGTGAAATCCTTTGCAACTATTTCAGCAGATGTTGGGCCATCGAATGAAGTGGTATCAGCTCCAGGGAGCTCGGTATTTTTCGAAGATTGACTTGAGGTCGGGGTACCATCAGTTGAAAGTAAAAGAATCAGACGTTCCGAGGAATGCGTTCCGTACTAGATATTTCCATTATAAATTTGTAGTTATGCCTTTTGGGTTAACCAATGCACCTGTTGTATTCATGGACCTTATGAATAAAATTTTCCATGAGTTCTTGGATAAGTTTGTGTTTGTGTTTTGAGGTTTGGGAAGAGGTTATGTGTGCCTTGTGATTCACAGTTGAAGAATGAGTTGTTATGTGAGGCTCATAGTTCCCCGTTTTTAGTCCATCCGGGAAGTACTAAGATGTACAGAGATCTGCGGGAGTATTACTGGTGGGATGGAATGAAAAGAGATATTGCTGATTTTACTGTGAAGTGTTTGACATGTCAACAGGTTAAAGCAGAGCGGCAGTTACCGAAAGGGATGCTTCATCCCTTACCAGTGCCAGAGTGGAAATGGGAAAACATATCCATGGACTTTGTTGTGGGATTACCGAGGACATCTCGAGGTAATAATGCAATCTGGGTTATTGTTGATCGCTTGACCAAATCTGCTCATTTCCTTTCTATACGAGAAACTTTCTCTCTTGATCACCTTTCCCGTTTGTATCTTAAAGAGATAGTCAGGTTACAAGGAGTTCCTCTCTCCATTGTATCTGATCGTGATCCCAGGAATCACATCTAACTTTTGGAAATGCCTTCAGAAGTCGTTGGGTACAGAATTAAATTTTAGTACAGCTTTCATCCTCAATCAGATGGGCAGTCAGAACGAACAATTCAGACATTGGAGGATATGCTACGAGCTTGTTCGATGGATTATCAGGGAAGTTGGGACCAACATCTTTCTTTGGTTGATTTTTCATATAATAACAGTTTTCATTCTAGTATACAGATGGAACCATTTCAGGAATTATATGGGAAGCGGTGTCGAACTCCAGCTTTCTTGGATGAAGTGGGTGAAAGGAAGTTTATGGGACCAGAATTGGTAGAAGAGATTGCAAGAAAAGTTCAGTTGATTCAGAGGCACATGATAACAGCTCAGAGCAGGCAGAAGAGTTATGCGGATAACCGGAGGAAGGATCTATCTTTCGAGGTAGGTGATCATGTTTTTCTCATGGTTTCTCATTGGAGAAGTGTGATGAGATTTGGTAAGAAAGGAAAGTTGAGCCCAAGGTTTATTGGACCATATGAAATTCTGGAGAGAGTTGGATCAGTTGCATACAGAGTGGCTTTATCTTCGAGTTTATCTCAGGTACACAATGTTTTTCACGTTTCGATGTTGAGAAAGTATATGCCAGATCCATCTCATGTTTTGAGTCCAGAGGTAGTTCTGCTGGAAGAGAACCTATCTTATGAGGAACAACCCGTCCAGATTCTTGACCACAGGGAGAAGGTGTTACGGAATAAGGTGATTCATCAGGTAAAGTTTTTGTGGAAAAACCATGTGATTGAAGAGGCAACGTGGGAATCTGAAAATGCTATGAGGGATAAATACCCCCACTTATTTTGATAAGTGAATAAAATTGCGAGGACGCAATTCCCAAAAGGGGGGAAGGATGTAACATCCCAGGTAAATAAAGAATAAAGAATTTTCATATTTATTAATATTTACGAATTAAATATTAATTTTAATTAAAAGGGGTTTCTACGTTCGATAGCGTACTCGGTACGCAACGATGAGTTTCTTTGAAAACTTACGTTGCACACAAGTAATAAAATAATATTATTTTAAATGTTAGTTAATGAGTAGCCGTTGTACTGGCGGGAATGGATAGAAATAACTAAAATATGATTATATATGTTTTTAAATGTTTTTACCTTTACCCAATAAAAGATAAAGGCTTAAAATACGGAAAGAGTTCAATTTTAGGCATTTATACCCTAATTTTCACGAAAGGTCCACTTATCACCTTTTGACGGAGAACCGTAATTAAATATAGTTTTGATCAATCTTATAAATTCTATTGGACCAAATATAACTCTTCTTTAGAATCGGGACATCAAAATTTACTTTGTTTAATTTTTTGGTACCTTTCTGATAAAGTTCATTTTTTTAATGAATCGTGTAAAATGTTGTATTGTAATTCAAAACCTCTTTTTAATATAATTTATTTATATGATTAGATTATCTTTTGAATTGGTTTTAAAGTGAAATTAGAAAATATTTTTACCATTAAATCCAATAGTGGTCGTTGGAATTAATTTCACTTTGAAATCGGACATAAACTAGTGTCAATCTTTTGATACTTATTGTTTCATAAAAACACGCTATTTGCTCTGACAGCGGGAATTAATTATTAAATTAATTAATGTGACTTATATGTTTTGAATTTTTTAAAATAGACTTCATTTTTGAATTCGTAATATCAAATATAGCTTAGGGTGAATTTTTGGTAATTTTCTGAAAAACGTCAATTTTTTATGAATAGTGAAACCACTAAGTGGTACTTATAAAGACTGATTTTCCGTTTAAATGAAATTTTGCCATCATTGTGTTTTGAATTTCACAAATCTGACATAAATGGTTTTCATTAAGAAGTAAAATGTGGTTCAATGAGAATATAATAATTTTTTGGTGAATAGTAACTTATGAAGTTCTTAATCGCGATTAGTGGTAATTAGTGTAGTTTAAGGTAAAAATAATGCTTTAATAAAATAAGATGAGCTTGACACATGTCCTACCCTCATTGGTTGTGTCATGGCCGACCAGAAAAAGCCATGGGTCAACTTGGGGACCCCATGGAGACACTTTGGTTGGGGAATGACATAAATAACTTTTTATTTAATGTAAAAGTAAAAATGACACAAACATAATATGTTTTACATAAATAATTTTTACATGGGGTTATAAAGATCAGATTTTTGATTATAAATAGTCATTGGAAAGCTAAAAAGATTTCCTACATCATAGTAGTTTTTTTATAATTTTTAGAAATTAAATAAGTTAAATTATTTATGACATAATAATGATGCAGCGATGACATCATTATTTGACGATTTAAATAAAATGGAAAGATAATGTAAAATCTATGAACTACACATGTCCAAAACCAATTGGATGAGTGTATATCGAACCCTTATCACCTTATCCACGAATTATATCAATTTGGGATCTTTTAAAACCGAAACACATTTTCAAATAAAGTAATATTTCTTTACTTTCCAAAAGTGCCCCTCCTCTCCTCTTATAAAAGGCCCCCACCTCTACCTCATTTCACACACTCCTCAAGCCTTTGGCTCGGACAACCCCTGCCCATTTACTCTCTCCACATCCCTCTCCTCATCCTAGAGGATTCCATTTGGGAATAAGCCTTTCAATGGAATCCTTTAGGCTCAAATCAAAAGGAGTTACACTTTTAAAGGTAATTCATTCTCTCTTGTTCATTTGTTTTATTTTGCTTCTACAACCCTCTAAACTCTTTTTATTTACTTATTTTGTAACAACAACAGTATCTTCAATATACTAGGATGTTGTTATAAGATTTATTCGAGCTACACTCTCACACAACTACATCAAATGGTTAAAGAACATACGGTTTCCGTGGATGGTGAAATTCTGCCTCCTGAAACGATGATTGTTCAATACTCATTTAACACCTTCAAAGGTGGCCATTATGATGTCACTATTTTTATATATGATATATAATATGTTTATTTTTTTTCTTTAAGCTTCTGTATTTTTCATTTTGGGCATACCTTTCGGGTTTCCATTATGGGTAAACACGATATCTTCATTTAAGGAAGTGCGGACTACCGCCCCCTCAAAGTGATGTGATTCGTTAATGCCATATGTGGGACGTGTAAAGGATGGATTTAAAGTTATTATATATAATGTTATACTGGAATTATAATATACCTCTATATCATTATTATTTCGTTCCATTAATGTATGAGATGGAAATGAAAGTAGCGTTCATGTGTACGTACGGCTTACCGTCTCCATGAACGGTGCATTTCATTTCTTATCCCCAAATGTAATGTACTATTAAAAGTACATGTATATAATGGATATATATAATTAATGATATATCTAAATGATGAATATAATTCTGGAATTAAAATATACATACCTATCATTTAGTTTTAATTCCATTAATATGACAAAGAAATGAAAGTAGCGTTCATGCGTACGTACGGCTTACCGTCTCCATGAACGGTGCATTTCATTTCTTACCTCTAAATGATTATTTAATATTATAAATACATGTATATGCTGGATATATATGATACATATTATATCCAAATCAGGATTTTAATTCTGGATATAAAGAACTTTTGACCACACGACCAACATGTAATTGTAAGAAGTCAACTTTCGACTTAAGAACCAAATATTGACAAAACAAACATTATTAACTTAAATGGTTACATAATGTTTATAACATGGAAATAAGTGATATAAAAGGAATAATGAACTTTAAAAAGGTTCTTAATCAAGTATAAATTAACTCAAGTTTATTATTCAGGACGTTAAAGAACGATCGAGTCAAGTCGGACCCGAGGTAAGGGACTTCGTCTCAATCTCCTTTCATTGAGGCATATTTCGTTTTATACACAACTTTCTTTTATACGGTGTATAAACCCCTTTGACTTTTACTTTTATACAAAAGGAATCTTTTTCTACGAAGCGTTTTACAAAACGACAAAAAGGAATGTTTTTTTTAACGTACGCGGCGACAACGACCTTTTCCGCCGCCGCGAGTATTATTTGGTCTTTGGCTTTCTCAACAAGCCGTAATGTTTTTAGAATAAAATAAATACCATATACTCTTTTATGTATTTTGGTATTGAAAATGGTTTTGAAAAAGGATTCTATTATGTCAATATATTTATGATATATTGTGATTGAAATGTGGAAATGTTATCATTCCTTTATATTGGTTTTATGTTTTATGATTTTATACTGGTACTTGGACATTTTAACGGGTGGTTACGTTATAAACAATATGACGGGTGGTGCCGTGAATACCAGGACGGGTGGTTACGTTATAACCTCCAATGCATTGGGTATGGAAGTCGGCCGTATGGCTATTCCATTAAGTATGTATGGAAATTGGCCGTATGGCTATTCCATTAAGTGATATGTGTGGAAGTCGGTCGTATGGTTATTCCACTTAAGTATGTTTATGTCCCAAGTTACCTTTATAAATGTTATGTGTTATTTTTATGGATTTTATGGTAATCCTTTGGTTACAAAAAGGTAAGTAATGATACTTTATTCAGTGAAGAGTTTTTACAACTTCATGAAGGTGAAGGTATTACTTTTATAGAGTATACATGGTTTACTTGATTTTGAAAAACTAACAGTTTTCATTCTTTGTGTATCCCTTACTGAGCTTTTTATGCTCACCCCAAGTTTTTTTTGAAATGTTTTTCACAGGACTTAATGTGGAAAAAGGTCAAGGATGGGATCAAGGGAATGTCATTCTATATAAAACATGGAACTAGACATGTTTCCTTTAAGAGTTTTTTTATTTATTTATGGAAACTTAGTAGAAGTGACTACTTTGTAATCTTTTGAGATGTAATAGTTATGTTCTAATTCTCTAAAACTCTAAACCTGAAAAGATCCTCAACGTGAATTATTCATTTAATTCAATATTAAGTAAGGTTTAAGGCTGGGGACTTATAACTGAAATCTCAAAATATTTATCTTCCCATAAATATAGTGGTGGTAATGTTATATTTGGTGATAATTCTAAAAAAACATAAAAGGGTTTGGTGAATTTGGAAATTAAAATAATGTAATTATTTTGAAAGTTTTAATTGTTGAAGTTTTAAATAATAATTTAATAATAAATTTTCAAAACCCCCTCTCTCTAAAGGTACCCCTCCTAGGTTGACAATAGAGGAATAGAGATAATGACATTGGAATACTGCATTCAATATGTCACTGGTTGGTGACTAGCACTGAGAGTATATAATCACACATATGGGAGGAATTTCCCTCATATGGATTTTATAAGTAATAGATAAGATGAGGGAATCCACCAAAAAAATCATACACATAATAAAAAAAATGCAATCCCAATACATGATGTGATGTCATACGTAATTGGATAAAACATAATTGAAAAATAAAAAAGAGATAAATCCTCGGTAGTGAACACAAAGCTCCAACAACTCCTTTAACTAGTAATGTAGATCTCGATCACCTACTCACTCTTGTTTACCTTAAAAATTGTTTTTATATATGTATTATGAGCATAACATGTTTTTTCTATAGGATCCTTCTTGAAACATCTTATGCTAAATGTGAAAGAAGCATCCTAAAACCAAGTCAGCAATTAAATGAAATTAACTCATCTTCTAACAGTTATACAAATCCTTTCCCTTACTCTCAGTGAATCACTCACCAATAATATATAAAAGTATAACAATATTATTGAGATGATATATATATATATAGGTTACAAATAAAGACTTCCCCATTGTTATTCCTCCCTCGTGCCCTGATATCACATTCCATAATACATCATGTCTTCTACAAATAATCCTTCCCAAAAACACTTGGGTAACCATCTCATACCATGAAACACATATAGAAAACCATCACATTCACTTATTCTATATAGTAATTTGGTTTATTTCTAGAATCCAACATAACATGTATATTATAAATTATACCTCAACATATCCCAACCCGAATATAAAAAAGCTATATTAACCCTTTGGATACTAATTCTATAATACATTCATTTATAATAAACTCCAGCCCTCACAGTCTTCAACACATAAGTATGTGAAATCACCTCTATGAAAACACACACATAATTCTATTACTGATGAGGGAGTGGGGAAAGGCCGTAGTCACCCATTTGTATCCTTTCAAAACTAGATTTTAGGTCAAACACCCATATAACCTTTAGTTGTCAGTTTCCCTTTTAATATGGGTTTAGTTCAATGAAATAAAAAAATAAAATAGATATATCTCATAGACACAATAAAGAAAACTACCCAAACTTAGAATCAGCTGCCTTTATCATCTCATAGGACACCTGATTTTTCACTACTAAGGTCTATATATCAAAAAAGTATACAGGAATAAAGATTAATTAATTTACTATCCACTAATAAATATTATTCTATTTCCATGACTAACATTTTAATCATCTAATCCAATTGATAAAAAATCTATAAATTATTTTTTTATATTCTCATGTATGTTATCCTCATAAGTAGTCATCAAGAACCAACCTCGTTCTTTCATTAATTCATTATCATTACAAAATCATTTGAGAACTCTAGGAAATAGCATAAACTACCACATAGAAGAAGAAGTGCATAACATTAATTCATGTTCTAAAGTTGGAAACTGGTTATATAGAAAATGTTTGGCCATTTTCTATTAAGAAAGCATAAAAATGAAGAAAGCATAAAAATGAAGAAAGCATTAATGAACATGCCTCACTCTATAATCATTTGGTTTATACTGATGTCCCAAACCATTGTATATAAAAAAAATATAGCCTATCATAACAATATATACACACCTAGCTCCACATTCCACCATCATTATCATAACTAGATCCCCGCGTGACTATTATCATCATAATTGGAACCTCATTCCACTGTCAACATAAAAACTGGTACCTTATGACACTATCATCTTCATAACCATCCTCACCTATCACTATCATCATCACATCAGCCATATCCAGTTATCAATAATTCACACCCAAGGATCTAAATTCTATATCAAACATATATATCAAAAGTATTTTTCTACACATAATTTTGAAAAAACTACGAATATAATATCAAGGAATTCAAGCCTCCTGTAATCAAGATTAGGCTCTCTGAGGCCCAATCAACACATCTTTATCAAACTACCATTTTAATTCAATATTGAATTTACCAGTTTATTATGTATAGGTTTTCTATGTTATGAAAACTATATCAGTAGATATAAATATCTTCATCCAACATAATATGATTCAAGCATTATTTCAATATTTAAACAATTCCAATATGAAAGGTAATTATTGTAAACCCCTGACTATAGAAGACCAGATTCAGTGCCTTACTTTTTTATATTGGCATGATTACAAGGGAAAAAATCCTGAAGGATCGAAAATTTCATTAGTTTTAGAAAACTATATTACATACATGAAACACATTTTAGATTGACGGTATAAAATAATTCCTAACTAATGAAAAGTCTCATCATAGTTGAAAATAATTCCAATAATTAATCTTCATATATTGGGGAAAGAAAACCAAATTAGGGTGAAAACAAATTCCCATTAGGGGTAAACTATAGTAGAGAAAATAATGAACGAATTAACATAATCATCATATAAATGTAAATAACTGAGTAAACATACCATAAAATAACTGGATATAGCATAATGAAATATAGAAACAAAAAATATGATTGAATAATGCCATATAAATATTCAAATGAGCTTGAAACTTTACCAAGTAAAATATAAATAAAAAATCACATGGTGTGATAATAATGATGGAATTCATAATGTTGGATGTCTGAGATATCAAGTTATACCCTCAAGATAGCTACTATCAAAATCTATCCTCAAGAAAATTTAAGTACGTGGGTAAAAAACCATCTAATTCGTGTAAAGATCTATCCTACCAACAATTTTAAACTATTAGTAAACAAACATGAAGGGTTTTTTCAACTAATTTAATCCCATGAGACTACAGATGCACCATGGGACTTGCATTAACTAGTTCTGAACTCATGGTGCTTTCATTAACCGGTCCCTAACCTATAGGGCTTGTATTAACTGGCCCCCAACCCATAGGGATTTCATTAACTAGTATCCAAACTATTTCATACTACTCCAAATAATTCCTCATATATCAAATAATTGATTTAGTTAATAAATAATAATCCTTATCCTAAAATATCTGTATTAAATAAAAGATACAAACTTATCAATATTTCTCCGGTTAATCAAATAACTGCCAGAGTAAACACTGTATGTAAAAATGGAATATGGTTTAGAAAATAATCATATAAATTTCACAAGGATATGTATATTTAAGTGAAATGAAATAACCATTGAAAAATTATTACAATAAAGTTATTTTTTCAAGATAATGTTAACAATCTAAAAATATTTCACAAAAACTTTATAACATGGAAATTTTATAATTAAACAAACTTCGATGGGGTAATTCAAAGTGAAACATAAAGTACCAAGAAGTGTGAGATAATAATGATAAAAAATTAAAATGGGGAATTATATACACCACTTCAAGGTTAATTGGTTTATAATAAAAATTAATTCTCAATGGATTGTAAATTGAGATGAAATCCCTTACTACTTGAGTAACATCAAAACCATGATCCCCAAGATAAAATAACACTAATTGAAACTTTAAATATCATTAAATATAGTAAATTAATTATATAACATGTAATAGGGCCTTATATACATGACACAAAATAAATTAGTGGTGAATATGTAATAATTCTCTCATAAATAAAAGTGACAATAAAATCCCATTACCTGACACTTACTTTTGGTATAACTCTCTTTAACCTCCAATATAATGGTTTTAATCATGTTATTAAATTATGAAAGTAACATAATAATATTTATAATAACATATATTATCATATTATAAATTCTTATAAACTTTTTATTAGTAATCATTTATTATTTTCACAGTTTTGGGTGTTAATTTCCTAGTATTTCGAGTTAGTTTTAACATGTTATTTTTTTTCATTTTATATAGATCATGATATAATCATCTTAAGAATGTAAAAAAAAGTTTAAAATGTTATATATATTCATTTTATATGTATTTATAGTAATCCATAATTTTTGGATATGGGAAATTAAATACATCGTTCATTGAGATGGTAGGTCGTACATACGCATGGACATTGTTTCCATTTTTTTCATATTAAAATAATAAAAAGTAAATAATATATATGTATATTATAATTACATTTTAATTTTAATTTTAATTTTATATTTATAAAATATTTTAATTAAAACCATCCATTAATACATTACATTTTAATCATTAATGAATCACATCGTATTGATAAGGTGACACTCCACACATCAAAAAATGATGTTATCATATTCCCAAAAAATTTAAAGCATGAAGGTATGTGTAATATAAAAAATTAAATAAGAATAAAGAAATTATAAATATCATATATTTCATATATAAACTATAATACCATCATTATTCCTAACCATGAATGGTGTAAATGGAAGAATGAATGACATTAGTTAGGGAGGGGGTAGTCCGTCGTACACACAAACGATGATGGTGTATCCCAATTGATGGGAGTGTGTGAAAGTGTAGGTCAAACCCATAACATAAAGACATATCAATATATTGAGGATAATTATTTTATTATACAATCAATATATAATAATAATTTAAGGGGTGGATAAAGAAATAAAACAAATTTGATCATTAAAAAACATTACCTCTTTTCGGGTAACTCCTTTTAGATTATACCAAAAGACTTACATGGTTTTCCTTCTACCAAATTGAGGCTTCTAGGATGTGGGGAAATATTTTATGATATTGTTTCAGGTTTTTTATGATACAAAAGTGATTTATATGTGTAAATAAGTGAGGGAAGTTAGTGTTATCTTATAGGTTGGTGAGAATACACATTGGGTATTCTTGAAAATATTTGTGTTCTCCCCACGTTATTACAAACCATGAGGATTACATAACACATAAAATTCATTATATGAAAGTTTAATATATATATAAATAAAAATAAGAGGGTTTTTTCAAAATTTTAGTGTCATTTTATACCATATATTCTATGTTTAGTCATTAAGAAAACTTATTTCTTTCAATAATCATTGTAATTAATTTCAACTTCTTTCACTAATTAATTTGGTCAAAATCTAATTTGCAGATATTATAAATTATAAATTATGATTATTAAAAAAAATTAATCCATTTTTTGAAATTCAAATTACATAATTGTTATAAATTAAATTAAAAATAATCCTACAGACATTACGGGAAAGCATGGTTATAAAGTTAAAATGTTCATAAGAGTACTAAGCTTTAATATGTAAAATAAATATGAAAATGGTTTTGATGGCCTTAATTTAATTATATGATATAAATTTTATCTAATTAAACATTAAAACTAGTTAAAAATATAATTTATCCTAATAAATCATTTATATGAATAATCATTTTCCAATTCAAATTCAGTATTTTTCACTATTCATTAAAATATGAATGTTCTCAGAAAAAATAACAAAATTTCACCCAAATTTAATTTTTATATTCCGATATAAAAATGTATTTTATTTTCAAATATAATTTATCAAATTTTCAAAAAATATATTTAAAATATATGATCTATTAAAAGGTTGAAAAATGCCTTTTGAAAAGTTTTTCTTTTTTATGAATAAAATTATATTTTTCTTATATTATGCCTATCAAATATATTGAATGATTGTAAAAAATATTTGATTTAATATATAATATATATATTTCACTAATATAATTCATTAATAGTAATTAATTTAATTTATTAATATAAAACACCATTGGGGCATAATAGTTGTTTTTATAAAAAAACATTCCCTTTATATTCAATTGGTTCTTATATTTATTTCTAATTAATTAGTATCCAAATAATTATTTAAAAATATGTAAAAAATATTTTTAAAATTTAAATTATAATTTTCATAAATTTTATTACAATGAATTATTGATAATTATCACATTAAATAATAATATTAATAGTATAATCTGTTTGGTAAAACTCATTCTTGCATGTAATGCAAGCTATTGAAAGAACTCGATATTGTGTGTAACACAAGACTACTTTGTGGTTCATGTACCTCAAGCTAATATCAATGTTTCATTAAGTTATAGAGATATAATGTATTGACATTATTTAAAAATAATATATATTTTAATGTTTGGAAATATTATATTCCCATCTACACTTGGTGTTGCATGACAGAAACGCTATCAGATACAATGTTCTTATTTTAGAATTTTTAAGTGTTGCATTCTTCCAGCCATAAATAAATTTCATCTATGAAATTTAAACTTAATCATGGTAATAAATAGTTTTATATTTGAAAATAATATTGTTTAAAAACCAACACCATAAAAGGGTTAATAAAATATCCTCTTAATAAGATATAAATGGAAGTACAATAGGTATATGTAGTAACATATATCTAGGTTTCTATGTATGATAACATTAGTGTAAAGTTAAAATATGTACATGGAGGAAAATCATAATTAATTATAGAGAGTGATTGAGGTCATTGATCACAAATAATTGAACGATCAATGGAATGTTGAGGGCCTCAAATCTATAAATATGTAATGATTTAAAAGACCAATGGTTCAACAAAAATTATGATATTAGGATAAAAAATTTCAAGACACTTTTACCAAGATTTTAGCAAATATTTCACACTCTAAGAATATAAGTAAATATATCTTATATGTTTCTATTTCATAAACACATTATTATCCTTTGGTTGTTCCTTGAACTATATATACTTTGTCTCTTAACACAAGTTTCATCGTATGGTAAAGTATTTAATTAATATATAAACCATTATCTATAGATAAACATAAACTATTTCTTAAATTGTTAGTTTTCCAAAAATATTTTGATATAATAATTTAAAAATAATTACACAAAATTTCCAAAATTAACTTATTAATCTTCAATGAAGTGGATCTTAATTTCCATATACCAAACATGTGAATACTTTCATCATTTATTTTTAGAAAACATAGTAATAACATTAATTACTATATATCTTTATTGAAAACATTGATTTTTCCTTATTAATTTTGTAAAATAATAATTAATGTATATATTACATAAAACCAAAATGTTGTAGACTCCATAAATGATATCATAACCAATTTTCCAATAAATCATTAATTAGTTCCACAGTGTTCAATAATATCTACATTACTTCAGCCATATCAATCATATCTTTATCCAACTATCATTGTCTCAACATTGTGGACATATTAAGGATTGTATCTCCCTTAATCATATGTCTTTCAATAAGTTCAACTTCCTTCCCCGTATTTCATTTATCTTTTTTTCCTTAGTTTTAACCTTCTTCTCGTGCTTCCCCCAAAATCCATAATAATTTGATAATTTTTTATCTATATCATTTTCACATGATTTCATGTCCTCATAAAATGAGAATGTTTTTGAGACTTGTTTCTTTCTAAATATTGGATTAAGACCATAAAATTTATGATCCTTCTTACTCATTAGATCGTGTACTTTGGTGAGCTTATTATTTCTTCTACTATAGGTCATTTATAAATGAGTACATACACTATATTTGGTCATATCATTATGGAAAATAATTCATAATCTCAAAACTAGTAAAATAACTAACATAAAATAAAACAATTGTGTGTATCTAACATTCTAATTAAAAACATGGTTTATTTGGGATATTCTTCTATACTAATCCTCAAATTCTATCATAGGGTTATGTTCTCTACTATATATTTCTCTAAATCTATTTTCCAATGATTCTACTAATATTCCTTTGATACCAGCTATAACTCCTTGACCCCAAAATCATGTAATTGCTGCCTCATTTTATTACACTAGTATGATTATAAAGAATAAAATATCAAAAGATCAACAAGTTTATTAGTTTTTTAATCCTAGATTATATACATGAAACCCAATTTACATTGGGGATATAAAATAATACATAAAAAATAAAAAGATCATCATACTTTTAACTCATTCCAGGAATTCATCTTCATATCCTAGAAAAAGGAAAAAAATTAAGGGTCAGCTTAAATTCTCATTGAGGATAAAATAAAGTGTAAGAAATAATGAATCAATGAACATAGTCAACATGTAAAGGTAAATAACTAATCATAGATTCCATTAAATAACTAGATAGATCAAGATAAAATATGGAAATAATAAAAAGATGACTGAATAATACCATATAAACAATCACATGAGCTTGAAACTTGACCATGGATATTCTAACTAACTAAATAATAACATTTAATAACAATAATGATAGAATCCATAATGGTTTATGTTTAAGTCGTCATGATGTATCCTCAAGATAGTTGACGTATGCCTGTTGTAGGGCTTGGAAAAAGCAATTTCTTAGTTTTCCTAATGCAGCACAGTGGCTGACTAGGTTTGTCACACTTGAGGAGCTTCCTAAGTTGTTTACCCACTTAATCTAATTCACCTATAATCTGTTTTCGGTTTTTTATTTAATATTATAATACTATTAAATTTAAATGTGAAATGTTTAAAGTAACATGAAATGATAGAATGATATTAGTAAAGAAAGAACTTTTCCATTGTGGGTTGGTTTGTGGGTTCCATTATTCTCCTTATTGGTGTTTAAATTATGTATGATAGTTCAATTCTGATACCTCATTCATTAATTACTATTTTTTTGTGAAATATTGAATGCGCATATCCATCTCAATTCCACCTCCTCCTACAATCAAGGTTGATGGAACACCTCGATCGAGCGTGTTACATCTCTAAGGACCTGGCTCCATCGTATGCCATTTCATCTACAGAATGGCTCAACTCCACCATATGAAGATCTTGAATTCAGTATAAGGGAGGGAAAAGATTTAATAAAAGAATAGAAATAATTTGGAGTTTATTGTTGTGGTGGAGAACCGCAGCACCCATGCACATCACTCTTTCTCATCAGAAACATAATAAAACTTAATAATTTAAGCACAGAATAAATGGATTTTCCACATACCTCCCCCCAAAAATTCTTGAGTCAGACCCTCATTTTTAAGGGTAAGAGTTCATGGTGTATTAAATAAAAATAAAATAGAAAAATTAGATTATGGTTTGAAGATATTGAGAGATGTAAGAAGATGAAAACAATTGAATTAAAAATATAAAAATGTATTACATGAGAAAAGTAAACTAAATTAAAAAGAGGAGAAAATACCTAAGTTAGAAGCATGTCTCTAGGACTCCACTCCAATGTTCATGCTGAACTCCTCCTTCAGCATAGGTTAACTCTTCCTTATATAGTCCAAGGAGGTTCCATCCTTTCGTCTTCAAATTTATGTTCTTCACAATCTTGGTTTATGATTTTCATTAGATTCTATCCACCGAATGATTGATCATGGTTGGACAATTTAATAGCCTAATTTTGCAATGTTGTCTTATAAAATATCTTAAAAAATATCTTTTACACCTCTCCAAAAAATTTCAGATTGATCCTCCTTGTGTAGTACGAGGTATGGACAATTAATGATGGGATTGTATTCCAGAGGAATGTTTCCTTTTTTTCTTGCCCAAAATGTCAGCATCCATGGGACACCTAAATGAATTTAAATATTCAATATCCTCACCATACGAACACCCAATTTAATTATATTTCCATTCCAATAGAAATAAACTCATTTTGAGGTTTGTAGAACAAGTTTTGATCAATTCATTGAGGTGGGGTCCACGCGGTCATCCAGAATAATCTTTCAACTTGATTGAATTTTTCATACCCTTAGATGGCCGAATTGAATCCTGGTACAAAAACAAAATATGAAGACAATAAATACATGAGCCTAGTAAAAAATTAATCAAATAAATTGTTTTTTATTTCAAAATATATGTGTGAATTACCAAAGTGTTTAAAATCAGTTAATATTTCCAAATTAAGAAGTTTCTATATTTAAGCTCAAAACACCCTATAAATCCAACATTGAAGTAAATAACACCACTTGTTCAATTTTTAGGGATTAAATCATTGAATTTCATATAAAAAATGATTAAAATATTATTTCTATAAATTTTTGTAGTCAGGTTCTATCCTCAAGATATTTTAAGTATATGGGTAGAAACCCATATGTTTTGTTTCAAGATCTATCCTACTAATAATTTAAAACTTCTTGGAAAAAAATGAAAAGGTTTTGTTAGCAAATGGTTTTATCCCATTATATTACTGATATATCTTTGGACTTGAATTAACCAGTCCACAACCCATAAGGATTGCATTAACCAGTCCCCAACCCATAGGGCTTGCATTAACCGGTCCCCAAACCATAGTCATTGCATTAAACTACACACAATCCTTTTTATACTAGTTTAAATCATTCCTCATATCTAAAATAATACATATAATTAATAAATATTTTGCTTTATCTTTGAATATCCATATTAAATATAAGATACATATTTATCAATTTTCCCCGGTTAATCAAATAATAATCAAAGTAAACATTGTATGTAAAAATGGAATACATTTTATCCAATAATAATATTCATTATAAAAAATATTAATATTCATGATATATGTAATAAGGAATGATAAATATTTGCAATAATGATATTGTCTCAAGAGAAAGTTAACTATGACAAAATATTTCACAATAATATTATCACTTGGAAAATTTAAAATCAAATCTTCTTGGATGGAATAATTCAAAGTGTAAATAAAAATAAAATGAAAAATTATATAATACTTATATTAAAAGAAAATTTTTATGTATATACACCACATAAAATTGAATTGGTGTATAATAACATATTATTTTCAATGGAATGTAAATTGAGAAAAAAATACCTTGTTACTTGAGTAACTTTTTAATCATGAGCCCCATAAAATAAAAACATAAATTGAACCTTTTAGTATCATTTAATAGAATAAATTCATGATGTAACTTGTAATTGGATATTATATACACCACAAAAAATAAATGAGTGGTGAATATGACATAATCCTTGTAGAAATAAAAGTGAGACTAGAAATCCCCTTACCTTACACTTCCTTTTGGAGAAACTTTCCTTAACCACCTATATAATGGTTTTAAAAATATTAATAACTTGTAACAGAAATATATTAATATTTATAGTATCATAAATGATATTCTTATAATAAATTATTACTCATTTGTTAATAATCATTCATTATTTTCACTATTTTGTGTGTTAATTGCGATTTTTTGAGAATGTTATGACTTGTTATTTTTGTTCCTATTAAATAGATCTTGATTTCATAATATCCATAATGTATAGCCTGATTTTAATATTATATTTATTCATTATATATTTTTTTATAGTAAACCATAAATTTTGGAGAAACTAAATGAAATACATACTTCAGGGAGACAATAGGTTGCACATATGTGTGAATGATGTTTCCATTTTGATGTCGTATTAAAATATTAAAAATTAAATAATACATATGTATATCATAATTAAAGTATAATATTAATGTCATGTTTATAATATATATTATTAAAAACCACCCTTAATATATTCCAATTAAAATGTGAATGAGTCATATCACATTGAGGAGGAAGTAGTCCACAAATCCAAAAATGATGTTATCGTATTCCCAGAAAATTTAAATCATGATTGTATGTGTAATATAAGAAATTATAGAATCCTAAATACATTATAAGTATTATATATATCATATATAAACTATAATTCCATCATTATTACCAACCATGAAATGTGAAAATTGAAGATTGAATGACATTAGTTCACGAGGCGATAGTCCATCGTACACACGAACGATGAGTGTATCCCATTTGGTGGAAATGTGTAAAAGTTTAGGTCATACTAATAACAGAAAAATCAGTATATTTATGATACTAATGATATTATATAATCATGATATAATAATAGTCTAATTTTTTGATAAATATATAAAACAAAATTGTTCATTGAAGAACGTTTCCTCTTTTTTGGTTAACTCCTTTTGGTTTATACCAAAATACTTCATTGGATTTATTTCTGAACAAATTTATTCTTATAGGATTAGTGGAGGGATGTTGTAATATTATTTTTTTGGTTTTTTATGATTAAAAATTTATTTATATGTGTGAATAAGTGAAGGGTGAGTACCCTTTTATAAGTTGAGGAGAGGACACATTTGGTATTCTTGAAAAGATTTGTGTTCTCCCCATGTTTTCACCAACCAAGAGGATTAAATAACACCAAAAATTAGATACATGATGGGTAAAGGTATAAATATGTCCATATAATGGGTGTTGGAAAGTTTAGGGTCATTTTTAAACATTATATTCTAACTTTAGTAATTAAGTTTACTCGTTTATACCTTAATCACTATAATTCATTTTAATTACTTTCATTAATTACTTTGGTAAAAAAATTGTCCTTATCAGAAATTATAAATTATTCTTAATAAAAATATGAAATCGATTTCTCAAAATTCAAATCATATAAGTTTTAGAAATTATGTTAAAAATAATCCTTTAGATGTGATAAGAATGTAGGTTTTTTAATTGAAAATGTCCAAATCTTCACTTAGTTTTCAAATATAAAATAAAAATAAAAATGATTCCAATGACCTAAATTGAATTAAATTATATAAATTTTATCTAATTAAACCATAAAACCAACTAAGAATATAATTAAACCTTATAAATTATTTAGATAAAATAGCATCTTCCAATTAAAATTCAGTATTTTTTACAGTTTATCAAAATATGAAAGTTCTCAAACAAATACGAAAAATTAACCCAAAGGAAATTTTTATATTACACTTTAAAAAATTATAATTATTTTTTCGAATATAATTTAAAAAAATTTCAACGATTGGATTTAAAATATTACTTCTATAAAAAGTAGATAAAACCACCTTTATAAAAATATTGCTTTTATGTGTAAAATTGGATTTGTTCTTATCTTATGTCTGTCAAATATATTGAATGAATATAAAAAAATATCTGATTAAATATAATATATATATATATATATATAATTAATTAATATCATTCAATAATAATATTTAATTTAATTTGTTAAGATAAAACACTTTTACCCATAATAATAGTTTTTTAAAAAACTTTCCATTTTTCTTCAATTGGTTCTTATATTCATTTCTGATTAATTGGTTTCCAAATAATTATATAAAAATATGTAAAAAATATTTTTCAAATTTATTCAATTGTTTTTAAACATTTCATTACAATGTATATTTGATAATTATCATATTAAAAATGATATTTAAATTATATTATTGTTTGGTAAAACTCGTTCTTATATGTAATGAAAGCTATCTAAAGAACTCAGTATTGTGTGTAACAAAATTCGACTTAGTGTTTTGTCTATCTCAATATAATTACTCTTTTTCATTTAATGAAATAAACAGAATGTATTTAAATTATTTTAATATTGAATATATAGTAATTTCTCAGGAAAATTATATTCCCTTCTACGCTTGGTGTTACGTGACATACACTCTATTAGACATAATGTTATTACTTTTGAATTTTTGGGTGTTGAAATTTTAATTCCCATGACTCTTTAATTTAATTAATAATAACATTAGGATTTATGTCCCTCAAATGGTCTGAAAGACTTATTTTTATTTTATTTTTGGATAACCCCCCTTTTAATGGTTGAAGGGGAACTCTTACATGACCCGTAGGCCCAAGGCATAAGGCCCATACACATCTCAATACATGAACTCAAAGGCCCAAGACCTGACACACTTGAAATAGTTCCTCCCTGGCATCTGAATCTTGAAAGTGCCTAGCTCCCCACCTCACATGGCTGGTCGACAAGCATTCCTCGTGCAGAGCTTCACAATGCCTAATCCTGATGGCAGTTTACAAACCCTCTCATTCTTCTAATATAGTCATCTATTCTCTGGTGATTACTATTTTTTCTCTAAGGTATGCTCCCCTGTGATCTAGGCTTCTTTTGGTCTTTTATGTGGCCCGAAATCCATGTGGCCCGATGGTGATTGGTGGCCCGAAAGCCATACAGCCCGAAGGCCCTACAACCTGAAGGCCCTACATCCTGAAGTCCCTATGGACCTGAAGTCCTTTGGTGGATTAAAGTATCTAAGACCCATAGGCCCAAACCGATGGCCCGATGGCCCAAATCAGATGAATAGTGTCAGCTGCTAAAATACCAAATAGCACCTACTACAGTGATTGCTATAGTAACCAAAAAATTCTCCCTCACCCATATTTGATACTGGGTATCTTTGATGCCATGAATGAGCCTCTACCAATCGGGCACATGCTCATTGGCTTAGGCTTTATGTTGTTTATCCATTTCAAGAATTCAACAACTCTAAACAGCAAGAATAAAATATAATCTAGTAGATAACACATTATCTAGTAAATATAAAAAGGTAATGTAAATCACATTCATTCCCAATGTCCCAACCAATAATCTAATTCTGTCATCATGAAATATTAAATAATCTTAACATTAAATAATTGGTTATATCTCTCATGTATAATTTCCATCATTTAAATTATCAGCAAAAAAAATTATAATATGTTTCAACATACAATTTTTCAGAATCTTAAGATAATAAAAAAAATTACAACATGAAATATTACTTCTAATTAAATTCAAGAAATCACAACCATAATAAGTTAACCATAATATGTATGTAATAAAATTATATTTCATTTCTTAAAATAGTAATAAAACATCAATAATATTCCACAACAAACATTAGTTCTTCCATGTAAATTATTTTATTCTAATTTATGAAATAGCAATAATAATCACTTCATGTGACAAAATTTTTCATCTTCTAGTTAAGTTCAAGGATATTGAATATCATTTATCTATTTTATGAGATAATTCATCCTCTATTTAAGATTCTATAATTTCCAAATCATGAAACATTAAGATGATAATATAATACATGAAATTATTATAAGAAACAATCAATTCAAATAGGAATGTAAAATACATAACTTTTATCCCTTTAGTTATTTTATAATTATTACATAATAATTATTCAAATAAGTTATGTAAATAATTTTCCTCAATTTATCAAAATAATTTCCATTCATATGATATAAATTTTTAATTAAATTTTTAAGTTTCAACATATCCATTTAAATAATTAATCTAAAGAAGTATTAATTAACATGTTCACAAAAATGATGAGAAGTAAAAAACTCACTCACTCAATATGAAGATATCAACATTATCAAAGATAGAGCATATTACCAAGTACCAAACTCTAATTAACACTCATATGGGGAACCAAATACTCATAAAACATCACCCTAAACAAGATACCGCTATCATTCATCAATAAAACCTCAATAAAAATCCATAGAAGAATCTATCATAGCAAGGTAGTAAAAAACGATAATTAAACCATAAGAGAATATAAAACTATCCTAAAATCACAATTAATCAACCTCCTAAGGACAAGGTTAAAATCCACTGAAAATGGGTTGAAAGGCCTAAAGAAATGCACCTATATTTCCCAAGAACTGAGAGAAAAGGTGGAAAAAATTATTGGGTTTAAGGTGGTTTGGGAATTTATTGGAAAACTGTAAATTAGATGACCATGGAAAAGGGGAAAATGTGGAATAAAAACCATAGTGAAAAGAAAGAGACCACATTGCAACAAACTTGGTGAAATCCATGTCATATATACATGACATAGTCAATTACCAAAATCTATAAACCTAGAAAATATGTCATATCACAAGGAAACCAACACACTCTAGAATTATAATTCCAAAGAAGATGGCCATGCCAAAACCCATCCATGTGGTGCAGTAAACCTGAAATCAACATAACTAAAGAAATTCACCACTTTAGAACTCTATGTCACTAGCTACCCCCATTATAATGTGATACCAAAATTTAATGAACATAAAAAACCTCCCCTCATGATCCATCAGTCCACAACATTCCATCCATGTGATAACCTCATCCCCCCCACTGGAATTCACAGCATATCACAAGCCTTCATGCCACAACATTATGTTTGATCTAACTTTTTATCTTAAATCCCTTCTCTCTTCCTCTCAGGGACTTTCGATCACCCTAAAAAAGGAATTGGTCAAGAAAACTACGTCCTTACATGAGATACCTCTCAAATAATTCCTACCCAGATAATATAAAAAACAAATATATGAAGGGGTCTAAAAAACAGCCATTGAGATACCTTTTAAGGATCTCTTTATATTTGGAACATTACCAATACACTATAGAAACAAGTGCATAACTATGAAATACCTTTAAGTCAGTCTCAAAAACAATCTATTGGGGGATATACCTCTTAAATAGGTACAAGGATATTAATATATCATTGCATCAAGGAGGAGAATAAATCTCATATATCTACATGAAATTAAATACTTAATCCTAATGCAATCAAGAATTAAACAACTTGGGATATTGAGCATATATCTATGACCATATTTCCCAATTAATTTAACATAACCACAATAAATTGCACACATACGTCTATAAAAAACCTAGAAAATAATACATATCAATCAAAAAAATATTATAATAAATAAACACTAAAAAGAAAAAACCTTCAGAATGAATCACATTACATCAATTTAAATATAAAGAATATAATTTTATATATAAAAAAACATCATTATATCTAGCATTACAGTAATTTTACTTAGGCATTCGATTGAATGAATATCTATAAATACTTTATTCTATAGTATCATGCTAGAAAATTTAAATTCATAATATTCAATACATATCATTCTTAATATGTTTTGAAATGGGTAGATTAGTATGATTTCATAAAAATTTATTTACAATATTAGATATTTTACTTCCCAAAATTCATTTTTCCCTACTATTTACGAAGTTAAAAACATAAAAATTCTTTTCAAATGAATCCTTGTGGACAAGAATTAAAACATTTTATATTAAAACTTGATAAATTCAAAATTTCATGGATATAAACATTTCACTAAGTATCTTGAATTAAAAACATGGTAGGTAGGATAATCATTAGATGAAAATGTTTTTAATCCTTCTTCATAAAAGGAATTTATCAAAATACTTTTTGTAATAACACTACCAATACATTTTTTGAAACTGATTTTAGAATAAATGAAAGTTTCATAGAAGAATTAAAATTTACTATTTGAGAAAAACATGTTACCAAAAAGTTAATTTTTCAAAAAATATTTTATTACAAATAAAATAACTAAGATGAAAAATAATTTAACAAATTTATTTCACAGAGTATCACAAAATATAAATGATCCATCCAATATTGTAATTTAAAACTCAAACACATTTCCCATAAAACCCTTTTGATAATTATAAAAAAATTGAAACATTATATTTGTGATATATAACATTTAAAATTTAACATTCTTTCCATGATGACTCATATATATAGATAATTTGAATTATTTCTTCAAATTCATTTTATTAAACTAACATGGCTCTACCAAGTTATTTACTAAGTTAATATCAATAAACATAAATTTAATATTTGTGAGCCCAATTTAATATAGGACATTCATCATAAAAAATAGTGTTTGGGAATAATCTACTTTATTAAGCTATAAAATATTTCCACATTTGTCAATAAAGATTTATTTATCATGAAAACACTCTTGAAAAACCCAAAAAGGATTTAACATCCTCGTTACTATTTTCTATAGGTGTATGAAATTACTTTAAATGGGTTTAAATCACCACCCCATAACATTTTTCAACCAATACAAGAACCTAGATAAACATAAACAAATATCATAGAAGCATACAAATCAACTAAACTTTTCCACCGCACCATGATATTTTATTCTTTGGGTGGTACTGACTCTCCCAAATGATTTTAAAATGTATCAAAAAAAGTAATTCATCTTTATGGGTGAGACTCCCAATATATTAATATACTCAAGGATATAATACATGATACTAGAATGAGATAAATCCTTTACGGGGTGGTAAGAACACAATACCATAACCACATTATAACCAAGGTCACTTGTAAAACCCACAAAAAATAAAAAATTAATTCACAACATAGATAAAATCAATAAAATACAAGGAAACAAATAAATTAAAACAATAATATTATATTTCCCTGAACTAGAGAAAATATCACCAAGACTGAGTGAAGAGTATATTAATTAAAACAAAGTAATACATATAATAACTCCTTCCCCTGGACCAAAAGAGACTATAAAGAAGAGTATAAGATTCATATGATGATTATAAGAACTCTCCCTAAACCAAATATTTATATCCCTAAGCCCAATTATAGAGTTGCTGAATGATATTAACAAGGTAATTGAAACCCTTTCCCTAGACTATATCATCACCTCAATACCAGGTTTGAGGAATGAGTTATACTTATTATCTCTAAAGGCGATTAGGTGTCGGTTGAAAACTAAAGGTTGAAGTGGTATAAAAAATCATGTATCAAGGATTTAATAGTTGGGTTTCAATCACGTGAATGATGAGGTTTCCCTATACTCATTATAAATGGCTACCAATAATATAATGATGTTGATACTAGTTATGCACTTCAAGTGGATTAAAATCAAAGAGTTACAATGTCAATAATGAAGACAAAGGTCTCGCAACACATCAAATTTATAACTCATAAATTACCAAGAGGGGAAAACATCTCCAAATTAAAATCCACTATTATGGTAAAAGAAAGAAACTTATCCTTAAAATACATCTTTGAACATTCCCAAAAAACCTACTAACTCCTTACAATCCTCAAGGAATAGAATCACTAACCCTAATCTGACCCACACAACATTTTCATAGCTAATAAAACTCAGTGATCTTTCTAATCATGAATAAAATGGAAGGATATCATCATCTATTCTAACCAAACCTATATTCCACATTTTAAAATGAATCCCTAAAACATCTATAGAATCTCAAAATAGAACTCTAAATGTTTCATACTCTAATAATTATCATCATCATCTTCCAATATATATAAATTTATTGAAACATATTATTGAATGTCTTTGGCACATACCTGATGTGGATGTCGACCTAGTTCCATTATTGTAAAAGAAAACATTATAGGGACTCGCAACCCAATACCAAAAAAATTATTTAAGTTTAATTAAAATTTAACTCTTTCCCTATTTACCATTGTTTACCCAATTAAAATAAAAGAACATACAAGAATGATACATGATCCTTTACTAGGTATCTAACCTACAAAAAAATAAATTTTATTTTTCTGTCTAATAAAAATGAAAATCTGTACATCAGATCAAAAGGGAACCTAAAAACCCATTTCTTAGCCAGTATCCCTTGTATATAAAACTTATTAATCCAAACTAATAATTTTTACCTACTAATATATGAATCCTAACTAGTTCCTAACTCTAAACCCCATCATATCTCTCAATCTTACTTTGATACCACTCTTTCATAACCCCTCCCTACAAAGGTACCCATCCTTGGCTTTAGATGGAGAAATATAGATAAGGATTATCAAATCCTACCTCCAATAGGCCATGAGTTAACATCTAGCACCAAGGGTATATAATCATACACACGGGAGGCATCACCCTCATAATGATTTCAGAATTAAAAGATAATATGAGAATAAACAATAAATAACTCTTTATCATAATAATAAAAAGAAACCCTAATAAATGATGTGATACAAAACATAACTAGATACAACTGAAATGAAAATAAAAAATTAATAAATCCTTGATAATGACCACGAAGCTCTAACAACACCTAAACAACTCCTCAAACTGGTAATGTCTATATCGGTCACCTACTAAAATTTTTTTACTTAAAAATGGTTTATATATATGGAGGGTGAAAATAACATGTATAATCAGTAGAATCATACCTGAACTCTCTCGATAAAAATGTGAAAGAATCATATTAAAGCCCGGTGACTAAAAAATGAAACTAACTTATCACCTATTATGTATACTATTACCTTCACATCCTCACCATGGATCACTCACAAAAAATTCACAGAAGTATAAACATAATATTGAGAGATTATATATATATATAGAGAAAGATGGAGAGAGAGAGAGGGAGAAATGGGTACCCCATAACCACTTCCCCATTTTTGTTCCACCCTCATGCCCCAACCTCACACATCCTAATTCATCATCTATTCCATAAATAATCCTACCTGAAAACACTAGTAATACTATATCATACTGTAATTCCCCAACCTAGATGCCACTAGATCGCTACCTTGGGCTAGTGTACCACATGACCTCAATCACACCTCCTCGTATTCCAAAGGCTAATAACTAGTGGAAAGGGCTTGTGAGGTTACCATGGGGAGACTATAATCAGGTCGGATAAATGGTAAGGTGGTGAATTTAAATTTTGAAAATTTTAAATCAATAAATAAATCAATGTTATAAAGGATACAATAGTTTCATATGGTAATGTAATGATAAGAAATTAAAGCATGTATGAAATTAAAACATGGAAATTAAGAATATGAATTCATGAAAAGAAAATAATGAAAGTAAATGGAAATGGATTTTTTTTATAGAAGTTCAATAATAGTACCTAAATTCACCCATATGTATCCTTCCCAAGATAATGATCCTAAGGGTTCAATTATAAAACCCCGTGGTTTGAATGGGAAACAAGAAACTGAAACACTTAGTTTTAATAGAAACCAATAACCCCAAAACCCTTTATTTTAATAGAATAGAAAGAAACTCAATCCCTTAGTATGAACGAATAACCAAGAACCAAATAAATAGGGGTAAAAGTGAATGGATGACTTGATTAATTTAAATCCCATTACAATACACTACCTTCAATCTATCTTAATGAATTATTTCAAGATAGAAATAGAAAGAGGGAAGGATAATAAATGAGATCCAAGGGATTTTAAAAATATTATCAATAGGATGAGAGAGAAAGAGTCACGAAATGATAAACTAACAATGTCATTGAAACTTTGGATGAATTATTTAAATAACACACCCTTATTGATTTGGTTCCTTAATCTCCTCAAATGATGAAATCTTGATCTCTCCTTCAAAGGTGAATGAAAAAAATATAATTATAATTGAGGTTTCCTTGATCTCTTTTTATAGCCTCTATAAAGTGATGGAGTATAAGGGGTTAATACAAGTCACTAAATACCTTAATGGGTCACTTTTTACCATCATTAATAAACCATCATAAGTTCTACCTCAATACCACCGAATATCTAGTATCCACCACCAGGTATCTGGTGGTGTTTTTTGGAAACACCCATGTACTATTTTCTCCCACTTGAAGGTTGGTGGACTCTACTGGTGAGCTGATGGAACTTCTAGAGTTTCAAATATTTCCCCATATGCCACTGGCTAGTCGGTGATTCATGTTAAAAAATATCTTTAAATAAACCCTTTTCCCTGTTTGAATCCAACTTAAGGATGAATTCCTTCTTTCTGTTATAAATAAATAAAAATATAATAAAAACAATTGAAACACGTTGAAAAAAATTATATTATTTAAGATCATTAAAATAAATACACTATGAGATAACAAAATCTATCCCTTTTTTATGATAAAAACACTTGATATAAAAAAACAAGATAAGGAATAGGGAAAAGATAAAAATTAATGAGTTACCAAACTATTGAAAAACCATGTATTCCCCTTTATGACACTTTTAAAAAATGTTTTACCCCATTATGAAACACCATTTGAAAACAAATCTTCTTTTATATTTTACCTCCAAAAAAAATTTCCCCATTTGAGATTATCAAAAACAAAAAAGTATGGGGTAGAGAAAAAAGATAAGATAATGATATTGAATAAAATATTAAATGAACCATTTCATAACATGCATAATATTTACTATCTCCCCATTAAGAAAAGAAGGTTATATTAAACTGAGGTGATATGAAAAATATTCAAGGAATTAAGATAAGATCATGTCAAAATATGAACAATTAAAACAGTATTTCAAGAATATATTTTCAATATGGCCAAAGATAAATCATTGATAACAATATTTTATAATAAAAATGAGAAAATTAAAAATAAAATTTCACTAAAACCTCTCTCTATGTAAAACAAGTAAAGAAAATACGTATTTAAAGAAGTAATGTATGTTCATGAAATATGGATAAAAATTTGAAGACAAAATATTATTAATAGAAAAGATAAAACAATTTAAGACATAAGGATCTCCTTAAAATGATATCATAATTGATAAAAGGGATCATAGCCAAAATACAAATAAAATTTAAAAAATGAAAAAAAAGAAATGAAAAATTGGAAATGAAAAAATAAAATTTAAAGAAAAAATTTTCCCCCATTTAATAAAACATAGTAATGAATGAGATGAAGGATTATGAAATTAGATTCAATAGTTAAAAATAGAAATAATGAATAACCATTTTCCAATGATGTTCACGATTCAATAATATAGATCAATCATTTCAAGGGGGTGGGTAAAAACTACATTTTTGAAGAGAATCTAACAATTGTTAAATCAATGATGTTTGGTGGAAAATTAAAACAAGAAGTCATAAAAATGAGATTTTTGGTACCCTAGAGGGCCCAATAGTATAATCACAAGATGATTTGGGTAATGAAACAAATTTTAGTCCATAAAAATTATCCAATAAATACTTCTGACCCCAAACTTGCTTAAATTTTTTAATAAGGTTATAAAAAATATGGATGGGCTTAGGCCTTTCATATCTTACTTTTTTTAATTCCATTCATAAATTAAATATCCATAATTTAAGAAATAACTTATTTTTTGATAAATTACTTTCACAAAATTAGTGCTTTTTGATGAGATTGTATTGTTTTGAAAACCAAATTCTTGATTGTTCCTTTTAACGCATTGATATATAAAGATCAAATTAAGATATGTTTTTACCTTGGGTGAATTTAAAAAGATATATATTGGAATCCTTGACTTAAATTTTAAAAATTTATACATCAGGTTTATTTTTAATTTAAAATCCAAATCCAAATTTTTATTTTAAAATAAAATCTTTTTTATTTAAAACAAGTTTATGTATCTTCTTAATCATTATTAAATCAGTTTGATTCATTAATAAACCTTTTACAAGTTCATTATAAGAATTTTTAAGATTCTCATAGGTTATATAAATTGAATAATAATGAGATAAAGAAGAATAATGGGAAGATGTAGTAGAACAAGATTTAGAAGAAGAATGCGATATGGGAGTACTAACCTCATTACCATCCTAAAGATGTTCCATGAGTCATCTAAAACATGAGTCTCATGAGGAGTAAGATTCCATGGAATCATCACTAGAACTCAAATTAGTGACATATAGAACTTTCTTACTTTTATTCTTATTTTTGACTTTTGTTTAGATCATACATTCAGGTCATATATGCCTTTTTTGGTTACATTTGTAACATATCCCAATGGGAACTTTAATTTGATTATTCTTTTTGGAATGTAGGGATTATTTATTCTTATTTACATGTTTTTACACCATTTTGACAAATTTTTCATATTCCCCTTCATCATCAATTTCACTTTTAGATGAATTGTCATCGTTCATTACATCAAAAGTAATGTTCTTCTTTGTCTCCTTAACTTTCATTACTTTTTTAACAATTTATAATTTCATCAGTATATCATATGTCTTTAAGGATATTATGATATCCTCAAATGCCATATTTTTTTGGTTTTTGGTTTATTGTATCACCTTTACATTGAGATCCCATGAACTAGGTAAAACCCATAGGATTTTATTTACAATTTATTTTAAAGATAAGTAATCACCAATATATTTTATACCATTGCTAATATCAGTGAAACATGTATGGATGCTAGTAATATATTCATTTTCATACGAGGATAAATTTTAAAATCATGGAGAAACATATCTAATCTAGTGTTCTTGATTTTATTTATGAATTTATGTGTTATTTTAAGAAATTTCTAAATTTAATTAGTCATTTTTATGTAGATTTTTATTAATAATATTTTTATTTAAACCAAAAAGTAATTCATTTATATATTTTCCATATAATTCAAAAGATAAAATATCTTAATATGACTATTTATCTTCATATTCAATTTTAGGGGTATAACTTTGCATAACCATCTTCCAGATATGATATCCAATACTTCTAATAAAAATATACATGTATGTTTTTGAATATGAATAATTTGAACTATCAATGAAATGATAATTTATATAAGAAGAAAATGTCATTATAAAATCGTGCTTTGAAAATAAGTTAGAAATTTAAAATTAAAAAAATTAATATAACAATTTTGAAAATATATTTTGAAAAATAATCAAGGATATCCTTTGATACCAATTGTTGGGTCAATGAAAAGGATGTAGGGGTGAATTTCCATTTTAAAAAATTAAAGAGATAAATAAATTGATGTTATGAAAGATATGAAGATGTAATACAAGAACATGATAATATCAAAGTGAAGCATAACTTAAATTAAAATAACAAAATTAAGGGAAATTATTATGGAAGACAAAATGTGGAAAGTAAATGGAAATTGAAAATTTGGAAAAGAAGTTTGTAAAGTGTACCTGAAGGTACCCCTATTTCCTCTCCATATGAGAATTATCATGATGGTAAAATTGATATAACCCTTGGATTATATGGAAAACCATGAACCTTAAAAACCACTGATTTTAACATAATATCAAGAAAATCAATCCCTTTATTTGAACGGATAAGAAGGAACCAAATAAATATGCTGAGAAAAGAATGGATGGAATACCTAATTGAAATACCCATATAATGAATGGAATTAACTAACTCTTCAATATTTAGATCAAGATATAAATATAAAGAGAGAATGATAATAAGTGTTAGCTAAGGGGTTGCATAAATAGGCTCAATAATTGGAGAGAGAAACAAGTAAAAACGATAGGACAAGAATTTTGTTAGTTCTTTGGATAAATTCATTGAATAAAACACCCTTCTTGATTTGATTCCTTAATATCCTCATATTATAAAAGCATGAACACCCATTTAATAGTGAATTAAAGTGTGTAACTTTAATATCATTGGTGTTTGAACATTGTTTTGGAGGAAAGAGGATTGATAATTGAGGATTCCATGATTTCCATTTGTAGACTAAATAGTGTGTTCGGGTCCAATGGGTTGATCCATGGAATTACAAACTCAAAAAAAATTGAGCATCATTAATTCACCCTTGGAAGGTTTTCCTTGATGTCACCAAATACCTAGTAGCTACCACTAGGTAACTGGCAGTGTTACTAAAAACATATACAAATTTTCTACTCCCATTAGCTGGTCAGTGGACCCCATGGGAAAAAAATAGGCCTTTTGGAGATCTGATTACTTTTTTCACATGACACCGCCTAGTTGGATCTTTATGCTACAACATAATTTAAAGGAAGCCCTTTTAGTCCAGTTTGACGATGAATTTAGGTTGAATGAATTCCTTACATTATCAGCTAATATAAAAACAAGTAAAATAATAAAACACATTGAAATAAGTTAGAATCAAATTATAAGACTTGTGATCATTAAAAAAATTATACTATGAGGTACAACACCTATTCCTTGATTACTAGACTACACAATTCCTAATTAAATAGATAAATAAAGTTAATAACATCACAGAAAACATCACATCCTTATAAATAAATAGTAAGTGATAAATAACCAAAACTCATACCATGAAATACCATAATTATTCTATATAAATTACTAGAATGGTAGTACAAAATAAAAAAGTTAAACACAACTATACCAAAAGTAAAAAATGGTAGAAGACCAAAGGATATGACAACCCCAAGAAGTTCTGAGATCATGATGGACTCTTGGATCCCCAATCAAACCAATCCATGCAATCATGAATCAACCTCTAGTCATGCCTGAAACTTGTGACCCATAGACATGGAGCATATTTTTTGGTACCCAAGTACTATGGTGGCCTGATCAGGGTGTGATTATAACTCATTAAGCTACAAAAAATGGTGTCTAATTAAAATCCATTCTATGAGCATAAACCATAAAAGTGTGTCATAATAAGTAAAATAGATATTAGTAATAATAATATATAGTGATAAATAGAACCTAGTCAAGAATTGGATCTCAAGAGGAAAACCCATACCAACAATACATGCTTTGACCAATGACAATAACTCTAATCATGATGGAACAATCATAACTAAACTCAGTTTTAAGTCAAATTGTCAAGTCGACCATAACAAAATGGCCATAGAGGAATCCACATGGATCAAGTGGAATTACATCATAGAAATAACAAATATAAATAATTTATATTCTATGAACTCATGGGACCACCCTTTACATTTAGAAGGACAAATCAAATGGATTCCCAACTCACACCTGAGGCATTCCATTCCAATAATCATCAATCTGGATCTAAATAGATTATCTGGTGACATTGAACAAGGGTTTCTCTAAAGAATCCATGAAATTAATATATGGAATTCATCAAATGTATAAATTACTCAAATATAATAGGGATCCACCCTATGAAATTCATGATTATGAATCTATGAATAATATACTAGTTTTATTTATTCATTCCACAACATTTGAATTCATTGAAGCTAAAGAAATATTCACTCCCGATAGTCACATGAATCCCCTAGTGTATTCCAAGACTCATCCATGGAATTCCACACTAATACATATCATAGTAAATCCAAGGAATCACATAATTCATTATACACCCATCCTTTTAATAAGGAATCCAAGGGACTTCCCAAGGAATTCCACTACTCTCGTACAATTCTAATAATATAAAAAAATCAATGTTCACCACTTTATAAATTTCTCATATTTAAAATTTTAAAATATTAATCCAAATTCACCATTAAATTCAAATTCACAACTCCACTTTTGATTACCAGGTACTTAATCGTTATTGGTACCTATAGATAAACCTATGAAATCATTATTTCAAAATTTAACCATTTCACTATCAAGGAATCCTCTAACTACCCCATTCATTTACTCATTCCCATGGTCCTAACCAATTTCACTAATTTGATTTATTAAATAATGTTCCAACCTAATACAATGTGTTTTTAATAAGTCCAAGGGGTTTCCATTAGTATAAAAGGGAAAGAACTATGTTTAGAAAAAAAATTAGGTCAACTAACTGATAAGATGTCATAAATACACAAACCAAAACTCAATATGACGAAATTAATTTAAGATAAAAACAATTATACAACTTAAATTAAACCTGCAGGGACCCAACCAACCAATACTGGCCTTAGGTTTGTGCTAAAATGATTGATATAAATGATGTATAAAAATTCCCTAAAATATGGAACAATACCCATAAATTGTGTCAGAACACTTGATAATAAAAGAAAAGAAGAAGAGATGCAAGATGACTCTTAAACATAACTAAGAATTCCCCAAGCCATAGATAAAATCTAATTTATAAAAGGGTTTGTGAAGTTCCTCTATATAAGACAGGAAAGGGTAAAGAGAGCCTCACGCACTCCTGCTAGTCAAAAATGGGATAAGAAAAGGATTTAGATGATTTTAAAAAATAAAGGGAAAAACAATCTTTTCCTACTTTTAAAGCGTGAAATATTGGATAAAACACATGTCAACTATGTAGAATCATATGCCTAGAACACCCTATATCACAAAACTAAGTGTATGTGTTAAAAACTATGTGTCAACCATGTAAAAGAGCTCTACAACTTACTATAGTTGTTTGCATAATTCCCTAAACCATATCACATAATTTTAAAAACTATGCCCCTCATTTCATCAAATCACACAGTTGAGTTTCACTGTTAGAAATAGCCATATACTAACCATTTTTCCCAATCTACAACTCCAAAAACCTAAAATTCAAGAAATGAACCCTTGAGTCTCTCATAAGGCCTCTGAACCCACAGAATCACTTCATTATAAGTCCAAAATAACCCTTTTGTCTGATTAAAACCTTCAAAATTAAAATTTTAGTGTTGGTAAAAATTCAACCCCTCCACCAAAGAAATCCCAAAAAAATCCAAAAAAACTAAACACCCATATTGACAAGGGGTTTTACCCATACCATGAACATCATGCAAAACACCATCACATACACATCCTCCATATATTAACTTGGTTAATTTTTAGAATCCATTAAAACCTGTGTATTATGTACTATACCTCAATCCACAATGGATCATAAAAAACACACATATAATAATCATTTAGATAGTATATACAAAATACATGCATATTAAATATCCTAAATTCATCACAGCTCAAAACGCACATGTATGAGAAATCACCTCTTTGCATACTTGTACGTAATACTGATGTCAAAGAGAGAGCATGGGAGAGGGGATAATTAGCCATCTATATCCTCGTTAACCTAGATGTGTAATAAAAACCCCTAGAATATATGGTTTTCATTTTACCTTCCAACATGGGAGTGGATTGATATATCAAACCACAACACCAAGTGAAACTACCAAGACTTAGACTCATCTATCATTATTGTCTCACAGGGCACCTGGATTCCCCTTCTAATGTCCAGATATAAAACTATCATACAAGTATCAATATTAATTAATTCACTAACCATTAATTAATATTATTTTATTCCCATAATTAAAATTTTAATCCTCTAGGAAAAGTTCCAACAATAATATTAATTCTTTTCTTTTATTCTCAATTATATCATGAACATAAGCACGAATCATGAACCAACCATAATATTTAGTTAATTCATTATAATTCCAAACTCATAAGGGTACTCTAGGAATCAACCTAATCTACCCCTTAAATAATTCTCTCATAGTGCATAGAATTAAACCTTTTTCCATAGATATAAACAGGTCATATAAATAATGACCATTCATTATCCATTAAGAAGGAATCCATATTAAGTAAGCATCGATAATAATGCCCTGCTATGAACTAATCATGACTACCTCGGTGTCCAACACCATTGTGTATAAAAGAACATTAATCATCTCATTCCAATATCTTCACATCTGGCACCTCATTCCACCACCACCATCATAACCTTCATCCCATTCAATATCATCATAACTAATACACCATGACACTATCATCATCATAACGGGAACATTGTTCCACTATCATTACCAAACCAACTATATTAGGTTATAAATCACTCACAGTTAGGGATATACATTTTAGAGAACACATATATATCAAATATATTCATTCATACATAATTTTTAAAGGAAACTACAACCATTAAATAAATGCATTCAAGCCTCACATAATCAGGAGTGGTCTCTCTCATCCCCAATCTGCTCATCTTTATAAATAAATAATTGTTATTTATAATGAATTAAACAGTTTATTATGTATAGGTTTTCCATGTTAAGGAACCTATATCAATAGATAGAAATATCTTCAACCCACATAACATGATTCAATCATTATTTCAATTTTCAAAAAATACTAAGAAGATTAGTAATTATATTTCTTGTGCCTCTTTAATTTAATTAATAATAACATCTATCATAATTTTGAGTACTTATTTCAAGCATTTGACCATGGTAAACAACAACAAAAAAAATTAAATCAAGTAGGTAACACACTATCAAGTAAATATCAAGAGGCAGCATAAAACACATTTGATTACAAAGTCCAAAATAATAATTTAATTTCCTAGTCATGAAATATTAAATTATCTACAAATTTGATAATTTTTTTTCTATCTTTGATAATTTCCATTATTTAAAGTTTCAATAACAATATTAATAATATATTTCAATGTTTAATTTCAAAGAATATTAAGATAATTAATATTATATACGACATGCAATATTATTTTTAAATCAATTCAAGAAATATTAAAAATAATAGGTTAACCATACTCTATATGAAATAAACTTCTAATTAATTTATTTAAATAGTAATAACACAACAATAATATTACATAGTATTCATTAGTTATTCTATATAAATTATTTTTTTATAATTTAAGAAATAACAGTAATATTCACTTTATGTGACAAAAAACATTCTATTTCAGTTAAGTTCAGGGTATTAAATTTCAATTATCTACTACATTAGCTAATCGATACTCAATTTAAAATTTTTTAATTTTTGAATCATTATGAATTAATAAGATAAAATGAAATAATGAAATTATTCTAAGAAACAAATAATTTAAATGATAAAATAAAATAAAACTCTTTTTCTCTATTTAGTTATTTATAGATTATTACATAAAAATTATCTTCATAAGGAATGAAAATAAGTTTCTTTGATTTATAAAAATAATTTGTATTCATGAGATATAAATATATTATTATCTTTTTATGTTTAATCACATCTATTTAAACAAATATTCTAATGTATGATTAATTCATAGTTTCACAAAAACTGAAAGAACTAACAGATCCAATTCCTCAACATTAAGATCTCAATGTTCTCTAAAAAACAACATAACACCAAGAACCAAACTCTAAATACCTATTCTGTAGGGAACCGAATATCTGTAAAACATCACCCTACACAAGACCCTTCTATAATTCATTGATTAAAAACACACAAAACAAGTAGAGAAGAACATGTCATAGAAAGATAATAAAATAATGGAATATAATATAACCATATAAGGAGAAACAATTATCCTCGTATCACTAAGAATCAACCTCATGAGGCTAATTTTCAAGTCTCTAAATATGGGATTCAATACCTCTAAAAAATTCACATAGATCACCCAAGAACTGAGAGGAGTGGTGGAATAATGATGAGACTAAAGTGGGTTAATAAATTTGTAGGTAAACTGGGAATTAGAAGACCATAAAGAAGCACCCTATACCATTTAAAAAGGGGATGACATAGAAAGAGACCACAACATAAGGAAAGATACCAAACTACAATACACCTGATCAAAGATGTATATAAGATCCATGACATAGTCAATTATCAGATCTTATAAACCCAGAAAATAGGTCATACCATAGGTAACCATAATTTTATCAAATTATAATGGAAAATAATAATTCCACACTATAAAACATCTCTATAGTGTAGGGATTCCATTATCAATAGAACTAAAAAACTAACCCCTCTGAGACTCCATGATGAACCTACCCCCATGCTATAGTGATACCAAAATATGAAGAACCACAAAACCTCTCCTTCGGACCCTTCACATCACAGCTTCCCATCCACACGATATTCTTATATCTTAATTAGACTACAGAACACAGTATAGGCCTCCATGATGAAAAAGTGATCTTTAATTGAAATTATATATTAAATCCCTTCCTTCTCTTATTTAGACACCTCTGATGACCTAAAACATTAAAAATGGCTCGTGAAAAATTTTAACCTTATCAAATTTCTCAATTATATGATGATGGAATGTCTTTTAAATTTCAAAATGATACATGTGTTGTTTTTAAATGTTAATATTAATTAATTTATGCCAAAGGAAAAGATAATTCTTATTTAATTAATTTTTCAAAATTATCTCATTGAAGTGTTAAGTGTTTAAATGTTGTTCAATCCAACTATTTTAGGGAATATGATCCTTAGCCATGTGAATTTAATGTTATTATACATGTTGTCTAAATAATAAAAATATATATATTTACCTATTTTAGCTCTGAAAAACAAATATTTATTGGAGTAATGTATGAAATTTAAACAACAAATATAATATTTTAGATCTACTAATGTTGTATAAAGAGTAAGGCCTCTTCAAATATTTAATTTAGAACTATTTATCAGGGTTAAACCTACTTGTATAGCTGAACAGAAGTATGTTTTATTGATTGCAGATGGTTTTAATTAATACACATGTATTTATTTCCTTGCATAGAAATATGAAACTATAACTAAATTTAGAGCTTATTGTAAATTATTTCAAAATGGGAAAGTATATACAATTTTATAAATTAGATGTTATAGTGGTTGAGATTTGTTAATTCTAGAATTTATGTTGTTTCATTTGGAAAATTAATATTCTCATAATTTTTTAGCACATAATCCACCCCAACTAAATAGTGTTGTGGAAAGGAAAATAGTACCATTCAAGAAATGGGTAGAGTAATGCTTAATGAGTTTAATTTATCAAAATATTTTTGGACAGGAGTTGTGAATGTATCTTTTTTATGCCCTTAAAAGAATTATTTTAAGTAACATTATGAAAAATACACCATATGAAAATTAGAAAGTTAGAAAACCTATAATTTGTTATTTAAGAGTTTTTGGTTTAAATGTTCTTATATTTAATACAAAGTATGTTTTAGATAAATTCAATTCCAAATCTGATGAAGATATTTTTTTGTGTCACTAAAATGTTAGTAAAGAATTTAGAGTATCCAATAGGTCTAAAAGGCATGATAACATACTCCTAAAAAATTATTTAAAATTTAAATATCCAAACAATACATTACCAAGAGGCCTTACAAAGATGGGTGTGTACATCTCTATGAGAATCCGTCTCAACAAAATAAGTAAAGTAATCTGGTAACACAAAATACCAACATGAGCTAACCTATAAGATTTTTATCTTATATAGAGAATTAGAAACTTGATTTTAATATCTATATACATGATTATCATTGAGGGAAATGGAGTCCACAGGATAAAGGCACCCAATATATGATGTCAGCACTTTCCACGGTGCATTCCTAGATCAACTTTTAGGATTTTTCACTAAAATAGTTGAATCTAATTCCAACCACAGAGAATTCAAACTATAATGGATAGTATACCTTATTGCCTTGATCATATCCCAAATCTCATCTTAAATAGAATAACCATTCCAAGTGAAATGAAATAAATATCCATTAATGAGACTATGATTGGTGATAAAGATACCACCACAACCTAAGGGACCTGGTGCACCTAAATCTTCCCCATTAATGTTGAACTTTAGCTTCATTCGTATTTTAGGTATCCATATAATTTATTTTCTAGTAACTACTCCTTCACCCTGCCATGAACCCTTTTTGATCTCAAAATAACCAGATCATAAAAGTTGTTATTAATTTTCCTAGTTTTTATTTTAGAAGCAAGCATAATCCCATAATGGATGGAAGAGACACCAGAATAAAAAGAAGGGGTATGATTATTAAAGACTAGATCATTCCTTGATCAACATGTATTTTAAATATCACTAATTTTATCACCCCACATGAGATGGTAAATCTATTCACTACACGAAATAATGCATTTGGAGATAATTAGTTCTCCAATAATCTAAAAATTAAAGTTACATTAAAAAAGATCATTTAAATAACTCTATAATATAAAAGTAGAGCCACAAAACACAAACAAGTGGTAAATAGAATCTGCATCATTAATGTACAAAAAACAAGGAAAATAAGTATATATTCCATTGTGTTGAATACAACATTAGATGGGAAAATGGTTTTTCTAGATTTTAGAGACCAATAATGTTACAATATGAAGAATAAAGGGCTATTTAAAACCTAATAATCGTGTTGGTAGACTAAATGAGGCACCAAATTATAGCCTGTAATAGTACTTAATAGTAAATCATCCATCGAGTTTGTGCGTCCACAGTAGAGTGTCACATTCAGAATAGGAATACCTAAAAATCTCCTCAGTGAGCTATACAAGCAGAAGATCATGCATTTCATTGATTATTTTTATCTAACATATAGTAAAATTCTTCATGTATGAATGAATTTCAACATCATTTATCTTAGTTTTAGAGAAAAAATAAGTGCCCCAGTATTTCAGTGATGATTATCTATAAACCAGCAATTTTGAACAGCCCATAATATCATAGTAGGATTTATTAATAACAAGATAAAAATAAGAGGATACATACATGACATGTTCATTATGTAGTTTATAAAAAGTCTAGTGGATAAAAATTGCAATCACGAATTAGAGGTTGAAATAATTCTCTATGTGAAATTGTTGACTAAATTATCACTGAATATCCTAAGATATTTTACTCCTAGTCCATTGATATTCACAGGTTTGAAACAATATTTTTAGGAAACCATGACTAACTTCTTATCTTGAGATGACCCATTCCATATAAAATTATGGATCATGCTTTCCAAATCCTTGATGGAGGACCTAGGCCGTCTATACAACAAGGAGTAGTCAAACATTATGGTTATTATAGAGTTGACGAAGAAAAATTTACATGCCTAATAAATTTACTTCCCCCTCCAAGTTGTCAACTGATTAACAATATACAAAGAAATATTCTTCTTAGATAATCTCTTCACCCTACACCAAAAAAATGGTACTCTAAGATAAGTGATTAAAAATGATCCTCTCCTCACACCAATGCTATAGACCACCCTATTCATATTATAAATAAGCACTTGATTTCCAAACATTATAGAAGACTTATTTGAGCTTATAAATTGACCCAAAAAATCATCATAGTGTGATAACAATGCTTTTGATGTAAGAAATAGTAACTCTTTCTTCCTTTCCAAAAATTAATATGTCATATTCATATATAAAATGTGGGGGAGAATAGAAATTTATTCCAACCTTCATCAACTAATAAATACAAACATAACCAACTCATTAAGACACCAACTTATATAATCCTCAATTATGGAAAAGAGAATCCTAGATAACGGGTCCCCTTGCTTGACCCCTCTAGAGAACAAAAATACACCCCTTAGGAAGTCATTGAGAAAAATAGAAAGCTTCTATCATTTAATAATAGAAAAAATATTCCCAATAAATATCTGTAAGAAACCCTGCATTCTCAGTATTTCAAAAATGAAACTCCACTTTATTGTGTCAAAGGATATGTAAATATCAATATACGATGACATGTTACAATATTTTACCTTCCTCTTCATAATTTTTACACATTCATAAGAATTGTAAAGATAGTTTAAAATATTTCTCTAAAGAACAAATCCGAATTGGTTTGAAGAAATAAATACCTTATCAATCTCAACCAACCTATGTTTAATGATTTTTCAAATGAACTTTGGTATAGAGTTTCTAATACAGGCCTAGAGTCTTTTATATATTGAGCATTTAATTTATTTGGGAATATTGAAATAAAATTGGAATTCACAAAATAATTCATTAATGAATGAAAAAAGAACTCTCTTACAGGATTTATTACCTCAAAGTAAAACATATCCCAATAGAACAAGAAGAATTTGTTGGTGAAGCCATTATGACCAGAAAACCTATCCATATTTAAGCAAATGAGAGATACATGAATGTCATTTGCACTGGGAGTCTCAATAGACCTTTGATTTTGAGTTTTATTAATGATATATTCACTGAATATATAAAATTTATCATTTTTTTCTCTCCATTATCTGAGTAGATATCCTCAAAATAATGCCTCAAAATATTAGAAATTTCATTCTCAGAACTGAATAAGTTCACATCAATTTTAATGTCAGTCAGAGTTATTATTTCTTTTTTTTCTCTATGTATGAAATGAAACAATAATGAATTTATATCACCTTACTTTAGGTATATGATGAATAATTTATTATAGGCAAGCCTCTCTTTAATATTCATGAGACTATCAAGTTTGGAACAAGATAGTAAATCCTCCAGAGAAGGCACATCCTGTAATATGTTATTTTTTTTGGAAAAGAACCATATGAGATTCATCCTCCATAATATCACTCTAATGATTAGAAAAATATTCTTTACTCAATACTTTATGTCTAGCCTTTACATTTTTTAACTTGTTGGAAATAATGTGTAGTGGGCTACCCATATAATCTACCTTTCAATAATCCAGAACAATTTCTCTACATCCTAGAACAATGATCCAAGAATTATAAAACATAAAAGGTAATGGGGGTGATGTTTTATTAACACAAAGATCAATCAATAGAGGATTATTATCAATATTAAAATTTTCAATAGTGAGGCCAGATACATCCACAACACCATTCCTCTCATCCACCTCCACAAAAATTCTTTCTAGTTTACTTTCCTTCCTTCCATTTAAAGTATACCTAATCCAATTATAATCTAGTCCAAACATGGGAGCTTCAACCAAGCCACATTTTTCAACATAAGAGGAGAATTAATTGGATTAAATTCTATGAAAAGTGGTGCCAGTTTTTTCATCAGTCCTTAGAATAACATTAATGTCACCAATAAAAATCCAACCGTTACCCATATCCTCTAAGATGGATTCTATATTCCTCAAAATATCTCTTCATCTTGTATAAATATTGAATGCATAAACAAATTTCACAGAAATGATAATGTTATTAATACTTAAAAGATGGTAAGATATTTAACTTCATTGGAAAAGGACTTAATAATAAAATTATCATTCTTAAGAACTGAGATGGAATCTGTGGTTGCATCAAAATTATTATTTTGAACAAATGAGTACCCTAGGTAACTCCACTTGAAAGCCATCCAATTATCAAACTATATTCATGGAATGGTAATAATAATAAGTAGAGTATTTTTTTTTCATAATACAGTTCCTAAGGGTTTTTACTATAGAAAAAATCCCAATCCCTTGGTATTTCCAAAAGAGTATCTTCATTGCTTAGAAGATCTGAACCTAGTGCTGGGACCATCATGAATTTTTATCCTGCATTTATCAAGATCAACCAAATACATAAACTTCTCAACCTTTTGTGATACTAACTCAATTGATATGGGATCATTTAGGCCTTTCTCGGATGGTTAAAAATCCTTATCAATATAAGTAGAAGATTCAGAGCTTAATGAATTAATAATGTTGCCTGATTCATCTCAGATATTAAAACCTTCAGGTAATTTTATCCCCATAGTCTTAGATGATGGAACCTATGAGAACTCACCTTTTTGTTGATCATTTTTAGAAGACTTCACTTCACTAGACACTTCATTGTCTGATGAATTAGCAGGATCACCAACTTCCAATCTTGGAATAGAAGGAGCTTGCTCAGATGGATAGAATTCATTATTATTAGAAGAATAAAAAATCATAGTATTAGCTTGATAGCCTCCTGATTGATTTTTAGACCAACGACAAGGCTGTATGACTTATCTAGGGAAGAATCATCGATCAACTCAGGTTCTAAATCAGGGATATGGATAGTGTCCTACTCTGGAAACAGATTTATGACCAGATAATTGGACATGGAATCTTGACAAGAAGCCAAACCAGGATCATCAGAGGTGGCCTACACATGACTAGAATCAGTAGGCACATCAGTAATAACTAAATATGTATTGGATTTATATCATCATCAAAGGGATTCCTCACAATTATCTATTTATCTAGGTGACCAAAGGTGTGTAGATCATCCTTGAGTCCCCCCTCATGAGATGATTCTACCTTCTCTATGGGTGGACTGTAATCATTTACGGATGTTTCCAACCCTTATCATTCTTCATTTTATATTTAGATTCATCATGTCCTCTGATCTTACAAAAATTACATATTTTTTTCCTATTTCTATTAGATACCATGTACCCAAAAAATTGAAAATTCCTACAGAATTTAGGTTTCCTTTAATAGAAAATCTCAAGATTAATACTGTCATCTCTGGTTGTTTGGATAACCTCATCAACAAGAGTTATATACATATCAACATTAAGAAGGGTCATTTCATAATGACCAAAAGATAGATAATCTTCCTACTTGTCCAGCCTTATATGATTTCCAATAGAAGAGTAAATATCCCAAAGAATGTTTCAGTGCTGATAAAGCCAATTCAATTTGTAGACACAAATCCCAACCTAAGCATGTGTATTTTTAACATTTTTGGGATCCAAATTCTGATCCCATTCATGAATCCATATAAATCTAGGATTCAAAGATACTAAACCTATACTCTAAGAATTCCTCTTTCATTCATCAAAAAAAAAGAATTTGGTAAAATCCATGGATCATTTACATCATATTACCATAATAAAATCCCCATATCTCATTGATCCTAAGGATGAGATCATGATATTTCCATGGTTTCTATCCTTTTTTGATCAAGAAACATATAATAACTATGAAATTACAATGTTTCACACATTCCTCAATAGAATTTTTATTTTCCGATATGTACACAATTGAACCCTTCTTAATAATTTGTCCCAAGGGAGGCGAATTACAATCTATGAATAGGATATTACCTAAAATTTTAATGACATACACAAAATTCTTCTTGGATACTGATACTTCACTATTTCTAGGTTTTTATAACATAACATTATGTTTCACATAGAGAAGAATCATATATATGAGACTGATAAGATAGGTATGATCATTTTATAAATCATCCACAACATTTTCCCTCAATCATTGATTTTCACTTATTCTCCCAATCTAGGGTTACCACTCATTTTCCTTCCTTCCTCCACCATCTTCCTGGAGAACATCGAGTATATAATAAATGAACTAAGATTTTTGAAAAGTATACTAATGTTAAATTGGATGATAAATGTTTAAATTTAAAATCAATTAATGAATATTGGATTGAATAAATTTTTAATGATTTTAAATTTGTGAAAAAAAATTATATTTAAATGCATTTGATGATGGGTAGAAACACCCACTTGAATGAATTTAAAAATTCTTTATGATCATCTTATTTCAAATTTAATTGAAAATATTCATTCAAATGTTCAAAGTAGAAATTCATTAAGGAATTTTTTTTCTAATCATGATTTCAATTATAATTGTTTCCTAAAAAAATTGATGAATATTTAACTGATTATAATTGGTTATTTCATATATATAAATTGATAAATCAGTTTTCTAAAAATAAATTTTATAATTCATTTGAAGTACTTTAGATTTTTTTTAATGGAACTAAATGAGTATATTGAAATAAACTTGATTAATCTTGAAATATATTGAGAAGTAAATCTAGATTATTTTCTCAAGGATATTCACAATAATAAGGAATATAATTTGATGAATTGTTTTAAGTTTTTTCTATATTTTAATTTACTAGGATATTATTAGCATTTGTAACAATTTATGGTTTCAAATTAATTTAGATGCTTGTGAAAAGTAATTTTCAAAATGGTTTTATTTTGGAAGAATTTTATGTAAAATAACCCGATGGTTTCAAATATGAAAAATATTATTATTATGTTTAAAAACCTTCTAATGTATTATATGGTATGAAGAACACTCCAATATATTAGTATGAAATATTTTATAATTTTATTTTAAAAAAACTACTTCTATAAAGGAAAATTGCATCCTAATTTTTTATTAAAAGAAATTGTGATAACATTTTGATTGTTCAAATTTATGATAATGATAGTTTTTTTATATTCATATGAAAAAATATATAATGAATTTTCATATTTTATGAATTCTAAATTTGAAATGAGTAAGATTAGAGAATTAAATTTTTTTTCTCTGGCCTCCAAATTTTTCGAAGGAATGATGTTATTTTTCCAAATCAATTAAAGCATGATAAAGAATTATTTAAAATATTTTTTTTCTAGATTCAAGTAAAAGTTCAAGCACGCATATGATTACTTCTTATAAATTAGATTTAGATAAATTTGGAAAATTTGTTGATAATAAGCATTTTAGAGGTATGATTGGTAGTTTATTGTATTTGAAAACTTCTAGGAATGATTTAATGTTTATTGTATTTTATGTTATAGATATCAATATAATCCTAAGGAAATTCATGAAATTGTTATGAATAGTATTATTAAATATATTAAAGTTTATTCGAATATTGGAATGTTTTTTCCTAATACATCTGTTTTTGAATTAGTTATTGAGATTTTGATATTATAGGACATAAAATTGATAGAAAAATTACTATAGTTATGTGCCAGATTATTGGTGAATGTTTAATTTCATATACTTTAAATAAATAACAATATATTGATTTATCAACTACTAGATCTGAATATGTTTATGTTTCATCATGTTGTGCTCAATAATTGTGGATTAAGAAAGCCTTATGTTATTTTGGTTTTTATTTTCAGAAGATTCATATACTATGTGATAATAAGTATACTATTTCTATTTCAAAAAATCATTTACAATATTCTCTATTTAGGAATATTGATGTTGGATTTCATTTTATTAAATATAATTTTAAAAAATGAAATATAAATAAATATTTTATTTATTTAAAAAATATTCTTGTCGTTATCTTTTCCAATGCCATATACTTATCTATGATTGAGAAATTCAAATATGAACATGGTATGATGGACATTTCATTCTGTAGAATATGTTTTATGGGAGATTTAACATGATTATTTTATAAAACATTCAATCTATCATCACAATATTCTCTAATAGTTCATTGCTTATAGCTAATTATTTTTATAATATAATGATTTGAAGTGGCTCCTTGACATGTTTTTTGGAAGATGTTGGTTTTGGAAATTTTTTGATAGTTTCTATATTTATTTTTATGCAATTTTTTATTTTTTTATTCATTTAAACATGAAAACTATTTTTATAACACTCAATATAATTTCATTTGTTAAATCTATTTTGAGATAAAATGTATCATATATATAGAATATAATAAAGATGTGTTCTATTTATTTTAATAAGAGGGAGAACTAACTACAAAATAATTTTTTAATGTTATTGATAATTTCAAAAGGGGTAGAATTTTTTGAAAATATATTGTGTTTTATAATTATAAAAAATATGGAGATTATTGAGTGGATCTTTGGCATTTTATTTATTTTTGTTTTGATAATTACAAAATCTTATTAATTCACTATGAAATGAGTAATATAATAGTATACATTGTTTTTTGATACATACATTAAATAGATTTTCTTAAATTATTAATTATAATTTCTCACACCATTGATAAGTTTTCATCTTTAGTTATTATTATTGTTTATGCAGATTTCATTAATTGTAGAAGAAAATAATAGTGATAAATTTGTTGATTAATTGTTCCATAATTTCTATCTTCATGTTCATTATGGATCATTGGGGCTAGTTTGGTAGAAAAATCAATGTTTTGATCTTGCATTTTTGTTTTCCAATTTTCAAAACATTAGAAAGAAAAATTACATGAAACATGACATAAAAGTAATCATGGTGCTTTAAATGGACTTGCCTAAAGAAACATGCAATAGTGGAAGGTATTTTGATATATGGAAATATCTATGTAAAGTGAGTAATTCAAAATTGGGGTTTCAAATTTAAAAATGTCATGATTGAAGGCATGGTGACTTAATGTCAAAATGATTAAATTGAGTTCACCATGCCATGGTGGAAGTGCCCATGGATCACCAGATAATTTTGAAATAACCATGGGGACTTCTTTGATGTATTGATAATTTTTCCATCATTCAATCATTAGGTTGAAAGTATAGTGGAAAGAGACTAGATATAATGGCTGAAACCACATCTAAAATCATTTGGGATAGTTAGGTTATGTCCCCCAGCATAAAATATTTTTGTTATGAAGGATCTTTCAACATGGTTCAGTTTAGAACGACTTACTTAAGAACAAAAAATTATGGTAAAGGTCATGGTATTCATCCAATTTACTTTAATAATAAATTGTGACACTCATCTTTGGAGTTTTTATTTCAAAATTTCTTATATGTTGTTGATATTTTAATTTTTTTTAGTAATGCATGATTTTTATAATATTTTATTGAGGGAATTTTTTTATAGTATGGGAAGATCAACTTATTAGGTTAATAAATGAATAATCTCAAATGTTTTTCATTTTAAAATCTCATAGATCATTGTTTCTTCTATAAATTAAATATATAAATGGCTATTCGATAATCAAAATATGGTATTTTCAAATTTGAGTGGTTTGAAAAAACTATAAGAGAAGCTTGAAGAAACTAGGGATAAAGTTGGTGGAGAAAATATTGTGAGTAAATTCTACTTGAATTGTAAATTATGATATAATGTGAACTACACATCATCATTCTATACACATATTCAAATAATACTACATCACCCTCATCTAGAGTTCATTGTTCCAAAGTTATATAGTTAAAGTTATCTTGGATTACACAACATTATAACTCTCTTCATTTTAAATATTTTTCTATGGTGTTACTTATTTCTCTCTATTTTCTAGTTACTTTATTTGTGTTTTATTATTTTTCTATCAAAATAAAGACCTTAATTTTGGGTTTTACCACCCTAACAAAAGTATTGTAAAGGTTTTGTAACATACTGACCAAAACCATTAGCTTGGAAAGAGATGAGAGGCCACTAACCATATGCGACATACCTAAGACACCAAAGGCTATCGATAAATTCCAAGGAATTACCTAATCATTGTGGTATGATTTTCCTTTTTAAAACAATACAGTATGTCATAAAAAACAATAATAATAACCAACTAAATGATGCATAAATAATAAACCATGCAACTCATTAAAATACCACTAAGGGAACAATATCATATTCACTACATAAAATTAAAAAAACAAATAATAAAACTCCTAATAATTAAAATAATCTAACACCATGTTGACACTACTACAACCCAATACATGGAATTTCCAATCTCTAACTCCACCAGCAAAGATAACAACATTAAAATCATGACTAGAGAAGTAAAAAACCGGACTCTTTCATATATCATGGACATCAATACCTATATATACACCAAACTTCATAAATAGATGTTAAGTAAAAATACCCAATATGAAAACTCCAATATAATTTCCCCACATTCTATTATGACCTAAAACAGGTTTGCTTATAGGATTATAAAACAAACATAAAGAATATCAAAAATAGATAAACAGTTTTAACAACATTCAAATAAGCATATGAATAAGTTTTCCAAAAGAAAAATAACCATTGATAACTTTCCTAGTTCAATAAACATTATTAATTAATAAAATTAAAATCAACATAATCATAAATATTCTCACACATGTACACACTCATTCATGAAAAATGACATCTACATGCTCATGAGTGGTGATACGTCGTCCACCAAGTTGTCATTTGGTGGAAAATCCTCCTCTTTCCATTCCATTTGGCTTCAATAACCAAATTTATCTCAATAAGACCTCATAAAATTCAATTATTAAACACACACACACCAACAATGTTCCTTTCCAGTCAACATAAAAAACCTAGTAATACAAAGAACATTTATCAAACCATTATTTTTTTAAGAATACCATTTTTTCAAAATATCAAACATGTTTAGAAACAACACCCACAACCCCATTTCAAAGTCAACTAGTATGAGAGAAGACCTATAAAATTTAATTCAAAATAAGAAGATAATTCTCTTTAAAAAACCTAAGATACTTTTAATTCAAATAAAAGTGAAAAGAGATAAAACCTGCATATCTTAATTAATTATAACATGCTTCAGTTTTTTATCCTTTATGAAAATTTTGTTTCCCATGAATCAAATATTGAAGATATGTTGACGATAACATCAAGGTTAGATAGGTCCTCAAAAATCTCCTATGTAAGGGATGGAGTTTGTGATAAAATGGATAAAGGTTTATAAGGTTCATAGGGAATAATAATTGAATAATATTATTGGGAACAACCTCATTCATGACATGAATTAGAGACTTATGCCATGAATCTTTCAGTTACCATATACACAAAAAAAAACCCATTGAGTCTACCTAAATACTTGAAAAATGATTCATATCATTAATTTATCTAGTATATTTAATGGATTCATCCCCAAAACCATTCACACCCTTAAAAAAATCAATGGTGTTCACCCAAAAACCATTCAGAATGTGAATATCCATTCACAATGTGGATTATTCATATATCTAAATCATAGATTACCTTATCTTTAACCCTTTTAACTCCTCCAAAAATTTATCCAAGTGATGCCAAACATGAATAAAGAAACATAAAGCAATGTTGTACCTCAAACCAAGGCTTCTACATTCTCCCTACCATTGGGATTTCCATCCTTAGAAAGTTGAAGGTAATCAGAGACTTTGAAAAGATCCTACCTCCAAATTTTATTTATTACATACTAATGAATTTTTAATAAACATTGTTATCCTTTTTCAGTGCTATAAAAAAGCATTGACGAAGGATTCCTTTATAATTACACAAAGAGCACTCATAAAAGTCTCCTTTTATCAATACTTTTTTAGCGCTTATAAAGGCGTCCTTTATCAGTGCTTTATGCCTAGTGTTGATAAAAAGGTACCCTTTATTAATTTTTTTTAAAGTCATAGATTTCATGTTTGAGTCCCATGTCGAAATAGATAATGTTTGAATTATTCATTATATATGATTCATCTGCATCAGAACATTAGAGTCCTGGTGTGGGGATGGGCTCCCGCATACACTCAATCCACTCTTATGGTTCTTGGCCTGCATGGGATTTTTCCCACACTATTCTTATTATTTTCTTATACCACTACCATCCAAACTTATCATGATTCCTATGGGCCTATGTAGCACCCCTAAAATATAAATTTGGAACATTGTATTTGATAGCATGTATGACATGCAACACCAAACATAGAAGAGAATATAATATCCCAATCATTTGAAATATATTTACTATTTTAAAAAACAACTGAATATATTTTATGGATTTAAATTCACATAACATTGAGTAAAAATCTATTGCATACAACAACTAGTTTCTTCAATGTATTCTGTAATATGTAAGACTGATTTTTATTGAACAACAATATAACATTAAAATATTATTATTTAATATAATAAGATATAACCTTTCCCATAGATAATAGGTTATGAATATTATTAACTAACATATGAAAATATTTGAATTAAAAAAATATAATTAATTCATTGGTTAAAAATTAATTGTAAATGGACATAAGAACTAATTGATTATAAAGGGAATATTTTTATAAAACGCTATTTTTATGCTCAAAAAGTTGATTTATCATAATAAATTAAATTAATTAAATTTATTGAGTGATATTAATTTAACATATATATTAAATATTAAATAAAATATTTTTGATATTCATCTAATTAATTTTATAGACATAAGATAAGAACAAACCCAATATTACACAAAAAAACCTATACTTTTATTAAGGCACTTTTACCGCCTTTAATGGTGAAACTATTTTAAATCCATATTTTTTTTTGAACATTTATGGATTTTATATGTTAATATAAATATCATATTTGAATTTAAAACATAAAAAATATATTTTGGTGATTTTTTGGTATTTTCTATGAAGATTTTTAATGTATAGTGAAAAATACTGAATTTTAAGTCAAAACTACTTTTTCATATAATTTATTTATAGTATTAAATTATATTTTTAATTGGTTTTAAAGTATAAATATATAAATTATTTATTAATTAATCCAATTTAAGTCATTGGAATTAATTTATCTTTGAAATTGGCTATAAAAAACAGAGCAAACTTTTAGACATTTTTACTTTAAAAACCTATATTGTTGTCCCCTCTATGGGATTAAATTTAAATTAATTTCTACCACTTATGTGATTGGATTTTGTAAAAATTGATTCAAAATTTTTATTAATAATTAATTTATAATTTATAATATTTTAAAATTTGTTTTTTACCAAAAATATTATTTAAATTAATTAAAATTAATTACAACGATTAAGGTGAATTTAGCTTAATAGGGTACTAAACCTTAAACATAAGGTCCCAAATGACCTATCCACTTGTCCAAAACCCATTGGTTGTCAATAAATCGTCCCTAAACCCAACATGATTGTGTATGGTTGGTTTTTATTACTTTTTTAGGTACAAACATGGGGATACTCAATTTATTTTCAAAAATGCCAAGTGAGTCATTTTCCTCCCTTGTAAAAGGACACCACGCCTCCCACTACTTCACACCTATCAAACCACTAAGGTTCAAAAAAATATATACCCAATTCACATTAAAACATCCCTTAATTCCTAATTCAAGCCTCCTTTTTGGATGGAATCAATACAATTGATCCTTTTGGTACAAACCAATAGAAGTTACCTGATGAAGAGGTAACATCTTTCCTCAAGCTCTTTAGTTTTATTTTCATTCGCCACCCAATAAAATATATATTTATAAAAATATAAAAAAACAGTATAATTAATATAATTATATTGTATTTTATTATGATAAGGTTTCTACCTACACTTACACATACTTCAATCTAATGGGTAATGAACATATTGTTTATGTGTCTAGCGAACTGTTGCCTCCGAAAATGATGATTGTTCATTTTTTACGTTACCACATTTCATGGTTGGGAATTATGATGGAAAATATATTTATATATTTAATATATGATATTTATTATTCTTTTATGCTTATTTAATTTTTTTATAACACATACACTTATAAATTTAATTATTTGTAAATACAATAACATCATTTGTGGAAGTGTGGACTCTGCCTCCTAAATGTGATGTGATTCATTCATGTCATACATGGAATGTATAAAGTATGGTTTTATTTAAAAATAAGTGGTATAAAAAACAAATATATTATATTCATGAAATAATTACCTTTCGGAATATATAATATATCATTTTTGTATTACCCTTTCACACACATAAAAAGTAATAATGTCATTTGTGGATATGTGGGTTATCGCCTCCTCAACACAGTGTGAATAAATTTACATCAAAAGAATTATATATATAAGTATATTTGATTGAATAACATGTTTTTATGATATAATGGTCATTAAAGAAAAATATATTGTTACTTACCTTCTTTATATACCTATAATTGAAAAATGGGAATGTTACTCATGTGTGCATACGGCCTAAATTCTCTGTGATTGTAATGTTGGTTCATTTTTCATAACTGTATTTAATGATCAATTCTAGAATTATAATGTTTTTATAAATATGATAATTAATTTATGATTATTATTCTTTATATGTTATGTAATGACACCTTTGACCATATTTGACAGACTAAAGTCGTTTGTGACACCTGAATCAAACTTGGTCAAAACACATGACATAAACTTAATTGTTTATGTAGTTATATAAAAAAGGATAATAGGTGAAATAAAAGTTATGACAAAAAATGAAAAAGGTTATGAAGAATGTAAATAATTAACATAGGTTTATTATTCAGGAATATAAAGACCCATAAGATAATTTGGACTCAAGGTAATGGATTTCAATCTCACTATTTACATCTATGAGATAAATGTCATATTCACAACATACTTATTTTGTGTAGTTTATCTAACGTCCCCTTTGGAATATTATATCATTAATCTTTTTATATTCCTGTTATTATAAAAATTAATGAGGAATGTTAAATAAAATTTTTCAAAGTGGTACGGGACACTTTGGAGTATTTAAATATTATTTTCCTTAAGAATAAATTTTATAAACTTTCGATGGTATTTAAATTTGAGGAAGTTATATAATCATTGTTTGATAATTACTTTATTTTTTCACAACTCTAGTTATTCATTACCGTTTCATGTATTAGTACCATTTTTCTACACTTTATTACTCAAAAATATTTATCAATTTTTTTAAGAAACCTAATTTTATTTCTCACTTTAGTCAGAGAACATGTTTTCTTCTAAAACCCATGTTTTATTAAACTCTATTAAATAATTATTTTAAAATGATTTTTAGTAAATTTTTTACCATTTTTTAAATTTTACCAATTTTTTCAAAGGAATCTTATTTTCACTTTCCAAAAAAGGATGTTTTTTTTTCTAACCTTTTATCGTGAAAAAGTAATGTTCTTTTTTCCTCATACAGAATTTACAATCATACCTTCCATAAATTTTTAAAGCATAATTTTCATGTTTAAAAGGTTAATTTTTAAAGAAAATGTTTTCAAAAATTATTTTAAAAGAAAAGGTTTTTCAAAATGAAAGGATATATTCCTTAAAAATGCTTTTAACATATCATTTTATAGTATTTATAATCATCAATGACAAAAACCATTTACTATACATGGGATATGTCTTATTGATACTATCCTTATTATTCCTCAAGATGGTTTATGATTGATTTGACCTATGATAGTATTGACATTCACTTCATCAATTTCTTTTAGTCCCCTTAAAATATTAAATTTTTTATGATCATTTGACATTGGATTTCCCCTAAATATCTATATCATTTTTCATGGGTATGATTATCGCCTAAACTATATACCATTTTTTATACAGCTTTACTTTGAAAGTTATTTTATTATTTGGGGAAATAATGATAAATTTGAATCCATTATTAAGTACGTATATTTGATAAGGAATGTTATTTAGTTTTATTAATTGATATGATGAATGATTTGGACTATTAAGGACGATTGGAGCCAAAAATTATATATCCCCTCAATGTATCGATAGGTTATTATGAGAAAAATATGTTCTGAAAAATAAATGGGTTTTTATCAGTATTTTTAAACAGTGTTGTGAAAGGTCTTATGGTATGGTTTTTCATGTTCCTTAGACATGACATAAAACAATTAATAATTTCCCTCATTTAGTTTTATTCATTATTCATCCATGATATTTTTCATCAATATATCTATGGATACTTTTAATTTTTAGTTCATCGATTTAAATATAATGTGTCTTAGTTTCTTACATTTCCATATTGATTTTTCCATATCAAGTTATTTGAATTTCATGTGATTCTAGTTATTAAATTTCCATATTTTTTATGAACTTCATTCTTAGTTTATTAATTATATAGAATGTGGGTTCTGTTATTTAGCATTTCATAATTATTATTTTCATTGATTCATTATTTCTTCCATAATACATTAACCTTACTTAGGATTTGAGTTCACCCTTATTTTATTTTGTTTTCTGTAAGAATACAATAAGTGTAATATGAAAGATATTCTAGGATATACTATAAGGAATAAAGTTATTCTCAAAGTTATTTATTTATCCTTATTAAAGTAACTTATGTTGTTATTAGTTTATTCATTTGTAATAGAAGACTCATGTATGTATCTGGTTTACCAAGACTACTAAACTCTCAGTACATTGGGATTTGATTCCTTGTAATCATAAAAATGTAATTGTAGTAGACCCCAAATCTGGGATATCTAGGGTCGGGTCACTACAGTTGGTATCAAAGGAAGTTTAATAGCGACCATGGGAACTAGATTTAGGAAAACATAGATTAGATAACCTAACCCTAATGTATATTTGAAGATAATTATAGAATAATGTCCTAAAATTTTGGTCACATTTTTTGGGTATTCCTATAAATAAATCCCTATCTATATTATACCAGAGGATGGGGCTCTAGAATAGATGTACCTAAGAGTAAGAACTCTGAAAACATGCATCGGACCTGACTTAGTATAACCTGGTACGTGACAACAGGTGTTACTATGCACCTAATTTGACACTATTGAGTGATATGCTTAAGAAAATTCATATTTTATTTAGAAACATTATAAATGATTTCAATAGATAATTAAAATTAGTGGCCTTGTTGAAACATGAGGTGTCTTTGATTGAAAATAATGTGACCAGATTTAGACATCCTAAAAATTATTATATGGTTTTTCCTATATTATAATTTATTCTCACACTATGGTTTTTTGTTTTAAAAAATTCCCTCCTCTGTAGGATAAACACTAGACCATAGAAGGACTTATGTGGAAATAAATTAGTTGAATTTTTATGTATTTATGTTGTATTGTAATCTTTAATTAAAAGGATATTTAGTGATTAACCTTATTTCAAGGTTATCCATCATATTTCTTTTTTGAAATTATATTAAATAGGTTTTATAAAAGGACAAATTATATTTCAAGTGACAACCAATCAAGTCATATGAGGTTGTGGGTCATGCATTTCTGACCGAAGGAGGATAAGGGTTTCACACCAACCAGTGACCAAAAAAATGTCTTGGTTAATATGTCACTGTTTTTTGTTAAATAATATGATGAATAAACATCAATAATAAACCAATAGTATTTGTTTTGAGGTTTATATATTAATTTCTTAATAATATTAGTTTTGGAAAATTGTTAGAGACAAAAAGTTATCCTTTACACTCTTTTATGGGACTTATGTATTTTAGTTCTTAGGGCATCAAAATTAATTTTTGGATGAATTGGAAAACTAATTGAAGAATAAGAAAAGAATGAATTATTTTAAATTATTATACCAAGTAAGTAAATTTCATTATATTATTAGGTAGTAAAATAATTACTCTACATTAGTTAAATGATCAAAAAATAATATTGTCTCAATACATTAATTTTTGTTGAACTGATGGTCTTCTAAATAATCATATATTTATGTTTTTAAGGCCCTCAAATTTTCATTGACCATTTACTTTTTTGTGACTAATGACCTCAAACACCCCTATAAATATTTACAAATTTCCTCAAATTTTGTATCTCTACTTTCCACTAATATTATCCTACTTAGAGACTGATTTATATCTTAGTCCATGTGACCTTTGTACTTCCCATTTTCTCATTTCTATAGGATGTTTTACAAAACCTTATTAAAATTTGGGATTTAAAACATAAGAAGTATAAGAAAAATATATTATCAAGATAAAGGTCAAATTGTGAGAATATAATTTAATAAATGTGGGAAGAATGTAACACCCTAAAAATCTAAAGTAGGAATATTGTGTTTGATAGCATGTATGACACACAACACCAAGTGTGTAAGGGAATATAATATCCCAAGAATTTGTAATATATTTAAGATTTAAATAAATTCAATATATTTTATAGCTTGAAATTCATAGAACAATAAGTTAGTATGTGTCTCATGAAAAAATAAGTTTCATCAATGGCTTTCATTACACACAGGACCAATCTTTAATAAACTACAATATATTATTAAAATATTATTATTTAATATAATAAAATATAACCTAGTCATTAAATTAGAGGGTATGAATAATATTTACTGACTTATCAAAATATTTTGTTTACAAAAAATATAAAATGAATTAATTGGTTAAAATTAATTGGAAGTAGATATAAGAACCAATTGACTATAAAGAGAATATTTATTTATAAAAAAACTATTTTTAAGCTCATAATGTTGTTTATCCTAATAAATTAAATTCATTAAAATTAGTGAGTTATATTAATGTAATATATATATATATATATATATATATTATAAATAAAAAAATTATTTTATACTATTCTAATATATTTTATATGAATTAGATTGGAACAAACCAAATATTACACATAACAAAATATTCTTATTATGGTACTTTTAATTCCTTTTAATGGAGAAACTATTTTAAATAAAATTTTTGAAACCTTTATATATTTTTTAATTAAAAATTTTAATTCAGATTTTAAATATAAATATAATAATCAGGTTATGGTGGATTTTTTGGTATTTTTTTGTGAAGTTTCATTTTTAATGAGTAATGAAAAATACTGAATTTTAATACAAAAATACTTTTTTATATTATTTATTTATATTGATAAATTATATTTTTAATTTATTTTAAAGTGAAAATATTTAAATTAATCTAATTTAGGTTATTTGAAACAATTTGACTTTGAAATTGGATATAAAAACTTAGCAAACTTTTGGACGTTTTTACTTTAGAAACCTGCATTATAGTCTCGACTGCGGGATTAAATTTAAATTAATTTCTACCACTTATATTATTATAATTTGAAAAAAAATAAATTCCATATTTGGAATAATAATATTTTATACTATATAATAATTTAAACATAGTTTATGAACAAAAATATTAGTGAAATTAATTACAATTAATTACAAAAATTAAGGTAAAATCATGCTTAACAAGGGAAAAAACCCCGAACATAAGGGCCCAAATGACATATCCCCTGGTCCAAACCCCATAAATTTTCCATAAACTATCCTTAAAGATTCCATTATTGTGTTTTTTTGTTTTTTATGACTTTTTTAGGTAAGAACATGTGTACACCTAACTTGTACTCAAAATTGTCATGTGAGTCATTTTACTCCTGTATAAAAGGCCACCACACATCCCACTTCCTCACACATCTCAACCCAATTTGGTTTTGACAGCATAAACCAAATAAAATTACAAACATACCTCAATTTCTCTTTCAACCCTCCCCTTTAGAAGTAATTAATCCAAGTAATCCTTTTGGTACAAACCAAAAAGAGTTACCTGATTAAAAGTTAACGTCTTTCCTCAATCTCTTTAGTTTTATTTCCATTCTCCACCCCCTAAAATCTCTTTATTACAAAATTATAAGAAAAATATTATCCTAAATATAATGAGTTTTTTTATGATATTATTTAGACCTACACTTACTAACACTTCCATCTAATGGGTAAAAACATATTGTTTATGTGTATGGTATACTACCGCCTCACGAAATAATGATTGTTCATTTTTTCTTTAGAACATTAAATTGCTAGGAATTATAATGTAAAATATGTTTATATATGTTATATATGATATTTATTATTTATATATACAGATTTTATTCCTTTATAATTCATACCTTTATACTTTACATTTTGTGTAAATGTGATAACATTGTTTGTGGAAGTGTGCATTATCACCTCCTTAAAGCGATGTGATTCGTTCATACGATACATGGACCGTATAAAGTATTGATTTAATTCAAAATATGTGACATAAAAAAATATAAATGATAATCATGACATTATTAACTTTATAAAAATATAACATATCATTTTCTTTATTACCCTTTCCACACATAAAAAGTAATAATGTCATTTGTAAACATGTGGACTATCGCCTCCTCGACTTTATGTGATTCCATTTTAATTAAAATAATTCTTTTCATAAATATATATAACATGTTCTCTTTTATATAATAACAAATCTAGAACGATATAGTGTTAATGACCTTCTTTCCATAATGATCATTGAAAAATGGGAAACGTTACTCATGAGTATGTATAACCTACCGTCTCCATGATTGTAACATTGTTTTGTTTTTCATAAACATAATTAATGATTGGTTTTAGAAGAATAATTTAGTAATAAATTTGTTTATTACATCCTAACTCTTATTCTTGATATGTTATTTAATGACCCCTTTGACCATAGTTGACTTACCAAAGTTGTTTTGGACACATTAACTAAAGTTTTCCAGAACACATGACCTAAATTTAATTTTTTTAAGTAGTTTTATACAACATTGTAATAAGTGAAATAATAATAATGAAAAATCATGAAAAGGTTCTAAAAAAGTAAATAATAGACATAAGTTTTTCATTCTGGGATATAAATACACCTAAGACACATCTGACTCAAGGCAATTAATTATCATCTCACTTTTTATATTTGTGAGATAAATGACATATTCACCACATACTTATTTTGTTTGATGTATCTACTGCACATTTTGATATATTATATCATTAATATTTTTATTTTCATGTTATTTAAAACATTAAAGTGGCATATGATTTAAAATGTTTCAAAGTGTTATGGGACACTTTGAGATGTTTAATGATTATTTCCTCAAGAATAATTCTTATGAACTTTCAATGGTATTTTCATTCAAGGAAATTCTATAACAATTATTCTATAATCCCTTTAATTTTTCACTCATATGGTTATACATGACATTTTTCAAGTTTTATGACCAATTTCCACAATTTGGTACTCAAAAAATTTTAGAAATTGTTTTTAATAATACCCCACTTAATTTATATCTTTAGTTGGAGAACCTGTTTTCTTATAAAACCCATGTTTTATTAAAATGTTTTCAAAATTTCTTTTTAAATGATTTGGTAAAGTCATTTTTACCATTTTTTTACAATGTTTTCAAATTATTTTTCATAATGTTTCCTAAACAAGGAATGTTTTTAACCTTTTATAGTGAATAATTAATGTTCTTTTTACCAAGTGTAGAATGTATAGATTTACCCACCATAATTTATTTAAAAATTAATTTTCATGTTTAAAATGTTAATTTTTAATATAAATATTTTTCAAAAAATATTTTCAAAGAAAAGGTTTTTCAAGGAGTTTTTCAAAATAAAAGGATATTTTCCTCAAGAATATTTTTAAAATATCTTTTTATAGTATTTATAATCATCAAAAATAATAACTCTTTACTCCACGTAGGATATGTTGTACTGATACCATCTTTATTCTTCCTCAGGATATTTTATTATTGATTTGGACATGGATAGTATTGACATTCACTTCCTTGATTTCTTTTACTCCCCTTAAAATATTCAATTTCCCATTATTATTTGACATAGAAATTCCCCTAAATATCAATAACATTTTTTAATGGTATGATTATTTCTTGAAGCATATACCATTTTTCATTTGGTGTTAACTTTGAATGTTATTTGATTATTTGGGAAAATATTGATAAATCAGTATACTTTATTCAATACAGATATTTTATAAGGCATATTTTTTATTTTTATTATTTGATACGAGGAATTATTAAGACAGGTAATGAAAAGTGGGTCCAAGACTTTATATAACCCCTTGATTCTTCAATAGGTTTTCATCAGACAAATAAAAAACACAAAATAAATCGGTTTCTATCCATAGTTTTCAACCATCTTGTAAAAGGGAAATATGGTATATATTTTTATGTTCCTTATCCATGATGTCCAATAATTAAGAATTTCCATAATTTTGTTTTGGTCATTATTTATCCATGAGATTTTGGGTCGACATATTTATGGATACATTTCATTTTCAGTTCATTAATTTAAATTGCATGTGGTTCAGTTTCTTGCCTTTCCGTATTGATTTTTTCTTGTATAGTTATTTAAATGGAAAGTGTCTCTAGTTATTACCAATCCATATTTTTTATTCACTTCTTTAATAGTTTATTGATTATATGGTATGTGAGTTTATATATTTACCATTTCATAATTATTATTCTCATGTATTCATTTTTGCTTCTGTTATACATTAACCTTACTGATCATTTGAGTTCACTGTTATTTTTTTCTTTTCCCCATGAATATAAGAATATTACTATGAAAGTTATGTAGGGATATATTATATGTAACAAAGTTATTCTCGGAATTATTTATTTATCCTCAAAATAAAAAAAATAAGTTCTAATTAGTGTATTTATTTATAATACAAGACTCATGTATGTATTTGGTTTACAAAAATAACCACACTATCAGTCCTTTGGGATTTTATTCCTTGTAATAATGTCAATGTAATAGTATTAGACACATGCTCTAGGCTCTCTAGGGTTGGGTGACTACATCCTATATACAGCCCAAACCACCTTCCCATTCGGGTCATGTCCCGTTTTTTAATTAAATAATTATTAATAAATGTAATATATATATATATATATATTAATGATTTTATTTATATTATATATTAAATATATATGAATAAAATGAATAAATTAAAATAACTAATCAAATAAAAATAAAAAAATTGAGTAAATTTTAAAAAAAATAAAAAATATATTAATTATTAAATTTTAATTAGAATGAAAAATTTTAATATACATATATAAATATTATAAATATTAATTTATATTATATATTAAATAAAGATATATAAAATTAATAAATTGTAATAGTTAAATAAAAAAAGTTTAAAATGAATACATTACAAAATTAATTAAAAATTATTAATGAAATAATTATTAATAAAAATGAATAAATTTAATATATATATATATTAATTATAAATATTAATATGTAATATATATTAAATATAAATATAGAAAATTAATAAAATGTTATAATTAAAAACATATTAATGTCTTATTCATTTTTAATGGTTTTTATACATAATTACCAGTCAATATATCTAATATTTTTAATATAGAAATATATTCAAATATATTTCTATATATCTATATCAATATATAATTTTTCCTAAAATATGATTTATATAATACAAAAAAATTATTCTTACATTAAAAAAGTAATATATTTAGTGAAAAATAATTTATAATTAAAAATTAATATTAATTAAAAATATTGACTAATTGTATTGAGTCATGGACATTTAATAGAATGTTGTCTCTTTTTTCAATTTGACATATATCAAATGTGTGTTACATTGAATCTATATATAAATGTACGTAACAAATTCTTTTTTATACCCAACACAAACACACATAATATTTCTTTAATTTATTAAATTTTTAATATTCATTTTGGAATTATATTTATTAGAATAATATATTTAATATATATTATTTCTCTAATTGGAAAATTTTATCATTTTTTATATTTTTATTCAATTTATAATATTTTTTACTTTTTAATATTTTTTCAAATTTACTCAATGTTATTATTATTTATTTAATTAATAGATGTTACATATTATATGATGTAATTAATTTGAGAGACACAAATATTTATGTAATTAATGAAATATAATATAGAAACACATACACCTAATATTTATGTAGTTTATTCAAATTTTAATATTTATTTTATAATTTCACTTAGTTACATTATATATTTAATATATTATTTTTTCATCATTAAATTTCATTCATTTATTTTTAATATTATTACAGCTAGTACTATTTATTAATTTTTAATAATTTATTTTATTTTTTGGTGTTTATTCATTTTCTAATTTTTATTTATACATATCTATTTACTATGTTTTAATATTTTCAAAGTGTATTCATCTTTATTACAATATATATCCATATAAGTTTATAATTTATATAATTAATAAAACATATCCTTTATTCAATATTTTTAATGTTCACTCATTTTTAATTATCCAATGTCACTAATTTTTAACATTTATGGATTTTGTAATGCCCCAACCCTAGAAGCCCAGAGCCATTGCAATATTTTAATACATTGGCATGATTACAAGGAATCAAGTCCTGAAGGGCCGATCAGTTTTATAGTCTTGGAAAATAGATTACATACATTAACGTTACATTACACATTCAAACATAAAACACAACCTAAATAATTTTTTGATAACACCATTCTTCCCCTTGCTTAACCCTTTATATCAAACATAATACACTTCTTCGAATCCTAGGAAAACAAAACATAAGAAAGGGGTGAACTCAAATGCTTAGTAAGGGTAAATAATTTAGTGGAATCTATATACTTTTAAGGCAAGATGTGTAATAAAAAAACATCGTTTTAAACATAAAATTGAACATAATTTAGAAAAAATAAATCAAACATTACCATATAAACATGAACATGGATATTCTATTAGTCGAATAATTACATGTAATAATTAATTTCATAATGAGGGAATGCCTAACATTGGACATCATTACCACATAGTCAAGACCTCTTGCCAAGATTACAAATAATATTTTTTCAAGGCCCGGTACTAAGACACTAGTTTGTCTCATGAGACCTATTGATGCATCAAGGGGCTATAGAGGGCCCCACTCATCACTTACTAAGTCCACTACAGTCCTCATATAAAAATTTTGAAATATAACATAAACATTCGTATTAAAAATAGCATAAAAATGTCAATACTTCAAACATAAACCATGAAGGGTCGAAAAATAGCACATCCACAGTCAACCATATCATAACTCATTCAATATAATATGGAAGATTGTATTATAATAAATCAACCTTAATCAAGAATAATAATTAGTAAATAATGTTAACATAGTTGAAAATGGTCAGTAAAACGTTTTGAGAGAAATATCCCTTTTCTGAAATGACTTAAAAGTAACACATTTATAAAGGAATTCATTTAAAATAGATTTCTGAATCAATGTTTCTCATACAACTTTGAAACTTTTCAAAGGAATCAACATTTTAAAACAATCATGTTTATATAAATAAATCCTTAAAACCATTTTGAAAACATGGACATTAATAAGAAATAATTAGAAGAATAAATATTTAAAACATTTAAACTGATGTTTTAGTTAAATAGTACCTTAAAAGAATCATTTTAAAATGTATTTTCTGAAACATGGACATGGATAATAAATATATCTCAGAAAATACTTACACATAAACAATCTTGGATAATAATGATATTAAATAATTAATCATTACCTTGCACTTTCCTCTGGTTGAGGGTACATTTAACCTCATGTATAATGACCACAGTATGTTATTAAATTATACCAGAACCATATTCATATTTATTATATCATACATGATTCAATTATTACATTATACTACCCATTTAATAATGATTTTCATGTTAAATTAACATTTCAAGTAATAATAACTTTCTTTATCGTACATGTTGTAACTTCTTATTCTTAGTCATATTAGTTAGATCATGATTTAAATACTTATATAATATAAAAAATTATTTATATATAATATATATTTAGAATATAAATATGTATAATATATAGATATATGAAATGGAAAACACCATTTATGGAGACGGTAGGTCATACGTACGCATAAATGTTGTTTCCGTTTTCATATCGTATTGAATGGAAGTAAGTGAATAAGATATATGTAAGTAAATATATATATAAATCCAGTATAATTATAATTTCATGTATTACATACTTATTAATAATATATATTTTTATAATCATCGTTGAATGGTGAACCTGGAAATGAATCTCATCACGTCGTGGAGATGGTAAACCGTACATACACACGAGCGACAATATCATTTCCTTAATAATTAAAAAGTATGTAATTGGATGGTATATTAATTTTATAGTGAAATTATCAAGTTATTTTCATTACTTATATACATATTACTCATCATTATGTCCATCCAAAGAACATATTATTTAAAAGACGTTAAAGAGATAAATAAAAATTTATGCATCTAATTTAATTATAAAATGACTCCAATGAATTAAATTAAACTTATATAGGTATTATATATCTATTTTTACTTAAAATAATTTTAAATAAAATAAATAATTATTTAAATAAAAAGTCAGTTTTAAACACTAACGCAGTGTTTTTTCACTATTCATCAAAAATTGAATGTTTTCAAAAAATACCAAAAATTAACCTTAAGATAATTTTGATATTCCGAATTAAAAAATGAATTATATTTTACTAAATTAAAAACATAGAAGTTCCATTAATTAATTTAAAAGTAATTCTCATTGTCAAAACCAGAAAGCGGGTTTTTAAGAAATAAAAATAATCAAAAGATTGACAGGTGTTTATGTACAATTTAAATGTGAATTTACATCCAATGAACTAAATTATATTAAATGATAAAAATATAATCTAATTATACATTAAACCCACTCAAATTCATAATTTAACACTATAAATTATTTATATTAAAAAAGTTGTTTTCAATTAAAATTCAGTATTTTTCACTATTCATCAAAATATGAATGTTTTGAGAAAAGTACGATAAATTTATCCAAACTAAATTTTTATGTCCCTATTATAAAAAAAATTTAATTTCATTTAATTTAATATATAAAATTGTAAAATATAATATTTAAAAAGGGTTCACCAATAAAAGGCGATAAAATTGCATTTTTTTGAAAAATACTAATTTTATTTGAAAAAAATGAATTTGTTCTTATATTATATCTAAGAAACACATAATATGGATTAAAAAATTACATGGAGTATATGAAATTGAAAATTAAGTTAATATTATTCATAACTTCTTTTTAAAAGGCTAGTTTGGTAAGTCTTGGTGTGCTCGAACTCGGTGTTGCGTGTAGCGCAAGTTATTGAATTACTTTGAAGAGATAACATACTATGAAATCTTAGGGTGTTACAAATTTAAGATTATATATTCATTAATAATTTTAAAAATATATTTGTAAATAAATATTTATAAATAAATATATTTGTAAATGTATATTTACTATATTTTTAAATTTATATATTTATAATTATAAATAAATATGAATAATTTTTTAAAAAGTATTTATATAGTTATAAATAAATAATTATAAAATTATAATAAACATATTTAAATAATACATATATTTACTATATTTATATTTATATTAATATATATTTATTATATATATATAAGGATATAACTATATATAATGATATAAATATATATAATTATATAAATATATTTATAATTATAAAATTATAATAATTATGTATAAATAATGAATATAATTACTCTATTTATATTTATATTTATATATATAGATATTATATATATATATATAATTATTATTATTTATGTTGGGGTTGAAGCCTCTTTTTATTATGAAAGTAATGATCTCTTTTTATCTCGGTGGAGGGAGACCAATTACATATAATGTAGGCCCAGGGCCAAATGACTCAAGAATATAGCCCAAAAGCCCAATCCATCATCTTTTCTGTGTCATCCTGTGTAAGTCAATAGGCTTGCATCATTTATGTATCACTGCCTGTGTCATATATCCCTCAAGGGGCTTGCCGGGATTTGAACTCTAGCCTTTTGGATGGAGGGTTTAGAGGTTTACCACTCATGGGCCACCTAACCTACATATATTTATATATATATATATATAATGATATAAATATATTTATAATTGTAACCAAATATATACAGTTTTTTAAAATAAGTATGTATATAATTATAAATTAATATGAATAATTTTTAAAAAAATTATCAATATAATTATAAATAATTAATTAATTTTTTAAATAATTATAAAATTATAATAAATATATTTAAATAATGAATATATTGAAAAATATATTTATTTATAATTATAATTATAAATCTTTATGTTTTCTTTTTTAGCACTGATAAAACCCATCTTTATTGGATCTCTTTTGGAAGTGTTGATAAAACTCATCCTGATCTTTTAAAAATAACCCTAACTACACCACATTTAGTCACGTCGTTCAAGATCTCGTGGAAGTCCATAGCTGATGCCACTCTCTGTCGACCTTCTCTCAGATGAATCAAGCATCAAATCCAAGGTATGTTATTTTTTCTCCTCTCTCATTGCTTGCTTTTTTGGGTTCAATAGTGTTTGACAGTGTTTTGTTATTGTGTTTGGGTTGTCTCATGGTTTCATGTTTAGGATCTCTATCGATTAAGTCTTCACCACCATTCATCCTCCCCTAGGTGTTCTTTTTTTTGTGGGTCTCTATGTTTATGATTTTACCCTACTATAGATCACAAAGTTCATTCTCAATTCACATGTTGTGTTTTGGTTGTTTGTGTTTCCAACCCACTCTATGACCACTGATTAGGAAAAGAATAATGAGTTTGAACAATGAAACATTCAGCAACAGTAACTCTTATATATGAGGACAGTGGAGTAATTTTTTCAAAGTACAAAAGATTACATATATAGTATATGTTGAATAAATATTTAGGTATTGGATGTTCATAAATTTTTCTATATAATAAACCTATCTGTATTCAGTGATAATTGATGTCAACTATCCCCAATTACAATATTAAAAAAGAAAAAAATCATACACAAACAATATGAACCTTTTCATATTGATGGTTTACTCTTACATATGATGGTAGATATATTAATTTATTTAATTATAAAAAATGTTGTATTCAAGTTTTACTTTTATGTATGAATCCTTATTCATAGATAACTCTTATGTATTTATTTTTTATGATTTTATAACTCTTACATATTAAAGCAGAGTCAAAATTTACTTTTTCATATTAAAAGATGATAATTTTATCTATCCTTCATGTTGAAAATTTTTACCATTACATGTTGTATATAGATTATATTTATGTATTTTAAAATCAAATATTTTTCGTTGCTATAGATTTATATGATATGATTGTTTTACATTGAATATTATACATGTGAAAGATATTTTTTTTGAGGTGTGACTAGCTTGATTCAGTTTATAATTTTAAGAGTGTCAACAGACTCTCTATAAAGTTATGATAAATTATATATATATATATATATATATATATATATTTGAAAGATGGTTTTAGATTTATAAAATGTATTTTTTATTATGTTGTATTTAAATTTATTTCTAGAATGTGTTTTACACACACACACACACACAGATATATATATATATATATGTTTATATATGTATATAGGTATATATAATTCAATTTTTTTTTGAAAAATCATAAAGTGGATTAATTCCTATATTTACTACATTCAATGATAAAATTATGGATTACATTGACTTAATTTAATTTTAAATAAGAGAGATTAGAAATTTCAGAAGTATTTTTTGAGTTATATATATGAATTTTGGGTAGTTCGATAGAAGCTATAATGGATTGAAAAATTATGTATATCATTATTATTTTCAAACTAATAAAATTCCATATAACTTTTCCACAGAAATATATGGGAGAATAAAGATGAAAGAATCTTGTTACTATTGTGAAACTTTACTTATTCTATTATTTAATCTTTTATAAATTCTCATGTAACACAGACATATTATCTTGAATAAGAATCATAATATAAAAATTATGGATTCAAATATGTATTTTAATATGTATTAAACTTTCTACATGTTTTTTATTTCTATTTTATGTTCTAGTATATATTAAAAAGTGTAATGTAAAATGTTTCAGGTACTTTTACTCATCTATTAGATCCCTTGGAAAATTATCTAAAGGCCATGTATAAGGATAAGTCATGAAAATATCATGACATAGGTCTATGATTGGTGAATAATTTCTTTTTTTAAAGATTAAAATCTATATAAGTGTTTGTGAGGGAGGACATTACATAAATTTAGAAACATTTTATTTTAGAAGAGTTAATAGATAATCACTATCCATTGGTAATCTATATAGTGATTCTAGTGGACTTTGGGAACATGTGTTTTATCTAATCATTATGTGGATATAACTACCCATTTTGAGTAGTGAACCTTTGTAAAATACACTATGGGTTTACATTAAATTTTTTATATATTTAATGAATAATTTTTGAGAGAGAATTGTATAGAAAAAATTATAGTTAATAAAAGAATTCTTATTTATTAAATCCATTAACTAAATGGAAAATAGTATTAAGAATTATATAGTCATCTACTAATGAATTATACATTCAATAAGATATAGATTCATGGATAGCAAAATTTCATAGGTATATTCAATTGAAAATATATATTGATCAACCTTGAAAGGAATGATATCATTTTAATGGGATGTTTGACAATATTGTTATTTACTATTTGATGTTTAAAAAGTCATCTTGAAAAATAAACAACAAACAAATTATAGGTGTGTATGGAGAAATACATCGAGTGAGGATATGTAATTTATTTTAATATTTATATGTTTTGTCTAAAAATTACAAAACTATCTAAAGTAGAGTACATGATGTTTTAAGATATATATAACCACCCCATTTCTAACATAGTAATATAATAGTATTGGAATGGTTTGGAACATCTATGCATATAAAAAGGTATATAAATCTGGGGGAATATATATACGGAATAAAATTAAACAAAAATAAGAAGAAAAATAAAAATAAAAATCTATAAAAAATAACTAGGATATGTAGATCATTGTGTATTAAAAATGACCAATTTAGTTTTGACTGTAAAAATATTTACGCAGATATAAACATTATAAAATTATAAAATGGTTGACTAGCGTGTGACTAAAATACAAATATTTATCTTCTTAGAAATGTTTTGGCAAATGAAAAAGGAAATATCATTGATATTACTACATGAATAATTAATATGATGTATAAAAAGGATACCAAAGTATATGAATAGAAAAAAACAATGTGGTCGATCATTATATGAAACACCACCATGCCCACCGCGTACCAAGTGATGAAACAAATAAACATCAAATCCTCCCACTTTTTGGACTCCCACTTAGAAAGCTTAAAGAAACTATCTAAGAATTACCATCTCTTTTCCCACACAACATCAAATCAAGAACCTATTCCAATAGCCATAAGTTTACCCCAGGTTGTTTCTTTTTATGTCACCCTTTTGTAAAATGATAACTTTTCAAGAGTCATAACTGATAACATTCAAATATTGTTTTCACCTTGTTAGAATTATCTATAACATTCACATTTAATTATAAATATATTAATTTTATTTATTTATTTTTGTAAGAAATGAATATTTTATGATCCCAATAGAATAGATATGAATTATAAAATGGATGCACGCTAATCATATGAAAAAAGAGTATGAATATTGAGTAAAAGAGATAAATAAGATTGAAATAGAGCATGCCTATGAGCCTTCTCAAATCTTTTATCAATGTTTATGGTTCTTTTATTCAATAAAAATTAGTCCTGAAGAGTTAGAAAAATATTTTATCCATCATAGAATAGATCATATCTAGAAATTTTGGACTAAACAAGGGTAAAAATTGAATTTGTACACCGATTAAGATGATACTAAGGTTTATGAATCATTTTACATGAATACTAGTGTAAATGATGATAGAGATCTTTTAAAAGAAATGATAATAGAAATTAAATATGACCTTCAAGATTGTTAAAAGTTATTTCAAAAGTTAAATATTTATTCAAAGAGACAATTGCATACCGGTTGTACTAAATACATAACATTGTCAACTTTATTAAAGTTTTATAATTTGGATCTGGTAGCAGATGTAGTGACAACAACTTCACAGAACTACTTAGTCTCTTAAATAATATGCTATCATAATAAAATAGACGTTATTTTTGAATATATAATGCTAAATACATGCTGAATTCAATCGATATGATCTCTTAAAAAATACATGCTTGTCTAAATGATTTAATATTGTATCATAATGACCATGAATCATTGATAAAATGCCCTAAGTGTGGCATGGATCGACAAAAGAAAGATGAATCAAGTTCTTCAAAAGATGCATGATACATTCCAATCATTCCACATTGTAAAAGGCTATATGGATGTCAAGAAACCATGAGACAATTGACTCGGTATGTAGATACCATAATTGAATATGGGAAGCTACATCATCCTGGAGACTCTCTTTAAAGGAAGAAAATTGATTATGAGTATACTAAATTTTGAAACGATACAAGAAACTTCCATCTTGCATTATCCACATATAGATTAAATAATTTTTTGTATAGAGTATTACTCAGAGTACATGGCTAGTCATATTGGTAAATTATAACTTGCTTCCATGGGTTGGAATAAAGCGTAAATACATTATGTTTTCATTTTTTATATCTAGACCGGAACAATATTGTAATGATATTGATGTCTATTTGGATCCACTAATCAAAAATCTGAAATTGATGTTGGTTATAGGTTTAAAATGTATGAATCTCATAGAAGTAAATAATTCACATTTTTATCTATATTGTACCTAATGATAAATGACTTCTTTGGTTACGGAAAATTTTGAAGCTATAGAATTAAATGAATGTTGGGGTGTCCTATTTATGAAGAATGCACACACTTAGTTTAGTTGAAACATTCCTTAAAGACTATTTTTTAAGGACATCATATATTTTTGCCTTGATGACATAAATATCGATCCTAGATTATAGCATTCGATTGGAATACCAAAAAAGTTATAACACCATCTTCACTAATGGGTGGTCAACTGTTTGATAATGTAAAAGATATTAACAATGTTTTTAGTAAACCATTTTTGAAAAAACATACTAAATCATGCTCTAAAAAGTGATCAATTTTCTTTGAATTTTCATATTGGAAATATTTATACATCAGACATTTTATTGATGTCATGCATGTAGAAAAAAATTCATTTGATTGTGTTATTAGAAAATTACAAATTTCTCTTGGAAAAAAATGTGGCATCAAGGATAGGTTAGACATGATTGACCTAGGGATAAGGGAAGAGCTGGCACTGATGAAGGGTAAAGTGCACAATTTTTTTCCTCCAACAACTTACACTATATCTAGACAGGAAAAATTTACAATTTTTTTACTTTTCATAATGGTGCACTATGGGAAAATGGATTTTTACGAAGGGTTATTTGCGACAGGAATAAACCTCATCGCAAATAGTCCATCGAAGAGGTTATTTGCGATGGGAGCATCAACCCGTCATAAATAATTAGTTATTTGTGACGGCACTTGGGGTCCCATCGTAAAAATTTTAGTGTGGTTTGGTGCGGTTTGCGTGCCAAACCGCAGGAAGAGTATTTGCGACGGGACCCGTTGCAAATACCTGGTAGTAGTAAATACTATTTGCGACAGAATGTTGTTCCATTGCAAAAAGTGTGTCGGCAGGACCCTATTTGCGATGGGTCCCATCGCAAATACCTGTTTAACCGCTGACAATAATTAATGTGGTCGAAGGTATTTGCGGTGGGACTCGTCGTAAATAGTACCGTCACAACTAATCTAACCTATATATACCCTCATCCGTTTTTTTCTTCCTTCCCCCCGATTCCTACTTTCTCTCTCTCTCTCAACACTAATTTTAGAGAGAAAATTTTTATGAGTTAGTTTTTTTTACGAAGAAGTTCTAAAACCGTCTACACCTATAAGAGATCTACTTGAAAGGTATTTATGTTTTATTTAATTTAGTATTTATTTCATTTTTTATATTAATTTTAATTATTGTTGATTAGTTGTAATTAAACGAGATTTAAATTTTTTTGTCATCAGTATTTATTTGTAATAATAGATTGAAATTATTAGTACTAATTCTTAGTAATTTGTAGTAATTAATAATTATTAATGATAATTAGTAATGTATATAAATAATTAGCGGTAATTAGTAATTAGTAGTTGTAATTTGCAATAATTAATAGTAATTAACCCTAATTAGTAACAATTAAGAGTAATTAGTAATAATTAGTGGTAAATAGTAATAATTAGCGGTAAATATTAATAATTAGGAAAAAATAGTTATAATGAGGAAAAAATAGTAATAATTTGGAGAAAATATTAATAAATAGAAATAATAGTAATAATAGTAATAATTAGGAAAAATAGTAATAATTAGGAAAAAATAGTAATAAATATTTACAATTAGTAATAAATATTTACAATTAGTAATAAATATTTACAATTAGTAATAAATACTAATAATTAGTAATAATTAGTAATAATTAGTAATAAATAATAGTAAATAACAGTAATAAATAAAAATAATTAGTCATAAATTGTAATAAATAGTAATAATTAGAAATAATTAGTAACAATTAGTAATAAATAGAAATAATTAGTAATAAATAGTAATAAATAGAAATTATTATTAATATATAGTAATAATTAGTAATAAATAATAGTATAGAGTAATAATTAGTAATATATGGTAATATATAGTAATAATTACTAATAAATAATAATAATTAGTAATAAATACTAATAAACAGTAATAATTAGAAATAAATAGTAATAATTAGAAATAAATTGTAACAAATAGTAATAAATAGTAATAAATAATAATAAATATTAATAAATAGTAATAATTAGCAATAATTATTAATAAATAGTAATAAATAGTAATAAATAGTAATAAATATTAATAATTAGTATTAATTAGTAATAAATATAATAATTAGTAATAATTAGTAATAATTAGTAATAATTAGTAATAATTAGTAATAATTAGTAATAATTAGTAATAATTAGTAATAAATAGTAATAAATATTAATAAATAGTAACAAATTGAAATTAATAATAATTATTAGTAATTAATAGTAATTAATATTAATTAATAGTAATAAATTGTAAAGAATTTTAATTAATAGTAATAAATAATTATAATTAGTAATTATTAGTAATTATTAATAATAATTAGTAATAATTAGTAAAAAATATTAATAAATAGTAATAATTAGTAATAATTTGTAATAATTAGTAATAATTAATAACAATTAGTAATAATTAGAAATAATTAGTAATAATTAGTAATAATTATCAATAATTAGTAATAAATAGTAATAAATAGTAATAAATAGTAGTAAATAATAATAAATAGTAATAAATAGAAATAAATAGTTATAATTAGGAATAATTAGAAATAATTAGCAACAATTAGCAATAATTAGAAATAATTGGAAATAATTAGGAATAATTAGCAATAATTAGGAATAATTGGAAATAATTAGCAATAATTATCAATAACTAAAAATAATTATAAATAATTAGAAATAATTAGAAATAATTAGTAATAATTAGCGATAATCAGCAATAATTAGAAATAATGACAATAAATAGAAATAATTAGAAATAATTAGAAATAATTAGCAATACTTTGGAATAATTAGAAATAATTAGGAATAATTTGGAATAATTGGGAATAATTACGAGTAATTACGAATAATTAAGAATAATTAGGAATAATTAGGAATTATTAAGAATAATTAATAATTATTGGGAATAATTAGGAATAATTAGGAATAATTAGGTATAATTAGGTATAATTAGGAATAATTAGGAATAATATAAATTGTAATAAATTAAAATAAGTTGTAATAAATTGTAATAAATTGGAATAATTTGGCATAGCTTTTAGTAGATTGACGGCACTCCTTTTTCCCGATGAATATTCTCCTTTCAACTCTCAATGACTCAAAACATTATGAAAATATGATTCTACATATGCATATCCAATCTTGTATGAATGAGTTCAGATATGCATTCATAGAACCACATTTTTTATAATTTTTTTAGGCTGTGACAATTTCAAGAGGGTGATTGATCGACGAAAAGGGGGCCCTTTTGTCCGACGGCTCATTTTCTGGCATATTTCTCACACTGAAATGGAAGTCAAGAATATGCTTAAAGGTACGCTAATATATTCTCATATACATGAGAATGGTTATGCATACCTCTGAGCAGATTCTTTATTGTGATTTTAGTGTGAGAAAGTTGCAAGTAAATGAACCATCGGGAAAAAGAGTAGTTGTCAATCCATGATAAATTGTATAACACTTAATTAATGTTATTTATTAAGAAGTAGTTGTAATTATTTACCTTATTTTTTTGATAATTTTTTCTAATTTTAAACTATTCAAAAATGGTAATGATTTTATATTTTGTAAAAAAATATGGAACAAGGAAGTCAACAACAGTCATTATTAGATGATCGCGCTTGGATAAATCAGTGCATAAATCCAAATAGTTTTGGTTTAAATTCTATATATATTGAGGGTGCTGATGCTTTCTTATCATTTTCATCATCAAAACCAGAATTTACATCCAAAGGATAAATTAAGTATCCTTGTAAAAAATGTGCTCTAAGAATGTTTGACACATTTGAAATGGTTCGAGAACATCTATTGCGTTTTGGTTTTCAACCAGATTAAATTTTTTGTATCAACATAGTGAATGCAGTTCCAAATAAGATACTAATAATTTGATTCTAGATCCATCACGGTTTCAAGATTTTGTACATGATATTGTAGGTCCATTTGATCAACAAACTAAAACTCAAGATAATATTGGTTTAACTCCTGAGTTGGCACTATCTGAATTTTATGATTTGTTGATTTTTGCTGAGGATTCATTATATCCTGGTTGTATGATAAGAAAATTTTAAGTGGTTGCAAAATTTTTGGCTATAAAATCAGATAATGCATTGTCAAAAAACTGTTTTGATCAGATATTTTCTTTTTTAAAACACTGTTACCTGAAGGTAATGTGTTGCCTACAAATTACTATGAGAGAAAGAGGCTGGTTCATAATCTAGGCCTTAGTTATCAGAAGATTCATGCTTGTGGAAGTGATTTCATCTTATATTATGGGGAAAATGAGTTGTTGGGTAGTTTTCCCACATCTGGATAATCGAGGTATAAAGAAGCTCAACCAGGGAATTATGGATCGATTTCTATAAAATAGTTGAGATATTTCCCACTTACACTCAGGTTATAGTGTTTATTTATGTCTCATAACATTGTGTCAATGATTTCATGGCACAAAACCAATATTTCAATCGGTAAAATCTTGAATCATCCATCTGATGGTGGTTCATGGAAACATTTTGGCCGACTGCAATTGTCCTTTTCTTTAGAAGCACGGAATGTGTGATTGGTTCTTTCAACTAATGGTTTCTATCTATTTGGTTCTTATGGTAGTCAGTATTCATGATTTTTTATCTTTATAACTCTGTACAATTTAACTCCATGGATGTTGATAAATAGTCCCTATATATTTTTGATCTTATTAATCCCAGGACATCTATTAAAGAATACTAATTTTTTTAAACCATTTATTAATGAGTTAAATTTATTATGGATTAATGGTGTTAGTACATATAATGTTCCTGTGAAACAAAATTTCCTAATAAAATTTTTATTGATGTGGACAATTAGTGATTTTCGCTATATGGAATGTTATCTAGATGGATTACACATGGTCTGAAAACGTGTCCTTACTGTATGAAAGACAAAAAAATCATTTATGCTCATCAATGGAAAAAACCTTCCTATTTTTACTATCATCATAGATTTCTTCCAACTGATCATCCTTTTCGGAGGAAGAAATCTAATTTCAGAAAAGGGACAATTGAAAGAGATGAACCTCAAAAAATGATCTCTGGTACAAATTAAAAAATCAGTTGTATTTTGATTACCTCCCATCACATTTTTACCAAAAGTAAACCAACATAAAATTCATGGATTTGGTAAAGAACACAATTTAGTAAAACAGAGAATTTTTTGGGATCTACCATATTGGTCTGATTTTTTGGTCCGCCACATGTTGAATTTCATTCATATTGAGAAGAACTATTTTGATACTTTATTTCATATAGTTTTAGATACACCAGGTAAGACCAAAGATAATTTAAAGGCACGATTTGATCTTGACCAAATTTGCAGGCGACGGGAACTTGAATTATATCAAAATGTCATATCATAGAGGTTAATGAATCCAAAAGTAGCTTATATGCTATCCAAAGAGAGTCTCTTATTATTTTATCAGTGGATTTCATATTTGAGACATCCAGATGGCTATGCTTCCAATTTGGGAAGATTTGTTAAGAATGATCATATTAATGGATTAAAAGGTCATGATTGTCATGTTATAATGGAAAGACTTATGTCGATTGGATTCAGAGGTTTGTGGAATTCTATTATTTGGGATTCGATAACAGACATATCATATTTTTTTGAGACATTATTGTGGAGAAAATAGACTATGATTCACTAATAAAACAAGAATAAGTTGTTGTTGTAATTATATATAACCTAGAAAAAATATTCCTGTCGACTTTCTTTGACTCAATGTAACATCTGATATTACATTTTCCACAGGAAGATAAATGTGGAGGTATTGTAAAGTTTCTATATATGTACCCATTCAATAGATGCATGAAAAAATTGAAGAAAAAAGTACATAACAAAGCATTAGTTGAAGGCTCAATTGCTGAAGCATATTTGCAAGAGGAAATTTTTTTTGTACTCCCATTATTTTGAATCTAAATTTCCCTCAAAACACAACCACATGGGATAGAACGAGGGTATTGTTGATAATTATATGGAAAAACAATTATCAATTTTTAATCAGCAAAATCTCAGCTTCGATGGAGTTCATGAATGATGTCTTTCGGATGATGAAAATCACAGAGCTCATACATATGTTCTTCTCAATTGTAAAGAAATGAAATCATTTTTTCTCTAAGTTCTTCTATCACTTATTCTATAATTTATCTTAAATAAGGTAAATTTATTTTTTGTAGGTTATAGGATAATCATATCACAAAAAATCTTCCACATGTTACATCAGCCGCTCTTGAAGAATGCTGAAAAAATAAAATTTCTCAATGGTTTCAAAAACTGGTAACATAAATTATATATGGCTTAACATATCAATTTTGTTTATTATTTATTATATTGATAATTTTTTTACACATTTTCAAGTGTTTCAATATGATGATAAAATTGATAAGTGACTGTGTATATTGGGTAACCCACCATCCAAAACGGTTAAATCTTATAATGCATATGTGGTGAATGGTTTTTGATTTCATACATGTGCATATGGGGAATCAAAAAAACAATGAAAAGTGGATTTTTATTGAGAGGATCTCATCATAGAGAAACTGAAGTTGACTTTTATGGAATATTGGATGAAATTATTGAACTGTGTCATCTAGGGAAAATTACATAACAATGTTTAAATATCAGTGGTTGGATACTGAGAGAGGCTTGCGTGTTCATCCGGATCATGGAATCATCGTTATTAAATATAAAATTCTTCTTGTAGTAAATGGTCCATTTTTACTGGCTCAACAGGAACATAAAATTTATTACGCAAAGTATTGTGCTACTTAAAGATACTTAAGTGATTGGGGGAGCATAATAAAAATGAAATATTGGAAAAATTAGTTTACTCACATTGAATGTGGTTCTGCTAAAGTGCAAGGAATTGAAAATTTTCAAGAGACTACTCAAAATCCATATTTTCCACAAAGAGACATGTATATGGATGATGACACCCCACAATTACGGGTCGATGATGATGATGATGATGTTAATGATGTTACAAATGAATTTCAAATGGAATGAGATGATGAAACTGAAACTCATATGGATATTGATAATGCCAAGGATGAATATGAATACATTGACATCCTCAGATATGAAGATGATGATGAAGGTGGAAATTGAAATAGTTAAATGATGGTTATAATCATAACTAATATGTATCTATATATAATAGTTGTTTTCAACTATCTGCTAACAACAATCATTTTGCATTTTAGATGGACCCTGATCTACTTCATGGGTTGCAGGAGGCTGAGCTACCTTTGGATTAGGAGGATTTGGGATCATCTGACCCTCAGCCTACTGCCAGTTCAGGGGGAATGTGGAGGGGGCACGGTCTTGTGCGACTGATGATTCCTAACCCTATCCCCAAGCGACGTCTACATCTTGGATTCGATCCACGCATGCATAGGTATGATAACCAATGTATTTTAGTTAGCTTTCACTAATTTATTTATATACTAATTGTTTGATTATTTATTCTTTTTTCACAGTTTTGTGCATGTAGCTGTTGGAAAGGAAAGCGCTATATTGTGCAATTATTTTTCACAGTCATGGATCACATGGGAACAAATTCTCATTGATGTGCATCAAGACATGTTCAATCATTAGTTGGTACCTAAATAAATAATATTTATTGTGAAAATTATTTCATTAACAACTTGAAATTATAAAATATTTGTAGGGTTTATGGTATCCCATCGATGATTGCATGTGTGATGATATCCACGCGGCATGGGAGGTTTCTATGTGTGACTGTTTCCATCATTGTTTGCACAATTTGAGAAGGACAACCATCAAGAAATAAGATGTGACAATATTTGATGAGTCGTGTGGAGCCCATTGACCAGAGTACATTTCATCTCACATTTGGGATGGATTATGTTCACACAGGTTGGGTGGTGGATTTCAGAGGAGATCTTCATTGGGCCGACAGAATTGGGGGAGATAGGAGGTGATGCCTCAAGCTGGTAATTGTACATTTAGTACGCATATAGTGCATATGGTAAGTATATTTTGTAAATATTTTATATAAAATTAAATATAAACAGGTTATTTTATATTCATATAGGTACTCAAGCAGCCTAATATTATGGTGTACAACATTTATCAGAGGATTTACAGTGATCCAGCCACAAGAGAGATTAGAGGTGATCGCCAGCGTCAGATTGCGGTCAGTATTATTTCTTTTTCAGTTTGAAAATTAACTGCATATAATATTTTCAGTATTTTAATTTCAAATTGGAAATGAAGGAGTCATATGAGGCTCGACTTCTCAGACACAGGCTGAGAGTCAGGATGAGACGGATGATCAGACTAGTGACCACCATTTCGATGTGGCGGCATGGATACATGCGACCTAGTCTGCCTTCGAGAAGGGATGAGTAATTGGTATCATCTCTCATTTGACTCGTGGGACTTATTATGGTACTACTGCAATGTCGGCATCTAGCTCGAGAGGATCTTGTAAAGATTCATCATCTTCTTTCTCACAGTATCAAGAGCAGTTGCAAGCTCAGAGTGAGATTATAAAGAGTTTGCAGGAACAACATGAAGAGATGCGTCAACAATAGCAATAATAGTAGTACGGGGAGAATATGCATCGATGGAAGAAACAACATGAGAAGGAGATGTGTCAATGGTAATAGCAGCAGCATGAGCATATGAAGTAAATACACCGTCTGACTCATAGTTTATGGATGGAGTTTCCTCCACCATCTCCTCCCGCTCCTCCACCTCTTCCAGAATATGATCCCCCTAGTGATTTTTTTGTTATGTTAAAAACATTTGAATTCATGATTTATTGTAATATAACCTATTTAAAGTTTCTGTCTTTTATTTGGTGCGAATATTTCATAATGTGATTTTTTTTATTTAATTTTTTTGAAATTTTATTATTTATTATTAGTATTATATTTTTTAATGTTTTTTATTTTAATAATAATAATAATAATATTTCATGATTTTTTTATATTTTTTGTGAATATTGAAAATTTGAATGTTTTTTTATTATTTTAATAATATTAATATTATTTTTTCATTAATAATTATTTTAGTAAATATATATTTTTTATTTTATTCATTATTTGTAATAGGGCCTTTTGTGATGGGACCTTTTGCGATGGGACCCCGTCGTAAATTTTTTATATATATAATTTTTAAAAAGGTATTTAAAACGGGAAAAAGGGCCCAACGCAAATACCTTTTTGTGATGGGATTGTCACAAAAGGTATAGGTATATATAACATATATAAACAGTGAACTATTTGTGACAGGACAAGAGGACCTTCACAAATACTTTTTGCGACAGGACCATCGTAATAATTTTTAATATATATAATGTATATTATCGGAGATCTATTTTCAATGGGACTGTTTCCCATCACAAATAGTATTTTTTTTATGGGATCATCACAAAAAATACTATTTGCGATGCCGTTTTCTGCAACAGGCTATTTGCGACGGGACCCCGTCGCAAAAGCTCAGTTGCGACAGGATCCTGTCGCAAATAGCCCACTGCAAATACATCAAATTCCAATAGTGGTGTAAAATTTAAAAATGGGTTTTCATAAAATATATTGAATTTCATTTCAATGACTAAGTTAATGTTATAAGGACTAAAATCACATGATTCTCATATTTTGATACAATATTTGATACTCATCTCTTTACGTTTCATTATACCTAAAAATGTATGACATAAATTAACCAAACTATGCATCATTTTCAAATCAATATGTAGTAAAGTTATAGATCGAAAAAGGTTTCCAATCATATATATTGAGGTTGCAAACATATTATTTGAATTAGAGATGTTCTTCCCACCATGATTCTTTAATATAATGGTTCACCTACTTGTTCACTTGGTTTGAGAGGTTAAACTATGTGTTCTTGTCTATTATATATGGTGGTACCCCATTGAATGATATATGATGATTTTGAAATATTATGTCAAGAATCAAATTCATCCAAAATGTTGTATTGTGAAATGTTATATTATTAAAGAATATATTGAATTCTATACTGATTACCTATCAGATGATGATAGTATCACTACTAGAATCATACCCTGTATCCATGTTATAGAACTACGGGTATAGCCTAAAAAAACTGGGTATAGTCTATACCCATGGTTCTTAGAACCATGGGTGCTCAAGCTGTTATGATAGTTCTGTACCAATTGTTTCTATAGAAACCATGGGTATAGCATATGAGGATTTTTTAATACCCACACTTCACTTAAAACTATGGGTTTATGTCTATACCCATGATTCCTAAAACTGTTGATATAGAGAGGTGTCCATAATTCATGTATACCCAATTTTTTTTAAATTGTGGTATAAAGACCTACCACTATTGGTTAGCAGTAACATAATGAATCACTTATCATAGAACCTGAAAATAAATTAAAAACCATGGTGCATATTTAATTTAGTGAACTTATTATATATTTAGCATGCAATGATAATGTTATAAATAGTTTTCAAACCATTAACAATATTGTATCCTTTATATATAATCTACATCATCAATTAGTTTTCTTCATTTACACATGCCTCTTTACCTAAACTAACAAATAGAGGGGATTAATATCACCCTTATCGTCACTAATTCCATCATAATCATCCCCAACATCAGTTCCTAGAGCATCAACAACAACATCAACATCATCATCATCATCATCATCATCATCATCATCATAGACAACAACAACAACAACAACAAAATTGCCACCACCATAAGTGTTATCATATTGACTGCCACTATGATCCTCATTGACATCACCTGAGGCATTATATAAAGAGCGCATTTATTCCATACATGAATCAAAAGAAGTAAAAACCTATGATGAATGTGATAGACATATAAATGGCATAGCTTTCAAGAATTGTTTTCTAACCATTTTACCTCTTTAAAACTCATGTATAGATTCTTTTGTGGCCTAAGCTATTGTTGCATGAGATTTTTACAACTCAGTGGTGTTAGAAGTTAAGAGGTTCTCGATGATGTCCAATACATAGTGTGGATGAGGTTTTTCTTGGGTCGACATCTGACTCTCCCAGGGGGCTCGTCACCTAATTATTGTCTTAAATGATCTTTTGGACCAAAGTTTCTTTCTTCTTTCTCGTTGAGGGCTTATAGGTAACACTGTTGAAAATATAAACAAGATATTTAATTATGAATTGTGTTTCAAAATTTTAAATATCAATTGAAAGGCTTAAAATCTTTTCTTGTGTTTGTATATTTACAAAACATCAATCCTTTTTCTTCCTACTATAGAAAAATAATTTTTCTCGAGGCACACTGACTTCAATGCCCAATGTCACTTACTAAAAATTACATTGATTACTATAATAGTATATAATTGAATAATATAAAATTGATAACCCATACATGAATTATTTTTTTTTTGCTGAATAAATTAATAAAATCAAAAAGCATCTAAATAAAAATTTAATTATAATTTAAATACTAGTAGCATAACATAATCAATACATTCTAAATAGAATGATAAATATGAGTATGATATGGATTCCTCTTGTTTGTTCATTTTTATCCAATATAATTTTTTATGTTATTTTGTTATTTGACCACTTGGAAATTTTTATCGTTTGGTCATTAGGTTAATTTTTTGGATAGGTTGTTTAGTAATTTATTCAACTATTTGTTTTTCAATTTGCCCATTTTTTCCATTCGTCCATTTTTTCATTTTTTTCATTTGGACATTAGGCTATTTTTCATTCATAATTTTCACCATTAGGTCACTTTGGAAATTGAACATTTGGCCATTTGGCCATTTGAAAATTTGGTATTTTTCCCATTTGGCCATTTTTTCATTTTTCATTAATCAAAATTCTTTAAAGGAAAAAATCCATATTTTTAAGTAATAATATATATATATATATATATATTATTTCTATTCATATTAAAGTACCTAGTGACTCTCATGCCCAGGTAGTGTAGTGCTCCCCAAAGTGTGAAAATATCTCATAACATATTTTTTCTTTTTTTTCCAACACATCAAAAACATAAAAATTCAATATAATTAAAACAAATTAAATTTTCAATACACACCATTAAATATTAATAATACCTTAAACTTGTTACTCTTCTAATATGTGACTATTTCTTGATATTGTGTTGTTAGAGAGTCAGGGAATATTGGTACACCATGTAAATCAGAACTAATTCTTCTCTTCCAAAAAACATATAACTCATGCTTATATGATCACCACAACTCCCCAAAATCCTTCAGCTATGAAACCTTAGTAGCATCTCTATTTGGAAAGTTAAACTAATGCTGCAATGAAAATGTCAATTCATATAAATATAACAATAATATATATATATATATAAATTTTAAAAAAATTATTACTCGTTTCTCTTCATGTACTTTTTGCTTCATTTAATTACTAACATGCCTCTTTGAGACTGGCTACACCAGAATGATGTCATTGTACTTGGATAATGTTCCCATAAAAATTTTACACTACCGGGTATTTTTACCTATCTTCTGATTGACTTAATTGCAATCCACCATTATCTGTATTTGGTGATAACAAGTTTTAGTCATATGGGTGCACCCATGTCTCCTATAAAAAGATCCCAATGAATAAGATAAAAGAAAAAAAAGAATAATTAATTCATAGTAAAACATGAATAAAATTATGTGATACAATTTAAAACACTTATAATAAAAAACCTGATGTAGGCTTCTCATTAAGCTCAGATTGATCTATGGGGTGTCTTGAATCAAAAGCCTATAAAGGATGTGACTATTTCAATGCATGCATTGGGTGATATTCATATAATAGAGTGGGAGATAAAGAAACAAAATCATTAGATCCTGGATGGATAGTAGGAAATATAGGCGGCGTAGACATGGAAGGATAAATATTGAAGGGTGGTGGATACATCATATTATATAGATTTGGTAAAGGTGGGAACATACATGGAGGTAGTGTTGACATGTTATGGGAATAAGAGGCTAAATGACATGATGATAGAGGCATGGATGGTAACATCCTTGGAGGCTCAAGTGGAGGATGGAAAGGTGTTGTAGATGGGTTGTCTATTGGTAGTTCAAGGTGTGAGTGGGTATGACAAGTGCTTTATATAGCCCTAGGATCACCCTCGCACTGACCCATACTATTTAGTTGATGATAAGTATACACTGGTTGAGATGAATGTCCCTGCAAATTTTGATAATAAATAAGAACATGACATTAAATATAATGCAGAAGAACAATATTACAATTAAAATACACGCTAAGGGAATCATAGGAAGAAACCTAAGATCGTGCATCTTTTGATCATTATCAAATAATTGATTCCTTAAAAAATTTAAAATCTTTCCTAACCTTCATAAGAATTAAATGAAATTTCTTTAGAAATATTTTTTATAAAAATTTCATACAACTTAGAAGTCAAATAAGTCATAAATAGTGTTATAATATTTTTTAGTAACTAAAACTTAAAATCATGTTATATATATTTTTTAAACTCATTTTAAACCCAGTTTTCTTATTTTAAATAAATATAATTAAATATAGTTAAACCAAAAAAACTAGAAAAAAATATCATTCCAAACTGAAACTAAATTAATGTAATTATAGTTGAAAAAACCTAAGAAACTCACATCATGGTAAAATTAATGAACTGTTAACATATATGGTTTCCTCTATATATCACCCACCAATAAATCATGTTAAAAATAAATTCTCCCAATGGGATAGTTTGATTCATCATATACAATATTTTTCTTAACACTAATGGGGTTCTCAATGGTGTCAATTTCATCCCATCCATCATGAAAAAAATATTTAATGGGATTACTTAAATAATGACATTGTAATCATGTTTCATATGATCTTTCACATGAAACACATTATTCTCAATTAATACAAAAATATGTGGTTAATAGATATCTATAATTAAATTCATGTTAATAACTTTTAATCCATATTCATTAATAAATTTACCATATCAAATCATTTAATGAAACCATTTACATTTCATCCTAGTGACTCAACCATGAGAGTATTAATCAAATAACAATATTTTTTCAATAAGTCCCTAATAAGACACATTTTAATATCAAATCCTACTATATGATGACTCAGAATAATAGTACTTTTTTTAGTTAACATAATTCCATCATGTTGTGCTCTCATTTTCTCCACTCGACAATTTGTAACAAATTTATACACATTGATTATAAAAGATTTTCATTTGAGGTCCAAATAATTAGGACCAAAATACAACACTTTCATTATTGCATGATAGAGTAAAAAAGTAAAATCAATACCTAAAATATATTTTAATAATACAATTAAATTAGTATTTATTTTTTAAGTTAATAAATGTAATTTTCATGGCTTTGATTTCAACCAAGTAAGAAATTCTTTGCTAGGGAAATCATATATCCTTGTCAAAGGAAAAGATTGATGAACTCTACTAATAATTTTTTCCGTTCCCCAAATAAAATGATGATAAATGTTTAAGGTATATTTAAAATGAAATAGAATGAGATTTCATATAAATATTGAAATTAGTTACTTGATGTAGTCATCGAATAAACCACAATTAAACAAGACTGCACGACATGTTATATCCCTCTCTTCAAGGCTCAATGTAGCCAATGTATATTAACCGGAGATCCCTCCTATTTGATTTAGAGATGGAAATGATGAATCAATTTCTCAATACATCTCATATTCATTTCTCATTTCCCAGTTATGTCTTGTGCTCACATCAGAAAAATACATTGAACTAAAATCCATATATTCTTGAGCAAGATAACCAATCACAATGGGACCTTCAGGATAATTCTTGTTTTAGAAAAAATAATTCATTGTGGACATATTTATTTTAGTATCATACATCCACCAAAAAATGGGTCTCCTAATATGTTTTTTAGTTGGAATATGAACAGTTAAAGGATGCATGAAAGTGAAAAATGATAGAGGAAAAAATAACTCACCAAAAATTAATGGTTCCTCTTACTGCGTTTTTATCAAGAAAAACATGGATAAACTTTTATCATAAAGGTGTATAAAAAATGTCCTAATAGAATCATTATCCCTCTTATAGAATAGGATAGTAAATACCAAATTTCTATTAGAAACAATTCATGGAGAAGGATGTGATAATCATGAGTTTTTAAGGATTTTAGTTTCAAATCCCTTATGTTCACTTGTTTAGATACTTAGTTGGAACAGACATAAAGAACCTTGATATTATCCAATACTTCTAGAAATTGATTTTTACTTAAATTTTTTATCACATAATAAGCACAACATAATTTCTATTTGTTTCCACCAATACACATAGGATGTAGTTCTAGTTGAATACCCCAATCCAACATGTACCGAAGAGATTGTAAGTTATCTTTGGTATTTCCCATCCATGATAATATATATTCATGATGAACAAACTCATAATTATATTTAATTGTCTCTGTATCATGACATTTCATATTGGTTTATATTTCTACCTAAATGAAAATATTTTGAAGCCTGGGAATCAATAGAATGTTCCAGATGATTTTCTATGGCATATGAGAAGGTGTTTTATCTGGATTTTCCTTCTAATGAGATATACCAAATTCTTTATAGTCATTAAGGTATGTTGTTTCCTCCCAAAATGAACTACAATATTTTAGACAAGCATGGATTTTATTAGTTGAAAATATGAGCTTAAAAATTAAATTCCATTCCTTATACTGATTTAATGGAATATCTGTACCATCAGGAATCAAGCCCTTCAAAAATATAATAATATAATCAATGAAGTTATGAGAAATTCCACACATGGTTTTTCTATGATATAACCACGTTAAAAATTCCAAAACTTATATTTGTGTACATTCCCACTATAAAATAGTTTTTCCATCATCCGTTAATTTTTTAAATATTTTAACATTATCATATTCATTATTTTCCTCATGTGTAATTATATAAATGTCTTCTCTCTCTAGCATACTATCTCTCTTGTTTTGATTCACAAATTGAAACTGACCAAATATCAATTTCTCTATACCGCTTCTTTTTTTCCATTCATTAAGAGTATAATACTTTATTGTCTCTCCATTTTGATAACAAACATAACAGTTTGTTTGAAATCAAACTTTTTCTATATGATAGCTAACTTTATACCAAATTAACCAGGGTCTTCCAACACAATTATAACATGGAAACTGTATAAAAACATTATCTGATGCTTTTTGAGATGCAAAATCCAAATTAATATCCAAATTATTTTGAAACATGGTTGAAATCCAATCATTATGATACATCCATCTCCATTACATTATATTACAGGGGAAAAGTTATATTCAAAAAAATAATGAATACCATAATTTAAAATTTCATTAAAACCAATTTTAATATGAAATTTATCAAAGAGTTCTAGTAGATAGAAAAACAAATAATAAGAGAAACAACATATGTTATAAGTGAATCCTACAAATAATGAACCAGAAAAATTATAAGACATGGAATGAAAAACAACTATTACACAATCCAATTAAATACACATATGTCTTTGTGAAATAATTATTTTTAAAACAATCAAGATTTGAATATTACATTAATAAAATTAAATACACTTTTCTTTATGGTGGAAAATATTTACTCGAGAATTACAAAAATGTGTCACCCGAAATAAAAACCACAAAAAATGGTAGAATAATTTCTTTAAAATTATACTATATTTTATATAAATATAAATAATCATCTAAACTTAATATAATAGAAACTAAGATTTTAAAATAAAAAAAAATACCAAAAATTTAAATGAGTAGGAAGCCCAAAGATGTATGATATATGAAATGGGAAAGTGTATAAGGATTTAAGTCACCTTTAAGCCCATCATATTGTAAAAGAAGAATTTGGATAAGGTCAAAGCAGCATGATCTTATCTTATATAGAGTCAGTGTATCAAAATACCAATCCCTTATTATAAAACCTACTCATCACTTATTACAATATAATATTTTGGGATTTATCAAAGAAATAAATCCCCTAGTATATGCTTAATAATAGGGTTATAAACATGAAAAAGTATCCTATACTAACTATAATACTAGAATGATATCCAAATTCAATGGAAAATTAGAATTATAATGTAAGGGAAATTAAAGAACACTAATAAGAAACCATATTGAATATAATTCATGATGAAAGTAACCATTGTAGAATACTAATATCTATACAAATAAAGAATATGTAAAATCATAAGAAAAAACCAAGGAATGATCATAGAAATCCAAACAAGGTGCATGTATTGGAGTAAATAACAACTATGGAATACTAGTATAAAAAATTTTCTTTCTTATCCAGGGAGGTCATTTCATTTGAAAACATAATTGAGGATAAAATTTAGTTAAGAATGTATTTTATTTAAGGTTAAAAGGACTTATATTATTAAAATACAAAGAAAAATAGATTTTACATGATGTTTTATTTCAATTTAAAATGTATTTATTTTTGGGAAGATCCTTAAATACTAAATAATTAATCCATTCCATCCCACATTATAAAAAACATCCATTACTTCACCACTAATGAAACCTCTTAATTGAGATAAATTGTGCTTATATGGTTTTTAATTCATTTAATGTGTAATGGAAATAAATGGATAACTACTCAATACATGATAAATTAACTAAGGAAGCATTCTTAAAAAACTATATTATACTAAACAGGTAATACAAATAGGTGAAACTAAGGTTTACACCATTAAAGTTGTCTTAAAGAACTAAATTCTTAAATAAAACATTATCAATGAAAACTTTGTTTCAAAAAATTTATATGATCTAAAATGATCTACATTCTAACTTATATAATTATTTCCTGACATTTACCAAAGGCTTCAATAAATATTTTGACATAATAATTTTTTTAAAATTCTTAAACATTTTATATATAAATATTTATTTATTTTAAAGAGTCTTTTATCATTCATTCATTCCTAAATCATAATAATGAATTCTATGAAACATGATTGATAATTACAAAAAATACAATAGTGAATTGCTGAAGAACAAACTTTCATAGATAAAGAAATATTCTAAATTTACTTATAATATTATGATCATGTACATCATCATATAATTATTTCATTTTGGGTGAAACCAATTTAGTAAATAGATTTACCATGGTTCATAATATAAAAAATTAAATTTAAATAACTAAATCCCAAAACTCAAGAATAATAAAAACCAACATTAACCCCTGTAGTTAATTTAAATATGATTTCCAATAATAAAAATATCTAAATACCTAAAATATTTCACAAAAAGAATATAAAATTTAAGTTAAATTATTAACAATCCCTTGGATTTTTTTTAATATAAATAAATTATATTTAAAATTGTACTTATAGGAATTTCATAGACTATATTATATCTCCATTATACTATAAATTTAAAAACATGATGATAGTAGTGATGTCTAATTTTTCTTGTATAATCATTTGCAGAGAAAAAATTGAAAATAACATCCATAAGAAGACAAGATTGATTCGTAAGTTACTAATTTGATGTCAATGAAGATTATAATAAAAAAATCCTTGATTTAGGGGTAATGTAGGAAAACACAACTGTACATCGCTTAAGTGAAGTGAGAAGAAATAAGAGAAGCGAATGGAAGATTAACACTCAATTATCACAACAAAAAAATACTAAAATTAGAGAAAGAAGAGCTGGCTGGTGAGGGTAGAATTGCTTAAGGAGGGGAGGGGGATGATGATACTCATAGAAGGGTAGGGGGATAGGGGACATCAATGGGGAGGGAAGGGGGAACCCAAAACATTAATAAGCTCTACCCATTAATTTCGAAAAACCATTTGTATAACTCAACCATTACCAATAGTTTTCTAAGATCATGGGTATAACTTTAGCCAATATCACTATACCAACAGTTTCTATAAAATATCGGTGTAGATATTTTTGTATATCCCCATTTTCCCATAGTGCATCAGTCTCCCAAAGTCTTATCATAGTGGATTCCTTATGGGTGAAGGGATTTCTGGAAGAGATGTTGTTATAATTACCATCATATAGTGAGAAAAAGAACGCCTTTACATTTTACATAATAGAGAAGAATTGGATCTATTCACTGAATCTCTCATGGACTTTCTTATAGATTTAAATCTATCAAGGTATGAATGATGAATATAAAATAAACATAATCAATAGTTTGAAGGATGGTTCCTAGATCATATTTATAAGAGTTATCTGAAAATCCAAATTTGAATGTTGAAATACATTGATTGTTAGCCAATGGAAAAAAATGAAAATGTTATATCCTACACTATGTAACATCCTGAGTTTTTTAAAGGAAACATTATGTTTTATGGCATAAAAGATACACCACATTGAGTTTAAAAGAACAATTAAATATTATTATTTAAATGTGATCATTATAACCAAGATGTTAAATTATTTAGTATAAATAGGATCATTGATTTATGAATTAAATATAAAGTTACAACTAAATATTAATGTATTGGAAAAAAATTATAAATTAATAATATAATAAGTAATTTTAATCTTCAGAAATACAATTTCTTTCAAAAATAGGGGTTCTTTCTTTTCAAAAATGAATATTATAATTAATTTCTATATTTTTTTATAAAATTTATTAGAAAAAATTAACTTCATTTTTGGTTTCATCAAGTCAAAATTATCTTAGGAATAATTTTTGATAATTTTATGAAAATATTAATTTTTCAATGAATTGTGAAAAAATACTACTTTTATTCTGAATAGTTTATTTTATTTACATGATAAGACTATGTTTTGGATTAGTTTTAAATTTTTATTACTTAATTTTAATTTAAATTAATTTAAATATGTTTTTTAAAGGTATTTTATGCTCAAATGTATTATAAAAATATTTTATATTTAAAATTTTCATTTTTTTGAAAAATTGGTTTTCAATGCATTTTTTCAGTTTAATTTTATATTAAAATTTTCCACTTATGTGTTTTGAATTTTAAAAAATGGACCCATATTTGAAAATTTAAGGTAAAATTTCTTAAATAACTTTCTTTTTAAATTTGGACAATATGAATAGTGAACTTAGTAAGTTTTATTATCATAGTTAAGAGCAAATCATGTAATTAAGGGTTAAAATATTATGATAATGACTAGTAAATTAACCTAAAACTTGTCCATATTTTATTTAATGAGTAATATTAGACCAAAATACTCTATTGGTAAAATTTATGGCCCCTTTTATCCACATGGTTGACATTAAGTCCCTTATAGTAATTTATTTTAGGAAAACTCAAACTTGGCACACTATGGTTTTTAATAAGTATGAAATTTTTAATATGTGGTTATCCAGAATCAATGTTCTACCATAAAAAGTATTTTGAAATAAAAAATATTTATCTTCATCATGTATATTTATTTTTAAATTTTTAGGGAATAAATAATTACCTTAATTTCATTCAAAACGTTGACGTAGTATTTATTAAATTAATGGAAAAATAAAATAAATGATATTAAAATCATTAAAAGAAAAATAATTTGGGATAATTAATGTATTAAATGAATTTTATAAATTAAATTGACATGTTTAATATTTAATAAAATATTTTTTCCATGTTATACTTGTTTTATTGATGTTTTTAATGTTGAAGTGGTGAATAGTAGCAAATTTGATGTAAATAATATTTTAGGTAATTAATATATTATTAATATTTTTAAAAATAATAAAAATATTAAATAGGAACAAGTAGATAATATGTGGTCTAGAATGTTATACCATGTTCATTTATAATCCATTTGGAGATATTTTACTCTAGAATAGTTTTATTTTATTTGAATATTTTGAGAAATTTCAAGAGTGCACCTCCCCTCTCTAATAAAAAGGAACTTATTCTTATCAATACCATACACTTGAAAACCATTTTGGTTCCCAAACAATGTATCCAAATAACATCATAAAATCCCCCCCACATTCAATAGTCCTTATTTTAGTCATAACACTAACCTTATTGTATTAAGGTGTTAATTAAAGGAGATTATCTCGAGAAGAGGTGTCGTTTCTAATCAAGTTTTTTTTTGTTTATTATTAATAATCCCTAAAACCTCCAAAAACCATGATAAAAGAATATATATAATATAATACATATAATTAGATATTATTATGTCAATTTCATGAACTATACCTATATCCACTTCAATCAAATGGGAAAAAATTTAATTTTTCATGTGTACAGAAGACTACCACTTCACGAACTAATATAATTTATTTTTAATCACCGTATCTAAAAACTGTATATAATGGTGTAATTAATGTTTATATAATATATTACTAATATATTTATCACTATTAAAAATAATATATCTTTTAGGTTCTTATCTTCTCATGCAAAGAAAAATTATGACATCGTTCATGCGTACATGTGAATTAGCACCACCATGAAGCGATGTGATTCATTTTTCCTCACAAAATCACAAGGATATTATATATAAGTATATTTAAATTTTTAATATTCTTTTTATGATATTATTATATTTTTTAAAATATAATATTACACTTAAAATTTTTCCATTATGATCATTGTAAAATGGAAGCGTTACACATATTTACGTACGACCTATCGTCTCCATGATTGTAACGTAGTTCATTTTTCATTACCATATTTAATGGATTAATTTAAAAGAATAATTGATGTATAATAACTATCATTATGTAAGTAATATTATTATTTATATTATTTAATTATGAATACTTTGACTATAGACATCATACCAAATTCATTTTGGACACAAGTACTGAATATCATCAAAATGTCCAATGACAACTTAAATAATTAAGTAATTTTTATAACAAGATAATATGTTAAATAAATTGAATAATAAAAATAATTTTTTTATAAATATAGTAAATAAATAACCAACATTTATTATTATGGGAGATAAAGAACCTACGTGTGGAATCGGACTCAAGGTAAGGCGCTCTTTAACAAAAAAAACATCATTTTAAATGTTTTAAATATTTATCTTCTAAATATCTATCTTTCATGTAGATGTTTTTAAAATTATTTTTATGAATTTATTTATATGTAAATGAATGTTTTGAAATGAAATTTTTTTAATTTATCTCAAATTTTATAAAAAATAAATCTTTTCAAGGTTTTATGTAAAGGGTTTTCCTTTAAAACCCCTCCTTTAAAGTTCAACTTTCAACTATTTTTACAGAAGTTAGAATAAATTTTTTATTAATATAAAAAATGAACATAATTTCCAAACATTATAAAGATTAAATTATTTAATTTTTCAATTATTATTTATTTCCATTATTTTTAAATAAACTGGTTTCATTAGTATGTCTTTTATTTTTATATTTTAAAAGTGATTTTTAAAAGAAAGTGGTATTTTTATATCTGAAAGTGTTTTACACAGGGGTTTAAAATAGTTTAAAGGGTTTTATTAATGATTTTGTCTTTGGATATTATTTATATTGGTTGTTCCCACATAGCATCAGGTGATCCTATTATAGATTATACAATCGGTGAACCTAGATAGCAACTGGTGAGCCCATTATAGCTTATATGATTGGTATTCCCAGATAGTGCTCCAACACATTTGGTTCTCCAAAAATGGAAGTTGACTATATGATTATTACATTTTAAAGGTTTTTTATGAGTTTAATACTGATGATGTCCAAAGTAAGGGTGTAATTTTATCCCTGCTTGGCCCGGCCCAGCCGAGCTGACCAGGAAAAAAATTGGCCCACTGCCCACTATTCGGGCCAAGCTAGGCTAGCCTGAACAACTTCATGAGGCGGCCCGAGCCTGGCCTCAGGCCAGCCCAAACCATCAGGTCAGGCCGTGATTTTTTGGGCTAGGCCGGGATTTTTTCAAGTCAAGCCACGGTTGGATTTTATTATTTTTAAAATAATTGTTATAAAACTTTTTTAAAACATTTTTTTAAATTTATTTATAACATTTTTTTACATTTATTTTTAAATGCATGTTTTTTAGATGTATTTTTTTAAATTTTTAATATGTTTTTTTATGTTTTTTTTACATTTTTCTGTGGGTGGATAAGTTATTTTTTTCTGTATAAATATACTTATATATGTGAATCTATATATATTATGTGCAAATTGTAAAAAAAATAATGAGGGTTTAGGAGATACACAATAGTAGGTGAGTTTATTACATTGTTATTTAAGTATTTTGTTAACTTATTTATAATTTTTTAAATCGTTTGTTAATTTTTTTTATTTAAACATTTTTATTTAAACTGTTTTTAACATTTATTTAAAACATTTTTTAAATTTATATTTAAATGATTAATTTAAAATATTTTTAATTTTTTTTAAACGCATTCTTTTTACAAGTAATTTTTTAAAACATTTAACTTTTTTTAATTTTAATATAAATTTTTTTTCTTATGTGTTTGTTTAAAAATAATAATTTCAATGTTTGTTTTAATATCTTCTTTTAAACATTTTTATTTAAACCGTTTTTTAACATTTGTTTAAAATAATTTTTTCATTTATTATTAGACATTTAATTTAAAATGTTTTTTTTCAACAAATTTTTTACATGTATTTTGTTTAAACAGGTTTTATGTAAACACATTTTTTATTAACATTTTACAGTTGTTGGATATGTTAATTTTTTCAAAATTGATTTATATATATGTGTAAATTTATATATATTATGTACAAATTGAAAAAAAAAATAATAAGGAATTGGGGGATGCGCAACAGTGAGTGGGTTTAAAGTGTTGTTATTTAAACGTTTTTTTATCATTTATTTAAAATGTTTTTACATTTATTTTTTTAACATGCTTATGAAAAGTATTTTTAATCATTTTTTTAATTTAAAACTTTTTTTAAACAATTTTTAATTTTTTTAAACAAATGTTTTGTACATGTATTTTTATTAATAGTTCAACATTTTTTTGTAAGAACGGTTATTTTCTATTTCATTAACATTTTACAGTGGTAGGATATGTTATTTTTTTTCTAAAAAAATTTATATATGTGAATTGATATATATTATGTGAAAATAAATAATGAGAGTTTGGGGTTGTGTAATAGTGGGTGAGTTAATTGTTTTTCAAAATAGATTTATATATGTTTATATAGTATATATAATATATGAATGTTTCATAATATTTAAACAAAATTAATGAGGTTTGGGGGTGTGTGAAAATAATTGGGTGAGAAGATATTTTTTTGTAAATATATATATGAGAAAATTGTAAAAAAATAATTTGGGGTTGGGAGGTGTGTTGATGTGGGTGGGTTAATTTTTTTTTCTAAATAGATTTATATATAATATATGCAAGTTGAAACATAATTAAAAAAATTAATGAGGTGGGGGGTGTGCACCAACATCATTAAGAAAGTATGTTATTTTTTATTAATATACAATAAGTTATTATATATACAATATTAAATCATTGATATATATAAATATATATATATATATATATATATATTATTAATAGCTTTATTTATATATATATTATATTAAATCATTTATATGTATATATATATTATTAATGGATTTTGAAAAGCCACACTTAATTGATATATATATTATTAATGTATTTGTTTATATATATATATATTGTATCATGTCATTGAAATATATATATTATTAATAGATTTGTTTATATATATATACATATATATAATATGTAAATTTCATCATATTTGAAAAAATTAAGGAGGTTGGGGGGTGTGTGCGAACATCATTGGGTGAGTGTGTTATTTTTTTGTTAACATATAATAAGTTATTAATTATATATAATGTTAAATGATTGATATATATAATATGATAAAATTGTAAAAATAATAATTAGGGGTTGGGGGTGTACCACAGTGGGCGGGTTAATTTTTTTTCTAAATAGATTTATATATGTATAGTATGTATAGTATATGCAAGCTATGACATACATAGAAAATTAATGAGGTTGTGGGACGTGTACGAACATCATTAAGTAAGTGTTTGTTTTTTTAATTAATATATGACAAGTTATTATATATATAATATTAAATATTTGATATATATATATCAATAGATTTGTTTATATATATATTATATTAAATCATTTATATATATATGTATATTATTAATGGATTTTTAATAGCCGCACTTAATTGATATTTATTATTATTGGATTTGTTTATATATATATATATATATATCATTATATATCATTATATATATACACACACACACACACATTATAATTATATATAATAATAGTTATATGTATATATATTATTTTATGTTAATTTATGATGATATATATATATATACACAGTCTGGTGATAATATAATAGGCAAAGTGCCTGAGCCAGTTGGTCGAGGCGTAGCCTTGGAAGCCTGAGGTAGGGGGATCGAATCTCCCTACTAGCAGCTTCTCGTTGTATTTTTTTACAGCAGGCCGAGATTCGTATGGGCCAGTAGGCCGAGCTTTTTCGGGTTGGCCCGGCCAGGACCGCGTGCCTTCTTGGACAGGCCCAGGCCCGAACTGATGAACCTACGACCTGATCCTGGCCTGGCCTAATGTGGGCTTTGCCGGGCCGAGCCGCTCGGGCTTTCGGGCCGGGCTGTTCGGGCTTTCGGGCCACCGAGCCAAAATTACACCCCCTATTTCCAAGGTACCTATATTAATATTCTATTTATGTTAATGAGTTTTCATGGAAATAATTTGACTTCAAAAAAGTAAGATAATGATATTTTGTAATGAAAAATAATTCTCTTTTGAGATGAAATAGTATGATTTTTTTAAGAAAAGGATTTTAATGGGATTCCATGTGTTTCACTGAACTAATGATTTCTTTTCTTTTACGCCACTTACTACTCATTTTTATGTGCATCCCAGGTTTTATATTTTTTTCGCAGGGTTTAAGGAATATTCGGGACAAGGATGAGATCAAGGGGAAAATTGCATTAAAAATTTATAAAGAGAAGCTAGGTTTTATTTTAAAAAGTTTTTTTTGTTGAAAAAATGGATACTGAGTAATAAGTTTCCACTTTTAATGCATTGGTTTTTTTTTTGTATTAGTATTTCCCAATTCTCTAAAACTCTAAACCTAAAATATCTGTGGAATTTTAAGAATGTGAACTATAGTCAAAAGACACTATAATATATAATGATTAAGGCTGGGTAGTTAAAATCGGTAACAAATAATTGTTAAGAGAACTTATATATTAGGATGTTTTCTTGTGAGGTATTATTTAGAGTTATGGGTAATATCATGGGTTTATAATTTTAAGGTTTATCATAAAAACAATGTCTTAAGAACCCCTTTTAAGGCTTTAAGTTATGAAATTTTAAGGTTCCTAGTGATACTTTTGTAGATATTTATTTTTGAGGTTGTTTCTATAATTAAATAAGGATTATATTAATATAGTTTTAGAAAATGTACAACCCATAGGATGGGTGAAAACCTATCGTTTCTAGAAAGGACAAAAGTTTAAAACCTGTAATTGAATGGAGACAAGATAACATTGACTAACATTGGCCTACATGATGTCTCTGTTAGTGTTCCTTTTTTTATTTTAGTTAAAAAAAATTATAGATGAAGAATAAGTTGATTTTGGGAACATATGTTTTAGGATATAGATAACCATGAGATTGGAAAATGATTTGGTGAATAAGATATTAGTTTTATTTACGAAGACATTCACCATTTTTGGAACTCTATATGATTAAGTTAAATAGAATACAATTGTATTTTATTTGAGGATTAATGGTTTAATTAATTTTCTGAATAATATATGATTTTATTATAGATTTATGGTGATACGGGTTATGGTTAGCATATCTTGGATATTATTTTATTTAAGAAATTTCATTTAGGTATGAGGCTTTAATGGTGATTGATGTGATTCTATGATAAATGTTAAATTTATTTTGGAAGTCCATTTCATAAAATTCTTATGATTTTTGGGTTTCAATAATATTTATGATTATTTTTTTAGGAAATTTAAAGGTAGTTATGTTTTTAATTTTGTAAATTAATGGTAAATATTGGAGATAAATTATTTTTTGGAATTATATTATCTTATCCTAACCATTTTGGTTTTTTTTAATGTCTAAAGACAAGAGGAATATATTGTGTTTCTTTTGTGGATTTTGGGGTCCGTATAAGTTGATTTCAGTGGTTCAGGCATGAAAATTTCATAATCATAATTTGGATAAAAATATGAGTTTGTGATGGAAATTGCTTAAAGTATAAATTTATTCTTATCAACTAAGTATATTTAACCATGTTTTTAGAGTAGGAATTGTTGTAATCTTGAAATAATAAATGTTATCTATCTACTTTTCTTACCTAGATATTAATGTCCCTTTAACCTATCACTGATTTACATTTTTTATGCTTAAATTTCCCATTACCATATTCTCTATCACTCTATAAAAGTCCTTGAAAGATAGTTTTCTATTCCATTTTTGTGTTTTCTTATATGGAAACCTGGTATTTATTATCTCAAGTGACCTTCACACTTCCTTTCATCTCTTTTCAATATGAGGTTTTATTTATCCTGTGTATGATTTGAGAATAAAAAATGTATTTCGAAAAGAAAAACACCAAGTTTTCAATCCCAAGTTCATATTAAGAGGTTGATATTTTTTAAATGGGGGATAATTTAACAACCCATATTTTTTAAAATGAAACACTATGTTCGATAGCATACAAGATACGCCACATCGAGCTTAAACGAAAAACAAAATATTTATATTTAAATGTTACTATTATAACCTAGCTGTTAAATTGGAGGGTAAAAATATGAATAAGTTATTTATGAAATAAATATAATGTTTTTACTCAATTTTAATGTATTAGTAACTTATTATAAAATAATATTATAATAAAGTAATTTTAATCTTCAGAAATACGTTTTGTTAAATAATAGGTGTTCTAACTATTCATGAATGAATATAATAATTAATTTCTAGATGTCTTATGAACTTTATTTCAAAAAATTAATTTCATTTTTTTCATCATGTCAAAATTATCTTAGGATTATTTTTTTTTTGAATTTTTTGAAAATATTAATTTTTCGATGAATAGTGAAAAAATATTGGTTTTATTTTGAAAAATGTACTTTATTTACAAGCTATAATTATGTTTTGGATTAGTTTCAAAATTTAACTAGTTAATTTTAATTAAAAATAATCTAATTATTTTCTTTTTAATTTATTTTATACTTAAATTTAGTATAAAAAAATTTTATATTTAAAAATATTATTTTTCAAAAAAAACTGGTTTTGATTGCGTTTTTAAGTATAATTTTAAATTAAATCATGCCACATAATTTATATGAATTTTGAAAAATGGTTTCCATATTTCTAATCATAATGTACAAAGTTTTTAAATATTTCTTATTCTTTTTTGGAAAATATTAATAGTAAACTTGGTAATTTGTATTACCATGTTTAAGGGTAAATCGAGTAAATAAGGGTAAAAATAATATGATAAGGATTAGTAAATTACTATAACAGTGGTCAAAATTTTATTTTCTGACTAGTTTTTTACAAAAGAATATCCATGGGTAAAATTTATGACCCTTTTTATCCAATTTTTTAATTTTAAGTCGCTTATAGTACTTTATTTTAAGAAAAGTCAAACTTGTCACACTATGGTTTTTAATAAGTATAAACTTTTTAATATGTTCCCATATATAAGATATGTTTGACCATATATATTATATTTAAATATAAAATATTTATCTTAATCATGTTAATTTATTTTCAGATTTTTATGGAAGAAATAATTACCTTAATGGCCTCTAAAACACTAATGTAGTATTTATTAAATTAATAGAAAATCAAAAAAATAGTATTAAAAATATTAAAAGAAATATAATTTTATATAATTAATTTAATAAATAAATTTATATATTTACATGAAATTATTTGGATATAATAAAATATTTGGTTTGAATTAGACATATTTTTTGATGTTTTAATGTCAAAGTAGTGAATAGTATCAAATTTAAAAAAATTTATATTTTATGGAATTAATATTTTGTTAAATTATTAAAAAATCATAAAAATATTAAATAAGAAAAATTAAATAAGATATGGACTAAAAGTTATTCTCATGTCCATTTATAGTCCATTTGGAAGTCTTTGGATCTAAAATAGTCTTATTATATTTTAATATTTTGAGAAACTCCAAGAGTGCCCCTCCCCTCTCTTATAAAAGGGCACCACATCTTCTCAATCCATCACACTCCAAAAACCTTTTTGTTAATACATTATATTCAAAAATAACTTACTATAATCCCTCCCCACATTATATACTCATTTTTTTAGGTGTTACACCAACCTTAGAGGTCTTAAGGTTTTAAGAAAAAGAGATTATCTGAAGAAGAGGTTTCATTTTTTATCTACTTTTTTGGTTTTGTTTATCCTTCCACATCCATAAAGCCTTTTTAAACCATGATAAATTAATAAATAAATTATCTTCATTATACTAAGATTTTATTATTTTATTTTAATTACCTATAACCATCTCCACTTCTGTCAAATGGAAAATGAATTAATCATTCATGTGTACAAATGACTACTGCCTCACGAACCTATGTAATTTTTTTCCATCACCATATCTTAGTAATGTTTATAATAATGTAATTAATGTTTATATGTGATATTGATTGAATATTTATCATTATGAAAAAATAATATATCATTTATGTTCTTATCATTCCATGCATAGAGAAATGATAATGTTGTTCGCGTGTACGTGTGAATTATCGCCTCCATGAAGAAATTTAATTCATTTTTCATCACCACATCACATGGATGATATATATAAGTATATTTAAATTACTAATATGATATTTATGATATTAGTGATATTATTTTCATCATTTAAAGATAAAATTATACTTACCTTCTTTCCATAATGATCATTGAAAATGTAAATATTATTCATGCATATGTACGACATACCGTCTCCATGATTGTAATATAGTTCATTTTTCAAAACCAAATTTAACGGATGGATTTAAAATTATAATTTATGTGTAATAATGAAAATAATTTAATTAATATTATTTTGGATATGATTTAATAATAACCACTTTTACTATAGACATCATACCAAAGTCATTTTGGACTAAAGTACCAAATATCATCAAAACTTCTGATGTGAACATAAATAATTAAGAAAATTTATATAAAATGGTATCAAGTGAAGTAAAAGGAATAATAAATATATAAGTTTTTCCATTATACTAAAATATTAACCTATGTTTATTATTTATTATGATAAATAATGAATGTGATTAATATAACTCATGGTATGGGTCTCTTTAACAAAAAAAGCTTGTTTTAAATGATATAGAAATTTATTTTATAAATATTTATCTATCATATCCATGTTTTTAAATTATTTTTATCAATTTATTTATATGTAAATGAATGTTTTAATAAGCTATTTTTGGAATTTCTCCAAAAAAAATTCAAAAATCCACCTTTTATGGGTTTATATAAATGACTATTTTAAAAATACTCTTTTAAAGTTCCCCTTTCAACACTTCTTACAAAAGTAAAAAAGAAATTTCTTAACATATACGACACGAACATAATTTACTAATTTCAAAAAACATTAATGATTTAATTTTTCATAGATATTTTCAATGAAAATGGTTTCATTATTATGTTCACGGTTTTTAGATTTTAAAACTGATTTTTATAATAAATGGTATTTTGATATTAGAAAGTGTTTTACAAATGGTTTTAAAATATTTTTCATGGTTTTTTATAATGATTTTTTCCTTAGAAATTATTTATTATTGGTGTTCATAGATAGAGACGAGTGATCCCATTATATATTATATGATGGGTGTGTCCAATTAGCTCCCAGTGAGCCCTTTATATCTTATATGATGGATGCACCCCGATATTGATCCAATGCATTGGGTACTCTAGATATGAAAATCAACCATATGTTTATTAAATTTTTTAGTGTTTTGTAAGGGGTTTATGATGATTATATCCCAATTCATTTATGTCATGACCCCCTCCCCACAAGGTGTACCCCTCTTGGGCCAACAATATGAGAAGGGAGATAGTGACCCCTGAGTCCCACCTCCAGTAGGCCCTGGGTTGGCGATTAGCATTGAGGGTATATAAAACACTCAAATGGGAGGCCTTACCCTCTAAGAGAAAACATGGGGAATATATAGATATAATACAGACAATAAATAACTACAACTCATACTGAAATATAAAATAAATCCCAATTACAAATATGTAATGCCATGAAAGAACTACTAGAATGAAAAGGGAAAACTGAAAGTACCAAAAGGAAGGAAAAACGGCAGAAACCACAATGATCAAGAATCTACAGCAACCACAAGCTATTAGTAACCAGCCTGATCTCCAAACTTCTCCAAGTGACTTGAAAAATAGTTTATATATAGGTAGAGTGAGTATAATAGTATACTCAAAAGGATCATCCCCAAAGCCTCTCGTGTAAATTTAAAGAAGCATACTAAAGAATATTGAATAACAAGTGAAACTAACTCATCACCAAAATATGTATACTAAGTTCCCATCCTATCCATGTAAACATTCACTAAGTATTGAATACAAGATTATATAATATAATAAAGAATATAAAGGGAAAACGTGGAAAACCAGTGGGGAAGTGGTGCAGGGGTACCAATGATATTCTTTATTACAACTACAGCTAACGTCTCTTTGACTTTTGACTACCACTGTTAATAGTTGGTTTCCTATAAGCTCACAACCAATTAAAGGGATTTATTAAATTTCTTCATCCCTTTTTATCCATTTCACTTTACATTTTTTAATTTTTTTAAACATTAATTAACCATTAAAAATTCCACATTATATTTCATTAGCATCACAAAAAAGTTCTTTTCCCTCCAGGCATAACCAAACCAATTCCACAGATTCTCAAAAATATTACATCAGTATCACATCCTAGCAAGCTCCAACCTCACAGGTTAACATCATTTATTCAATAATTTATAAATAGTTTTATTATTATCCCATATTCCTAGGAATTCTAGGAAAACATTCTAAGATACTAAACACAAGTGGGGTCAACATGGTGAGTACATAAACCACTCGTCGAGTCTTTAACACCTATAAAAAGAGCATAAACCCATCCTCCCTTGAGAATCTAAACACGAAAATCACATGGAAAATCCCACATATCTTCACCCCTTTTTGGAAGGATGGTAAGAAAAACCATCTTCCTAGAACAGTGGAGAAAGTAAACCAAATAAATAACCAACAAGATTCAGCAAGCATCCAAACATTCACATCCAACCCGTTTCATCATCTACAGTGTTCTCCCCGACACCCACATGCATAAACTGATACATATCACCACTCTATGTGTCAACTACTTCCATAACCAATGGGCCTCACTACCCCCCACATATTACAATAGCCATCCAGGCTCACATCACATCACAATTAGCAAGAAAACAAACATCTTATCAACTTGGATCTTGGCCCTTAAACAAGGAATTATGCCTTCAAAATCATTGAGCTCTCATAGATCCAGGAATAAGGCTCTTGTCCTTTACAAGTAAGAGGGTACCTTAGAACCCTACCAGGAATTCTGTTTTACCAAACAACCAGTTCATTAATTAATATTTAATTAATCTATTAATTATTAGTAGGTTCCAACTATGGGAAACCTAGACTACAAGTTATCATAGCTGCCAAAAATTAATTAAACAATTAATTTTACATTACTTCAAACAACAAGAACCAATATGCTTCTTGTTTAACAACCAACTAAATTAAATATGAACATCATGATCAATTTGATTGGTATCAAGTTACAATAACAAAAACCAGATTCATTTACATGCCTCTTTATCTTTATCCAATTAGTTATCAATTAATTCAAGATTTACATTATTTAACAATTGCATCAAGAATAATATGATAATAATAAAAGCATATATATCACACTACCTATCAAATCAAGAGGCAAACCGTTATGACGGTTCAAAGCAACAACATTCGATCAAAGAAATTCTTTTAATCTGATTCAAGTATATAATTAAGTCAATTCCATTGTGATATAAAGGTAAAAATCAATCTAACACTATGATTTCACATAAATAATTAGTGAATCAATGAATCCCCTACCAGAAAAGGTTTCCAATGTTCTTCTCTCAAGAATGGATCAAAGTAGTGGATCATGATCTCCTTCCCCATAACAACTACATCCACCTGAGGATGTTGCGGCACAACTGCATCGAAAACAACCAAAAGAAAATCCCATAGAACCATGGAGATTGAGAACCATATCAGGGAAAAGAGAAGTGGGAGAAAAAAATTGATGAACGACAAGAAACAGAGGTAGATCTTACCTCGGATCGAAGACAGGTTGAAGAAGGAAGCCCGATATCAATACTATCCGAAGAGATCTCTAAAACACCATAGTGGGGTCTACTGGGTTTCCTAGGATGAGAGGAAAGGAAGCCTCAATTGTAGGGTTTGAAAAATGCAAACGGCTGATATGTTTTTAAAACATAAAATGGTGGGTCAGTACACAATGTGTACATCCCCATCACATCGTGTACTGCCTTGGGTTAGACTTACTATGAAAAATACATCTCCTTAGTGCTTTGTTTTATTTTTTCTGGAACTCGAATCGGTCACGTCGGGTACCCCATGGTCACGTCGTGTACTCTTTCTGAAATCAGATTTCTGCCACCAAACTCCTCCACACTTCTTCTGAGCCTTCTTCAAGAACCCCAGTCTTTGAGAAGACGCAAAGCATCGATCCACGTGGATCCAAGCCCTTACAACATACATGAATTTTCTATTCTTGTTAATGAGTTTTCATGAAAATCAATTGATTTATGAAATTTAATATAATGATATTTATTTAAGGAAAAATGATTCTCTTTTTTGATGAAAAGGTATGTTTTTTAATAAATATTTTTTAATGGGTTTTTATTTTTTTCACTGGACTAATGGTTATCATATTTTTATATCCCTTACTAATATTTGTGTTCTTATCCCATGTTTTAAAAGGTTTTTCACAGAGATTAAGAAAAAGTTGGGATAAAGATGAGATCAAGGGGAAAATTTTGATGATTTTTTATACAAAGAAACACTGTTTTTTTAGTTTTCTTTACTAAAAAAATGGATACCGAGTAATTAGTGTCCACTTGTAATGTATGGGATTACTTCGTAATATTTTTTCCTAATTATCTAAAACCTTAAACCGAAAATATCCTTATAATTTTAAGAATGTAAATTCTAGTTCAAAAGTAGTAGAATATCTAATTATTAAGGCAAATTCCTTACAAAATAGTTTTATAATCAATATTTATATCTTTTATACAAAAGAAAACAAAGACTACAGTGTGATGAAAAATAGTTGAGTTGCACTTGTGGTGGTGGTGATGCACATATCTAGTTCTAAAGATAGAAATTCATTTTTTGGAATGTATCACATTTCAGCATTATCGAAAAAATATAGAAGGTGGATTATATAACATTTCAATTACTCATTTTCCATTTCATATGGGATGAAAATAGGGGTGTAGTAAAAGTAGATTAAATCGGATTCGTGAAGGTTAATTTCAATGTGGAAGGGAATAAAGGATGATCTTTTCATAATGTCATCACAAGTAGGAAATGATCACACATCAATTTGCAACATGATATGGTTGATATGGATCGAAGTGTGAGTTTTTGATATAAAAGTTTCATTTTAGATTAAAACAAACATCAAATATCTAAAACTGAGAAAACGATCTCAATTTATTTTTAGACTTTAGGAAAAAAATCATAATAATTTTTTCACATATAGTAATTGACCATACATCAATCTGACACATTATGTTTTTGATATGACCCGAAGTGCATGTTTTCAATAGCAAAGTTCCATTTTATTCTTAAACAGACATTAAATAGAGAAAACTAAGAAAAAAGTTTTAATTGTTTTCAATATTTATTAAAATGATACAAAATTCATTTTTCACATTTATAAATTAATGGCACATTAATCCAACAAACGATGTGGCCGATATAACCTAAAGTGTGTGGTTTTAATAAAAAAGTGTCATTTTACTTTAAAATAGACATCAAATATCCATAACCAAGAAAATAATCTTGGATTATTTTAAAATTTTAGGAAAACAATCCAAAATATATTTTTACAGGTAGGAATCGACCACGTGTGAATCTGGCACATGATGTGGTCGGTATGACTCAAAGTGTGTGTTTTCAATATAAAAGTGTAATTTTAGTTTAAAACACATATCACATAAAAGAAATCAATAAACAAATATAAAATTATTTTTAAACAACATAAAAATGATCTATAATATATTTTTGATATGTATTAATTGACCACACATAAATCTGACTCACAATGTGCTAGATATGACCCGAAGTGCGCATTTTTCATAAAAAGGTGTCATTTTAGTTTAAAAACACATAAAATAGACAAAACCAATAAAATAAACTTATTTTATTTTTAAATTTGAGGAAAAATATTCATAATATATTTCTAACATGTTGGAATTGACCACATGTCAATCTAACAGATGATGTCATCAGTATGACTTAAAGTGCATGTTTTTAATATAGAAATGTAATTTTAGTTTAAAAATCATATCACATATCCAAAACCAACAAAAAATGCTCATATAGTTTTTAAATTTTAGTAAAATTATATATAATTTATTTATGATGTGTAGTAATTGACCACACATCAATCCAACACACGTTGTGGTTGGTATGACTCAAAGTGTGTGTTTTCAATATAAAAGTGTCATTTTAGTTTAAAACACATATCACATAGCCAAAACCAAGAAAAAAATTAGATTGTTTTCAAATTTTTTAAAAATTAACTATAATATTTTAATGACATGTATGAATTTACCACACATTAATCTCACAAATTATGTGGTCAGTATGACTCAAAGTATGTGTTTTTAGAAGAAAATTTTCATTTTAGTTTAAAACATGTATCAAATAGCCAAAATTGAGAAAACAAGGTCACATTTTTTTTCAGACATTAGTAAAATGATCTATAATATATTTATAACGTGTAGGAATTGACCACAAGTATGATTCAAAGTCTGTGTTTTCAATATAAGTTCTATTTTACTTTAAAACGCACCTTACATAGTCAAAACTGAGAAAATGAGATCATATTTTGATAAAATTTTGGAAAACAATCCATATTTTATTTGTGACATACAGGAATTGATTTCATGTCAATCCAATAGACGATGTACTCAGTATGACTCGAAGTGTGTGTTTTCAATATAAAAGTGCCATTTTAGTTTAAAATGAATATCAAATATCTAAATCCAATAAAATGAGATCTTATTGTATTAAAACGTTATAAAAATTATTCATAATACATTTTTGTTACGTAGAAATTGACTGCAAGTCAATATAACACATGATATGGTTGGTATGGCTCGAAGTACATGTCTTCAATATAAGTATCATTATAGTTTAAAATTCACCTCACATAGCCAAAAACAATAAGTTGTGCTTGAATTGTTTTCATGAATTAGGGAAACAATCGATAATATATTTATAACATGGAGGAATTAAACACATGTCAATCTGGAACACCTTTAATTAATAACATCATTATTATATATATATTAATTAACAATATAATTTATCATATATAGAATATATAACATTATAATTATTATTTTTTTATTTTTTTATTTTTATTATTTAATTTTATTAAAATAAAAATTGGTTATATTACAGAGTAAAACATTAATATAGAGAAGAATCATTTAAATGAGTCTACTAGATTTTGTATATGGGTTGTAATTTTTTTGGTTAATTGTAAATATGACATTAATGTAAATATTTTTCATATAAATTTTGAATTTAAATGATAGTGCAATGTGTTATTTGTTTTACACTCAGGTTTAATGTATATTTCTATTCGTATTTTTGTATTCTGATTGGGATTGATTTTACAGTGTTGTTGCATGGTTTTTGTAGGGTTGTAGTTTTATAGAAACTGAAATAGACTTTATCAGTGCTAGATGAATTGTTGATAAAGGGTAACTTTATCAATGCGTCATCTAGAACTGATAAAGGGGTTGTTTATCAATTGCTTCATCTAGAATTGATAAAGGTTCACTTTATCAGCACTTAATCTAGAGCTAATAAAGGTGCCTTTCATCAATGAGTGGAAAAGAGCTGATAAATGGTACCATTATCTGTGATTTTCTTAACACTGATAAAGGTTGGGAGATTTTAATATCGTTTAGATTTTCATAACATTTAAGCACTGATAAATATAATTCTTGGTGATGTTAAAAGTGAGTTTTGTAGTAGCGTTTGATCTTTCTAGGCTTCCATAATATTCATACTAAAGGTATACATCTTCCCCATAGTATCTTTTCTTATATATCCATAACATGTACTTGTACATGGATAAATGTATCTTCTATCACAATAGTAACATGGTCCAAACTAATCACATGACTGAGATCCATGTGATACTTCTTTAGTAGAGATATGTAGAATACATAATAGACAAAATTGAATTTCCGTGGTATGTCTTGTCGATACGCAACCGTAATAATCCATTCCACGATCTCATATCATCCAACAAACCATGGATCTAACTTTCATTATTTTCCCAAGATTTTATTTCCATGTCTTAGTGACACATTCAAGAATATATGGTCACTCACATTGAAATAAAAAGGGTTGATATGATGATCTACATAGACTTTATATTGTCTATAATTCATTTCCATCCATTTTTGGATCATCTGGATCTTCTTTGTAGTCTCATGGATTAAACGGGGTCCAATCAGTGAAGTCTCTCATTTTTTTCACCCAACATAATGGATAATGATAAGGAAATCCATATAATTTCTCAAATGAGGCCATTTATATCATCTCCTAGTAACTATTATTGTTGGATAATTCTATGGTATGTGATCTTCCCATGAGCTGCAAAAATCCATGTCATAATCTCTAAGCATATCCTCTAACATTTGAATTGTGCATTCTGATTATCCATCCTTCTTTGGATGATATGGCATACTCATGGTCAATTGAGTTTTAAGAGCTTATTGAAATAAATGAATAAATATATAAGTAAATTGAGGATATCCCGGAGAAATAATCAAAACTGGAACTCCATGTAATTTGAACACTTCTCAAATATGTAACTTTGTCAAATATTCTATAGTTTTTTACTCTCTAATTGGGTGAAACTGTATCAACTTGGTGAGTTGATCCACAATCACCCAAGTAGAATTTTATTTCCAAATATTCATTTGTAGACAGGTGAAAAATTCCATGGTTAGTTTCTCTCACTTTCATATAGGTATAGGCATATACTTTATGATACCATCCAATCATTTATGCTCAACATTAACCTATAAGTACATTAGATACTTTAGAGAGCAATCTGTAATCTTTTCATTCATACCTAACCACTAGAAATGATTTTTGATCACCTTGTAACTTTTTTTAATACCTGAATTAATAGATCATTTTAAATGGTGATACTCAAAAATAAACTATTCATAGAAAGACTGAGGGACTTCAATTTGATTATCAAGACATAACAAAGAGTTTTCACACTTTGTTCAAAAGTCAAAAGTCTCCCCTCTATTTAGGTTTAACCTAATGGTGTTGTAATTGAGGTCTATTATTTAAGCCTCTTTTGTAAAATATATAGGACAAGAATAATATAACTAGGAATAAAACTGAATTATCATTTTTTACACTATTTGAATGCATGTATGTAATGACACTCATCAGCTATCACTCTTCACGAGTTTCCTTGAAAAATTTTTTATATGACTTCCAACTCAAAGAATATACTACAGGATTCATTTTCTCAGGTATATAGACCAATTTGAAGTCAAACATTTAGACATATTCCTTCCATGTTCATTTACTCAAGTTCAAATATCACTAGGAGAAGATATATTTTAAAATCATATGATCAGTGAAGACTGTGATCCTTTATCTAAAGAGATAGTGATGTCAAGACATTAAGAACCACTACAGCTAATCCCAGGTCATGTGTGGATAATTATTCTCATGTATTTGAAACTATCTCGAACCATAGGTCATAAAATGATCTCCCTGAATGAGAACATAACCAATACCAGATTCAGACACATCACAATATACCATTCTTCATGAAATAAGACATCATTTCCATGTGTAATATCAATTTTTTAACAATGTGAGAAGAATGAAAAGAATGTGGTGAACCAATATCAAATAAGACGTGCATATTAGTAGAGTTTGGAAGGATGGTACCTCACACTATAGTGGGACCCAGTAAAATGAAAGGGAATTTTAGTTTTGGATTGATCCAAATAACAACATGGATGGTTTTTCCTCCACTTAAAAAGGTATAAAAGTTATTTTGTGCCTATAGAGGTTAAAATAGAATGTTTTGGGTTGAGACAATTAGAGATTAAAAAGGAAATTTCAAATATTTGTAACTCTTCATCAAAAGTAAAATATTAATTTTTAGTGGGTTTTACCTCTCTCGAAATTTGAGAGAAGTGAAGAGTGAAAATAATATCAAACACAACATGTAACACACATAATATATAAAAACATTATATATATAATGCATGTGTGGTATACCCCTCTAACTCCTTTATTATTTTTATTATTATTACAATTATTATTATTATTATTATTATTATTAACCTTATAATATTTATAATTTTTTAATTTTTTTAATAAATAGGTAGACATTTTCCTTATTTTTTTCCACTTCTTCATGCCTCCAACCTTGGACCTTATTCTTCATGAACAAAGATATCAATTTAATCCCTATTTAAAAATTAATATCATTTTAAAGTTTAAGGAATTATTTTTGTTGTGTGTATAATATGTATGATACAAGTCCAATTAATCGATGCCAGTATTTATAAATCATTGATCAATTTATAAAATAACTTAGTAGAAATAATATTATAAAAATTAAATGAAATATTTGTTATATAAAAATTATCTTTTAATACACTCAAATCATATCTGTATCATTTATAGTGCAAAAAATCACCAATAGAATGAATATATAAATTTATATTTAAATTCATTATCAAAACTATTGTTTTAAATTTACTATTTAAATATTTTTCATATTATATTTTATTTTAGAATGATGGATCGTATTTGTCAGGATGAATAAAAAAATTTAATTAGGATTCATTAATATGTCTAACAGTAAATTAAAATACAAAATATTTGATTGAGTTTCGGTGGCCCACATTTCCTCATCAACCCCGTAAGTATTTAGGGGTCTATAAATGTAAGATCTTAGTTTTCCCCTAATAAAGAGGCATTTTTTCAATATTTTTCTTCCCCATCAATAACAATTCCACTACTAGCATACTCTATAACCCTATCACATCCAACTCATCCACAGGACTCGCAGACACGATGCTTGGGTTCCTCCTTCAATCACACTTTTATCTCATGTTCTCCCACATCAAGACTAAGATTCCCTTTATCAGTTTCTCTTATAATACAATGAATAAACACAGACTCATATATTTAAAGACAACTGATAAAAATGGAATGATATAGATAAGATTAGTATGGGCCTTGTGAAATGATGACACACAAAAATTGATAAATGGTCCAAATTTTCTTTCACATCTCCTCATTATTATTTTATTATACAATTTAAATGTTTCATTATGATATTTTTTTCAAAATATTTTGGTAAATTTATTTCACTTTTCAGTTTATTATAAAAATTTGATCCAGTTTTATCTTTTTCATAATTAACTCTGGATGTATCATACTTTAATTTTTCATTTTTTTCTACCCTTGACATTGAAATGAAAATTGCATTCATCTATATAAATTTTTTTCTTTCTAAGATGATTTCATAATTTATGGTGTATGTTGTGGTTCCCCCTGCTAATTAACTCTAGTGATGAGAATAATGATCTTGAATTTTTCATTTTTTCCATCAATTATGAAGTTTGATTACAACCTTTTAATTGTAAAGTTAAGAAATTATTATTGTGGATAATTGTTGTTCCAAAAACATCCCCTCAAGGGGCTTCTTTGGAATCATACTAGTAAGGAGGTTACCAATTCCATGATTAGTAATTTCAAGTGGTTTCCATATCATTTATACTATATCCTCAAATTAATTACATATTAATTATTTTTTTGCTTATACATCAGGCATGAGTCCACATGAGACTCCATAGAATATGATTTTCTGGGACCACAATAAGAGTTTCTTACACGGAAATAACTTATCAATAGTGGCGGTATCCATGTATCGTAAGATCAATGGATATAAATCCTTGGATTACTAATGGAAATTTCATTTATCATTGGAATCATTCCCATGACAGTGGTGGCAATTAACTATCAAATTCTATCCCTTGACATTCTTCATAAAGTTTTTGGTCTATCAGTAATAGTCTTACTAGAATCGTTCATTCACAAAATTAAAATTCCAAACTGTAATTTCATATTTAGATCCCCTAAAATGAGATTTCATTCAGTAAGGAAGATGGTTTCTGTAGAGTATCTATATCTTTTAAACCCCTTTACTATGTTTTCCAAACTATAATTCAATCTTATAACCTAATTTGTAGCAGCCCAGTGGCCCTCTATAGGTTTTTCAATCAAATTTGGATTCTGAACTCAAGAAACACTAGAAACTCCTTAAATATCCAGTTTATAGAAGCACTAAATATATATTTGCGTGTTTATTCTTTTCTAAATTTCTTTATATTGACTCTTATGAGTTTTACGTTACAATCAGGTTACATTTTCTCCCCAAGTCCCTCAATTTCCTCCCATCACTCCTTCGAAAAACACTAAATTTATCTATACAGAATGAACATATGTGAATAACATATCCAACTAATATGTTCACACTTAACTTATTTATATTTCATGGCACAATATCATACCTTTTAATCTAATATTATATATATATCTCTCTTTGATTTGTAGTAAGAAAAAAAACACCCATTAAGGAATCCATTCTGTACTTTTAACATGATTTATCAGAAACATGTACCCTAAAAATGTAGAAAATAAAGCTCTTGGAAGATTTATCCAAGATTTTATACTTTTATAAATATCTCTACCATATTTTTGATGTAATTGAAATTTCAATAGAATTGGAAGTGGTATTGAAAATATTTTTTTGGTGGTAGATCTAAGAATGGAATATATAGGTAATAAACTAAGGCACATAAATGTAAAACACAACAATTTTTTTTGAAGAAAAATGATATTTTTTATCAATGAAAACTTAGTTTTTTTACTTTCCCATAACATTATCTTTGAATCTTTGTTTATGAGTTACATTCTTCTTTGGATAGAAGAATTTTTTTTGATGATTACTTAATTTTATACATATATTCTACTATTATTTAAATGTTTGATTTTATTAATCATATTCCTTAATTGTGTTTTGGTTGTTGTTTGTGAATTAATGGATTCGTTCTGATGTGTAAGACCTAAATCCATAACATATTTTTCAATTCTTATATGATGGTTTGGTATTGTTGTATTGAATATTGGATTCCAAGGATCCAACTTGGCTTCATTTGATATATGATGTGTAATTTCATCATTTTTTCATGTTTAACTGATCTTGAATGCATTATTAGTATATCATATCCATGATATGATGTTTTTATTTTTCATGGACTCTATATTGGAATTAATGAGAGGTCGTGTCACAAAAATGTGGGAATTTAAGACAATTTGAGTATCATGATTCATCTGATTATTGTTTTTGACATTTTGGTTTCTATTAATTATGTGCTAAATTGTGTATATAAATAATATTTTCTTTAATAAAAATCAAATGTTTATTTCATTATCACTATTCTTTAAAAATTAAAATATGGTATATTTTTACGAATAATACATAAATATTTTTAAATTGAATAGATTGGGTGTTTATTGGGTTTAGATCCATATAATTTATTTTAAAATAAATTCAAAGATAAATATTCATAAAAAATACAATGCTATTTTTGAAGAGAACTTGTAAACAAGTTTTGATTTTTTTTTAAACTATTTGAAAACCCTGACTAAAATTTCCCAAAGCAGAAAGAACTTTAATAATAGTCAGTGCATGGATCGCTTAGAATTAAGTGGTCAAAGGACATTAAAGAATAATGAAGGTGTAATGAGAGATTATCAAAATGATTTTAACTCCATGAATTGTATTATATATTTTATTTATAATTTATAAAATGGTTTTCATGTCAAAATTATCAAGAGATGTATTTTAGGTCAATTAATGATACAATAAAGTCAATTAAGTTTGGTTAAGAAAACAAACTACAACTATTTTCTAAACACATACATTGAAATTTCCTTGTAATTTCTTGTATCGTGCATGAGCTTCTATTGGAAGTTGTACCTATATAATAATATTTTTTTAATTTTAAGAGAACAAAAATATTTATGCTTTTTGAGTTTTGAGATATAAATGGTTATTGTAATTATATATTTTGGAACATTAAGGATGGAAAAATCAATTATGAAATCTTCATGTGTTTGTTTTTTCTCAATCATGTGAGAAACATTTTTATTATTATTCTTATATTTATGCATTATTCTCTTATTTAAAATCAAAAAAAATCTCAATTAATGTTCCAAACTATATGTTTCAGTGTATATTGGTTATCGTGTCCATCCTTAGGCGTGTTTTATGAATATTTTATCACTCTCTTATATGACGTTGCATAACAATTTGTATTAACCAACCATTGAATCATATCCCCACTACTTTTTCATATGTTATGAATATGTGGTTATACCTTACTATGGATGCCTAATAGGGCTCAACACCTTAAGGTCATTTATATTATATATGGTAATATTAAAGAAAAAAGAAAATTTTCTCATTCAAAAGTATGAAATAATTATCGAGAAATGACATGAAATTTAGTAGACAAACCTAACTTGATGTTGATTTACTCATGGGTGAAGAAGTTCCCTTTTCATTTTTAATTAATTTTTTTTGTAATAATATATTTCATTAATTATTTGATAAATATATGTATAAATTGATATCTATTCAATTAAAATTATGTGTGTGCATTTTAATATTTGTTGAAAATATGACTTAAATTTTTATTTTTGAGAATAACTTAGTTTGGGTCACCCTATAAGTTGAACAACATATAATGTAAAAATGGCATAAATCAGTCTCTAAATAAACATTAAATGTGTGCATAAATGAACCTAATGTCTTTAGTCCTGACCTAGTAAAATCCATTAATCATATATTCCCCCTGTATTAGTGTCGTTTTTATCATTAATTAAATTATATTTCATTCCACTTAAATGATTGTAATATATATCATTCCAAAAATTTTCTTCCACTCTATGAGGTGGGGTTGGAAAATTTCCCCAAGATCCTCTAAATGTATGTTAACATCCAACTTTATTCTTGGATACTAAAATAATAATAAACCACTTATGAGTGTGTAATCGAACACCGCTCATGACTACATCTTTAATGTCATTAAAAACCTATGGTGCTCAAATAGTTCATATATCAAGTGAGTTAGAAGAAGATATGTTGCAATTGATTTAATAGTTTAAAAAATTAGGCTTTAATTATTGTGATGCAAAGAGAAACAACCATTACAAAACTCCCACATTTCTCATTGTCTCACATGAATAAGAACAAAATAATGACCTAAATTAAATGAATTAAACTTAGGTTATAAGAACCACCCCCGTGGATCAACCCTCTTTTAGTTCACCTAAACCATGGAGTGTGGTAGGTGGATGAGGGAAGAACAAATGGTGATTTTAGTGGAATCAAAGTAAAAAAAGAGAAGAATGAATTTGAAGAAAACCACTCAAATATGGAAAATTATTGAGTAAAATAATAAAATTCTACAGCCACCATGGTGTTTAGGTAAACTCATAATAGAAAATTCCCCACAACCCCCATCCCTTTAAATAGAAAACCAACATCATTGAAATTATAAGAACAAAATTAATATTGTACAAATAAGGTTCAACTCCACCTTCATATTTCTCCACATGGACAACCCTTATCATCTTCATCAAATAAACACAATAGAATCAGTTTTGAGAATAATCATTGGGTTAACTTCTCTACATTGATGTATAGTGGAAATCAATTTTTCTTGGAGGTACTGCTATTAGTGTGGAATGGGTGGAGGTAAATGCATGAATGTTCTATACTAAATCAGAATTTTGGTTTCACTAACATGGATTTTCATCACTTTGTCGGGATTTGTTCAATTTATGGTTCAAGTCAAACTTGTAATTAAGATTATGTACTTCTGAAATTGGCTGGTAAATGTGTCTTTGGTAAAGACTATTAAGATTGGGTCTTTGAAAACTATTTTATGACTAAGTGTTTTATATTTTATAAGAATGTATTTTGGGATTAAAATTCAGAACTAGTGAAGGTTGTGACAATGGAACTAAGAGTTCAAAACTAAGTATAAATAATGGCACCATTCCAGGTATAAAATTTTGAAAGGTAAGGTGGATTAGTTCCAAATGTTTCATTGTTCTCTAGAAGACGTTTATAGAGTTGTTTCACCATTGGGTGGCTAGTGAATTCCTTTAAAAAGCATTGGATGACCACAAAGATCAGAAGTTGGAAGAACTTAACAAAACTATAAATTTTTTTGTGGATATCATTTATAAATATATGGGTGTGATCCACTTGATGAATTTTTGATGGTTTTCATTATTTTTGGGATTAACTATAAAGTATGTTTTCAATTTTCTCCTATGTATTTTTTCATATTGGTAACTTGTAACTCAATGACACTTTTCCCTAATTATTATCTTCTTTTAAACTTACAGTATTTTTATAGAGTAGTACTTGTTCTAAACTACGTAAATTTCTAGTGTTCTATGTTGTGTGTTGTATTTCTATTTTTCTTCATTCCACGTCAGGAGTGAGCTGAGGGTTTTGTCGACTGTCGATTCAGTTTATGGATAGAGTGTGTAGTTTCTCAATTTGGATACACTAAATCTATCACTTATTTTTCAATTATTATCTATTGGTTATGTATTATTGGATATAATTTTGGAGACCAATGATCTAGCCTGGTTTAATTTATCTTAGTATTAAATGAGTGTGTCTAATCATTCTTTGGTTTTATATAATATTTGATGTTTAATTTCATCATTTCTTTCTCACGTTCAACTAGATATTTGAATCAATGAGAAGTTTTTTCCCTCAACTATTTTTATTTTTTGCTATTTGAGTATCATAATTCATCGAATGATTGTTTTTGATATTTTTGTTTCCATTAATTTATTATTATTTATATTTTTAAAATGATGTGCTAAATTGTGAATATGAAGACCATTTTCTTTAATAAAAATAATAATTTTATAGGGTTCTCATTGTTCTTCAAAAATTAATGTATTTCATATTCTTAAGAATAATAAAAAATATTATAAAATTCAATAGTGTTTTTTGGGTATAGATCCATAACATTTATTTTTAAATAATTTGATACATAAATATTTCAAAAAATAAACAATGTTACTTTTTTATGACTTATAAACATATTTTTGTGATTATTGTCAACTATATGAAAAACTCAAATGAAATGGATTGATACAAAAGGCATGAATAATTTTATGTGAAACAATTATGAGTGGAGCACGTGGAATTAATAGATCAAAAGAAATTATAATAAATAATGGTGTAATGATGGTTTTTATAATTGGTCAAAGGAAATTTTAAAAAATAATTGTTTATATGAGATCCTTTATATAATGATTGAATTTTTCATAGACTGTATATTGGAATTAATGAGAATTTTTATCCCATAAATACGGTAATTTGTGACTATTTGAGTATCATGATTCATCAAATGACTGTTTTTTGATGTTTTGGTTTACATTAATTCATTTTATTCTTATCTTAAAAATGATTGGTTAAATTGTGTATAGGAAAAATATTTTCTTAAATAAAAATAAATGTTTATATCATTCTCATTATTCTTCAAAACTTAATGTGTATAATATTTTTATGAATAATAAATAAATATTTTTAAATTTATTGTTTTTTTGTGTCTTGGTGAAAATAATTTATTTTTATATAAATTGAAACAATAATATTTTTTTTAAAAACAGTTAAACAAGTTTTGATTATTGTTGTTGACTATATAAAAAACTCAAATAAAATGTTATGAAGTATAAAAAACTTTAATAATAATTTGTTTGGATCTCTTAGAATTAAATGGCCAATGGAAATTAAAAAAAAATAACGAAGTTGTAATGAGAGATCATTTAATTGAGTTTAACATAATAAAATGTATTATTTATCTTATTTACAAATGAAAAAATGGATTTTTTTTTCTCCAATTATCGTGAGATATGTTTGAATCGAAATAATGAGACAATAAATTCAATTAAAGTGGTTTAGGATAACAAAGTTAAGAATATATTATAAATCTATGTGTTTCACATTCATAAATTCTGAATCTTTATGTTAGAACAATGCAGTATAAGTTTTAAAATTTAACATTAGTGTTCTTATACTTTTGATTTTTTTATTTTAAGATAATCAATAGACTTATGCTTTCTTACTAATAAACTATAAATGGTTATTGTTATTGTATCTTTTAGAACCTTAAATATTTAAGAATCAATTATAAAATCTTCATGAGTTTGTTTTTTATTTATCATGTGTGTAATATTTTTATTATTTTTATTACATTTATGCATTTATCTGTTATTCAAAATCATAATTATCTCAATTCATGTCCCAACCTTAATGTTTCAGGGTATATTCGTTATCGTGTTCATCCTTGGGTGTGCTGTGTAAATATTTTATCACTCTCTTAGATACTGTTTCTTCACTTTTTATATTCACCAATATTTGAAACCTAAACACAACCCCTTATCATATGTTGTGAATATCTGGTTTTCCATTACTAGGGATTCTTAATGTTGGTCGACTCCATTATATAAGTTATATCTTATAGGGAAAGGTGTAATAATAAAAAAATTCCTCATTTATTAGTCTAAAATGATTGTTGAGAAAAGTCATAAATTTATGTCGACCAACCTAAACTAATGTTGGTTGAATCATGGGTAAATAAGTTTTCTTTTCATTTTCTATATCACTTTTTTTAATAACATATTTTTTTAATTATGTGAGAAATAAATGTGTAAATTGATATCTATTCAATTAAAATTATGTGTTTAATTATTAATATTTGTTGAAAATATTTCTTTTTATTTATTTATTTTTAATAATAATTAGGTTTGGGTCACCCTGAATGTCAAACTACTTATAATGTAAATGGTACATAAATAATTTTTTAAAATCTACATTAAATGTGGAAATAAACGAACCTAATGTATTTTGGCCTAACTAAGTCAAATCCATTAATCATATATACCCCTTTCATCTTGCATATCCTAACACCATACATTCTATTGATGTGATATAAAAACCATCCTTTTGTTCTATTAGTCCTTTATAATTTAACCTTGTTTATCTATTGTTTTTACATACCAATTTAAAAATATTTTTTTAACCTTTAGAATTGATTGTTTTTATAAATTATTTAAAAAATACTATATAACTAATTATTCACACTTTAAAATTTTATTCATCACATTTAATTCATTTCATCACAATGAAATTAGATTAATGGGAAACAAATTAATAAAAAATCTCAAAACAATACATTTTTCTTCCACATATTTTGTGTTACAATATTGGGAAAATTAATTTTATGAGTGATTATAATAGAAAGGGGGAAAAAATTAAATATCATTCTACACTTATTGTTTTAGCATCTTCATTAATAGAGCATTCAATTTTATATTTCTATTACATCATTAACCCTTTTCATTTTATTAATCTCTATGTTTTAATATTTTGATTGTTTTCCTTAATTCTATTGCTATCCTAAAAAGAGATTTTAAAAAATCCACCATAATCATTCCTTTATTTAATCATTTCACTATTGTTTACACCCATGTGTGGGGTGATCAAATAAAAGATGAGTCATATATATTAAATGAAATAAAACTATATAAAATTATATATTATCATTTATTAGGATATTTTAATATTATATTCACTTCTTTGATTCATTAGGACAGAAATTACTGATCAATATATTTATGTCTTCTCAAATGATACACCAAATATATGAATATTGGGTCCAACTTCGTTTAATTATCCATGTATTGAAAGTATGTGTAATTGCTTCTTGGTTTTATATGATTTTTTGTGTTTAACTTCTTCCCTTTATTTTCATGTTCAAATAAGCTTCAATGCATTATTTGTATATGAGATTCTTAAAATAAGACATGGATCTCTCATGAACCTTGGTATGATATTAATTATAATTTTTCTCTCAAATTCAAGAATTTGTTACTATTTGAGTATCAAAATCCATTTAAATTAGTTGGGTAAAATGGTAAGAATTAACGTTATTTTTTAAATAAATATAAAAAGATAATTTAAATCTCTTTATCCTTCAAAAACAAAGACATGTCATATTTTCAAAAATCATATATAAATATTATTATATTGATTTTGTGACTTTTCCCCACTAATTCTCATCTAGGGCCAATTATAAAGATATGATTTACCCTTTAAGATGACTGGTGTTGAGCATGATGCAAGGTCTTCATCATTATTTTTATCTCAAATGAGTATCATATTGGCTAACCTTGGTTATCTCTAAAGGTGGTCACTCTATTAACCATTCATCCTGGGATTTGTCATTTTTGGGGATTTATTCCAGATTAATTAGAATGATAACAATAATAGAGGAATGTGGTTTCTTGTGTTATAAATTGGATAATGTAAATTTGAATAAGATAAAAGAAATGAAATAAAAAAAATGAAAAATAATAGTTAGATGGATAAATGATCGACCCAAAAGATAAGTTTAGTGCCATGGTGATTGTTAATTAAATTGCATTTTATTCGACTTAAAGGATCTGATTATATAGTGTTACTCCAACCTCCTTCCTCAATTTTATGAATAATTAGTGAGCACACTCAAGAGCCTCTTAAAGTATGTTAATAAACCACATTATCATTGAAGATTGTGTATAGAAATAACCTCTTTAAAGTTTGTAATCTAACCCAACAGTTCACTACATCCCATATTCCATTAAAAACCTATGGTTCTTAAATAATTTATATAGAAAGTGTAATAGAATAACAGATGATAAAATTGAATTAATAGTGGAATAAATAAGTATTTATGTATTATGATGTGAAGAGTGATAACCATCACCAAACTCCCACATCACTCGCTCCCTTACTTGAATTAGAAAAAATAATGTCCAAGATTAAATGAATAAAACTAGGGCTATTATAACCTACCCCTTGGATCAACCCCTTTTAGTTCTCTATAACCATGTAGTTTGAGAGGATGATGATAAAATAAAACAATTTTATTTTAGTGGAAGTGTACATCCCATTACTACCATTTAGGTACTTCTAACCCTCTATTTTGGTAATCTCTTATTTAGGGACTATCTTGTCCTTTTTAGGTGACATTTAGAGTTTTTTTTTTTGAAGGTTTCTAGGCATATTCACGGTTGGATCGTAGTCAGTGCAACCCATGTAGGTCATCCCAGGAAACCATGCACCAAGTTTTTGCGTTTTGGAGGTGGAAACAAGATTAAATACACTATTAGTGTAAATTGTGTGTACTATCCCCCAAATAGTGTGGTTTGGGATATTAGAGCATGCACAATTGTCACACAATTTGGAAAAACCCTATGGAAAAACCATGAAAGACATTATAGTGTCTTAGGAGGGTTTCCATGTTGGGTATACGATTTTTCAAACCGTGCGGCCAAACCATGCATCTTTTTATAGGGGCCCAGTAAATGGCGTACGGTTTTTCATGATGTGTCTTCAAACCATTTGATGTGAATTAAATTCTATAAATTTCTTAATTAAATTCTTGATACCCTCATTTTATATTCTAAACTCCTCATAATTATACCTAAATCAACCCTCTATATTTCAAAGGCTCTATAGAGGCAATTTTTTCTTCTCTAACCTCTTCTATTCTCAGATTGATGTTTTGATGAATGTGTTGTATTCGTTTTGGTAATTGTAATATATTTGGTTTTGAATTATCCTTTCTTCCTCTATCACCTTCTTTAAGGGAATTGAATCCTTATTTCATTTATGGATATGGATCTCTATTTCTGGGTTTGTAGACTAGGATTCTGCCTTTATCATTCTAGTATTCGACTATCCATTTGAATTTCATGTTGTTTGTTAAAAATAAGGAATTTAGGTGTGTGGTTTCATAAGGAAATATCTATCAATTGAAACACTTGATACTTTTATATTTTAATTATTTATTCAATTGGTTTATAAATCTAAATTCAAGTCTCTTGATAAATTATTTTGAAATGGCAGGGTGTGTGTGATGAAATCCTTGAAAATAAATTTTGAAAATAAATTAATGATTTATAGAAAATGATCTTGAAATTAAATGAAGTTTTGATGCATGATTTTGATGAGATTAAAAGGTATGAAATAAATTATGATTTTAAATGAAATGATTTTATGTGAAAGGTGTAATATTTGATAAAACCATTTTATGTTTTTTCTGAAATTAAATGGAATGTTTTGTACTTGGTGATGAGGGAGATGATTTATTTTATGAATTTGAGATATTTTGAAATGAAGGATAACCCCTTATATGTTAATTTACATTGAAGAACGTGAGTTCCTGACGAGTTGAGAGTTAAATATGAACACTTGGTAAAACTGATTACCTTGGAATGATTTGATGGAAAAAATGGTACTAAAACTACTAAAGTTTGGGATTTCATTCTTTGGGATAGATTCTTATTCCCCCTAGGCCTATTTCCTAGGGATTTGTTCACACTAAGAGCATTATTTCACCAAGATTATATAGAACTTCATGACTCAACATAACTAATCATTGAGACTTGTAACCATGGTGCCATGGTTGAAAATGGTGATTACATGCCAATGATTAAGAAATGATTTAGTTACTCTTATCTTAATAAAATATTTTATTAATGCATTTTTTGATAAATATTATAATTTATGCCTAATTTTATGGAAATTCACTTTTATACCAGTTTTATGCTAGCCATTGAAAGGTTTATAAACTCATTTTTTGATATGAAATGATAAATGATTTAGATGCCATATTTTATTTTAAATTGACCATATTTGTTTTATTGGTTGTATGTTTATTTTTAAATTATTGGTGAGATCCTGCTAAGATTTTTTCTCATATACTACTTTTTCCTTTTGTGTGTTTTTAGATTTTTTTTTATACGAGGACCAAGAAAATGAAAGCACCACTCAAGGTGGTTGATATTCTTTTCTAGAGGAACTTTAGAGTTGGAAGTGATTGTTGGAATGTGTGATCCACTTGTTATATGGAGTAGTTGGTTGATGTTTGGATGGATACTTCGGATGACATGGTTTGATGATCTTATTTTTTAGACCTGTATTTGTTTACATGTGGGTTTATCCCTTATGGATTTTTTGGCATATTAACTGATTATCAATTTTATATGTTTCTTTATATTGATGAATTTTACTTGTAGCAAAATAGTCCCCTCTAGTTTTTATTGATTCCCTAGATCTATTATCTTGTGCTTGGGGATCATGAATTCCATTTGGACCATGTTTGGATTGATTCAGATACCATTTTGTTGGGTTATCTGGGTTGTTTCATGAAAACTAGTATAAAAGGAATTCTTGCCTCTTATTTGATATTGGTATTAAATTCTGGATGTCTTTCTAGACATATGATAGAATTTTTTACACATAATGGTTATTCTTTAATCATGTTCTTGGCTATATCTCATCATAATGAGTCTTGAGTTACCTTGGGATTTTGGGAAAAAGGGTCTTTGTTGAGTTTTTTATCTAATATTGGACCTTTTACAAAGCTTTTATTTGAGACATTTTTTTCCAATTGAATTTTGATAGATAGAGTTGATGATCTAATGTATCTTGATTGATGTTTACCGTATTATCTATTGATTATGTGTAATACCATGACCCCAAGGAGATACTTGAATAGACCCTAAAAGGGTGCTTCCAATAATCCCTAGAAATAGAACCCTCCGATTTATCAAATATTTATGGACATTATTGTGCATGTGGTCTATGCTCAGGGCCAGATGCATGCACCTTTTTCTATTGAAGCGACAGAGGTTTTACCTCAAAGGAACTATTATAGATATCCTGACCATGAATTTATTTATAGGAATATACTATTTTTATTGGGTAATAATGATCCTCAGGAGTCATAGTAATAGTTTATGAGAGTGTATTATCTTTATAAGTACTTGGAGACACTTGAAACTATTATGGTCCAATGTGCTTCCTTCAAAATTTAAGGGCTTACAAAAGGTGGTGGTGATAAATAGTTCATATAGTGAATAATGTGGGATTATAATGGAAAGACATCAGGGTAATTTTCATGAAACAATTATATCTAGAATTACTAGTGCTGGATAAGTCTATATAGTTCCTTCAACTTGACCAAGGTGATCAAACTATAACCAACAATTCCAACCAATTCTCTAAGATTTTTCATTTCTCACTATAGATCATATTGAGTTATAAAATTAAAACTTGATGGTTTAAGATGGGTCTTCAACCATATATCCAATATTTGGTTTTCTTGCTTAAAATCTCCTCATATGTGGATTTCTTGGATAGAGTTTTGATGGTTTAACTTGACATGTTTATTAAGTTAGGTGTGATTGGAGTTTTTCCTACTCCTAGTGGCAAAATGAGTTTTCCCTTTAATGTGAAGAATAATTGGGATGAATATCATGGTGGAAACCATAGTGGTGGTAAATCTTGATATCATACTTTCTCTAAATATTCTAAAATGTCTATAAAAGTCTCATTTACTTATTTCCAATGTTTAAAAGTCTAGAAATTGAATCATGTTTTTATGGAGGTGTCTAATATCTATAGATATTGTGGATGTTCATATCACTTGAAGAATTGTTTCCATGTTTTTACTACTTTGTGGAGTCTCATGGGCTCAAAATCACTGAGAGGTTCTATGTAACATTCATATGCTTCAATAATAATGGGGTTCTAGCCATAGTAAGTATAAATAAAGCTTCTTCACCCAGTGAATGAGTCTATAATGGAAAATGATGTGAGTCCTACCATAGTGAGAGGTACCATTACTATTTCTTAGACCATAGTGTTTACTTTATTTTATATTGGTGCCTCTCATAGTTTCATAACTGCCAATATTGTGGAATTATAATATTGTCATATAGATCTCATGCCTTAAGTTATGGATACTATATTGCCTCTTCGGATAAATAGAGATCATATTCTTTGATTCCCTACTACCACTTTTTCATTTTTGAAAATTGATCTTGTTTAATAATTTTCATGTATGGATATAAAACCTCTAAATATCCTTCTTGGGATGGAAAAATAATCGCTCATAAATCTCATATCAATAATTTTCAATAATTGGTCTTCTTTACAAATCCCGATGGGGTGTGTCCTGTATTTTAGGGAGAGTGGGACTCAAGATCAATTTGTTCTAAGATACTTCTTCCAAATTTAAGAATGATGATATACATATTGTCTTCTGAACTAAAGTAAAAAATTTTGGGTAGTGATCTTCCTCCCATAGTAGTTGAGTTTCTTAATGTTTTTCCTATAAACTTTTCTTTATCCACCAGTGATACTGGTGGATTTTTTCTTTGACTTGGTTGTAGGTACCAAACCTATTTTTATTCACTATTATTTAATGCAAAAAATTGAAATGAAATATTAAAATGTTTAGATATATTATTTTATATCAAAGGGATTCATTCTCTCTAGTGTGTCACCTTTAGTTGTGTCAGGGATTTCTTTAAAGAAGGCTGATATAACCGTTACCCTTTTTTGATTGTTGAAATATTAGGTCATGGTTAAGAATAAATATTCTTTCCCTTAAACAATTATTCTTTTTTGACCTACTAAAAGGTTTGATGTGGTTCTTATATATTCATCTACAGTCTAGTTATCATCATCTTAAGATAAAGAAGTCTTATATCCATAATAAAACCTTCAGGAGTAGGTATAGCCATTATGAGTATCTTTTTACACCATTTGGTTTTACCAATGATCATGTAGTTTTTATGGTATTGATGAACATGATATTCCACCAGTATATCTACTCTTTTTTAGTGGTATTTTTGAAAAACATATTAGTTTACTCCAACACATAGGAGGATCATGTGTGTCACTTGAGAGTAGTTCTATAAATCTTGAGAAGTTACATACTCTATTCTGAGATTTCTAAATGTATTTTTTTATTCTTGAGGTAACATTATTGGGAAAAATGGTTTTAAACCATGGTATTTCAGTTGTCCTTTAAAAGGTGAAAGTTGTTATTAACTAGGAGGAACTAAAAAATTTCTTCAAGATTTATAACTTCATGAGATTAATTGGGTATTACCACTAGTTTTTGAATTATTTATCAAATATGGATTCTCCAATTACCTCTGTTACTCATAATAGAGTGAAATTTGTATGGTATTTGAAATGTAAGTCTTTCTTTTAAAAGAAAATGTTTCATTTGAATTCATCTCCCATGTTAAATCTTGTAAAAGCTAATTAGGTCTATATGGTGTTCTGTGATGCATCAGGTTTTATATTAGATTGTTTCCTTAGGGAGGGTGATCATGTTATGGTGATTGTATATCATTAACTTTAAATTATTGAGAAAAACTATCCCACATGTGATCTCTAACTCACAGTTGTTTTGCATGCTATGAATAGTTGGCAACATTACCTTTTCAGAAAAACTTATACCAAATACTCTAATAATAAAATCTTAATATATGTCTTCATATAAACATATTTGAATATTTGGTAGATAAAATGGGTAGAGTACTTGAAATCTTTTGATTTTGACCTTTCCCACACTCCTTGTAAGGGGAATGTTGGTGTTGCTGCTTTAAGATGGAAAAATTCCAACCCAATACATTAAATAATATTTAGAGGAATAAAATATAATGTTTCTCTTTTCATGAATACCCTTGGGAGTTTCGGAGGATGAGAATGAGGTTTTTTTTTTCAAGTGTTCAGTTGACATTCTCGCTTATCAATATGTTTCTTTAGGAAAAATATCTTGATGATGAGTTCTAAGGAAATTGGGATTCATTATATGGTAGGGAGACCATCTATGAATAGTCTCCATAATTATATGGTATAATATGCTTCCTTTATAATTATTTCACTCGTTTTCCTTTATGAAATTCCATGATGGGGGATTTCTATAATTCTCAGTGGGTAGTACACCCTAGAACCATGACTATTTTTTATGATTTGAAGTATCATTTTTGGTGGAGATGTATGAGTCGAGATATTGTTGATTTTCTTTCTCATTGTTATACATTTTAAAAGATTATGGCTAAACATCATAAGACTTTTGGTCTTCTTTAACCACTTCTTATGCCAACTGGGATGTGGGATGAGATATCAATAAAATGTTTGGTTGGTTTTCCTCAGACACCTCAAGTAAATAATGTGATAAGTTTGTTAATTGACCAGTTATCCAAATCAACAAAATTTATTTCTATTAGTGATATAACCAAATTTATGGAATTGGGGTGTCTGTATGTGTAGTATATTATTAGATTATGTGTAGTTTGGTATGCTATAGTTTTCGATAGTTATCCTTAGTTCACGTAAAATTTTTGGCGAGGCCTCCAAGAGGTTATGGAATCCTAGTTAAACTTGATAATTATGTACCATCTTCGAATAGATGGTTATATGGAATAGGATATAGATATTCTGGAGGACATACTCTCATCTTGTGTTCTTGAATTTATAGGACATTGGTATTTCCACTTGGGACTAGTTGTGTTTTCCAAAAAAATAATTGTAAGCATTCATCCATAAATATGAAACATCTCTAGGCCTTGTATAGGTAACCTTGTAGATATACACCTTATTGTTCATAGATTGGTGAAGCTTCTCTAGTTGGACTAAATTTGGTCTAAGAGATGAAAAAAGACATAGTTGATTAATCATAGAATGGTAAAAACATAGATCTAATATAAATACTATATGGATCGTCGATGTCAAACTTTGGAGTTATTTGTTGGTGACCTGGTGCTTTTGATAGTTTCACCGCAGGTTGGTACATTTATGGTTTGGAAGGTAGGGAAAGATATCACTAAGATACGTGAGACAATTTGATGTTATTTATTAGAATGGAATGGTTTATTACCACTTGATTTTTCCACCTCAAATGATGTAAACCCATAATGTGGTAATTTTGAATATTTGAGTATCATGATTCATTGAATTATTCTTTTCAACATTTTGGTTTCCATTAATATATTATATTTTTATTTTAAAAAACATGTACTAAATTTTGTATATTATGAATATTCTCCTAAATAAAAATAAAAAGTTTATATTATTCCCATTTTAGTTTATATCATTCTCATTGTTCTTAAAAAATTAAAATATCACATATTTTATAGAATAATATATAAATATTTTTAAATTGAATAGTGTGTTTTTTTGTACAGGTTAATATAATTTATTTTTAAATTAATAGAAAAATTAATATTTCAAAAACAAGACAATTATATTTTTTTAATAACTTATAAACAAGTTTTTATGATATTTTTCACCTATATGAAAGGATTAAATGAAATCTTATGAAGAAAAAAAACATTAATAATAGTCCATGAGGATCTCTTATAATTAAATGGTCAAAGGTCATTAAAATTAATGAAGGTGTAATGAGATCTCCTCTAAATAAGTTTAACACCATGATATATATAATTTATCTTGTTTATAAATGATAAAATGTATTTTTGTCCAATTATCATGAAATATATTAGAAGACAAAGAATTAGAGAATAATGTCAATTATGGTAATTCATGAAGACAAGGTTAATATTTATATTCCAAAAACATTCATTGCACATTCATATGTCAATATATTTTTGTCATCAAAATATAGTATAAGTTTTAAAAGTGAGAAATAGTGTTCTAGTAATTTTGATTTTTTTTAAATAATTTATAGATTTTTTATTTTTTTACTACTGAAATATAAAAGGTTATTTTCATTGTATCTCATGGATCATTAATGATTCAAAAATAAATTATAAAATCTTCATGAGTTTGTTTTTTCTCTATCACATGTGTAATTTTTTTATTTTTTTCTTTCATATATGCATTCTTATCTGATTAAAAATAAAAAACATCTCAATTCCTTTCCCAAACTAAATTTTTCAGTGTATATTGGTTATCATGTTTTCCCTTGGTTGTGTTGTCTATCATTATCATATATAATGATGCTTGACTACTTTTATTCCCCTATATTTGAATATAATTCCCATACCCTTGTCAAAAATTATGGATATTTGTTATTCCCTAACATGGAATTATTAATGGTGATCAACTCCTTTGTAAGAAGTATATCTTATAAGTCCAGTTGAAACAAAAAATAATTCCTTACTTTAATGTCTAAAATGATTTGTGAGAAAATTCTTGCATTTAAGTAGAACCACTGAAACTAATATTGGTTAACTCATGGGTAATGAAGATTTATTTTCATTTTTATAGAACAATTTTTTTAATAATATATTTTCTATTATGTGAGAAATATATATATATATATTTATATCTATTTAATAAAAATTATAATTATAATTTTTAATATTTATTGAAAATATGTCTTTTTATTGATCATTTTTTAGAATAATTATGTACATGTCACCTTGAAAGTAAAACTATTTATAATGTAAATGGGTAATGACTAATTTTTTTAAATATATATTAAATATTAGCATAAATGAACCTAATATATTTGGGCTTGACCTAGTAAAATCAATTAGTCATTTATACCCCTTTCATCCTGCATCAGTTATTATCCAAGTTTTGGATGATGTGATTGAAAAATCATCCTATCATGTTATTACTCCTCTATACTTTAACCTTTTTATGTATTTTTTCACATACTAAATCAAAAATACTTTAGTATTTCTTAGAAATCCTTTACAGTTGATTCTTCTTTTGAATTATTTAAAATATATCCTATAAAAAATTATTCATACATTAAAATTTTATCTAGTATAACTAATACATTTCATCAAAATGGAATAATATGAATGGAAAAAATTGAAGATAATAACTCAGAAAATACATGTTATTTCCAAATATTATGTTTTTTAATATTAATAATATTTATGTTTTGAGTGATTGTAATAGAAAAGAAGGAAACATTCTATATTATTCTACTCAATTTTTTATCCTATTAATTATTATAATATCCAATTTTATATTTATATTAAATAATTTACAATAATAATGTTGGTTCCAAAATGGTTTATTTATCCAAGTATTAAAATTTTGTTTAATTATTTATTTGTTTTATATGATATTTGATGTTTAATTTCTTCCTTTCATTTCCATCTTCAACTAGTATTAAATTAATTATTTTTATATGATATCCTTGATATAATAGTTGGATATCTGATAGAATATTGTATGGGATCAATGAAAATTTATATCTCAAATGTAGGAAATCGTTGTTATTTTAGTATCAAAATTCATCAAATAATTCGATAGGATTCAAAAAAACACAATTATATAAAATTCTAATGATCTGACATTTTTGTTTCCTTTTGTTCATTATTCTTTTATTTTAGATAATTTTTTCTAAATGGTGTGAATGAATTAAATTTTTATGTAAATATAAAAATAACATAGCATTCTCCCTATGCTTCAAAAACTAAAACATGAAACATTTTTATGAATCGTATATAAATATTTTTATATTGATTTTGTAACCCATACCCACTAATTCCAATCCTATAATGGTTATGAATATAATATTAAACCATAAATCTCTCTTATTTTGGGCCTATTGTTATGTCCTTATAAATATTTTTATCCTATATGAGTAGCGTAACGGTTAACCTATATTGTCTCTGGAGGTGGTCACTCAATTTTTCATTCTTCATAAGAGTTTTCACTTTTTATTATATTTTTTTCAAGTTTAATTAAAATGAAAACATGAATAGATTAATTTGGCTTCATGTTGTAAAGTCACGTGATTCGAAACAGGGTTAAAATACAAATGTTTTCAAAAAAATCAATTTATCAACGGGTCATTTTTTTAAACCGAGATCCGGAATTTTATTCTGAGTGTTGGAACACCTAAAAGTGTCATTTTTAGACTAGCGTAATTACCTGATAATTTTCACAGGTGTTCCGATGAGTCTCAGGAACACTTTTTTCTAAAAATTCCATATTAATGGATTTGCATGGGTAGTGCACAGTTGTGGTCCAACCCGTGCAGTTTACTTTGTTTAATAAATTATTTAATTTAATGAAATAAGATTATATAAGAGTGTATGATTAATTAAATGAATGATTTAATAATAATAATGAAGTTATTGTTATTATTATTATTATTGTGGTTGTTTAATTAAATGATTGTAAAAGAGTTAATTAAATAACGGTTGAAGAAATTAATGTGGATTATGGGTTTATCGAAGAACCATTTTAATTAAATGAAGAGTTTCAGAATTATTAAAGAACCATTTATTATTAAATGGAGTAATGTTCAAATAATGATATTATTATTATTATTATTATAGTGTCATAAATTATTTTGATGCTTTGATATTTTAATTTCATGTTAAATGAGTGTATCATTTATAAGAATTTAATGCGAATTTTGAGCTTCTCAAAGATCCATTTAATAAAATGAGGAGTTTCAGATTTAATGAAGTGTTGTTATTAAATAGTAGTGTTGGGTTTATCAAAAGTTTGAAAAATAAAAATAATAAGATTATTATTATTTTAGTTTTATAAAAGTAATAATTATTATTATTATGGCAATTAAATTAGGGGTTATGGGTTGGAGTTTTTATCATATTAATGATATTGTGATAAATTGAGAGTTTCATAATTAATTATGAAATTTTTATTAAGAGAATAATGAATGAAGAGTCATTTTTAATTAAATGGGTTGTAACATTTATGTTAAAATATTTTAATAGGATGTTTAATGAGTTGTAATAGTTATGTGAAATTAATGAGACTTTTGGGTATCTCAAAGAAACGTCTAATTAAATAAGGAGTTTCATAATTAATAAAGTAGTTTTTTTATTTAATAAGATGTGTTGGGTTTAATGTAACGTTGAATAATAATAATTCGATTATTATTATTATTTTATGAGTGGTTGTTATTATTATTATAAATAATAATAATAATGGATTTTTGGGGTATCATTTAATAAAATTAAAGGTTAATAAGAATTTAATTAATTTCTACGAAGCAGGGTTTTTTATTTAATTAATTTGTGTTGAGATAGTTAATTAAATAATTATGAGTTGGAGTTTTTAAATTTAATTAAATTGTGTTGAGAGAATTTAATTAAAAAACATAAAGTGGGGAATTTATTTAAATAAATTTTATGAACGAATTTAATTAAATAATGGGTATACGAAGAGTTGGGTGTTATCAAAGAAGGGTAATATTAAATGGTAATTTTAAATGATGAATAAATATGGAGCTGGGTTAAATTTAATTAAACCATTTAAAATGTAGAAATCAGGTTGTGTACGGTTAGTCAAATAGTGCGGGTCAGCTGTGCGGTTACTCAATTTTTAAAATGCATTTTTTTATTTTATTTTAAATAAAAGAAATATTTAATAATTATAATAATGAGGATATTAATATTATTATTGTATTAATTTGATTGGATGATTAGTGGGGTTTTCAGAATTAATTTTGAAATAATTATTTAATGTTTAGTTAATGATGTAACATTATATTAACTGAAAATAATAAATGTTATTAATATTATATTAAGACTATTAGTTTATCTTGAGTGTAATTGATAATTAGGGGAGAAAAAATGAGGGTGGTGCACCACCATATTCTAGGTACAACAAAAATGCATGAGGCCCCTCCTTTGAGGCGTGCTACACCCCCCTTGTCGGCTTCTCTTCGTGTGATCGAATCCTCTCAGTGTCTTCTCGAATCTTGTTTGTCTCAGTGAGGTGATTCTGTCTGCATTTGTTTTTTGATTCACATTGTCCATTTAGCTCGTCCCTCACCTTGTTTTCTCAGCCAAAATCCTAAGGTTCGTGTTTTATTGGGTTTCCTAATTTATTCAGTTCTAGGGATGTGCAAGGGGCTCCTCTAGATCATTTGGTCTGTATTCCAGAATCTGCTGACCAAGGTGAGCCAGATGAGTTCGTTTTCATTTTTATATCATGTTTTGGGTAATGTTATTTAATCGTGGTATTGTTTCACATCTTTCAATTAATGGTTTGATAATTTATATGAGTCCTTGGTACCTTGTTAGAGGCGTGTTGGTCCTTACTGTTTTGATTATGAGTATTTATTTTAATATTTTGAACTTTATTTATATTGTTGTTGGGTGCACACGTGAATATACATATATATATATATATATATATATAATGTTTGAGTGTGTTCGATTGCAGACCAGTTCTAGACTGGTTTCCTCCAAGTATATTAAAGCCCTTCGGATTAAAAATGGTTCCACCCTGAGGTAGGGTCTCTTCCCATGTGTTCAACCTTAATAAATGCATTAATAAAATTATTGTTGCGCTTTTGTGAATATTTAATTTATGCATTAAAGTATTTATATTGTATTCCATTTAAATGTAAAATTAGTGAGTTTGATTATATTTATAAATGTGATATATATTATGTTGATACAAGAATTTTGATGTTATTAAATGATGTCGCCCACGTAAGATAAATGTGGACTTGAACATGTGTTTATTTTAATCATGTTTTGATAATTTGGTTAAAGTGATATTATTAAATAGTTAATTGATTTGAATGGGTGGAATGGGTAATAGGATAATTAATTATAGAATTAATTATCAAGTCATGAGTTGGAATAAAATTATGGATTTTACTAATTATTGTGAGTATTGAATATTTGATGTTTTCAGAATATAAATTTTAAGCTGGTAATAATTAATGGAAGGATTGATTATTACATGTTAAATGGTAAATTGTTAATTAATTGATGATTGGTTAAAGATATAATATTTAATTAATTATTTTTTGAATTAATTATTTTTCATGGATTTAATTAAGACTGTGAATTGATTGTTTGTTACGACTGTTGGCCAAGGGTACCTTTTGATTCCTGTTATTTTTTCATGCCTTAAGTTGTCTTGGATGGAGTTGTTTAAAAATATGATATGTTGTGTGAGATGGTTTCTAAATAGTTGGTCTTTGTTCAGCATGTTTTGAGATGATTATAATGTGCATGTAAATTATTAAATTCCTTGACGAATCATTGTTTGAGTGGATGGGTTTACACTTGTTAAATAATTTAGAAAATTAAATGTTGAGATAATTATTTAGTTGGATTGCTAAGAATAATTAATTGTTAATTAATTATTTACTATTGAGATGTTGAATGGTTAATTAATTGTTGATTATTTGATGGGTGATTTATGTTGTAAATTAGTTATTGAATTAATTAACGTATTAGATTAATTAATTTATGATTTAATTAATGGATGGTTTTGGGGAGTTATACATGGTGTTCTACACCAATGATAAATATATATGTATGATTGATAAATGGGTTGTGAGACAAGAAATAAACCTCCCAATACTCACGGGGTGCTAGACATGGTGTTCTACACCAATGATAAATATATATATGTATGATTGATAAATGGGTTGTGAGACAATGAATGAAGGTCCAAATACCCACGAGGTTCTAGACATGACGTTCTACACCAAGTTTTCATGAAAATTTTATTTTATGGGACAGGGAACGACGCTTCAAATGCCCATGGGTTGTGATACAAGGATTGACGCTCCAAATACTTACGATGGTTCTAGACATGATGTTATACACCATTTAATTGACATTGTATTGTGGTTCTAATTGGTCGTACATGTAATGAATTAATGGTTAATGAAAACTGTTGTGAAATAATGATTTATGAAATGAATATGAGAAGGGTTCAGACTTATTAATGAATTGGGTGAATCACTATTAGTGGACGGACCCAGGATTGAATCACTATTTTTAGTGGATGGGCTTGGTTACTAGATAAGAAAGATTAAAATTAATATCTTAGGAAGTTTTATCCAAGCCAAAGCACAAGTTTGGATTCAGTCTTTACTTTGATTACTTATGTGGTCATTAGAGACATCTGTGGTGAGTGACTTATATAGGGGATGTCGAGCATAGGCCGATTCTCGAGACATTTAAAATTTAATTAGGTTTGAATATTTGATAAATGAAAATTATAGTGTAATGATTGCTGAGTATGCGTGAAAAATGTATAATGCAGGTTCAGACACCAACTGAGGGCTGAAGCAGGAACTTGGGTATAAACATTCTTTGTACATATTACTTTATTTATGCATTCCTTCACACGGTTTAAATTATTTATTGAGTGTCTGGATTTGGGGTAGACAATGGTGGTCCCAGCCTACTAATATTTTTATCTCACACCCTACTCGGGTTGCCATTGCACTAGGGTACCCGAGTAGATTCTATTTGGTTGTAGGACTATGTTGTTTGCATTTACTTGGCAGAGAGGAGTAGAGGATTGAGCGGAATCTCGAGATGATTGAGGAGACCTTCCTTGGGGATTTGAGTCATTATTTATTAATTTCTATATTGTAATTTAAAGCATGTTGTTTTGTCCATTGTTTTCTATTTTCGTATCATTATCATGTCATGCATGCATCTGCTGTATAATTGGCGTTGGCCATTTGTTTTGTACAAGATTTATAAAATCTGTCTTCAACTGCTTTTGTCATTTATTAGACTCCTTCTTCTATTAATTTCCTTTGTCTACTATTGAACACTAAAATTAGGGTATAGTGTCCCCACTGACTATCGATAGACCCTCGCTGCTAGTCAGTAGCCTCTAGCGTACGGGGAGACGTGCTTGAGGTAATGTGGTGACCGGTTTGGCCACTGGTTCAAGGGTGAGTTGGGTCATGATGTTACAAAGTGGTATGAGAGGGTTTCTTTTCCTTTGTCTTACTATTTTGGGGTTGGTAGACATGATACTAGGAATGTGTCAGTGCTTGGGTTAATAGTTTTGCTTGGGACTGATCACCCCATGTACAAGAAATGACCAAGTGGCCAGGGATGGGAATTGATGTCTGTACTATTAGAGGTTATAGTTGATATGATTTCACCTTGAGTGACTGATGTATTTTCCTGTGTTTATTTACTTTGAGAATTTTGAAAAATAATTGTCTTATCCTGATATGGAAAGGAAATTTCGTACTTGAATCGTATTAGGCACTTAGAGATTCACATGTCATGCATGTAACATGCCATGTAGTTGCATTAGTATGATTCCTGCTAATTTGGATTGTGTTTCTTGGGTGAAATTCCATGTTTTGATCTGCTTTAGCATGACTCTCTTGATAGCATGTTTCAGTGATAGATTTAACATGCTTGAGTGATTATATTTCATAATGCCTCAGTTATTAGCATGTTTTGTTGTTTTTCCATTCCTCTTTGTTATAGCATGTTGTTGTGTTACTACTTATGCTAACATGTTATAGATGTTTTGATATATGAAAGGGCTTCTAAAGTTAAAATATTAAATTAATGTTGATTATGATAAAAGGGAGCCAAATTCTAGTGATAAGTTTTTTGGGTTCCTTATCGATTGGTTGATATCCACCCATTTGAACCTTATATAACCATAGTATGTTTCAAAATGGTTATAAAGGTAAAAACACCAAGTTTTCATTGAAATGAATTGTTTTTTGGTTGCTTTTTGAAGAACCCGAATTGAATAATTGGAAGACTTGAAGGACTTCTTCTTGGTAAAAAGGAATTTAGATGCTAAATTGCATGTTTAAAACTGAATAACACTAAATTTTAAATGATTAAAGAGGATGTTTGTGATAACATGCCTATTGTTTTTAGGGAGTTGTTTTGAAAACCAAGTGACTTGTTATGAAATAATTACTTGTGTGTTTTTTGAAATTCATTCAAATATTCAAAGGTTGAAATGAATTAATTAAAATGGCTAAAACCAAAAAAAGTGCTTTTGAATCTTGTGATTTCAGTTTTGTGTGACCAGGATATTAGGTCGATATTTATGTTTTGTAGGGGGGTAACATGTGGTAGGTAGGACCCTTAAAATGTTCTAAGCTGTTATAGTAAGTTTTTTCCACTGCTCGAGAGGACTTCTTGGGACTCAGCAATTATGGAATACTGATAGGTTTATGTTACAAATTTTATGATCAATGTGTGACATGGTGATCTTGTTTTGAGGAACATAACATGCATGTGTTAAGGTGTTCTAAAATAACACATTGGTGAATGGATGATCTTTTATTTTGACGTTATGGAAAATACTAAGGTGGGTAGTGTCACATCGTTGTCGGTAAATGTGTCAGTAGAAGATTCTGAGCTTTTAGAATAGAGTTTTCTGGTAGTATTTCGACTGATCTTCTTAAAGAACTTGGTTCTATCTTAGTGCACTCTTGTGAATATGATGAGAATGTCCCCTATCTTGACCTCATCATGGAGACACTAAGATAGCATTGTTCTTACACCACGCTACAATTTAAATGTTGTTGGTTTGATGAGTGGTTCTTATCTGGGTAGTACGTGGGATGCGTGGTTTTGTTGGGCTACTCCTTTATTTGTGTTGGGGAACGGTTGTTTTTTTTAAATAGCCATGTGATAGATTGACTTGGAAATTTCACTAGAGGTTGGGTAAGGACTTCGTTATAAATGAGGATGTTTTTGGAATAGTTTAAAGGTAACATAATCAGATAAAGAAATAATGTGGGTTTTGGGTCCGTGACGTCTTTTGAGGGGAGCATGCACCACATGTTCTATTGATTGATCGAGATTAAACTATTTTTGTTGATGAGGTACATATAATGGCCTAATATATAAGATATGTTCTGATGTTTAATCTATAAAGTGAGCTTTGGCTCTGGTTTTAAAGGCTTATCCATTAGTCTTTTGAAGGGTTAAAGGTCTGTTTGGAGTTGGGAATGTAACATGTAACTTCTCACAAGTTTAAATGACCTTGGTAGGATGGTTGTTTTAGAAGTAGTTTTCGATGGATTCTTGGGGATGAGAGGTTTTTAAGGTGGGTATATTATAAAGTCTCGTGTTTTTTAACCGGGTTAAAATACGAATTTTTATGAATTTTTTTTAAATTTATCAACATGTCGTTTTTTTAAATGATCTCTAGAATTTTATTCTGTGTGTTGGGACACCTAAAGGTGTCATTTTTTGACTTGAGTAATTACCCAATAATTTTTATAGGTGTCCCGATGAGTCTCGGGAACACAGTTTTCAAAAAAGTCCACTTTAATGGAAATGCAGGGGCAGTGCATAGTTGTGATCCAACCCATGCAGTTTACCTTATTTAATAAAATATTTAATTTAATTAAAGAAGATTATATGAGAGTTTTTTATTAATTAAAATAATGAATTAATAGTAATAACAATGAAGTTATTATTATTATTGTTCTTTTTTTTATTAAATTAATGTTAAATAATTAATTAAATGACTGTGGAAGAAATTAATGTGGATTAGGGGTTTATCGAATAATACTTTTAATTAAATGAAGAGTTTGGGAATTATTAAAGTAGAATTTATTATTAAATGGAGGAATGTTCTAATAATAACAATAATGTTATTATTATTATTATTATACTGTCATAAAATATTTTGATGCTTTGATATTTTAATTGCATATTAAAAAAGTTTATCATTTATGAGAATTTAATGTGGCTTTTGAGATTCTCAAAGAATCATTTAATAAAATGTGGAGTTTCATATTTAATGAAGAATTGTTATTAAATAGTGGTGTTGGTTTTATCAAAGGTTTGACAAATAATAATAATGAGATTTTTTTATGAATGTAATTATTATTTTTATTATTATAGAAATTAAATTAGGGTTTATGGTTGGAGTTTTTATCATTTTAATGATAATGTAATAAATTAGGAGTTTTATAATAAATTATGAAATGTTTATTAAGAGAATAATGAATGAAGAAGCATTTTTAATTAAATGGCATGTAACATTTATGTTAAAATATTTTAACTGGATGTTTAATGAGGTGTAATAGTTATGTGAAATTAATTAGGCTTTTGGGTATCTCAAACAAAATGTCTAATTAAATAAGTAGTTTCATAATTAATAAAGAAGTGTTTTTATTTAATAAGAGGTGTTGGGTTTTATCTAAGGTTCAATAATAATAATGCTATTATTATTATTATGATTTTATGAGTGGCTGTTATTATTATTATAAATAAAAGTAATAATGGATTTTTTGAGTTTCATTTAATTAAATTAAAGTTTAATAAGAATTTAATTAATTGCTACGAAGCAGAGGTTTTATTTAATTAATTTCTGTAGATATAATTAATTAAATAATGGTGAGTTTGAGTTTTTAAATTTAATTAAATTGTGTTGAGAGAATTTAATTAAAAAAACATAAAGTGGGGAATTTATTTAATTAAATTTTGTGAAGTAATTTAATTAAATAATGGGTAAATGAGGAGTTGGGCATTATCAATGAAGGGTAATATTAAATTGTAATTTTAAATGATGAATAAATATAGAGTTGGGTTTAATTTAATTAAACTATTTTAAATGTAGAAATCGGGTTGTGCACGGTTAGTCAAATGGTGTGGGTCAGCTGTGCGATTACTGGGTTTTTAAAATGCATTTTTTTATTTTATTTTAAATAAATGAAATATTTAATAATTATAATAATAATGATATTATTAATATTATTTTATTAATTTGATTGGATGATTAGTGGGGGTTTTTAGAATTAATTTTAAAACAATTATTTAAAGGTTAGTTAATGAAGTAACATTATATTAAATGAGAATAATAAATGTTATTATTATTATATTAAGACTACTAGTTTATCTTGGGTGTAATTGATAATTTGGAGAGATAACATGAGGGTGGTGCACCACCATATGAGAGGAACAACAAAAATGCATGAGGCCCCTCCTTTGAGGTGTGCTACACCCCCCTCGCAGGTTTCTCTTCACGCGATTGAATCCTTCCGGTGTCTTATTGAATCTTCTTCATCTTGGTGAGGTGAGTCCGTCTGTATTTTTTTGTGATTCGCATCGGCCGTTTGGCTCCTCCCTCGCCCTGTTTTCTCGGCCAAAATCCTAAGGTTCGGGTTTTATTGGGTTTCCTTGTTTCTTCAGTTCTAGGGATGTGCAAGTGGCTCCTCTGGACCCTTTGGTCCGTATTCCGGCATCTGCTAACAAAGGCAAGGTAGATGAGTTCATTTTCATTTTTCCGTCATATTTTGGGTAAGGTTATTTAACTATGGTATTGTTTCACATCTTTCAATTAAGGGTTTGATAATTTGTATGAGTCCACAGTACAAAGTTAGAGGTGTGTTGGTCCTTACTTCTTTGATTCTGAGTACCTGTTTTAATATTTGGAAATTTGTTTATATTGTTGTTGGGCGCACGTGTGAATATATATATGTGTATATATATATAAGGTGTAAGTGAATATGATTGCGAACCATTTGTAGACTGGTTTCCTCCAAGTATATTGAATCCCTTCAGATTAAAAATGGTGCCACCCCAAGGTAGGGTCCCTTCCCATGTGTTCAACTTTAAAAAATGCATTAATAAAATTCTTGTTGCGCTTTTGTGGATATTTAATTTATGAAGTAAAGTATTTATATTTTATTCTATCTAAATGTGAATTTAGTGAGTTTGATTATATTTTTAAATGTGATATATATTATGTTGCTACAAGACTTTTGAAGTTATTAAACGATGTCACCCACGTGAGATAAATGTGGACTTGAACATGTGATGATTTTAAGCATGTTTTCCTAATTTGGTGAAAGAAATATGATTAAACAGTTAATTGATTTGAATGGAAAGAATAGGAAATATGGTAATTAATTATTGAATTAATTATGAAGTCATGAGTTGGAATAAAATTTTGGATTTTACTGATAATTGAGAATATTGAATATTTTAGGTGTTCAAAATATGAATTGAAAATTGGTAATAATTAATGGATGGATTGATTATTACATGTTAAATGATAAATGGTTAATTAATTGATGATTGGTTAAAGAGATAAGTTTTAATTAATTAATTTTTGAATCAATTAATTTGTATGGATTAAATTAAGACTCTGAATTGATTGTTTGTTACGACTGTTGGCCAAGGGTACCTTTTGATGTGTGTTATTTTTTCATGAATTAAGTTGTCTTGGATAGAGTTGTTTAAAAATATGATATGTTGTGTGAGATGGTTGCTAAATATTTGGTCTTTGTTCAGAATGTTTTTATATGATTATGATGTGCATTTAAATTGTTAAAGTCCTTGATGAATCACTATTTGAGTGGATGGGATTAGACTTGTTAAAAACTTTGGAAAATTAAATGTTGAGTTAATTATTTAGTTGCCTTGCCAAAAATAATGAATTGTTAATTAATTATTTACTATTGATATGTTGAATTCTTAATTGATTGTTGACTTATTTGAGGAGTGATTTATGTTGTTAATTAGTTTTTGAATTAATTAATGGATTGGATTAATTAATTTTTGAATTAATTAATGGATGGTTTTGGGATGTTAGACATGGTGTTCTATACCAATAATAAATATATATATATATAAATGTATGTATGATTGATAAACGGTTTGTGAGAAAAGGATTGAAGCTCCAAATACTCACGGGATTCTAGACATGGTGTTCTACACCAATGATAAATATATATGTTTGATTGATAAACGGTTTGTGAGACAAGGATTGAAGCTGCAAATACTCACGGGGTTCTAGACATGACGTTCTACACCCTGTTTGCATGCAAATATTCGTTTATGGGACAGGGGCCGATGCTCCAAATACACATGGGTTGTGAGACAAGGACTGACACTCCAAATACACATGAGGGTGCTAGACATGATGTTCTACACCCATTAATTGACATTGGATTTTGGGTCAAATTGGTCATACATGTAATGAATTAATGGTTAATGAAAACTGTGGTGACATAATAATTTCTGAAATGAATATGAGAAAGGGTTAAGACTTATTAATGAATTGGGTGAATCACTGTTAGTGGACGGACCTAGGAGTGAATTACTATTTTTAATGGACGGGCTCGGTTATAGTATAAGAAATATTAAATTTAATATATTATGAAATTTAATCCATGCCAAAGCACAAGCTTCGATTCAGTCTTTACTTTGATTACTTAGATATCCATTAGTGACATCTGTGGTGAGTGACTTATATGGGGGATGTTAGGCTTAAGCCAAATCTCGAGACTTTCATAATTTATTGAGGTTTTAATATTTGATAAATAAAAATTATAGTGTAATGATTATTGAGTAAACGTGAAAAAATTATAATGCAGGTTCAGACACAAGCTGGGGGCTGACGCAGGTACTTGGGTATAAAGTTACTTTTTTCTACTTACTTTTTTTATATATGCTTTCACATGGTTTAAATTACTTATTGAATGTCTAGATTTGGGGTAGACACTGGTGGTCCCGACCTACTGAGATTTATATATAAGGCCTCATCCTTAAACCTTACTTAATCTTGAGTTATTACAAGATTACACATTGAGGATCTTTTTAGGTTTAGAGTTTTAGAGGATTAGATCATGAAACTTGCATTACATTCCACGTTTAAACAAAGTGGTTATATAAAAGACAATATTAATTCTTCCCATCAACGAAAACATATTTAAAATAAACACGGATTCTTTCATGACACATCCTTGACACTATCATCACATCATGTACCTTTCCCTTGACCCGTGAAAAACATTTCAAAAAACTTGGGATGAGCATAAAAAGCTCAGTAAAGGATATAAAAATATGGAAAGGAAACATGGGTACATATATACATAAGAATGAGATCATACTTTACCCATAAAACAGAAGCATTTTAACATACCTCATCAAATCATGAATAAATCGTAGAAATCATAAGACATAAAGGTAACTTGAGGCATTCATAACATTCTTACGTAAGGAGTAACCCTCTTGGTTACGTTTGGAATACCCATCACAGTATATTCCCTAAATCTCTTCAGAGAAACCTTAACATTTCACTCCTTCGCCTTACCCAATGCATTGGAGATCTATATCGGGCTCACCCGCCCTTAGTTTATCACGGAACCACCCATATTCATAACAATTCCAAAGAACCATAACATAATATTATCACATAAAACATGCATAAAGGAAACATAACATTTCCACCTTTCAATCAAAAGATATCAATACAACACATTGAAAAAACAATATGAAAACCATTTTCAATACCAAAATAAAAGAAAAGTAAAACATGGTATTTATTTTTCTTTTAAAAAGAATGTATGGCTTGTAGAGGAAGCCGAAACTCAAATAATGGTCACGACGGCGGAGTAGTTGTTGTCGCCGCATACGTACGACAAAAACATTCCCTTTCGTTGTTTAATAAACACTTCATATAAAAAGATTCCTTTTTAATAAACGTAAAATTCAAAGGGGTTTATACACCGAATAAAAGAAGGTTGTGTATAAAACAGAATATGCCTCAATGAAAGGAGATTGAGACGAAGTCCCTTACAAAGACGGTATCCTTGGTTTAAGGATAAATCAATTACATAATTATGTGTGACAAACGAATACACCAAATATAAGTGGATATTAAGTGTAAAATAATCAAAGGTCATTCACACATATTTAAAGGATGACATATTCAATAACTACATGTTGAACCCAAAGAAATCGAAATTGGGTTAAGAAGTTCCCTTGACAGCCTAACGACGTCACATCAAAATGAGTTGATGAGAAATAGAAAGTGTATCTCATCACTTGGACATAAAATTTAAATCAATAAGGATATATGAGAACATATCCCAACATAACAATATGTAAATTAAAATACCCAACAAAATAAGTCTTTTAAAAAAAAGGAGGGTGAAAGGTTCCCTTACCGACTTGGGTATCTTTCAAAACATACACCCCATGAAAGAAGGAAAATAAATCATTGATGTAAATACTCATAAACAAAATTATATTATACAAAGAGTAGAATAATGGGCATTACATACACCACTCAAAGGAAATTGTGGAAAATGTAGCATAAATCTCACAGGAATAAAAGTGAGATGAAAAATCCCTTACGAAAACTCGGCAGCCTAACGGTGCCACATAAAACTTACAAAAATGGATTGATGAGATCAAATATGGTATCTCATCATATTGACTTAATGTTTATAGAAAGAGGAATATAAAAGAACATCCCCCAACATAACAAAGAGGAGCTTAAAATAAGTGACATAAAGAAGAGTGCTTAAAAAGAAAGGGAGAGGTTATATCTCTTACGAAAATTCGGCAGCCTAACGGCGCCACTCAAAACTTCTAAAATGGATTGATGAGAGAGAATAGGGTCTCTCATAACATGAACATAAAAATTACAGTAAGTTTAATATAAAATAACATCCCAATAACAAGAAAGATGATCTTTATAGGTAATGACATAAAAGAGTATACTTAAAAAGAAATAGTGGAGTAGGATCCCTTACCTCAAGTCCAACTTGTCTTGTTCGTTTCATTATATTCCTGAATAATAAACTTTGGTCAATTAATAATTGCCTAAGTACCTCCTTTAGAGATTATTATTCAGTTAATATCACATATTATAATTTTATAATAATTGTTTAATAATGTTAGTTCATATCAGACGTTTTTGCCGATGTTTGGTACATGAGTCAAAAATGAACTTGTTTGAAAAAAGATTGCCCATGTAGTTATAAGTAAATAATTTCCAGAATATTATTAATGATTAAAATATCATATATATCCAGTAAATATTCATTTCATACTATTCCATATCATTTGGAGATAAAAAACGAAAAGCACCGTTCATGGAGACGGTAGGCCGTACGTACGCATGAACGCTACTTTCATTTTTTGTCATATTAATGGAATTAAAACAAAATGAGAGAGATATATATATATGTTATAATTCCAGAATGATATCCATAATTTTGATGTAATATATTACATATATATCCATTATATATATGTACTTATAGTATTACATAACATTTTGAGATAAGAAATGAAATGTACCGTTCATGGAGACGGTAAGCCGTACGTACGCATGAATGCTACTTCCATTTCTATTTCATATTTAATGGAATTAAAACAATATGATACATAATAGTATTTTAATTCCAGTATGGTATCATATATAATATCATTAAATATATCCTTTATACGTACCACATATGGTATTAACGAATCAAATCACTTTGAGGGGCGGTAGTCCGCACTTCCTTAAATGAAGATATCGTGTTTACCCAAAATGGAAACCATAAAGGTATGCCCAAAATGAAAAATACAGAAGCTTAAGGAAATCATAAAAATATTATATATCATATATAAATATATTTTCATCTTAATGGCCACCTTTTAAGGTGTTAAAATAATGTTGAACAATCATCGTTTCGGGAGGCCGAAATTCACCATCCACGGAAACAGTATGTTCTTTAACCATTAGATGTAGGTGTGTGAAAGTGTAGCTCGAATCCTTCTTATAACAACATCCTAGTATATTTATGATACTGTATTTGTTACAAAAGAAATTACTAAAAAGAGTTTAGGGGGTTGGAGAAGCAAAATAAAACAAAATTACTCAAGTGAAGACATTACCTTAAAATCGGGTAACTCCCTTTGGTTTGAGCTCAAAGGCTTACTTGGGAAGACTTATGCCCAAAGTGAGGCTTCAAGGAGTAAGAGATGGAATTGTAGAGACAAAATGGGTAGAGGTTGGCCGAGCCAAAGTCTTTGGGAGTGTGGGTAAGGAGGTAGAGGTGGGGGCCTTTTATAAGAGGAGAGGAGGGGCACTATTGTAAAGTTACAAAATGTTACTTTATTTTCAAAAGAGTTTCAGATTTTAAAGGTCCCACATTGATTTATTTCAAGGATAAGGTGATAAGGGTTATAAATCCACTCATCCAATAGGTTTTTGACATGTTTAGGTCTTAGATATTACATTATCTTTCCATTTTATTTAAATCGTTAAATAATGAGGTCATCGCTGCATCATCTTGATGTCATAAATAATTTAATTTATTTAATGTCTAAAAATTATAAAAAAAAATACTATGATGTAGGAAATCTTTTTAGATTTCCAATGAAGATTTATAGTCAAAAATATGACTTGTATAACACCATGTAAAAATTGGTTTTGTAAAACATTTCATGTTTGTGTCATTTTTACTTTAACATTAAATAAAAAGATATTAATGTCATTTTCCAACCAAAGTGGCTTCATGGGGTCCCAAAGTTCACCCATGGGTTTTATTGGTCGGACATGACACATCCAATGAGTTTAGTACATGTGTAAAGTTCATTTCATATTATTAAAACATTATTTTTACCTTAAACTACACTAATTACCTCTAATCGCGATTAAAAACTTAATAAGTTACTATTCACCAAAAAATTATTTTTATCCCATTGAACCACATTTTACTTCTTAATGACAACCATGTATGTTGGATTTTTGAAATTCAAAACACAAAGATGGATAAATTTCATTTAAATGGAAAAATCAGTTTTTATAAGTACCACTTAGTGGTTTCACTATTCATCAAAAATTGAAGTTTTTCAGAAAAATCCCAAAAATTCACCCTAAGATATATTTGATATTCTGAATTCAAAAATGAAGTCTATTTTACAATATTCAAAACATATAAGTCACATTAATTAATTTAATAATTAATTCCCACTGTCATAGCAAATAGCGTGTTTTTATGAAACAATAAGTATCAAAAGATTGACACTAGTTTAAGTCTGATTTCAAAGTGAAATTAATTCCAACGACCACTATTGGTTTTAATGGTAGAAATATATTCTAATTTCACATTAAAACCAATTCAAAAGATAATCTAATCATATAAATAAATTAGATTAAAAAGAGTTTTTGAATTAAAATACAACATTTTACACTATTCATTAAAAAAGAACTTTATCAGAAAGATACCAAAAATTTACACAAAGTAAATTTTGATGTCCCAATTCTTAAGAAGAGTTTTATTTGGTCCAAAAAGATGTATAAGAGTGAACAAAACTATATTTAATGACGGTTCGCCATCAAAAGGCGATAAGTGAACCTTTAGTGAAAACTAGGGCATATATGCCTAAAATTGAATTCTTTCCGTATTTTAAGTATTTATCTTTTATTGGATAAATGTAAAAACATTTAAAAACATATATAATCATATTTTATTTATTTCTATCCATTCCCTCCAATACAACGGCTACAGGTTAACTACCATTTAAAATAATATTATTTTATTATTAGAGTGCAACGTAAGATTCCCAAGAAACTCGTTGTTGCGTGTTGGGTACTCCATCGAGCATAGCGTCCCATTTAAAGTCATATTAATATTTTATTCACAAATATGGATAAATATGAAAATGTCATATTCTTTATTTACCTGGGGTTTTACATCCTTCCCCTCTTTTGGGAATTGCGTCCTCGCAATGTTTAAAATTGAGCTTGGAAATATCCTTGAAAGTCCTACATCTGAACAAGAGTCGGTAAAACAATAACTTTAAAATAAAGGAAGATAAGTACAGAGGTCACCCGAGATAACCCATATGTAGAAAAACATGGACATGGAAGAAAAAGAAAAGGGTCATGTTCTTGAGGGAGAGTGATAGTAAACATGTCTAGGAGAAAGTTAACCATAAGAAAATCACAAACTTATGATGGGTTAAACGGTATTCGATTCCCCAGTAGGAAAATTTAATAGACAACATTTTTGTTTTAAGTTACTTTTTATTGAGGAATTAATTCATAAGGAAACATAATCACTTATCATGTTGACTTTCAACTTTTACTAGATTCCTTAATCAAACTCGTATTTTTTTCCAAAAGATGAGTATTTAGGGAGACTTGTTCGCATTAAGAGTACTATAATAAACTTCTATAGAATCACCTAGTCCACAAAAGAGAACTATATACTTCCCATTCCTTTAGACCAAAACCAAAACCAAAAAGGCTAGTACAAGATCAGATAATCCATAAAAGGATAATCCCTTATAAAAAGAAAATCTATTCCTAATCTCCAAAATTTGTCCAACAAAACCAAAAGTTCAACGAGGACCATTCAATAATCAATTTGTCCATAAAATTCTTCAAAGTAAACCAAACTAAGATTGAAACCCAAATATTTGAGGGATTTAGTCACATATTCTTCCACGTTAAATCGTATCATTTATCTCCAAACAATATCAGTTGCTCCTAAAGTCTCGTATTGAAAAGTAATTAACCTAATCACATATCCTCCATGATAGGTTAATCATTTTCATAAATAACCCAAAATCAACTTACTCTTAATTCATAAAATCATCTAACCAAAAAGAATCGGTCAAACTAACCAGGGACTTCAAGTAGTCCAGTGGTAGGCGATAAATACCAGTTGCACTTTGGTTGTGGGTTCGATTCCCACAGCTTTGTCCGACGCAACGGGTTGTCACACGGTCTGCATGGTGTCCTTTTTCCAAAACTATATAATTCTTAAATCATTCCCCAAAAAGAGATAAAATCATCAAAAATGATCATAACATATTTTAACCTCAAGTTTATCTCATGCCTTTCATTTTCCAGCATATCATATAATAACCCATAATTACCTCAAAAGTAAGGATCATATAAACTCTAATGGTTACCTTTATAATTATTACCTGAACTTTCACATGGATTGGTCATCTCGTACATGATTCATTAAAGATCATACCAAGGTTCATGTGGTTGATCATGACTCCTTGATAGTTGGTTTAGAACAACCACGAGTTTCCTCATTGAATCCCCCATTTTATCTAGTATCTTAATCATAGAACCACCATAGTTTCCTTCAAACCTGTTGACTCTTTGGTGCCTGCTAGATCCATCCATTCACTAAAAATAGAAATGTCAGTGTGAGTATATCAACAAAACCATCATGTACTAATGAGGAAGGTAAACACTAATATACACTTACTCATTCACTTTATCTAAAAATAGGACTCTTTCTGAAATCCTAACTAGTATGGTAATTTCACTTATGCTTAAAGAATACCCTAACCTATAAAGTTATCTAAACCGACCTATGATACCAACTATAAGGCCCCATCCTTAAACCTTACTTAATCTTGAGTTATTACAAGATTACACATTGAGGATCTTTTTAGGTTTAGAGTTTTAGAGGATTAGATCATGAAACTTGCATTACAGTCCACGTCTAAACAAAGTGGTTACATAAAAGACAATATTCATTCTTCCCATCAACGGAAACATATTTAAAATAAAACATGGATTCTTTCTTGACACATCCTTGGGATGAGCATAAAAAGCTCAGTAAGGGATATAAAAATATGGAAAGGAAACATGGGTACATATATACATAAGAATGAGATCATACTTTACCCATAAAACATAATCATTTTAACATACCTCATCAAATCATGAATAAATCGTAGAAATCATAAGACATAAAGGTAACTTGAGGAATTCATAACATTCTTACGTAGGGAGTAACCCTCTTGGTTACGTTTGGAATACCCATCATAGTATATTCCCTAAATCTCTTCGGAGAAACCTTAACGTTTCACTCCTTCGCATTACCCAATGCATTGGAGAGCTATATTGGGATCACCCGCCCTTAGTTTATCACGGAACCACCCGTATTCATAACAATTCCCAATAACCATAACATAATCTTATCACATAAAACATGCATAAAGGAAACATAACATTTCCACCTTTCAATCACAAGATATCAATACAACACATTGAAAAAACATTATGAAAAACATTTTCAATACCAAAATAAAAGAAAAGTAAAACATGGTATTTATTTTTCTTTTAAAAAGAAGGTATGGCTTGTAGAGGAAGCCGAAACTCAAATAATGGTCACGACGGTGGAGTAGTCATTGTCGCCGCATACGTACGACAAAAACATTCCCTTTTGTCGTTTAATAAACACTTTGTATAAAAAGATTCCATTTGAATAAACGTAAAAGTCAAAGGGGTTTATACACCGAATAAAAGAAGGTTGTGTATAAAACAGAATATGCCTTAATGAAAGGAGATTGAGACGAATTCCCTTACAAAGACGGTATCCTTGGTTTAAGGATAAATCAATTACATAATTATGTGTGACAAACGAATACACCAAATATAAGTGGATATTAAGTGTAAAATAATCAAAGGTCATTCACACATATTCAAAGGATGACATATTCAATAACTACATGTTGAACCCAAAGAAATCGAAATTGGGTTAAGAAGTTCCCTTGACAGCCTAACGGCGTCACATCAAAATGAGTTGATGAGAAATAAAAAAGTGTATATCCTCACTTGGACATAAAATTTACATCAATAAGGATATATGAGAAAATATCCCAACATAACCATATGTAAATTAAAATACCCAACAAAATAAGTCTTTTAAAAAAAGGAGGGTGAAAGGTTCCCTTACCGACTTGGGTATCTTTCAAAACATACACCCCATGAAAGAAGGAAAATAAATCATTGATGTAAATACTCATAAACGAAACTATATTACACAATGAGTAGAATAATTTTCAGTACATACACCACTCAAAGGAAATTGTGGCAAATGTAGCATAAATCTCATGGGAATAAAAGTGAGATGAAAAATCCCTTACGAAAACTCGGCAGCCTAACGGCGCCACATAAAACTTACAAAAATGGATTGATGAGATCAAATAGGGTATCTCATCATATTAACTTAAAGTTTATAGAAATAGGAATATAAAATAACATCCCCCAACATAACAAAGAGGATCTTAAAAGAAGTGAAATAAAGGAGAGTGCTTAAAAAGAAAGGGAGAAGTTATATCTCTTACGAAAATTCGGCAGCCTAACAGCGCCACTCAAAACTTCCAAAATGGATTGATGAGAGAGAATAGGGTCTCTCATCACATGAACATAAAAATTACAGTATGTGTAATATAAAATAACATCCCAATAACAAGAAATATGAGATTTAGAGGGAATGACATAAAAGAGTATACTTAAAAAGAAATAGTGGAGTAGGATCCCTTACCTCAAGTCCAACTTGTCTTGTTCGTTTCTTTATATTCCTGAATAATAAACTTTGGTCAATTAATAATTGCCTAATTACCTCATTTAGAGATTATTATTCAGTTCATATCACATATTATAATGTTATAATAATTGTTTAATAATGTTAGTTCATATCAGACATTTTTGCCGATTTTTGGTACATGAGTAAAAAATGAACTTGTTTGAAAAAAGATTTCCCATGTAGTTCTAAGTAAATAATTTCCAGAATATTATTAATTATTAAAATATCATATATATTCAGTAAATATTCATTTAATACTATTCCATATCATTTGGAGATAGAAAACGAAAAGCACCGTTCATGGAGATGGTAGGCCGTACGTACGCATGAACGCTACTTTCATTTTTTGTCATATTAATGGAATTAAAACAAAATGAGAGATATATATATATGTTATAATTCCAGAATTATATCCATAATTTTTATGTAATATATTACATATATATCCATTATATATATGTACTTATAGTATTACATAACATTTTGAGATAAGAAATGAAATGTACCGTTCATGGAGACGGTAAGCCGTACGTACGCATGAACGCTACTTCCATTTCTATTTCATATTTAATGGAATTAAAACATAATGATACATAATAGTATTTTAATTACAGTATGGTATCATATATAATGTCATTAAATATATCCTTTATACGTACCACATATGGTATTAACGAATCAAATCACTTTGAGGGGGCGGTAGTCCGCACTTCCTTAAATGAAGATATCACGTTTACCCAAAATGGAAACCATAAAGGTATGCCCAAAATGAAAAATACAGAAGCTTAAGGAAATCATAAACATATTATATATCATATATAAATATAGTTTTATCTTAATGGACACCTTTGAAGGTGTTAAAAGAATGTTGAACAATCATCTTTTCGGGAGGCCGAAATTCACCATCCACGGAAACAGTATGTTCTTTAACCATTAGATGTAGGTGTGTGAAAGTGTAGCTAGAATCCTTCTTATAACAACATCCTAGTATATTAATTATACTGTATTTTTTACAAAATAAATTAATAAAAAGAGTTTAGGGGGTTGGATAAGAAAAATAAAACAAAAGTACTCAAGTGAAGACATTACCTTAAAATCGGGTAACTCCCTTTGGTTTGAGCTAAAAGGCTTCCTTGGGAAGACTTATGCCCAAAGTGAGGCTTCAAGGAGTAAGAGAGGGAATTTTAGAGATAAAATGGGCAGAGTTTGGCCGAGCCAAAGGCTTTGGGAGTGTGGGTAAGGAGGTAGAGGTGGGGGCCTTTTATAAGAGGAGAGGAGGGGCACTCTTGTAAAGTTATAAAATGTTACTTTATTTTCAAAAGAGTTTCGGATTTTAAAGGTCCCACATTGATTTATTTCTAGGATAAGGTGATAAGGGATCTAAATACACTAATCCAATAGGTTTTGGACATGTGTAGGTCTTATATATTACATTATCATTCCATTTTATTTAAATCGTTAAATAATGAGGTCATCGCTGCATCATCATGATGTCATAAATAATTTAATTTATTTATTGTATAAAAATTATTAAAAAAAACTATGATGTAGGAAATATTTTTATATTTCCAATGACTATTTATAGTCAAAAATATGACTTGTATAACACCATGTAAAAATTGTTTTTGTAAAACATCTCATGTTTGTGTCATTTTTACTTTAACATTAAATAAAAAGATATTAATGTCATTTTCCAACCAAAGTGGCTTCATGGGGTCCCCAAGTTGACCCATGGGTTGTATTGGTCTGCCATGACACATAAAATGAGGTTAGTACATGTTTCAAGTTCATTTCATATTATTAAAACATTATTTTTACCTTAAACTACACTAATTACCTCTTATCGCGATTAAAAACTTAATAAGTTACTATTCACCAAAAAATTATTTTTATCCCATTGAACCACATTTTACTTCTTAATGACAACCATGTATGTTGGATTTTTGAAATTAAAAACACAAAGATGGCAAAATTTCATTTAAACGGAAAAATCAGTTTTTATAAGTACCACTTAGTGCTTTCACTATTCATCAAAAATTGAAGTTTTTCAGAAAAATCCCAAAAATTCACCCTAAGCTATATTTGATATTCCGAATTCAAAAATGAAGTCTATTTTACAAAATTCAAAACATATAAGTCACATTAATTAATTTAATAATTAATTCCCGCTGTCATAGCAAATAGCTTGTTTTTATGAAATAATAAGTATCAAAAGATTGACACTAGTTTAAGTCTGATTTCGAAGTGAAATTAATTCCAACGACCACTATTGGATTTAATGGTAAAAATATATTCTAATTTCACTTTAAAACCAATTCAAAATATAATCTAATCATATAAATAAATTAGATTAAAAATAGGTTTTGAATTAAAATACAACATTTTACACTATTCATTAAAAAAAAGAACATTATCAGAAAGATACCAAAAATTTACACAAAGTAAATTTTGATGTCCCAATTCTTTAGAAGAGTGTTATTTGGTCCAAAAGGATGTATAAGAGTGAACAAAACTATATTTAATGACAGTTCGTCGTCAAAAGGCGATAAGTGAACCTTTAGTGAAAACTAGGGCATATATGCCTAAAATTGAATTCTTTCCGTATTTTAAGTCTTTATCTTTTATTGGATAAATGTAAAAACATTTAAAAACATATATAATCATATTTTATTTATTTATATCCATTCCCGCCAATACAATGGCTACATTTTAACTACCATTTAAAATAATATTATTTTATTATTAGAGTGCAACGTAAGATTCCCAAGAAACTCATTGGTGTGTGTTGGGTACGCCATCGAGCATAGTGTCCCCTTTAAAGTCATATTAATATTTTATTCACAAATATGGATAAATATGAAAATGTCATATTCTTTATTTACCTGGGGTGTTACATTATATCTCACACTCTACTCTGTCTGCCATTATACAGGGGTACCTGAGTATATTCTATTTAGTTGCAGGACTATGTTGTTTGCATTTACATGGGAGATAGAAGTAGAGAACCGAGTGGAAGCTTGGGATTATCGAGGAGACCACCCTTGGGGATTTGAGTCATTATTTATTTATTTTTGTATTGGAATGTAAATCATGTTTTTTTCATTGTTTTTTATTTTTGTATCAGTAGCATGTCAGGCATGCATCTGATGTATAATTGGCATTGGCTATTTGTTTTGTACAAGATTTATAAAATCTATCTTCCGCTGCATTATCATTTAATAGACTCCTTCCACTATTTTTTTACTTTGTCTATTATTTAACACTAAAATGAGGGTATAGTCTCACCACTGACTATCCATAGACCCTGGCTACTAGTCGGTAGCCTCTCGCATACGGGGAGACGTGCTTGAGGCCATGTGGCGACCGGTTCGGCCAACAGTTCAGGGGTGAGCCGAGTTGGGATGTTACACAAGTATTATGAATTAAATAAACTAAAAAGAATAAGATAAAATAAAAGAGATAAAAAATTAAATAAATAATATAACAAGTGTTATAAGGATAAATGATTGATTCTAAGGTTGTGTTTAGTGTTTTATTCATCATGTGTAATTCAAAACCTATGGTGCTTGAATAATATATATATTGAGGGAAATATAATAAGGGATGTTAAAATTAATTTAATAGTGGAAAAATAATTATTTATTTAATGTTAAGTGAAGAGTGAAAAAAACACTCAATTACCACGTCTCTTTTTATCTTTCTTGAATTAGAAATAAATAATGGCCAAAATTAAATGAATGAAATTCAAGATGAAATAACCTTCCCTTGGATGAATCATCTTTTATTTATCTATAACCATGGATTGTGAGAGGTTGATGAGGGAAGAAAAAAAGGTGATTTAGGTGTAGTAAAAGTGAAAACTAGAAGAAGTTGAATAAAAACACTTGAATCCATAAAAAGATAGAGTAAAATAATAAAATTTAGCTGCCAACATGTTCTCTCCATAGACTGATAATAAAAAAATACCCACAACCCCCTTTTCACTTTAAATAAATGACCAACATCCATGAAATTATAGGAAGAAAATTAATATTGTACCAAGAAGGTTTATATACACTTCCATCTTTCTCTATGTATAAAGCACTCATCATCTTCATAAAAAAACAAAAATAGAATCAGTTTTGAGAATAATCAGTGGATCACCATATCTATATTCAATAATAATGGAAATATGGTGTTATTATAAGTCTTTTTATAGGTTTTGTTGGGTGGAGATAAATATATTCATGATCCAGACACAATCATAATTTGGGATGCACTAACATGGGTTTTCATCATTGGGTCAGGATTTGATCAGATGGTGGTTCTGGTCAGACATGTAAGTGGGATTATTTACTTCCAACATTGGCTGGAAGATGTGGCTTTGGTGAAGACTGTTGGCTTGTCTCTATGAAAAATGTATTATGAGTAAGTGTTTGTAATTATTTAAGGATAGATTATGGGATCGTAATTCAGAACCAGTGGAGGTATTGAAAGTAAAATCAGGGGTCCAGAACCAAGGAGTAATAGTGGAACCATTCCAGGTGGAAAATCCTTGAAGGGAAGTTAAATGTGTTCCAAACACTTTATTGTTCACTGGAAGATGTTGATAGAGTCTAATCATTATTTGGTTTCATATTATATATAATACTTAATTTGGAAATTTATTTGTCATTTTCAATTGAATATTCGAATGAATGAGAAGTCGTGTCCCTCAAATATGGGAATTTATAACTATTTGTGTATCATTATTCACTGAATGTTTGTTTTTTATACATTAGTTTCCATTAATTTATTATATTTTTATTTCAAAAATGATGTTAAAAATTAATTATATGTATAAAATTTTATTAAATAAAAATGAAAAGTGTATATCATTCACATTTTTCTTTAAAAATTAAAAAATCACATATTTTTACTAATATTATATAATTATTTTTAAATTGAATAGTGTTTTTAGGTTTATATTGATATAATTACTTTATAAATAAATTGAAATAGAAATATTTCAAAAAAATGCAATGCAATTTTATTTTAGAACTTATAAACATATTTTGATGATTTTTGTCAACTAAAAAACATTAATAATTTGATGTGACCCTACTCTATGTGATGCACTTGGAATTAAATGTTCAATGAAAATTTTAAAAAATAATTATGTAATAAAAGATTCTCTTAATGAGTTTAATACCAAGATATATATTATTTATCTTATTTATAAATGAGAAAATAGATTTTTTATCCAATTACCATGAGATATATTTGAATTCAAAAAATAAGACAATAAAGTCAATTATTATGTGTTATGATAACAAAATTAAGACTCATGTTAGAAATATAAATAGTTATTGTAATCGTATCTTTGGGAAAATTAATGATTCAAGAATCAATTATAAAATATTTAGAGTTTTTTTCTCTATCACATGAGTAATTTTTTTATTTTTTTCCAACATTTATTTATTCTTCTCTTAAAAATTTATGAGTATGATTAGTGATTCAAAATCACAAACATCTCAATTCATATCACAACTTAATATCTCTTACATTATATCAGTTATTGTATTCTTCCTTGGGTGTGTTGTATAAATATTCTATCACAGTTTTATATAATGTTTCTCAACTAATTTTATTCAATGATCCTTGAATCTTATCCCCATTCCCTTAGTCATATGTCATGAATATCATGTTGTGCCTTTCTAGGAATGATTAATGATATGTGACACCTTTGGATGAGATATATCTTATAAGGTAGGTTGGAATAAAAAAAATTATCTTGTTTTAAATTAGTTTGAAATGATTGGTGAGAAAATAAAATCACTTAAGTATACCAGCCAAAACTAACGTTTGCTGAATCATGGGTAAAGAAGATTTTAATCATTTTTATATCATTATTTTTTTAATATTATTTTTTTAATTATGTGAGAAATATATGAATAAATTTATATCTATGTATCTAAAATTATGTGTTTAATATTTAATATTTGTTGAAAATTTGTCTTGTTAATTTTTATTTTTTGAAATAATTAATTTTGGGCCACCATGCTAGTTAAACTACTTATAATTTAAATGGGGGCATAACTCATTTTTGAAAATCATCATTAAATGAAAGAATAAATTAACCTAATGTATTTATTATTTACATAGTTAAATCCATTAATCATATATACCCCTTGTATCTTTCATTAGTTGGTATAAAATATGTGGTTTATGTTTTAGAAAAAACATCCTTTTATTTTATTAGTCCTCTATATGTGTAACATTTTTTATGTCTTGTTTTTTAATTATCAATTAAAAAATATTTTTATATTTATTTGAAAACCTCTGTAATTGATTATTGTTTTAGATTATTAAAAATATCCCATATAAATAATTATTAACTAACTAAAATTTTATTCAGAAAAATTAAATTATTTCATTAAAAATAAATAAGATTAATGGAAAAAAATGAAGATAAAAACTCAGAACATGTATTTTATTTCAATATATTATGTTTTATGATGTTGTTCTTGTTCATGTTGGGAGGGATTGGAAAATAAAATAAGAAAAATATTTTATATTATTCGACTCACATTATTTTATCCTCTTTTTTATTATCACATTCAATTTTATCTTTCTATTACATCATTCACCTTTTTAATTTTCTTAATCTTTATGTCTCAATATTTGGATATTTTACCTAAAATATATTTCTAACCTCACAAGTGATTTTATCCAATGCACCATAATCATTTCATCATTTTTTTCATCTCACTATTTTTTCACCCATGTGTTGGTAGATAAATTGAGATATGAGTTGTATATATTAAATTAAAAGAAACTATATAATATTATATAATTTCTTTTATTAGACTCTATTAATATTATATTCACTTTCATCTTTTATTAGAACTAGAAATACTAGTTAATGTATTTATGTCTTCTGAAATGATGCACCAACTATATAAATCTTGGATCCAACATGGTTTAATTATTCATGCATAGAAAATATGTGTTATTGTTTCTTGGTTGTATATGATTTTTGATGTTTAATATATTCCATTAATTTTTATTTTCAACTAATATATGATTCATTTTTATATATGATATTACATCCCACATTTTTTTAATACATAAAACATTTATCACATGGCATAAATCCTAATGATACAAATGATATTTAGAGGGTTTTCTTCATAGAAATTATGAACACAATACATCAATAGAATAAAAAATATTATAATTCACTTAAAATTATTCTTAATAGATTCTTATTAAGTTACTTTTACTATATCTCATATCTTGGGGACATATATCAAAAGAAAGGTATGAGCATAAAGCTCGGTAAGGGAATAAATAATGGTGATATTTATCATGTGACCATGAGGCACATCAATAGGGCATGATCATAAGAACACGAGGAAAATAACATAATAAATCACATGAATCATACATTCTAATTCTGATACAAGATAAAAATGGGACATTCATTAGCGTACCACCAAGGTTTATCACTAAGGTTTCATAAATCATAATTACAAAGTTTATTCACCATGGTATCATAAAACATATCATCTATAAATATTAATTATTTATCCAATGAAATGGAGTGATATCAGAGTACACCCTTCCTATGTATTAATTCATATAATCCACATTTATCAAAATAAATCAATTCATAAATAACTCAAGGAGAATAAATATTGTGTTTCATAAAAAACATTGAGTACATAATTTATAAAAGACATAAAAATTAATTCATTTTTAACCCTTGAAAATGGAATGTGGGTTTCATACATATTAATAAATTAATCAATAATTAATTTTTACATCTCAGTTAATAGCCATGGAAAATGGAGAGTTTTAGAAATTTAAAATATGATAATTTCTCATGAAAAAAAAAGATAAATTCAAGAAATGAATTCAATAACATGATGGGTATAAAATTTGGATTAAGGAAAGGGTAAAATGAGAAGTGATTAAAGTCTCACATTTCTAAAAAAATATTTTTGATGTAATGATAAGATAAAAATTACAGGAAAAGGAATTAACTTATAATTAGTAAGACATAATCAAAAAGAGGCACTTGAATGAAAATGAAGAAGAGGAGAATTCCCTTACCTTAAAAAGTTTCTCCCTAAAACATGAGGATGTTACCTTGGGGACTTATGGAAACCTTGGAGAGACTATTTGGGAGGTAAAATAACTATAACATTAAGGATTTTTTTATTTTTAGTGGATATTAATGGATTATGGGTGGGTATTTATTATAAAGGAGGTGGAATTGTTTAAAATTTCCAAATATAGGTCTTGGAATTCTTGGTTGTGGAAAATTCAAAAACATTGGTTTGAACATGATTTTTGATAATATTTTTAGTCATTTGAGTCATGTTTTATATTATTATATTTTATTTTAAATAAAATACATTTTTTAATATTATGTTTGACATGAAAAAGTTATTTATCCATAAAATATTGTTTTTCAAATCGTACGTTCAATTTTAGATTTTGGAAAGTTATTTTTCGATCAGGAAATTGATGCAAATCCTTTAAAAACATAATATTAATAAAATAAAATATTTTATGTAATGGATTCTATTTTTTAATTATTACATCTTTAATACATATATATGAATTCATAAAAGATACTAGAAAAACACCAAACGAAATTTTTAATATTCACTAAAAACTAAGTAATTTTAGAAAATTCTCCAAAAAATAAACCTAACATAATTTAGACACAAATATTTCAAGTAAAATGTTTATTTTATCAAAATAGTTCTCTATATATCAAAATTTTAACTTTTTTAAAAACACCTTAATTATTGAAAAATAACAGTTTTTATGGCATAGTCAAATTTATGACACATATAAAAATTTTCTAAGACATTATAAAATTATATTATAATTTATATTTAAATAAATATGATTTTAAATGAATATTTATTAAAAATATGTATTATTTATCATACCATAATTTATTATAAGGGTGTATATATATTTTTTAAAATACAATTTTATTTTTATCCAAAATTCAAATTATGAAATTCATTTTGTATATACATATATATTAAACTAAATAATACTGAAAATGCGATTTATGGGATAATAATTCCATATATAAAATTGAAATTACACTTTTACGATACTATGGTCTAGACACATAACCCCTTATTACCCCGACAAACTCCCTAGGGGTATGGTGTGTGATGGTAGTTTCAGGGGGTGGAATAACTAACATTGACCTAGTGGTGATCTCCACTAAGTTAAACTTCTCCCATAGTCAATTTTATTCAAGCCTCAATGATTGAATCTATTATTGAGTTTGGTCAAGGGGGGAACCCTATTGCTGCTACCTCCCTCCCATGTTATGAAAAATTGGATTCAAAAGGTATGACACTACTGGTTGAGTGCATCATTTCTACTTTCTATATGAATTGTAATTTTTTATTAAATTTTATAAACACTAAATCAAATCATAATATCATTATAAACGATCATAGTTCCAAAAAATCATATTGAACAATGGTCATACTTACCAATGGTAATATTAACCAGTGGTCATATTAACCAGTGTAAGATTACTATTCCAAATGGTTATGTTACTATTCAGAATGGTCAAGTTACAATTACAGTTTCCATATTACCTACTATAAATACCCATTCATATGTTCATACATTATTCAGTACAGTTCCTCTCAAGGTTCTACATTATTTAACTTTTTTCTAAATATCAATTGGTTTAATAATATATTTTTTATTTTCTATAATGTTGTGCATGGAGGCAATGATTCTATTATATTGGAAAGATCCAAATTTTATCATTCCACTTTTCCTATTTTATATTTTTATTCTATTTTAATTTTTTGAATGTTCATGGGTTTAGTTGTCGACTAATGTAACATTATTCATTAATAAAATAATGTGTTGTTTGTTTTTATATGTGTTTAGTGTGTATAATTCTATATAATATAAGAAAAAATTATTCAAGAAACAAAATTCACTAATAAATTTTGGTTTGTTACATATGAGATCAATTATATAATACCTGGATCTCTGATGGACCATATCATGATATCAGTGAGAAGTTGTCTCTCAAAAGTATGAATTTGTTACTACCTGAGTATAAAAATTCAATTAATAATTCAATAAGATTCAAGAACTCAATGATTTAACGAGTCTATTGTTTTTGTATTTTGGTTTCCATTACTTAATTTTCATTATTTATTTTAAAAAATATGGGATAAAATTTTTGAATGTAGTTTATTTTTTAAAATAAATATAAAAATATTATAGCATTATCCTTGTCCTTCAAAAACAAAAACATGGAATATTTTTATAAATTATATATAAATATTTTTTTATTTATTTCATGACCTATCCCAACTAACTCTCTTCTGAGGTTTGATATGGATATAGGTGTGACCCTTGAAGCTCACTGGCATTGGGTCTGTTGTAAGTTCCTTATCAATATTTTTTTCTCAAAAGATTATCCTAGTTGATATCCAAGGTTGACTCTCGAGGTGGTCACTCAATTAATATTCCATCATGGGAGTTTCCACTTTTTGAGGATTTTTTCTAGCATAATTAAAATTAAAAAAAATGAAAAAATAAATGTGGTTTTAGGTGTTATAAATTGAATAATGTAAATTACATAAGATGAAATAAAATATAGAAGATAAATTAAATAACAATGAAAAAAAGTTTTTGATAGATAAATAATCGATCCAAAGATGGAGTCTCGTGTCATAATCATAATTAAATATATTATATTTCATTACACTTCAAAATTGAGTTACATATCATTTATCCAATAGTATTTCACTATTTTGACGTGTATTTAGTGAGCACACTCAATAGCCTATTAAAGTGTGTTAACAACCCACTTCATCTTTGGACATTGAGTATAGAATACACATCTCCCTAGTGCATAATCATACCCAATTTCTATCCACATATTGTGTATCATTCCAAACATATGGTTCTCAAGTAATATATATATTGAGTGAAATATAAGAAGGTATGTTAAAATTGATTTAATAGTGGAAACAGAAATGATTTATTTAACTTCAATAGAAGAGTGACAACCATCACTCAACTTCAACATCAGTTGATCCCTTTCTTGAATTAAAAAAATTATAATGCCAAAATTTTCATGATTAAAACTACGGACTCAAGAACATCTCTCTTTTATAAAACCTATTTTAGTTCACCATATCCATAGGGTGTGATAGGTTGATGGGGGAAGAACACAAGGTTATTCCATCACAAGTGTAACATCCCATTACTAGATTTCAGGTACAATTACCCCTTTTTCTTTGATCATATATTGTATGGGTCTTATTTCGTGCTATTTTGGGTGACTTTTGGAGCTTTATAAGGTTTCTAGGCTTGTTTATGGTTGGAGCATGACTGGTGCAAACCATATAGGTCATCCCAGGAATCTGTGTGCCTTGTGTATGAGTTATAGTAGAGGTAACATGGTTAATTGTATGGTTACTATAAATTTTTCATCCTAACCACCAAACCATGTGATTTGGTATAGTGGATCTTTCATTATTGGTGAATGATTTTTTAAATCATATGAAAAATATTGCAACACTTTCCAATGGTGAAATAGGGGGGAACGATTGTTTAACAGTTTTTCAAAACATGTGGCCAAACCATGAAGCTTGATCTGGTATCCTAGAAATAGGAAAACAGTTTTTCAAACCACACGACCATACCATGTGATGAGAATTAAATTATCAGAATTTCTTAATTAAATTCCCAAGACCCCCATTTTAAATTATAAACTCCTCCCAATTGAACCTAACTCTCCCCTATCACTTTTGGATAATCTCTATAGGTGATTTTAGATACTAAAACATCTTCCCTTATCATCAAGTTCTAGTTGATGTGTTGTATTCTTTCTCATAAGTGTTATATCTTTGGTTGTAAATTCACTTTAATTCCACTCTCACCTTCATTGAGATCATTACACCCTGATCTTATTGATGTATCTAGATATTTCTCTATTAATTTGTGGAACTAGGGTTCTACCTTGATCATTATGGCCTTTTATTCTACTTTTGGACCCCATGTTGGGTGTTTATTATCATGAATTTAGGTAGGTGCTTTCATAATGAATTCTATGTCAATTGAAATAGTTGATTCTTATGTATTTGAATTAGATTTTCAATTGATTTCTAAATATTTACTTGAGACTCTTGATAAATGATTTTTTAATTGCATGAAGTGTGTGATGAAATCCATTGAAAATGGATTTTCAAAATAAAGTGTAGATTAATAGAAAATGATCATGAAATGAAATGAAGGCTTGAAGCATGATTTGATTAGATGAAAAGGTATGAAATGAATTATGATTTGAAATGAAATGACTTGATTTAAAAAGCCTAAGATATGATAAAACCATCAGATTTTGGTTTTAAACTGAAATGAAAATTTTTCAATATTGAACTTGGGGATGATTGAAATGATGTACTGAAATGATTTGAGATTATTTGAAGTGAATGATATCCCCTTATATTTTTGTTTATGTTGAATCACATGACAGTATATAGGTTTTGAAGATGATATCAAATCTGGGTAAAACCAATTAACTAGGAATAATTTGATGATTAAAATGATATTAAAACTACTTTAGGGAAGGGTTTCATTCTTTGTGATAGATTTTTATACCCCCTAGTCCAGATCCATAGGGATGTGTTCACACTATTAGTTTTATTTCAGTGATATTGTGTGGAACCTCATGGATCGACATAAATAATACTTGTGGTATATAAACATGTCACTTTTATTGAAAATGATCATTACATACCAATGGTTATTTTGTTAAAATTGTTTATTCGTGATTGTTTTGAAAAAGATTCTTGTTTTCACCTAATTTTAAAGTAGCTCACTTTTATAACCATTTTATACCATCCATTAAATTTTTTGAATTCTTTTTTAATACGAACAGAGAAATTATATCCTTGGGAATTTTTACATTAAATTGATCATATTTGGTTTATTGGTTATATATTTATTATGAAATTCTTGGTGAGATCTATTGGGGTTTTTTTCTCACAACTTACCTTTTCCTTATTGCATTTATATAATTTCTTATTATTGGTCTAGGAAAAAAGAAAGTATCACTCATAGATGGTGTATGTTCTTTATTACATGACCTAGATATTTGGCAGTGATCAGTGGAACATGTGATCCACTTGTTACATGTAGTCTCTAAGTTTATTCTTGGATGACCCCTTTTGATGAAACAGTTTAACGTTTCTATTTTTTATACTTGTGTCTATTTAAATATAGTTTTTTCCCTTATGGGGGGTTTATCAAATTGACTGATTATTGTTTTATATCCACTTATTTATATTGAGGATTTTTACTTAAGGTAAAATCATTCCCTATGGTTTGTGTTGATTCCTTAGTGCTGGTATCCAGCCCATTGGGACCAGAAACACCATTAAAGCCATGTTAAGATCAGTTTAAATATCATTTAGGTAGGTTATGTAGGTCATTTCTTCACAAATTGGTATCAAAGGTGGTCAGTCCAATTCATTTATGTTGGTAAAATGTTTGTAATGTCTTGGTAGATAAAATAAAAAAAATGTACTTGAGGGTTTGGTTTTAAGTGACTTCTTGGAAAACTCTCATTAAAATAATCCCTAAGTTACTATCGGTTTTTAGGAAACGTGTCTTTGATGAGTTTCTTGATCTATAATTTTTCCAAATCATTGATTAAAGACATATGTTTTTTAGTTGATCTCTGAGTAATATAATTGGTGATCATGTATAAATTTATTGATTTTTTAATTTTTATCTATTGATGATTTTTAGTACAATTCCCCAAATAATATATTTGAATAGACATCGAGAGAGACCTGTTGATGAACCATGAAAATAAAACCCTCATATTGTTCATAATCTTATGGAAGTTTTTTTCTCTGTGGTATTACCCTTGGTCTAGATAGCTGAACCTATTTTCATTCCGTAAATAGTGGTTTTTTCCTAAGGTAAAGACAGTAGAGGCCATTCCCAAAACTTTCTTCATCTGAAGAAAAAAAATTTATAGGGTATCAATGATCCTCATGAGGTAGATTAGTTTCTGAATAATTTTGATAAGCTCTTTGAGTCCTCGGATACATGTGACTCTATTATGATGATATGTGTTGCCTTTAATCTTGAATGTCCTAGAAAAAGGTAGTGAAACTTGATATTTCATATGGTGATGAATACAGCCTTAGAATGGAAAGCGTTCATGGTAATTTTCATGGAAAAAATATATCCAAACTCAATGGTGTTGGATAAGTCTATAGAGTTCCTTAAACTCAAGAAAAGTGATCAAACTGTGACTTAGGGTTCTAGTAACTTTTTTGATCGTGTTCATGTCTCACTGGAGGTGGTTTTAAAAAAGAAACTAAAATATCAGATGTTTGATATAGGCCTTAGACCAGATATCTTATATTAGTATTTCATGGTGAATCCCACTTCATATATGGATTTCTTAGATAAATCTTTTATAATGAAACTTCACTTTGAAATTAAGTCAGTTTTTATGGGAGTTCCTCCTGCTCTCAATGTTATCTTCATTGGTCCCTTTAATAGGAAGAGGAAATATGATGAATCTCATGGTAGAAACTATAGTGGTGGTGAATCTCGATACCATAATTTCAATAAACCTATTATCCTGTCTATAAAATTCCTATTGAGTTGTTTCAAAATTGGTATAGTTGGAAAATCGAAGCACGTTTGAATAGAGGCACTTGAGATATGTAGCTCTTGTGGATGATCATGTCACTTTTATAAGTTTTCCCATATTTTTACCACTCTATGTAGTGGTATGGGATCGATGGCCCCGATATCCTCTATGGTTCAGAAAAATTCTTCAAGAATAAATGGGTTCTAACCATAGGTATCAGGAATAAATCTTCTTCACACAGGGGATGAGACTCTAATAGGCACTGATGTGGGACCTATGGAAATGAGAGGTACGATTACAATTTATTTAACCTTAGTGTCTTCTTTATTTGATATCAGTGACTCTCATTATTTCATATCAAAATATATTGAGGAATTTTTAAATATTCCTATAAATATTATGCCTTATGTTATGGATATTTATAATCCTCTTAGAATGAAGAGAGTGTAGGGTTTTTGGTTCCCTTATTAAACATTTTCGTTTTCAAAAATCAATTTTTCATGGGGATTCTCAATTCTATATTTGAAACCACTGTATATCACTCTCAATATAGATCAAATTGTCACTCATATGGATCACATTGACTATTACTTTAATAAATATTCTTTACTACCCCTAATGGGATGTGAAATATATTTTAGGTAGAATGGGAACCAAGTTTGACTCAGGAAGAACCTATTATTCCATAGTTGGGTAGGATGATATCCATATTTTTATTTGAATTGGATAAATGATCTTTATGTGGTGTTTTTCCTCAATTAGCAGTTGATTTTCTTGATGTTTTTCCTTCTAAATTTATGGTTCTCCACATATGAGGTAGGTGGATTTTTCTATTGACTTCATACCTGGTACCCAACCAATTTTTATTACTTCCTACTGAATAAAACCAGTTAAACTAAAGGTGTTAAAGTCACAGCTAGATGATTTGATGTCCAAGGGATTCATTTTCCCTAGTGTGTCTCCATGGGAAGCACTTTTACTTTTTTCAAAAAAGGCTAAAAAAACCCTTTGCCTTTGTGTTTATTATCAAAATATTAATCATGTCATGATTGAGAATAAATATCCTTTATCTAAAATTGATGATTTGTTTGACCAGCTAAAAGGGGAAAAGTGGTTCTAAAAGATTTTTCTTTAGTGTGGTTATCACTAGGTTGGGATCAAGGAGTCTGATATCCCTAAGAAACCCTTCAAGAGTAGGTATGGCTATTATGAGTATCTTATTATGGAATTTAGTTTCACCAATACTCCTACAAAATTTATGGAATTGATGAACATGATATTCTGATGGTGCCTTAACTCTTATATAGTGGTATGTTTGGATGAAATCTTTGTTTATTAAAAGACAATAGATGAGAATATGTGTCACATGAGAGTTATTCTGGATATCTTAAGAATTCAAAATATCTATTCAAATCTTTCTAAATGTAGTTTCTATATTTAATAGGAAAATTTATACGGAAATGTGGTCTCCAAACATGGTATTTCATTTGACCTTGATAAGGTCAAAGTTGTTATGACATGGGAGTATCCACATAACATCTTCTAGATTCAGTGAATCTTGGGCTTGTTAAGGTATTATCACTACTTTTTAAAGGATTTCTCAAATTTTTCATCTATAATGTCCTATTTTACTTGAAAGGTTGTGAAATTTATATGGGAATATAAATGTTAGTATTCCTTTTATGAGTTAAATTTTCATTTTACTTCAGCTCCTATGTTGACTCTTCCATGATCCAGTCAGGGCTATGTGGACGTATGTGACACGTCAAGGTTGGGATAGGGTTGAATAATTATGAAGGGCGATTATGTTGTGTCTTCTAGATATCATTAGCATTAACTTCATAAAAAAACTATCACATGTGTGATCTCAAACTCACAGCTCTCTTGCACACTCTAAAGTGAAATGTCATTACCTAAGATCCACTAAAATAGTGCACTGAGTTGGTTGGTCACTTGGCCTCAAGTGAACCTCCCCATACACTAGAGGATAATGAATTGAAAATAGGGTCTAATGATGGTATATTGGAGAGACTATATCCTTATTATCATATTATCACATTGTAAATACAATAAATGTATCATCAGTGGAAGTAGATAAATCAAATGAAACAGTATAAGATAACAATAACTAAAAAGATGGACAATGCTAAATATAAAATCATACAATGATGTATAAATTATGTTATATAATATAAGTTAGTAATAATATAACATGTGATATAATAAAATATAGTACATAAATAATGGAAATGAAAAAGAGCCTCAAGGTCCATCCCCACGATCATCGTGAGATCCAGATCAATCTTGTGCTCCTAATATCTCATGTAAAAATTAAACATAAGAAACATAATCCAAGGTCCTGAACCTGAAACCATGATTTATTTTTATGTAACCTAATGAAATGGTTTCTATAATAGGGTGTGAGATATACTCAGTAGGCCACCACCAATGGTGTTTAAATCATTATCTAGACTATGAATGTAAAATACAGCTATGTGGTGGTATAACTGTTAAAGTATTAAATAAATAAAAGTAAACAAGTCTAGATTAAGTTCCTAAGGGAAACCAAGCCAACAATACCTTCTCCAACATAATCTAGAATATCTCAAAACATTTCCACATGTATATATAATAATATATGTAAACAGATATATGTATAGATATACATGAAACGATAAGGATCTAAGGTAATTTATATTATAATACTGGTGATTACAGTAGTATAGTCCTAGTACCCATTTATATAAGCCCATAAATCTATAAATGAGTGTATATAAAACCATAGAACAATTCTGGGCAGTCATATGAATCTAAACTAAGACTATTAGTTGGTCAAGGAACTATGGTACATAGGAAAGTCTTCCTAGTCTAATAAATTTCATAAGAGTTACCACTAGTAATATTTAATAAGAAGAAAGCATGATATAATTAATTTTTCCAATTATATGATCCAAGGTTTCCCATAATGAGGAACCCATGTATCTTCCAAGGAGTCACGTAATTCTATTTATTTTATGAGCCTGTTTATGGTGTTCTGTAATGAGGAAACCTGTGTATTGCTCCTCACATCCAAGTACCCAATTAGATTGTCCAAGGAATTCGGTAACATAGAAATCCAAGTATTTCTTATAAAATTAAGAGAAAATATATCCTATTATTCCATACAAGGTTTTATGTAATAAGTAATCTTTAGTATTTTTCCTTATATAATATAAAACAGGTAACCACTAGGGTTATCTAAGGCGTTCCACAAAAATAAACCCAATTATCACTCAATGAACATAATTAATTTAATCATTTGAATTCATTAAATATGGAAGTCCATGTTACTAAACATTCCATAATACATTTCAAGTATTATTAACCAATGTAGCACCCAGATTTTCAATTCTATGCTTTGTTCAAATACCCTTTTGGATCTTAGCTTCCTCTTCATTTTTGGGTGTTCTGGGTTTGAAATTTTGGTGTCTCTTGTGTTCTTGACCTATAAACATGGTATTGGGGGTATTTTATGGTAATTTGACTCCTCTTTTGTCATTGTTATGGTGTTAGGTTGTGGTGATTTGGAGTTGGTTTTGTGACACTCCTATTGTCACCACTTGTGGGGTAAGTTGTTGAGGTGGTTTATACCCATGAGTTGGATGACTCTTGGGTTTAAAAGGTGGTTCTATTTTGGGTATTATTTTCCCCTATCCTTTGCCTAAATTTCTCTCTTGTTTTCTCACCTAGACCCCCAACCCTCCCCCTTAAATTTGAGGATAATGCATGGTTTTAGGGTGGCCAGGATAGGTCGCACGGTTTGGCTGCACGGTTCCAAACCATGCAGGTATGTCCAGGTCATTAAAAATCATTTTGAAATTCCCATTTTTCCCTTCTATAATAATCACAAATCCTCCCCACTCTTCCTCATTTCATTCCCTTCCTCTATGTCCAATCTCCCCCTCCCTTGGACCTCATTTTTTGAAGGGGTATCTAATGGTGAAAACATCAAAATCATGTAACTAGTTTTTTCTCTCTTTGATTTATTCCCTTTATTTAGGTTTTCTTACACTATTTCTTGAGTTTTAAATTTTCTGGCACCTAGGGTTTGTACCTATGGTTTAAATTATTGTATTTTTTGTGAAATATTGAGGTTTTAGGTTTCTTTAATCCTTTTTGTGGTGCGGTGATGGTTCGGTTGAAGTTTTTCCCCATGATTTTTAAGGGTTTTCACTCAAAAGGTAGGTGATTCCATGTGTAACAATTTATTGATGAGTTATTTTTCATGTTTTACTAGTGTTTCACGTTCCTAATATGTTTTTTGTGTTGTGAAAATTGTTTTTTATGGATTTGGTTAAGTATTTAATTTCATAGTTTCATTCTTTCTCAAAGTTGGGTATTTTTGCGTGTGTAACTCATGTTTTATCAATTGAGTTATTTTATAACATATTAAAGTGATTCATTAGTGTTGTAAGGGGCTTACAATTATTTTTTGTAAATTCCTTAGTGTGATGATGGACTTTAAATGGGGTTTTGAATGGTTTTAAGTTGTGAAACCATGCTGTACTTCTTGAATGTGATTTACAAAAACATGTGTTTTTAATATGTATCTTTTGTGGTATTTTTTGAGGTATTTTTCTAACACTTGGTGTGGTTTAACAAATGTTGTTAGGGCTGCCAATTATTTTTTCAATTGGTGTTGTTATGGTTTTGGTCTTGAATGGGGGTTTTCAAATGGGTTTAATGAGCAAAGTTTGGGTATACTATTTAGAATTGTTTTATCAAAGATTTGAATAGTTTAATGATTTATGTAAGAGGTGAAACCATATTGGAAAACTATTTTGGAGTGTTTTTATTTTGAAATGGTACATTTTAAAAGTAAAAGGGGTTGTTTTTTTATGTCTTCCATCTTTGAAACATTTTATAAAAATGTTTGAAGGATTTACTAAAGTGTGAAAGAGATGTGAAAGTGATGTGGGCTGTTTTGTGTGAGTGTGATGTGAAAAATGTATTTTTGTTATGAAAAGGGTATTATGTAACACATGAGTGGGCTGTTATTTGATTTGGAATATCTTGGAATGATTTTATAATGTTTTTTAATGGAATTGTATAAGTGTTAAAGAAATGTGAAAAGGGTTGTGGGCTATTTTTGGTGTGAGTATGATTTCAAAATGAATTTGAATGAAAAGTGGATTTATGTGACTTGTGTGGTATACATGTGGGCTGTTTGGTGAACTTGTGATGTTTAAATGATATTTTCATGTGAAAATTGTATTTTTTGGCTTGTTTAACTTGTTTGAAAACAAGAGGGAAACCCGGGTATCTAGGTGGGTGGACGTGTACTAGTATGATAGAGAATCTGTGGGGTTTGGCCTTAGATTAATTTAGTAGGATTGATGCTTACAACTCTAAATAAACTATGATGATTATGATTGGGGAACACTAGGTTATGGGTAAGTTCTCTACTAGTTTCTTGTTCATGAGAACTTATATTGTGATGGTTACTCTCACCGAGATATGAGGTACCAGGGACCCACAGTGAGCTAGTTCCTAGGGGTTCTTTCCTATTGCTAGTGCTCATTAGTTACTTTGTGCTTACTATCAGTATACGATATTATTGGAAGGAAAATTTAGAAGCTTTGGAATTTATTTTTAAAAGTGTTGATTCTTTAAATTATCCCACTTGAAAGATATTTTTTATTTATAGTTTCATTTTTCAGAAATTGTAGCTAGCATTTCATGTTTGAAAACTTGCATTCTATTCATCTCTAAATGCTTATCACATGGAATATCTTAGTGGTTGTATCCTACTAGTATTTTCTCACACCGTACTTACACCATTGGGTTTAAGTACATTTGGTTGTTTTTGTTGCAGGTTTGGGTACAGTTTTTAGTTCCAGTGGTTCGGGTTTCTAGAAGGTCCTTCGTGGTGATGTCTTGTAGAGATGGGTTGATGGTCATGCCTCTTGCCATGTGGATGGTTCTTGGCCCATCATTTTTTGTTTTACTTATTTTTTATAGTCTTTGATATTTTTCTTAAACCATGAAATTCAGTTCTGAAATTTTTTAAAGTATGGTTTTATTAGAAAATCCTTGATTTGTTTTATTAGGTTTGTTTGTTGTTTTAAGTTTATAAACTCGGGAAAATCATTCCCGATTTTTAGTTTATGATACACGGGCACTTGTTCCAGCCTGGGTGGATCGGGAATGCCATTCATACATTTTCATGGGCTGGGTTTGGTGCCGGCTTGGACGGAGACCACATCTCGTTCATGAAAAAATGGTACCAGAGGAGGTTCAGGTTAACTCTTTGGGTCATGTTATTTGGGGAACAATCAGGATAGTTTAGTGTTAATATTTTCAGGACTTGGTATTCCAATTATGGGTAGTGTGCCTAATCACCAAACCTCATGATGGGATTCAAGTCTCCAGTGGATGTTGGGACTTATATGAGTCCTTTAGTTTTCATGGTTTGATGATGATTAGGGGAAATGAAAAGAGATTTGGGTAATGATCTTAGTGAGCTCGTAGGGCCTGATAAGCCTTGTGGAACTGGAGATATTCCCTATAACACTCTCTATGATAGTGAAGTTATTGTTGTATGGCCGCCAACTATATTTCCAAGTCACAGACTAAAGTCAGTTCCCCTCTCATTGTCTTGTGTCCTTTGGTTTTGAAAACATGGAAGTTCGGTTTTATTGGAAAAATGACATTGTTTTAAGAAGCATAAGATTTTTGTGAAATTTTTTCTCTAATTAATAGGGAATGGTATGATTTTTGAAATGGTGGAACTAAATTTTTATAATTGTTTTGAGATATAAAATGGTGTGTTGACACCTCTTTTGAAAGTAGAAAATTTTGTTGAAGTTGGTTTTGAAAAAGTTTTACCAACAGACATTCCTAAAAAATTGAAGGGTGTTTTAATGGGATGAGAAGATTTTAAATTTATGTTAATAACTTTAAAGAAAGTCCTTATCTAAATGGTTGTTCCTTTATGAAAATTTTTGGTAAGCTGTAATTTGGGTTTGATTTTGTGGTTAGCGATTTTGAGAAAAAGAAGGAGGTATTGGTTGACTATTTTGGTTTTGAAAAGTGGAAAGAGTTTTTGTATTAACCGTTAGTATTTAATTAAGAGACCACATTCATGGGGTTATATGGAATGATGAATGGTTTATGGCATGGTTGGATGAGTGCTAGGAGGGGTATGAGGAGGGTGCTCGGTGGCACGGAAACATGCATGTGTGAGGCCCATGGGGTATCATTTGTGGATATGCTAACCGCTGAACCGTTTTTTTTCAAAGAAATGTTTATAAAGGAAATATTATTTATTAATGAATGGTTTGGGATGGTTTATATTATGTATTTTTGAAAAATTGTGATGTTGTGGGATGTTTTGATTTCAAGAAACCCACCTATTCGAACCGCGTTTTGGGTTTGTGTTCGGTAGGTAAGCTGGGTTGAAGGACTGGTTAGTGGTCTCTTCTGAGAAAAGTTCGGGAATCATTTATGGAAGTTCCCCTCATATGTTAGGTTCTAGTTTTTGGCACGTTTTAACCAATGGACCATATTTATTGGGTCCTTGGGTTCTCTCATTGGAGAAGGTACGCCCCCATTTAGGGTTAGTGCGCAACTGAAGTGCAACCCAAATTGTTTCGTCATTGGAAGATCCTTTAGTTGATCAATATAAATAATATTTTTCTCGATCATTGGTGATTGAGTTTTCACCATTTCCTTTCATTGATTTTTGGATCCTCTTGTAGAGGGAGAGTGCTCATGGAAGGTTGAAATAAACCTTTGTATTTTAAGTTACCTAATTCGTTAAAGGTGGAAGTGGTCTTAGGTTGTTAGTGTGGATGAGTATCTAGATGGTGTTTAAGAGGGCCTCTGGGTCCTTCGTACTCTCTTCCAAGAATGATTTCTTGTTAAACCACCAGCTTAGGGGATCTGGTCAAGAGTGGATATTATGGCCACTTTCCAGAATCGCATGTCGTTTGGGGACTTGGCATAAGGTTCCTTTCCATGTATTGTTTCTACTAGTCACTTTGGTCATGTTCGGTGATGTGTTGTGATGTCATGTACTCATTTGAATTTAAAGGTAATGGTCGTTCAATCCTCTAAGGGTCTATGTTATGTTGGGAGTATGTCTCCCTTGGAAAAACCTCAAATACTCTGTTTTGGGGGATAGTGTTTATATGTGTCCTTTCCTTATATTGTTTCTCACTTGAAGAAACAATGTGTGATGTGTTTGCATCTTCTAATACCTTGTTTCAGTGAAATGTTTGGTTAAGTTAAGGTGAGTTTGGAATGTGTTTTGTCATGGTAAACTCATTAGGTTTAACGTTGTAGTTATTTGTATCACCGGAAGAATAAGTTCTTTTTAGGGGGTTTTCAAAGCCTAACTACGAGGCTGAAGATGCTTCAATCATTTCAGATCCAGCCATTTGTCCCGGAGAGAAGCTGGCGCATAGTAAGGGGAAGTCCCAAGGTCATTAAAAACCTTGTACAAAGTCATATATGTATTATGAAATATAAGAATAGTTTAAAACCATGGTGTCATCATGGTTGATCACACAGTTTGTGTACAATTAGTAGTGACGGTGTGTCAGGAATCCAGGTGAAAAGAATAATCTTCATAGTTAGTGCATGACTTCCCAAACTATGTAGACTAACCACATAGTAATCCCAACTCTTTAAACATGGGTTCTTGTTTTTTTGGCCCATGTTGGTCATTTAAGACATTTGGTTGTTATGGTGGGGAGACCCACTATGATTTTTAGGTATGTTCCTTCATAAATTTCAAATTTAATTCTACCCCTTGAACCGAGGAGTCCGTTCAAGACTCCCCCTATTAGTGTCTCGATCTTTTATTGAGAAAATTTAAGTTTTATCTTATGTTGGGGATCCCATTTGTGTTTCCCCACACTAGTAACTCAGATTGGTCCATGTTCTTAGCTAGGCGGTTGGTAGTATTGTTCATAGTGATCCAACTATCTACATATTTCTTGGGTAAATGTTGGGATTGGATAATGCCCAACTGTTTGGTTAAACAAAAGTAAGTGAAACCTTTTTCATTGTTGTTGTTCATTTGGGTAAGTTTCTTGAGTCTTGTTATGATACTTCTTGAGGGGTTTTCTTTTGGGATAAATTTTTAATGTTTCATGAAATTGATGTATGTCTTTGTTTTTGAGATTATTCCTTCCTTAATTGATCATTGGAGGTGTTTTGGACTTTGGGGGTGAAACAGGGTAAGGGATTGTATCATGGTTTATCAGTTGGGTTGGTTTTTTATTATGGCTTTGTTGTAGCTTTTTAGGGGAGAGAAGATTTATTGTGCGAAGAATTGTTACACCCGGATTTTCAATTATATTATTTATTCAAATCCTCTTTTGGATCTTAGCTTTCTCTTGGATTCTGGGTGTTCTGGGTTTGAAATTTTGGTGTCTCTTGTGTTCTTGACCTATGACCTTGGTCTTGGGGGTATTTTATGGTAATTGGACTCCTCTTTTTTCAAAGGAATGGTGTTAGGTTGTGGTGATTTGGAGTTGGTTTTGTGTCACTCCTAGTGGTACCACTTGTGGGGTAAGGTTTTGAGGTGGTTTGTACCCATGAGTGGGATGACTCTTTGGGTGAAAATGTGTTTCTCTTTTGGGTATTATCTTCTCCTATTTTTAGCCTAAATTTTCCCATTGGTTTCACCCTTAAAACTCCCCTTAAATTACAGGAGAATGCACGATTTTTGGGAGGTCAGGACAGGCCGCATGGTTTGGCCGAACAGATCCAAACCGTGCAGGTATGTCCAGGTCATTAAAAATCATTTTTGAATTACCATATTTTATTTTTGTAATAAGCCCAAATCCACCCCATTCTTCCCCATTTCGTTCCCAACCTCCATGGAAAGCCTCCAAGGTTTATCCCCCTCTCTTGGACCTCATTTTTTGAAGAGATATTTGATGGGGGAAACATCAAAATCATGTAAGTAATCCTTTCTCTCTTGGATTTCTTCTCTTTCTTTAGGTTTTCTTCCACTCTTTCTTGAGTTCTAAATTTTCTAGCACCTAGGTTTCATACCTAGGGGTTAACTTATTATCTTTTCGGTTAAATATTAAGGTTTTATGTTGCTTTCATCCTCCTTGTGGTGTAGCGATGGTGCGGTTGATGTTTCACACCAAGATTTAATGGTTTTGACTCAAAAGGAAGGTGATTCCATGTGTAACCCTTTATCGATGAGATAGTTTTCTTGTTTTACTAGTTTTTCATGTTGCTCATATGTTGTGTGTGGTTTGAAAACTATTTTTTTTTGGATTTGGTTAAGTATTTAATTTCATAGTTGCATTATTTCTCTAAGTTGGGTGTTTTTTCTTGTGTAACTCATGTGGCATCAATTAGGTTATTTTATAACATATTAATGTGATTTATTAGTGTTGGAAAGGGGATGAAAATTATGTTTTGTAAATTCCTTTCTGCCATGGGGTCCTTGAAAGGGGGTTTTTGAATGGGTTTAAGGTTTTAAATCATGTTGTACTTCTTGAATGTGATTTATGAAGACATGTGTTTTTCGTTTGTATATTTTGTGGTATTATTTAAGGTATTTTTCTAACACTTGGGGTTGGTTTAATAAATGTTGTTAGGGATTACAATTCTGTTTGTAATTTTTATTGGTATGGTTTTTGTCTTGAATTAGGGTTTTGAAATGTTTTTAATGACAAAAGTTTGGGTATACTATTTAGAATTGTTTTATGAAAGATTTGAATGGTTTAATGATTTATGAAAGAGGTGAAACCATACTGGAAAACTGTTTTGGAGTGTGTGTATTTTGAAATGGTACATTTTAAATGTGAAAGGGGATGTTTTTTGATTTGTTCCATCTTGGAAATGTTTTATAAAAATGTTTGAAGGATTTACTAAAGTGTGAAAGAGATGTGAAAGTGATGTGGGGTGTTTTGTGTGAGTATGATGTGAAAAATGGATTTTGGTTATGAAAAGGGTATTATGTAACACATGAGTGGGATGTTATGTGAGTTGGAATATCTTTGAATGGTTTTATAAAGTTGTTTAATGGATTTTTAGAAGTGTTAAAGAAATGTGAAAAGTGTTGTGGGCTATTTTTGGTGTGAGTATGATTTCAAAATGCATTTGAATGAAAAGTGGATTTATGTGACTTGTGTGGTATACATGTGGGCTATTTGGTGAACTTGTGATGTTTAAATGATATTTTCATGTGAAAATTGTATTTCTTGGCTTGTTTAACTTGTTTGAAAACAAGAGGGAAACTCGGGTATCTAGGTGGGTGGACGTGTACTAGTATGATAGTGAATCTGTGGGGTTTTCCCTTAGATTCATTTAGTAGGATTGACGCTTACAACTCTAACTAAACTATGATGATGATGATTGGGTACCACTAGGTTATGGGTATGTTCCCTACTAGTGTCTTGTTCAAGAGAACTGATATTGTGATGGTTACTCTCACCGAGATATGAGGTACCTAGGACCCATAGTGAGCCAGTGCCTAGGGGTTATTTCCTATTGCTTGTGCTCATTAGTTACATTGTTCTTACTATCGGCATATGATATTATTGGATGGAAAATTCAGTAGCTTTGGAATTTATTTTTAAAAGTGTTTTTTCTTTAAATTATCCCACTTGAAAGCTATTTTTTATTTATAGTTGCATTTTCAGAAATTGTAGCTAGCATTTCATGTTTTGAAAACTTGAATTCTATTCATCCATAAATGTTTATCACATAGAATCTCTTAGTGGTTGTATCCTACTGGTATTTTTATCACACCGTACTTACACCATTGGGTGTAAGTATATTTGGTTTTTTTTGTTGCAGGTTTGGGTACAGTATTTAGTGCCAGTGGTTCGGGTTTCTAGCAGGTCCTTCGTGGTGATGTCTTGTGGAGATGGATTAAGGGTGGTGCCTCTTGCCATGAGGATGGTTCTTGGCCTGTCATTTTTTGTTTTAATCATTTGTTATAGTATTTTATTGTTGTTTTAATCCATGTAATTCAGTTCTGAAATTTTGTAAAGGATGGTTTTATTAGAGAAATCCAGATTTGTTTTATTGGGTTTGTATGTTGTTTTATGTTTATAAACTAGGGTAAATTATTCCCAATTTTTTTTATGATACCCAGGAACTTGTGCCAGCCTATGGGGATCGGGGAAACCCTTCAGGCCTTGTCGTGGACTGGGTTTGGGGCCATTTTGATTGGCGACCAGATATGGTTCGTGACAACCAAAGGGAAATGTCCATGAACATACCTTATCATGACTCAAGTATGAATAATAAAAAGGTACATGTACTGAGCATGTCCTTTTACTAGTAACGTATACTTAGATAGGTACCACACCCATTATCATTTCAATAAAACTATTTTTTCATCTTTTATTAATTAAGGCAGCACACCTCATAGGTGTTTTTATTACAAAACAGGGTACATTTATCATTTTAATCGATTTAATTCAATTTAAACATCTCTTGTACTATAATTAATCAAAAATACCTCAAAATTAATTCAAAACTATGGAGAGAATTATCAATTTATCCATTGAAACATCACTAAAAATGGTTATTTATTTTCCTAGAAGATTCATAGATCGTGGGTCTATTAGAAACACTCCAAAAGGTTGGTTCAGGTTGAGGTGAGATTCCTATCATGTTTCAATTTAACACACAATGCATATTTAATTTAAGACATTAGGTTCGACATATTTAATTATATATTTCATAGGTGATTCATTGAAATTAAGATGCATGACACAAAAGAATAATTTATAGAACAACTATACATTAAGGGAAAATCTATAGACCACCTACCTTATTCCAAGGATGCTTCACTCATCCAATATTGAGATTTTATTCAATATATTATGAGAGAAATTGAAGAAATATACAAATGAACTAGAAATAGGGAGTATTATCTCGGATGAAGATATCATCAAAGATGATGAGGAAATAGTGAAAAGTGGAAATAGGAAGGAATATATTACCGGTACACATCCAATGATACTAAAGATACGTGATTTATACATCGGACGAGGGAGATAACTCCATTCCTAGAAGAGGATAGGAGGAACTCCCATGGTTAGAGGGGATTATATACATGAGAGATAATATGAAAGGAGGGAGTAAGAAAATATAGGGAAGGGTAAAAATGGGGATTTCACTCCTATTAATGAGCCAGACAGTTTAACCACATGGTTTTGAAAGCTATGTGCAATGTGTCGGGTTCTATTGTCTAGGGCACACAACTAGGTGCAAGGTTTTCAAAACCACATGCAACCCATGTGGTACCCTCTATAACTCCCACATGGTTGTGTGAACTGGTTTTCATAGTTAGTAAAAAACCATGTAACACCCTCAATCTCACTAGATAGGATGCATGATTTCTCTTAGAGGGCTACATGGTTTTAGAAAAATCATGCCCCTTCTACCATCTTCTTCCAAATTTGTTTTTTTAGATCTTAATTATTCTAAAACTCATCCAATCTTCTGAGACACCTCCCGAGACTTAATAGATATATAAAAAGACTTTTAAGTTATCACATGTAAAAATTTACATTCCAAATATCTATTTAATAATTGAACCACTCACCAAAAAGATAAATTCATATTCCTTTATAAATAAAACCCATTCCAACACATAGGTTGTAAGAACCCAGATCTTCTTTTCAGGTATGTTTTCATTTTTTGAAAAAAGAGGAATTTATGGAAATTTTCGAAGTACACATCATGTACATTATGAGTACATGATGTGTACATGGTTATGTAGTACCCCCAGTTTGAGGTATGTGACCCTTGTTTCAGTTCGTTTGTTCTTTTTGAAGTGGTCGGTTGAAGTTTAGAAAATTTTGGGAAAAATTTTAAAGTTGTGGAGATCGTGCAGGGGTGCACGGTTAGCGCACGGTCTAAATAAACTGTGCGGTCAGCCCAAGAAACCGTGCACCCTTGACAGTGGGCTCTGAACGGGCAGCGCACGATTTCTCAGATCGTGCAGGAAAGTCGTGCGAATTCCCCGGGTGAGACAGAGGCAACTGCACAGTTGGCGCATGATTTTCCAAACCATGCAGGGTAAACGTGCAGCCACTTAAAGTTTGGGGTTTTAAGTCCTGGGCCACTCGGGATTTCCCATTTTCCCCTCATTCTTCCTCCCATTCATGGATCATGCAGGAGTTCTAGTTTTTAGAGGTTGGGGGAGCTCCTTAGCTCATTATGGAGGTAAATCAAAGGGGTTTCTTGGTGGATCGAAGGCGGTTCTCCTCACAAAAGTCCCTCTTTTGGTTCTTTAGGGTTTTAGTTAGGGTTATCCCTCTCCCTCTCTTAGTTTCTTAGATCTAAAAGGGTTACATGTAGATCTAGGGTTGTGTTGCCTTTGTGTGTTAAAAGTTGAGATTTTTAATGTTAGGGAAGGGTTTTGAGGTGGTTTCAAGGAGTAATTCATCCAGTTTGGAGTGTGTTTGGGCGAAGGGTCGATTTCTCCAACCCCTAAGTGGTAGGTGGTTTGTGACTTTCTGTTGAAAGTCTTTGAGTTATATGTGCATTTTTTTCCAATACCCTTAATAGGGGTATTGTGCGTTTACCGTTTTACCCCTGTTAATTTCCTACATGCTTGTATGCTTGTGTAGAGGTTATTTGGACATGAATAGGGTTGATTTCCATGTTTTGGATGTGTTTTCCCATGCATATTTTGTTTATGACCATTTGGTCCTGCTTAGCCTTTTTATCTGCCCTGCCTTTTTTCCCATGCCTAGTGTTTTAGGGTGGAGTGTTTATTTTATGAAATGTATGATATGTTGTAGACCAATTATCCAAGTAGTTCTAGAGGTTTACTTTGGCTGTATTTCATTTCTATGATCATTGACTTACATAGGGCCGTGATAATCTGGTGTAGTAGACTATAAGGGAAATTGACCGAGTGAGCTTCCTCGGAGAGTCTTTAAACCATTCTAGACTATGAGGGGAATTGACTGAGTGAGCTTCCTCAGAGAGTCATTGACCACTTTGAGCTATAAGGTTAATTGAATGTGTGAGCTTCCTCAGAGATTCCTTGACTACCTTAGACTATAAGATGAATTGACTGTGTGAGTTTTCTCAGAGAGTCTTAAATCACTTTTTACTATAAAGGGAATTGACTGTGAGTGCTTCCTCAGAGAGTCTTTATATATTTTTATGACTGGACCAGAGGGGATAGGTTTCATGTACTTTAAAGATTGTTACCTTGTTTGATTAGTTATTTATTTGATATGTGGAACTATTTATTGCTGAGTACTTCTTTGTTTACTACATTTTTTCTTATTACCTGCCATATATATTCACTGATGGTTGGGCACAGATATTCGGGTGGTTTCATACTGGGATTTAGTCTCACATCCTATTTGGGTCATGATTTTGGGCCCAAAAAGATTATATTGCTTTAAGTATAGATAAGGGAAAGTGCCCTTCTACTTCAGGTACTTGACTTGCTATGGAGTTGGAGAGCATGGGACCAAGCTTAGGCATGCGATGCTAAGAAGCTGTTTATCTATTTTATTTTGTACTTTGGTTTAGTAATTTTTTTATTCCAGCATTGTGACTATTTGGATAATTTCTTAGACATATGTATCTTGCATAATTATATATATGTTCCAGCTGTTATCTCTTCTAGTTTTCTGCTGTTCACTTTTGTATAAATTATTATTGTTTCTATTGTTGCTATTATTTTCTTCTGTTGTGTGTTACTCTGCCAATGAGGGCATAGTTTCCCCACTATCACATCCAAAGGCTCTTGCTTCTAGTCGGTAGCCTCTGGCATTTGGGAAATGTGCTTGAGGCCATGTGACCAACCGGGTACGGGGCGCCTCTGGGTGGCTTTCGGAACTGAGATGTTAAAAATTGGTATCAAAGGAATTATTTTCTTCTTGACTTATTTTTTGGAGCCTATAGCTAGGGATAGGATAGAATAGGTACTTGGTAATAAACTATGCCCAAGATTATCTAACCCGCGTACATGTAAAATCTAATCTACCTCGGTTATTGTAATTTTTTTGGTTTTTCAATTTACAGTTGATTTTATTTCACCAATGGGTGATTCACATGTTTTGTCTTGTTATCGTTGATGCTATTGAGGTTCTATTTCTGTCTCAACCTGATGAGATTAGGGTATTCCATATCATGTGTCATATAGGCAATTGCTACAAATCATATGTCATGCATTCTTTCCATGCCATATAGGATGAATTAGCGATTTAATGTTTTTGTGATAGATGTTGTGTAGAATATTCATGATGTTGTGATAGATGCCTTGATAAAATACCTAATGCATGATAGGGTATTTTTTTGTAAGGTTTTGTTTGAATGAACTCCAAACTTTGGTTCTTGAGGTGTTATGGGACCTCATGGAATGGAATTTGGTGGATCATTTCCTTATTTTCCTTGTTATAACATGTATAAGATTCCAATCATTGATTTTTGGGGAGTATGGGCCCTCATGGATCGGAATTTGGCACTTTCAATGTTTGTTTTAGTGTTTTTATGGATTCCGGAGTAGTTTCTTGAGGCTTAATATTCATAAATATCCAGAATACACACCGTCTAATGTTATGTACAAGCCATGTGTTCTTCTAGTCAGGAAGAAAATTTTTTTTAAGTACACATTGTGTAGTCTCTAACCGTGTCATAGGCTATGTGGGCAGAGACACGAGATAGTGAATTTCTTGTGGGAACACATCGTGTACCAGTTGTAAATGCCATGTGGTGTTGAACCTATGTTTGACCGTGTGACTAACGACACGAATGGATAAATATTTGGTCATACACATTGTGTTTGGCTTAGAAAATTCCCTGTAGTGTAATCCTAGGAACCCGACCGTGCAGCTAACAACACGGGTCGGTTGAGGCTTCTTAGTACACACCGTGTCCGTCTGGAACATTTTGTGTGGTGTAACTTGTGTACCTGGCCGTGTAATGAACAAAACAGGTTGGAAAAATCTTTCTAGTACACTCCATGTCCATCTAGAACATGTTGTGTAGTGTGAGCCATGTATCTGGTCATGTCCATAACAACACGGGTCGGTGAAGCTTGTCTAGTACACGTTGCGTTTCTCTTGAACATGTTGTGTAGTCTTGTCTTAGGAGATCGGTGTGGCTTAACCATGTAGAGGGACTCAGGCATGGGAAGAGGATTCAAGTACACACCATGTATTAAGACAACACATAGTGTGTTTAGGGTGTTACACAACCTAGGTTGGCAGAAGTACACGCCCATGTGAAAGACTTAAGGGAACATGTGGTGTAGAATTTATACATGCCATGTAGTCTTGTTTTATAAAAATTTATTTCATTCTTTCTCTTGTTCCATTATTACACTTCTATGTTTCAGTCCCTATTAATCTTGATCTAAGGAGTGTGTTTTACCTTGCAGAGTCATGCCACCAAGACGTCCTCCAGTTGTACGACAGTCAGATGCTGGTGATCATACACTGGACATGGCTGATCAAGGACTTCCCATAGATCCTCCCATCATGCCTATCTTGGAACCAACCATTATACCTGACACAGGAGTTGATGCTTAGTTCAGAGAGGGCATTATGAGGATGATTCAAACTTTTCAGGGAGCACAGCCTCCTTCCCCATCGATGGCAGAATTGACACGGGTCTTTTATTAGCAGCATCCTCCCACCTTCTCAATAGATGGGGGACCCCAGGTTACATAGTCATGGATAGAAGCCACACTAATGATCTTCGAGCATCTGAAGATACCTCCAGATAGGAGGCTGAAGCATTCTACCTACATGCTTTGAGACTCCTCCAAGAGGTTGTGGGATGTGATATCATAGGCGGGGCACCAGCATAATATGGATTGGGATGAGTTTCAGTGCATCTTCTATGATTACTTCTATCTAGAGACCTTGAGGGCTGACCGAGCCTGAGAGTTCATGATTCTGGAGTAGGGTACTCTTTCTGTTATGGAGTATTCCTCTCACTTCACATAGCTATAGTGTTTCATGCCAATTCCTGGAGGTGATGAGTTGTTCCTTGCATGGAAGTTCGGGGATGGTCTCAGACACGACATCCGATCATAGGTGAACATCTTCAGGTTGACTTCTATATCCTCTATAGTCAACCAGGCACTGATCACAGAGCACAATATGAGGGATTCTGGAGCAGTGGGCTAGAGCGGTTCAGCATCCAGGGTTAGTGATTTTTCGGCTGATAGAAGGAAGTGTCGTATAGAGTTTTCATGAGAAGATCAGAGTAGGCGGGATGCATCTTCTGGTAGCCAGGTGGTGTTCTACCAATGCGGTAATAGTAGGCATACAAGGCCACATTGCCCGAGGGACCCAATGGAGTGTCGATCTTGCGGCAAGATGGGTCACCTTCAGTGCTTCTATCAGATCTTTTCACAAGTAGCTGGTGACAGGGGTTCTTCTATGACCCCGTGTTCAGGAGAAGCACCGCTAGTTTCTCACCAGTCTAGGAACTGGAGTTCTTTTGACCGTTCAGTCCGAGGTGGAGGTCATGTCCATGGTGTTCAGTCACTAGGCTACCAGTGACAATAGGTTGGATCAGCTCAGAGTGGTCAGGCAGGGTCATAGGGTTGCGGTGTAGGCTAGACTTTTATAGTGGAGCAGACCCAGCATGAGAAGGATCTCAACCCCTCTACAGTTTGAGGTATGATCCTAGTTGCCTCAATTTTATCTTCAACTATTTTCAAAACTGGGTCTTCCCATAGATTTATATCTGCTGCTGTTTTGAAGATCATTGGGCTCTTCATCCTTTCTTATGTTGATATCTTGATGCTAGAAACTCCGTTGGGGATGAGAACATCCGGTGTACGTTAGTGCAAGGAGTTCCCTCTTGAGGTTGGTGGGTGTCACTTTATATGGGACATCTATGTCCTAAATATGATAGGTTATGATGACATTCTTGGAATGGACTGGTTTTTTCCCTTCCATACATTCTTCGATTTCTGTCGTCTTAGGGTGAGTTTCATATCACCAGAGGGTAGATCGTTTCTTCATAATGGAGAATGGGATGTCCAGGCGAGCAGAACGGGCCAAGAGCATCATGGGTTAGAAGGAGTTACATCCCAGATTTCTAGTCTATATCTGGATGACCATGGGACTTCACAGATAGAATTTCTTTTAGTGGTGGATTGTTTCAGAGATGTCTTTCTAGAAGAATTTTTATGTTTTCCTCCGAAGAAAGAAGTAGACTTTTTGATTGAGCTCGTTCTAGGAGAGACACCGGTGTTCATTCCTCCTTATAGGATGGCTACACCAGAGTTGCAGGAGATCAAGAAATAGTTGGAGGAGTTTTAGGAAAAAGGTTTCATCCGACCCAGAACTTCTCCTTGGGGTTATCCAGTCCTGTTTGTAAAGAATGAAGATGGAACCTTTACTCTTTGTGTGGATTATTAGAAGTTGAACCAGTTGACGGTTAAGAACTGGTATCCTTTACCAAGGATTGATAATCTATTTTATCATCTTAGAGGAGCCCGGGTATTTTTCAATGATTGACTTGAGATCTGGTTACCATTAGTTGTGCGTTAGACCATCAGATATACCTCTCACAGCCTTATGGAGAAGGTATGGTGTATACGAGTATATGGTTATGTCGTTCGGTATCACGAACGTGCCTGCAGTTTTCATGGCACTGATGAACCGAGTGTTCCATCCATACTTGGATTCATTCGTGGTTGTCTTCTTGGAAGATATCTTAGTGTACTCCCACACTCGACACAACCATTTTATACACCTTGAGATCGTTCTGAGTACACCAAGAGAGCATCAGTTATATGCTAAGATCTCAAAATTCCACTTTTTGATGGATCAGATTCACTTCATGGTTCATGTTATCTTAGAGAGAAAAGTGCCAGTAGACCTAGAGATAGTGAGATAAGTAGTTTCCTTGGAGAATCCAAATAACATCTTTGTGGTGCGGAGTTTTCTAGGGCTGGATGGATACTACAGACGTGTCATTCATGATTTTTCATGCTTAGTAGCACCACTGACGAGTCTGACTAAGAAGGGTGAAAAGTTCTTGTGGTCAGATTTATGTGAGATAGCCTTTCAGGAGAGAAAAGGTAGGTTGACTTTAGCATCGATAATAGTATTTCCAGAGCCGGGTAAGAGCTATATCGTTTATTGCGATGCATCGGGTATCAGGCTAGGAGCTATGCTTATATAGGGAGAAGGAGTCAATTCATATGGGTCTCGGTAGTTGAGACCACATGAGATGAATTACCTGACATACAATCTCGAGTTGGTGGTAGTTGTTCATGATTTACGCTATTGGAGACATTATCTTCTGGGGGGAATTTTGTGGTTTTCACCAACCACAAGAGTCTCAAGTACATCTTCACTCAGTGTGATGTAAATTTGAGACAGTGAAGGTGGGTTGAGTGCCTTCAGTATTTTGACTTTGAGCTTGCCTACACGCTTGGGAAAGGCAGTGTAGTGGCTGATTCATTGAGAAGGCGGACTCAGATGCATGTAGTTCAGGAGGCCAGCAGTGAGTGGCATCTTAAGGGTTTGTTCTCTGAGATGCATTTGGAGGCGCACAACATAGAGGCATAGAAATTCCTTTATTCTATTATTGTTACCTCTACCCTTCATGATCGTGTATGAATAAGGAAGCTATCAAATTCTGAAGGCCTAGTCTTAAGGGAGAGTGTGTCAAGAGAGGACCATATTTCTGGATGGACCATAGGAAAGGATGAGATCTTGCATTTCCAGTGGTGTGTATGGGTGCCAGCAGACATACGCGAGGAGCTGATGTAGGACATTCATTCCTCAGTTTTGGAAGTTCATCATGGCGTCACCAAGATGTATCATGATCTACACCATCAGTATTGGTGGCCAGGTATAAAAAGTGATGTTGCAGGTTTTGTCATGAGGTGTTCCGCCTATTAGCTGGTGAAGGCGGAGCATCAGCGACCAGCAAGGCTTTTGTAGCAGTTACCCATTCCTGAGTGTAAATGGAATGATGTCGCGATGGACTTTGTGACTGGTTTTTCATGGTCGCCTCGAGGAAATGATGCAGTATGGGTCATCATTGACATACTTATGAAGGTCGCTCACTTTTTTCGGATCAAAGAAACCATTATTGTTGACGAGATAGAACGTTTGTACATCTATGAGATAGTACATATTCATGAAGTTCCACACTCCATTCTTTCATACAGAAATGCACGTTTTACTTCTTGGGTCTGGTAGGGGCATCAGAAGGCTTTGGGTATATAGGTACTTTTGAGTACAGCTTACCATCCAAAAATATATGGTCAGTACTAGCGTATGATTCGGTGCTTGAGGACATGCTTCGAGCATGCATTATGGATTTTAGATGTTCTTGGGAGAATAATATACCTATAGTGGAGTTTTCCTACAACAATAGATTTCAAGGAACTATCCAGATGGAACCTTATGAGGCTTTGTATGGTAGGCCATGTTGATCACCCTTGTGTTAGCTGAAGGTATGAGAGGCAGCTATGCTGGGACCTCATCTTGTTCAGGAGACCACAGAACATACAGAGTTGATTTGGAAGAGGATGGCTACTGCACAGTCTTGACAGAAGTCGTATGCTGATTAGTGGAGACGACCTCTAGAGTTTAATGTTGGGGATCATATTTTTCTACATGTCACGCCAAGGGTGGGGCACATAAGGATCAGGTGACAGGGTAATCTTGTGATGAGGCACGTTAGGACATTTGAGGTGTTTGATAGAGTTGGTATAGTTGCCTATCGTTTGCAGTTACCTCAGAGGTACCGGACTATGCACAATGTCTTCCACATTTTACAGCTTAGATGCTACCTTTCAGACATGTCTCATGTTTTCCAACCTAAGGAGGTTGATTTGGAAGTGGAAGCATCTTTCGATGAGAAACCTATCTGGATTGTCGATCGCAGTACAAATTTTCTCTGTGGCTGGTCTGTTCCTCTGGTATGAGTGTTATGGCAGCACGGGTGAGTAGAGAATGAGACTTGGGAGAGGGAGGATGATGTACGAGCATAGTGGCAGGAGTTGTTCGGAGTTTCTTCTTATGCTCCACCTTTCTAGAGAAATTCGGGGACAAATTTCTTTAATGGGGGAGGTTTGTAAAAACCTGGATCTTCTTTTCAGGTTTGTTTTCCTTTTCTGGTTGTTTTTTAGAAAAAGAGGAATTTCTGAAATTTTCAAAGTACATGTCATGTACTTTATGATTACACGTCGTGTACATGGTTATGTTGTACCCCTGGTTTGAGGTATGTGACCCTTGTTTCAGTTCGTCTGTGATTTTTACAGTGATTGGTTGAAGTTTGGATAATTATGGAAAAAACTTTTAATGTTTTGGAGGTCGTGCAGGGGCGCACGGTTGGCGCACAATCTAAAAAAACCATGCGGCCCACCCAGGAAACTGTGCACCCTTGACAGTAGGCTCTGTACGGGCGGTGCACGGTTTTTCAGACTATGCGGGCAAGCCATGCGAAGTCCCTGGGTGAGACAGTGGCAACCGCGTGGTTGGCACACAGTTTTCCAAACAGTGTGGGATAACCATATAACCACTTAATGTTTTAGTTTTTAAGTCTCGGGCCACTCGGGATTTCCCATTTTTCCCTCATTTTTCCTCCCACTCATGGCTCACGCAGGAGTTTCGGTTTTCAAAGGTTGGGAGAGCTCCTTAGCTCGTTTTGGAGGTGAATTGAATGGGTTTCTTGGTGGATCGAAGGCGGTTCTCCTTGGGTAAGTCCCTCTTTTGGTTCTTTGAGGTTTTGGTTAGGGTTATCCCTCTCTCTCTTAGTTTCCTAGATCTACAAGGGTTTCAGGTAGATCTAGGATTGTGTTGCCTTTGTGTGTTAAAGGTTGAGCTTGTTGATGTTAGGGAAGGTTTTTTTATGTGGTTTTGAGAAGGCATTCATCTAGTTTGAGTGTGTTTGGGAGAAGGGTTGATTTTTCCAAACCCTAAGAGGTAGGTGGTTTGTGCCTTTCTGTTGAAAGTCATTGAGTTATATGTGCAATTTTGGCCAATACCCTTAATTGGGGTATTGTGCGTTTACCATTTTACCACTATTAATTGCATTCCATGCTTGTATTCTTGAGTAGAGGTTATTTGGATATGAATAAGGTAGATGTCCATGTTTTGGATGTGTTTTCCCATGCATGTTTTGTTTATGACCATTTGGTCCTGCTTAGCCTTTTTGTCTGCCCGACCTGTTTTTCCCATGCCTAGTGTTGTAGGTTGGAGTTGTAACACCCCGACCCTAGTTACCCAGATTCGGTGCATTATTACATAACATTGGCATGATCACAAGAAAGATCAAATCCCGAAAGACCGATTGGTTTAGTAGCCTCGGAAACACTAGATATATTCATAAAGTTTTACATTACATCATGAAGTGAAAAACTACTACAACAACATATTGTCACCATAATCCACACTATTATCCCCTCATAATATCCCTGTAGGTCATTCATAATTTACTTCTTCACTTCCTGGGAAAAAATAATACATAGAAAAGGGGTGAGCTCAAATGCCCATTAAGGATAACAATATAGCGGAAATTTTCATAAATAAGAATAAACATTTAAGGCAATGTATAACTAAAACAAAAGCCTTTTAAACTTGAACTTCAACATAGTATGGAAAAAGTGAAATGAAATAATTCCATTTACTTATTCACATGGATATTCTACTAATCAAATAATCACATGCAATATCAATAACCACTTTCATAATTATGGAATGCATAATGCCAGACTATCATAACCACATAGCCAAGGCCTCGTGCCAAGACTACAAATAATATTTTGTCAAGGCCTTGTGCCAAGACACTAGTTTGTCTCATGAGACCTACCGATGCATCGAGGAGCTATAGCGGGCTCCACCCGTCACATATTAATTCCAATTCATTCCCATATGAAAAGGTTTAAACATAACATAAACATTCGTATTAAAACTAGCATACAAAATGTCAATACTTTCACCATAAACTATGAACGGTGTAAAAATAGCACATCCACAGTCAAACATATCACAAAACCTTCAATACAATATATAATTTTTGTATCATAACAAATCAACTTCAAATAAGCGTAAAATCCATCAAAGGATGTTGACATAGATGAAATCAAAACTCTTTTTAGAGAAATATCTATTTCTATTTTTGAAATCATTTAAGAGTCATATGTTTATAAAATAAAACATTTTATTTGAAAATATTCTTATAAGATTGTAAGGTAAGCTTCGATGATTTTATAACGGCGGAAAATAGCCGCACCCGCTGTATAAGTTAAAAAACCATTCTTACCTTAATTTTGTCAAAAAGGTTAAAAAGCACCTTGTTTGGAAAACGACAGAAAGATTCCTTTATAAAACTCTTATAAAAAGTCAAACAAGGGTATAAATGACTTTAACCCATATTCTTTTAAATAGTAAGAATGTTTTGAAATACATTTTTAAGAAACATGGATGTGGATGATAAAGAGATCCTAGTAGATTATTACGTATAAACAACCTCGGATAATGAAGAGATTGTGAAATAACCCTTACCTTGTACTTTTCCTTGGATGGGGTAGGTTAACCTCCTGTATAATGGTGAAATAATAGTTATTAAATTATACAAGAATCATATACATTCATATGATATCATATATTATCTTTTAACATTGTTTTGTTAATAATATCTTAGTATTATCGTCGTTTCGGGTGTTAACTTACTAGTTTTCTTTTATATGTTTTGGTACGTAAGCCATGTTTTTCATGGATAGGTTGTATCTTATTCATATACAGAATTATATCAAGTCCTTAAACATAATTTTTAAATCATCAAATGATAATTATACTTGAATGGATACGATGGAGAATGAATCTCATCGCATTCGTGGAGACGGTAGTCCGTACGTACGCACGAGCGACAATATCATTCTTTTGATATTAAAATAATATATAATTGGATAGTATATCATATATACAGAATCATTATCATGTTATATTTATTATTTACATGAGTTACACATCATTATTATACCCATCCAAATAATAATATATTGAATAACAATTACACCACGACGTGGAGACGGTAAGCCGTACGTACGCACGTATGGTGACATGTTATTCAAATGGTGGATAGAATACTGAATATGGTTGTACCATATTTATAATAACATCACAGTATATATATGATACTGGAGTTATTATTTTAGAATGGTAATAACAAAGAAAGAAGAAGTGGAAGAAGAAAGGAACTTGGAAAGGGGTGGTGAAATCATTACCTCTTCTTCGGGTTCTTTCTTTTGATTTGATCAAAAAGGCTCCTTAGGATGGCTTTATGATCACACTAAGGCATATAGGTTGTAGTGAGGAATGTTGGGAGAGTATTTGGGCAGAGTTTGGCCGAACCAAAAGGCTTTGAAGGTGTAAAGAAATGAGAAGGAGGAGTGCCCTTTTATAAGAGGGGTGAGGGGCACCTTTGGAAAATCTAGAAATATTAATTTATAATAAATTCATATTCAGTTTCTAATGGCTCCAAAGTGGATTGTGTAAATTTTAAGATGGGGATTGGTGGAAAACCACTCAACCAATAGAATTTAGACAGGTTTGGGTACTTATATTAACCTTATCTTTAAGTATTAACTCTAAGTTAATTAGTTTCACTTTTACAATGTCTCTCTGTATTTTTATATTATATGGTTAATAAACTTACTATATACATCCAAGAGACCCCCAAGTGGTCCATTAATGATACAAATATCATTATATAATTCTTTTGGTCGAACATTAGATTTTTATGAATTTAATATCAATTAATAATATAATATTTGTTTTAAAAACTCTTTTATGTCAATTTTGACACTATTCAATAGTTGATTTTTGTGAAACTCATAACAGAATGATTAATTAAAAAACAGTTAATTAAATAAATCCTAATATGTCATATTATCCTATAAAATTAGTTTAATTCATTAAAAGTCTCAAATTATATTTATTCGGGTATTTATAATATCAATTATTTTAAATTTTCACTATTATGGTAATTACTAAATCATCATTGTGTCATAAATAAATTAAATTATGTAATCTCTAAAAATTATAAATAAAATATCATTATGTAGGAAATATTTTCATATTTCTAACGAATATTTATAGTCGAAAATCCAATATATATAACCCTATGTAAAAATTGTTTTTCTAAAAGATATATGGTTATGTCATTTTTGTATTCATTTTAACTTAATTAAATTTAAGTGTCCCTATCAACTACAAGTGGCTCCATGGGGTCCCAAAATAGACCGAAAGACGCCTATGGTCGAACATATATCAACCAATGAGTCTAGGACATGTTTTAGGGTAATTTAGTATTATTATAATATTATTTTTTTAACCTTTATTTACCGGATTTACCCTTTAACCTGGTAAATAAAATATTTACCGAAGTAATTATTCAAAATGTCTAAAAATAAAACTTAACTATTTACACAATTTGAATATCCTGATTCCAAATATGGAATCCATTTTTCCAAATTCAACACACAGAAGTGGCAAAAATTAATTTAAAATTAATTCCCGTTGTTAAAACAAAAAGCGTGTTTTTAAGAGATAATAACTCTCAAAAGATTGACACTTGTTTATGTCCGGTTTAATTGTAAAATTATGTCCAATGACCAACATTTAATTAAATGGTAAAAATATATTCTGAATATACTTTAAAACCACTCAAATTCATAATTTATCACTATTAATTATTTTGATTAAAAAAGTTGTTTTTAATTAAAATTTAGTAATTTTCACTATTCATCAAAATATTAAAGTTATCAGAAAAGTACCAAAATTTCACCTTAGGCGAAATTCGATATTCCAAATCCAAAAATGAAGTCCATTTTGAAATATAAAATATATATAGTTTCAAAAATTATGTATTACTATTCATAACGGCTAGTTTGATTGGTTATGGTGTGTTAGAACTCGGTGTTGTGTACAACACACGCTATCACATTATTCAAAGAGAAGCATACCGTAGAAGCTTGGGGTGTTACATTCTCCCCTCCTTCAAATAATTTCATCCTCGAAATTTCTAGAATACTTATCACATGAAAATACTCTGGTGGTTCTTCATCATAAGTTCCTCGGGTTCCCACGTTGCCTCTTCCATCTTATGGTTTCTCCACAAAAATTTTACCAGACGCGTCGTCCAGTTTCTCAGTACTTATTCTCTCGTATCAAGAATCCTGACGGGCTCTTCGCAATAAGACAGATCGGGTTCCATTTCTAACTCCTCATAGGTGAGTACATGCATTGGGTCAGGCATGTATTTCCTCAACAGAGATACGTGGAACACATCGTGAACTTTGTAGAGACTTGGCGGCATTGCCAATCAGTAAGCTACAGCCCCAATTCGTTCTAGAATTTCGAAAGGTCCGATGTACCTGGGACTCAATTTACCTTTCTTACCAAAACTTATGACTCCCTTCCATGGAGATACCTTCAGGAAAACATGATCACCGACTAGAAATTCCAAATTCTTCCTTCGATTATCGGCATAGCTCTTCTGCCTACTTTGAGCTGCTTTGATGTGATTTTGGATTACCTTCACCTTTTCCATCGTTTCCTCCACCAGTTCTAGACCTACAAGTATTATTTCACCAACATCATCCCAACAGGTTGGTGTGCGACATCTCTTTCCATATAACGCTTCATATGGTGCCATCTGAATACTCAAATGGAAGCTATTGTTATAGGAAAATTCTACCAGAGGTAAATACTGATCCCACATACCCTGAAAGTCAAGTGAGCAGGATCTCAACATGTCTTATAAGGTTTGAATAGTCCGTTCTGATTGTCCATCTGTCTGAGGGTGGTAGTCAGTGCTCAAATGAAGTTCAGTATCCAGGTATTTCTGAAGACTCTTCCAGAATCTTGAAGTAAAACGGGGATCACGATCATAAACAATCGATAGGGGTACTCCATGAAGTCTCACAACTTCATTAATATATAGTCTTGCTAGACATTCCAGTGGTAGATCTTCTCTTATAGCAAGAAAATGTGCTGACTTGGTAAGACGATCAACAATAACCCATATTGCATCATTCCTTCTAGGAGTCTTTGGTAGCCCCATGACAAATTCCATCGTAATATTGTCCCATTTCCACTCCGGTATGGGAAGAGGTTGCATGACTCCTCCAGGGTGTTTCCTTCCAGCTTTCACTTGTTGAAAAACCATACATCTTGACACAAAATCAGCAATCTCCCTCTTCATATTGTCCCACCAAAAATGTTCCTTCAAATCTCCATACATTTTGGTGCTCCCAGGGTGTATAGAGAAATTGGAACTATGAGCATCATCCAGCAATTACCTTTTTAGATCAGGTATATCGGGAATACAAAGTCTCTTCCCGAATTTCAAAATTCTATCTTCATACAGAAAGTCTCTCAGTCTCCCATCATTCATAGCTTTAATCTTCTTTTGAAATTCTCCATCATTAGTCTGAGAACTCTTAATCCTTTCTAGTAAAGATGGTTTGGCAACCATTTGAAAAATCATTGATGTTTCTCCTTCCCTGGTTATTCCCATGTCTATATTCACTAGATCCATGAAAATTGGATCCCTTTCAATTCTCATATTGTTCAAAACTCCATGATCTTTTCTGCTCAAAGCATTTTCCACCTTGTTTTCCTTCCCCGGGTGGTAGTGTATCATGCAATCATAATCCTTGAGTAATTCATGCCATCCCCTTTGCCTCGTGTTGAGTTATTTTTGTGAGAAAATATACTTCAAACTCTTGTGATCAGTATAAATCTCACATTTTTCACCATAGAGGTAGTGCCTCCATATCTTCAAAGCAAAGATCACAGCAGCTAACTCGAGATCATGAGTAGGATAGTTTTTTTCATGAATTTTCAACTGTCGTGATGCATCGGCAATAACTATATCATTCTGCATAAGGACACAACCAAGTCCTTTCTTCGATGCATTACTATAAATAACGAACCCATCATTCCCTGATGGTAGAGTCAATATAGGAGCATTGACTAATCTTCTCTTCAATTCTTAGAAACATTCTTCACACTCTTTTGTCCAAACAAATTTAACCCCTTTACGTGTGAGCTTCGTTAATGGGTTAGCCAATCGGGCAAAATTCTGGACGAAACGTCGATAATAACCTTCCAAACCAATAAAACTACGTACCTCAGTTATACTCGTAAGTGTTGGCCATTCTTGGATTTCATTGGTCTTAGAAGGATCAACAGAGATTCCATCTTTAGAGACAATATGGCCAAGAAAAGAAATCTCCTGAAGCCAGAATTCACACTTGCTAAACTTCCCATATAATTCATGCCTTCTCAGAGTCTTCAAGATAATGCGCAAGTGATTTTCATGATCTTCGTAGATCTTGGAGTATACTAAGATATCATCAATAAATACCACCAAAAATTCATCTAGATACTCCTTGAAAACTCTATTCATCAGATCCATGAATACAGAGGGAGAATTAGTCAATCCAAAAGGCATTACAGTAAACTCGTAATGCTCGTACCTTGTTCGAAATGTTGTCTTCAGAATATGTTCCTTCTTCACATGCAACTGATGGTATCCAGATCGAATTTCAATCTTTGAAAAGTATTGAGCTCCATGTAGTTGGTCAAATAAATCATAAATGCGTGGTAGGGGATACTTGTTCTTTATTGTTATAGCATTGATCTCCCTATAGTCGATACATAACCTCATAGATCCATCTTTCTTTTTAACAAAAAGAACAGGGGCTCCCCATGGAGAAACACTGGGGAGAATAAATCCCTTATTACTCAATTCATCTAGTTGTTTCTTTAGTTCAACTAATTCTATAGTGTCCATTCTATAAGTGGTCTTTGATATAGGCCTTGACCCAGGAATTAAATCAATGGAAAACTCAACTTCTCTTTCTGGAGGATGTCCAGGTAAATCTTCCAGAAATAAATCTACAAATTCTTTCACAATAGGTACATCCTCTATTTGAACATTCCTTTCCTCACCCACAGTTATTTCATTCTCTTCCTCCCCAATTATTGAATTTAGTTGAGCTACTGGGGGTGGATCTAAATAAGAATTAGGTGGTGATGATTTTGCTCTAAAGATAATGTGTTCCTTATCATCATCATCAAGAATCTTAACCTCTTTCTTCTTACAATAAATCCTCGCATCATAGTCTGAAATCCAGTCCATACCGAGGATTATATCAAACTCAATCATAGGTATGACGACGAGATCAGCAGATAAAGAACATTTATGTGCTCTAATGGGGACTGATTCACAAAACGTTGTTGCAATTATACTTCCCTTAGGAGTTTTAACTGACAACTCCCTTGTTAAATCAAATAGGAAATATCTAATTTTCTTAGTAAACTGGGAAGATATGAAACAATTTGATGATCCAGAATCAAATAATGCATTTTCTAAACTTGAGGAAACCATTAAATTACCTGCCACCACGTCTTTCGGAGCTTCTACCTCAGCAGTAGTGATAGCATAAGCTTGGCCTTGATCCCTTGGCCTTTTCTGAGGTAAGTTCTCCTGATGCTTAGGACATTCATTTGCATAATGCCCCATCTCCCTACAATAGTAGCACTGAACATTGGTAGCTTCCTTCTTCCCCTTGCAATCACGAGCTTGGTGGCCTTTTTCACCACACTTGGAATAGACTCCCATTCCCTTCAAGCAAGTACCGGGGTGTTTCTTACCACATTTACCACAGGATGGATATTCAACCTTTCCCTTCATCCCCTTATTTCCATTCCCAGATTGATCAGCAGGTCTCTTCTTCTTTTGATTTGTTTTAAAGTCATAAGACTTAGAGAATTCCTTTTTGGTCTTGATAGCACATGAGACAATGTCTTCGTATGATGAAAAGGATTGTGAGACTAATGCTTGACGGAGAAATGGTTTTAAACCATCAAAGAAATGATCAATCTTACTTCTTGGGTTACATATATAATCTCCAGCATACCTTGCTAACCTTGTAAAGTTAGCCTCATACTTTGTGACATTCCCATCCTCCTTTTGTCTCAGACTCAAAAACTGCCTTTCCATATCTGCTCGATGGTCGCAAGGAAAGTATTTTTCTAAAAACAGATCTTTTAACTCCCTCCATTCCATACTTGATACTTCATCATCTTCTTTCGTATTTTGAATCAATGACGACCATTGATCAGCATCTCCAGTGAGGCAGTAAACTTCCATGATAACTTTTTCCCTTTCACTACTCCCCAAAGCCTGAAATATTTTCTCTAGGGAAAATATCCATTGCTCATCTACTAAGGGATTTGTACTCCCATTGAACGTTGGTGGTTTTTGCCTCATGAATCGATCTAACATTGTTCCTCCATGCTGTGGATCAGGGTGCTCCATACGGGTAAGGTTATTATTCATAACCTGAGTTAGTTGTCCCAGTACGGTGATTAGCTGATCGGCACCAGTTGCATCACCATATCCACTATAATTATCTTGAGTAGGAGTGAAATCCCTACATGGAGTGCGTCCATTGATACGGTTTCCATTTCTTCCACTAGGTGCCATTTCTAAACAATGGAATAAACTAGATCAGTTTTTGAATCAAAATACATAATCCCATACTTATAAAACACTTAACATAAATTGAACTATTTATGGATATAATCCATAATCATAATAATTTTTTCTTTGAGGAAGTATATACTCATAAACCCTTCATAATGATTTATAAAGAAAATGAGAGTTATCCTAATCATATCCCCCGGGAGTGTCGTAACCAAGAGTGCAGCAAGGCCCGTTGTCATGCACCAGTTCCCGTTCGAGTCTAGCTCAAAGCGGTGTTTTCAGGTTTTACCCCTAGGTACATCTGTGCCAGAGCCACCTCTACCTGCTCGTATCCAGACAGGGATGTATTGCTCAGAAAACTCACAAAATCTCTACAATACCAAAATTCTAGGAAGTTCTTCTATACTAATCCTCAAAGTTCATCTTAGGTCTACATGCTCTAATCAGAGTTTATCTAAATCTAGTTTCCAAGGTTTGTACTAAAATTCCTCTAATACCAACTGTGACACCCCGATCCCAATTACCCAGAGTCGGTTCATTATTACATAACATTGGCATGATCACAAGAAAAATCAAATCTCGAAAGACCGATTGGTTTAGTAGCCTTGGAAACACTAGATATATTCATAATGTTTTACATTACATCATGAAGTGAAAAACTACTACAACAACATATTGTCTCCATAATCCACATTATTATCCCCTCATAATATCCCTGCAGGTCATTCATAATTTACTTCTTCACTTCCTGGGAAAAAATAAAACATAGAAAAGGGGTGATCTCAAATGCCCAGTAAGGATAACAATATAGCAGAAACTTTCATAAATAAGAATAAACATTTAAGGCAATGTATAACTAAAACAAAAGCCTTTTAAACTTGAACTTCAACATAGTACACAAAAAGTGAAATGAAATAAATCCATTTACTTATTCACATGGATATTCTACTAATCTAATAATCACATGCAATATCAATAACCACTTTCATAATGATGAAATGCATAATGCTAGACTATCATAACCACATAGCCAAGGCCTTGTGCCAAGACTACAAATGAGATTTTGTCAAGGTCTTATGTCAAGACACTAGTTTGTCTCATGAGACCTACCAATGCATCGAGGAGCTATAGCGGGCTCCACCCATCACATATTAAGTCCAATGCATTCCCATATGAAAAGGTTTAAACATAACATAAACATTCGTATTAAAACTAGCATACGAAATGTCAATACTTTCACCATAAACTATGAACGGTATAAAAATAGCACATCCGCAGTCAAACATATCACAAAACCTTCAATATAATATAGAAGTTTTGTATCATAATAAATCAACTTCAAATAAGCATAAAATCCATCAAAGGATGTTGGCATAGATGAAATCAAAACTCTTTTTAAAGAAATATCTATTTCTATTTTTGAAATCATTTAAGAGTCATATATTTATAAAATAAAACATTTTCTTTGAAAATATTCTTATAAGCTTATAAGGTAAGCTTTGATGATTTTATAACGGCGGAAAATAGCCACACCCTCCGTATAAGTTAAAAAAACATTCTTACCTTAATTTTGTCGAAAAGGTTAAAAAGCACCTTATTTGGAAAACGACAGAAAGATTCCTTTATAAAACTCTTATAAAAAGTAAAACAAGGGTATAAATGACTTTCACCAATATTCTTTTAAATAGTAATAATGTTTTGAAATACATTTTTAAGAAACATGGATGTGGATGATAAAGAGATCCCAGTAGATTATTACGTATAAACAACCTTGGATAATGAAGAGATTGTGAAAAAACCCTTACCTTGTACTTTTCCTTGGTTAGGGTAGGTTAACTACCTGTATAATGGTGAAATAATTGTTATTAAATTATACAAGAATCATATACATTCATATGATATCATATATGATCTTTTAGCATTGCTTTGTTAATAATATCTTAGTATTATCGTCGTTTCGGGTGTTAACTTACTCGTTTTCTTTTATATGTTTTGTTACATAAGCCATGTTTGTCATGGATAGGTTGTATCTTATTCATATACATAATGATATCAAGTCCTTAAACATAATTTTTAAATCATCAAATGATAATTATACTTGAATGGATACGATGGAGAATGAATCTCATCGCGTTCGTGGAGACGGTAGTCCGTACGTACGCACGAGCGACAATATCATTCTTTTGATATTAAAATAATATATAATTGGATATTATATCATATATAAACAATCATTATCATGTTATATTTATTATTTACATGAGTTACACATCATTATTATACCCATCCAAATAATAATATATTGAATAACAATTACACCACGACGTGGAGACGGTAAGCCGTACATAGGCACGTATGGTGACATGTTATTCAAAGGGTGGATAGAATACTGAATATGGTTGTACCATATTTATAATAACATCACAGTATATATATGATACAGGAGTTATTATTTTAGAATGGTAATAACAATGAAAGAATAGGTGGAAGAAGAAAGGAACTTGGAAAGGGGTGGTGAAATCATTACCTCTTCTTCGGGTTCTTCCTTTTGATTTGATCGAAAGGGATCCTTAGGTTGTCTTTCTGATCACAATAAGTCCTCTAAGTTGTATTGAGGGATGTTGGGAGAGTATTTGGGCAGAGTTTGGCCAAACCAAAAGGCTTTGAAGGTGTGAAGAAATGAGAAGGAGGAGTACCCTTTTATAAGAGGGGTGAAGGGCACCTTTGGAAAAGCTAGAAATATTAATTTATAATAAATCCATATTCGGTTTCTAATGGCTCCAAATTGGATTAATTAAATGTTAACATGGGTATGGATCGAAAACCACTCAACCAATATAATTTATACAGGTTTGGGTACTTATATTAACTTTATCTTTAAGTATTAACTCTAAGTTAATTAGTTTCACTTTTACAATGTCTCTTGTATTTTTATATTATATGGTTAATAAACATACTATATACATCCAATCGACCCCCAAGTGGTCCATTAATGATACACCTATCATTATATAAGTCTCTTGGCCAAAACTTATATTTTTAGGAATTTAATATCAATTAATAATATAATATTTGTTTTAAAAACTCTTTTACGTCAATTTTGACACTATTCAATAGTTGATTTTTGTGAAACTTATAACAGAGTGATTACTTCAAAAAAAGTTAATTAAATCAATCCTAATATGTCATATTATCCAATAAAATTAGTTTAATTCATTAAAAGTCTCAAATTATTTTTATTTGGTTATTTATAATATCAATTATTTTAAATTTTTACTATTATGGTAATTACTGCATCATCATTGTGTCATAAATAAATTAAATTATGTAATCTCTAAAAATTATAAATAAAATATAATTATATAGGAAATCGTCTTAGATTTCTAACTAATATTTATAGTCGAAAATCCAATATATATAACCCTATGTAAAAATTGTTTTGCTAAAAGATATATGCTTTTGTCATTTTTGTATTCATTTTAACTTAATTAAAATTAAGTGTCCCTATCAACTAAAAGTGGCTCCATGGGGTCCCAAAATCGACCCATAGATGCCTATGGTCGAACATGTATTAACCAATGAGTCTAGGACACGTTTTAAGGTAATTTAGTATTAATATAATATTATTTTTTTAACCCTTATTTACCGGATTTACCCTTTAACCATTGTAAATAAAATATTTACCGAAGTAATTATTCAAAATGTCTAAAAATAAAAGTTACCTATTTACACAATTTGAAAATCCTGATTCCAAATATGGAATCCATTTTTTCAAATTCAACACACAGAAGTGGCATAAATTAATTTAAAATTAATTCTCGTTGTTAAAACAAAAAAGCATGTTTTTAAGAGATAATAACTATCAAAAGATTGACACTTGTTTATGTCCAGTTTAATTGTAAAATTATGTCCAATGACCAAAATTGAATTAAATGGTAAAAATATATTCTGAATATACTTTAAAACCACTCAAATTCATAATTTTTCACTATTAATTATTTTGATTAAAAAAGTTGTTTTTAATTAAAATTTAGTAATTTTCACTATTCATCAAAATATTAAAGTTATCCGGAAAGTACCAAAATTTCACCTTAGGCTAAATTCGATATTCCGAATCCAAAAATGAAGTCCATTTTGAAATATAAAATATATATAATTTCAAAAAGTAGGTATTACTATTCATAACAGCTAGTTTGATTGGTTATGGTGTGTTAGAACTCGGTGTTGCGTACAACACACGCTATCACATTATTCAAAGAGAAGCGTACCGTAGAAGATTGGGGTGTTACAAGAGTGTTTGTTTTTTTACATGCTTGGTATGTTATAGACTGATTAGACAAGTATTTCTTGAGGTTTACTTTTTCCCTTTTTCATTTCTATGCTTGTTGACTTACACAGGGCCGTGAGACATTGGTGTAGTAGACTATAAGGGGAATTGACCGAGTGAGCTTCCTTAGAGAGTCTTTGAACCACTTTAGACAATGAGGGGAATTGACCGAGTGAGCTTCCTTATATATTTCTTGACCACTTGGGGCTATATGGAGAATTGACCTAGTGAAATTCCTCAGAGAGACCTTGACTACCTTAGACTATAAGGGGAATTGACCGTGTGAGCTTCCTCAGCGAGTCTTAAATCACTTTTGACTATAAGGGGAATTGACTGTGAGTGCTTCCTCAGAGTGTCGTTATATATTATTATGACTGAACCCGAGGAGATAGGTTGTGTGTACTTCCCATAGGGTTACCTTGCTTGATTAGCTGTTTATTTGATATATAGAACTTTTTATTACTGAGTACTTCCTTGTTTACTACATTTTTTTTATTACCTGCCATATATATTCACTGACGGTTGGGCACAGATCTTTGGGTGGTTGCCTACTGAGATATAGTCTCACACCTTATTTGGGTCATGCTTTTGGGCCCAAATAGATTATATTCTTGTAGGTATAGATAAGGGAAAGAGCCTTTTTACTTCATTTACTTGACTTGTTGTGGACATGGAGATCATGGGACCAAGCTTAGGCTTGTGATGCTAAGGTGTTGTTTATCTATTTTCTTTTGTACTTTGGTTTAGTACTATTTTTATTCCAGCATTGTCACTATTTGGATGCTTTCCTAGACATATGTATCATGCATCATTATAAATACGTTCCAGCTGTTATCTCTTCTAGTTTTATGTTGTTCACTTTTGTATGGATTATTATTGTTTCTATTATTGCTATTATTTTCTTCCGCTATGTTACTCTGCCAATGAGGGCATAGTTTCCTGACTATCACATCCAAAGGCCCTCGCTGGTAGTCAGTAGCCTTTGGAGTTTGTGTAAATACGCTTGAGGCCATGTGACCAACCGAGTACGGGGTGCCTCTAGGTGGCTTCCAGAACCAGGACATTACATAGGTCACTAAAATCTCCCCACATTAAAAGTTCTCATCCTCAAGAATCCTTGGGGAAAAAATAAATCATCACCTAGCCTACTTGGGTTGTGAAGTTTCATTCAAATTGGTGTGTTGCATTTGCAAACACCCAATTCAGTACCAAACATCCCTTTAATCATATTGTACATAAGCTGTTAAAACTCAATCCAATACTCGTATTGCAAACTAAAACATTGATATAATGCATAATTGAACCCATATATTTCAATACAAGATCATATCATTTTCCCTTTTACCACCTAGCCTATGGTTCTCCCCACCATAGGTACTAACATTTAATTTCAAATTATGAGCCATGGTATATCCACCATCATAATTGTCTATTTAAACATTCCCTTAGAATTTCTGATTATTCTCTTGGCATGATTCTTAGCTTGATTGAATATTGAACTTAAAATCAATCTCAATTCTCCTGGTTGAGTAATATTTTCCTAAAAAACCTTGACTAAAATTGAACTGTACTCACATTATCACCATGATTTTCCATAGATGATCCCTTAACAACCGCATGGAACAAAATAGAAACCTCCATCCAAACTGTCTTAGGTAAATTTTATTCCAAAAATTATCTGATTAGAAGACTAATTCATTTGAAAACTAGATCTCGATTTATATAAACTAAGGTACTTTGGGATTTTCTCCTAGAACATTCACAGAATCCCATAACCATCTTCGAGTAATGTTTCTATCCAAAAAATCCATTTATGTTTTCATGCACTAGCACAAACATGGGTGCATACCTTATCCAACACACTTGGATTATCACCCATAGAACATTCTATCTCATTCTGACTGAAGTATATGGAGACCTTGAAATCTGTAAATAGAGTCCAAAGATCTAATCTAAGTTATTCCATACTCTATAATTTACATGTGAGACATCGGTAAATAACTAACACGTCCACGCATCAGAATAGTGACTAAACGTAATGAAAATCAAGTCAATGAAATGGGTGAGGTCAATGAGTCTATCCAAGGCCTTCCTACACAGGAATAATAGTATCAATCAAAGAATATTAAGCCTATGAAATAACCATTATTATAGATTAAAACTTCCATGAAGTATATTTATTGAAACATATGGGAATTTTAATTTATCTCAGTGTATAGATGATTCTCTCTTAGTATATCCATGATAATATCAAGATAGGGGACATTATTTTGACTAAGAAAATAGTACACCAAGAGAATATCAATAATTACCAAGAAGACCTGAAACACTTTTTCTATATCCAATATGACGTTCTTAGTATGGTTCCAATCAAACCATATCAAACTACATGAAGGAATCATTCAAACCACCACTAGTTGATTTCCTTCAAAAGAGATCAGCTGATCTGGTTTATCCTTTATCATTAACTAACCATGATGTACATACCACAAGAAGTATTCCATGATCACTCATGTATAAAAACTAAATTCCATTCCCGACTAACATTTTTTTCAAAGGTTGCATACAAAACAAACCATATAATCATCATGCTTCTTTACAAGAACCGAAATATTTCAAAACTTACCATCCCCAATGGAATTTAAAATCAAATCCAAACATTTTAAATTTGTCCTTTTATGATTGTTCTCCCTTTACATTAAAGGTCACGATTAACCTATTTGATGTGATGATCCCCGTCTAAGGTTTATCCTTGTCATCATTTACTAAAGACTGAAAATCATTCTACAGTACACGCTCCATCAACCACTGACCATGGGTCCTAGAAAAGGCCAATACTCTTTTACCAAGAACTATAATGAGAAAATAGGACAACTATATGATTAAAATTTCATTAGGTAACATTTACTTTATATTTACATGTGATTATTTCCCAAGTTTCGCTCATGTAAGTTATTAACAGTAGTATTACAAACCAGAACAACCCAACCAGCATGTCAAAACACCTGATCCTATTACAACATCATCCTATGGTTTTATCCACACAACAGAATAACCTTTTATATTCTCCATAGACCTATCCAACCTATGCATCCTAGCATCTGATGGCCTGTACAAAATATTTAATTCTAGAGTCACACTACCCCATATAACAATTAATCTAGAAGATGACTTACCTAGTCATCCATAACTAGTGAAGAATGAGAAGGTTCACATGACCTAATAAGAAACCCACCATTCCCTAGGCATGTCTAACCCACTGAACTGGAACATTACATGATTTTCCCACCCTTAACAAGGTCCAATTCACCACATGACCACCTGTCCAACCAAAGTTTTATTTTATAAACTAATAGCCCTATACGGGATGAATGATACCTAAAAAACACCTCACATTAAAACACTTCATAAGACATTAGAAAGGCCTTATGTTCTGAGGGTTCTACTGTAACTATTAATTACACTTATTAAGGAATAAGTGTTGACCTTCTAACTATGTCACGCCATAAATGGTCACTATGCTTACATCCTAATCTCTTGATCAAATAATGAAAATTTCAAATAGATTCATGGGTAATATCTACATTACAATTCAAGGAATATCTTAGAGAAATACTTATACTACCCTTACATGAGTGTTAAATCTAAAAACACCACTTTAATGTTTCATTTAATCTATTACACTGATTTAAATTTGATTTTTAAACACTTCAAGGGGTAAGTTATAAGAACATCTACTACTAATTAAAAAATAACAATGATAATAGGTGTTTTATTATGTATCACTATAAGGAAACATAGAAACACTATATAAAACATATTTTTAAGAACAATTTATTTAGATAACATGCCATCACAAATAGGAACTTAATATTATAAATTTTGTTATTCATTTTATTTATCCAAATATGGTTCTCAAAATTAGTCTTAGTTAAGGAAAATTTCAATTCTAATATATAGAGGAAAACACCCTTTAGGTTGTAGTTATAAATTTAATTATCCCCATATTTATAATAATAAATCTCAAAATAGCTAAAAGGTATTTATAATTTTAGGAGAACTAGTTTAGTATAATTTCACCATACATTTATACGTAACACTGTATAAGTGGATGTAGAAACTGTAATTAACAATCCCTATATAACATAAACATACCCCCATGGGGTTATGTACTAAGGAATATCATAAAAATGTGACCTAACAGGGTCTCGTTATATCATTCTAGGTATATCTAAATGAAACATGAAACATTTTAAAACATTAAAATTATACAACACCCGCAGTGGGTTAATTAGATAAGAATTTTTACCATAAGCAACATAAATGGGTTGAGTTAGGACTATCTCATAACCATAATAGGTCAAGAAAAACCTACTTGGGTTAAGTCAAACATATAATTCATAAGTAATTGCATCATTTAATATTTGGATTTTCAAAAATTTATATTTATATAATGATCTAGTTAGATAGATCACCATTGACAATTTATAACGGTATTAACCTCTGTAAGTTGTAATCGGAATTCATGTAACTACAACTATATTATTTTCTTTTGTATAAAGGTTTATAAAACTCATAATTGGTGTTTTAAATAGATGGGGTACCATTTTCCAATTTATAAATCCTTTTAACCATTATAATATGAAAACTAGAACCCATTTAATCATAACCACTAATTTTTCAGCCCATGAAACCTATGGTCCATGGATCAAACATTTAAAAATTAGTTAGTCAAATAGAATTCCACCATCAATATATGTGGGAAAATACCATTTAGGTTGATGAAAACATTTTATTTATCCAACCCTATACTATAATTATATCAAGGCGTGGTATCTCATAACAATAATACATGTGAGAATAAATAATTATCACACAACATGGAGTATAATTAAGAATGTAAAATAATAAATTAACAATGGAAATAAGATAAAAATGTTAAATAATAACACAAGCATGTTATACAACCAAGGCACATATCACAAATATCATGAAGTCTAGGAATGAAACCCACGTGGCATGACATATTCATGGCATGTGAATATCGACATGCCTATAATAATGAATGTATCAATACTTCCCTACCATATCAAGAAAAGGGGTAAATACCAAAATCATTAAAAATTAGTAATAATAAAACATAAACCATTCACTCCAAGTTAAATAATAATCAATTGTAATAACAAACAAGAAAAACAATAGCCACATCCCTTAGTACTTGGTCTTACCTCATGCCAGGGTTGATCAATCCCAAACATGACTATTTATAAAATACTAACACATTAATTATCTCATTTATACCTATTCATAAATAGTAAAATAAAGGAAAAGAATCATCTGATACCACTTTTTAATGACTTGACCCGAGCTCCAATGAAACGGTGCCCCAAGAAGGTCGGTCACATGGCCTTAAGAGCATCTCACCATAATCTTGAGGCTTCCAACTAGTAGTGAGGGTCTAATGATGGTACAGTAGGGAAAAATACCCTCATGATTAGAGTATCATATATGTAGAATAATAAATGAATCATTAGACAAATCAGATAAATTATATTAAACAACAAAAGATAATAATAACTAAAAAGATGTCCAATGCAAAATATAAAACCATGAATTCATGTCTAGATGATGATGCATAATCTAATGTAGTAAAAAAACAACACATGAAATAATTTAGTATAGTACATGAATAATTAAAATTAACAATAGGCTCAAGATCCATCCCCATGAGCATCCTGAGATTTATCACAGTTCTATACTCATATTTTCACATGTACAAATGTAACAGTAGAAGAATAATCCATAGACCTGAACCTGTAACCATAAGGTTGATTTGGGTACCCCCAGTGTAATGGTAGCCTAAACAGGGTATGATATATACTCTATGTTCCACCACCAAAAATTTCTATAGCATAATCTAAAATGTGAATGTAAAAAATATGTGTGTGTTGGTATGACAGTTAAAGCAGTAAATGAATAAATGTAAGCAAGTCTGTCTCAGGTTCCTCAGGGACACCTGGATAAACATACCTAATTCATCCTTAGGCATAATATATCTAAACATTCACACATGTATATATAAGAATATATTTAAAAATATATATTCTTATATATATGTGAAACATATATAATCCAAGGAAGGTTATATAATAATAATTTTGATAATATTAGTATATTCCTAGAACCCATGGCTATAAGCCCAGGTTTCCATAATTTAGTGTCTATGAAACCACAAAGAAATTATCGGTAGTCAAATGAATCTGAATGAAGGTCATTAGTTGTTCAAGGACCCATGGTACATAGGCAATCATCCTAGTATAATAACTTTAATTATAGTAACCATCAGTCATATGTAATAAGAAGCATGTATTATATAATTTGTTTATCCTATGAGCTTATCCAAGGATTCTTGTAATGAGGAACCCAAGTATCACCCAAAGTGTCACAAAATTATATTTATTTTATCTTCCCATCCTTTGTGTTCTGTTATGTGGAAACCAAAGTATCACTTGTCATATTCAACTACCTTATGATCCCATCCAAGGAATTCATTAAAAAGGAAACCCATGTATCGGTCAGAGCATGTGAAAAAAATCAATCCTATGAGCCCGTCTAAATAATTTTGTAATAAGGAAACTCAAGTATCTCTCAAGGAATAAATAAAACAGGTAACCTATGATCCCATTAGTAGAATTCCATAAAAAGGTACCCCAAGTATCACTCAAGTCACATAATTCAATTAATCATTTGAATTCATGAAATATAGAAGGCCATGTTAGTAAACATGCCATAATACATTTCAAGTATGATCAGCCAAATTTCCATGTCAATGAACATTCCTTATCATGACTCAAATATGAAGAATAAGGATGGACATGTATAGATCATTCCATTTTACAAATCTAGTATACTTAAATAGTGGTCATTCCCATTTATCATTTAAATAAAAATACATTGTTTCCTATTTTTATTAATCATGGAATCACACCACATAGGTGGTTTTATTATAAAATGGGGTATTATTATCATCACAATTTATTTAAATCAATTTAAACATATCTTTCACTATAATTAATCAAATATACATCAAAGGTAATTCAAAATTATGGAGAGAATTGTCTATTTAAAATTTGAAACATCACTGAAATAGGTGATTTAATTTCCTAGAAGAGGAATAGGTCATGGGCATATAATCAAATCACCCATGCGGTGATTTTGGTTCATGTTATAATCCTATCATGGTGTAATTTCATACACAATTACTATTTAATTTAAGAAATTTGGTTCTACGTATTTAATTTTACATTTCATAGGTGACGTGTGCAAATTTTGACATGCGACAGAAGGACATAATTTTTAAAACAACTAGATACCACCTACCTTATACCAAGGATTCTTTACTCACTAAATATTGAGCTTTGATTTTAGATAGCTTGATAGAAATCAATGAAATGTAAAATTGACTTAAAAATTGGTTGAATTAGCTTATGGGAATATATAACCAAATATGGTGAGGCAAACAATGAAGAGGAGTAGGAGGAACAAAGAGCTTATTATTATTCAACCAATGAGACCAATGGAAAGTGATTCTGACATCGAATGATGGAGATAACACCATGTATAGGAGGGAGAGGAGGAGCTCTAATAATTATATGGGTTGTTTTAAATGAGTGAGGAGAATAAAGGTAGAAGTAATGAAAAATAGGATAGGGTAAATGAAAATTTCACCCCCTTTAATGAGATGTATGGTTCGTTCACATGGTTTGTAAAACCATACACTAACTATGTGGTGGTACTGTCTGGAGCACACAACTAGGTGCATTTTTTCCAAATCGAGCTCATCCCATGAAGTCCCCTCTGTAAAAACCTCACGGATATGTTGTCTAGTGTGAATAGTTGGACAAAACTATGTTACTCCCTCAGGCTCACTGGACAAACCACACAGTTTCTCTTAGAGGGATACAAGGTTTCAGAAAAACTATGTTCATCTACTAGCTTCTTCTCGATTTTATTTTTCAGATACTAAAACATTCAAAACTCATCTGAACTTTTGAGACATCTCCCAGGCCTTAAAAACAATCTAAAAACAAAACTTTTAAGTTTTCAAAGGTTTGTATTTACAATATTAAGCTCAATTTAATAATTAAAATATCCAACAAAATGGAAATTCAAATTTTTTAGAAATTCCACCCTATCCAAAATGAGGGACACTATATGAAGAGTTAGAGACATTACCTATTTAGTGGAAGGTTATCCATCTACTCCAATAATTAAAACCTAAGTTATATCTTCTCATAAAAATATTTGATCCTTCAGTAGAGACAGCAGGTGGAGTATCTACAATCATTTAATATCAATATTTCCTACACTCTTTGTAAGGGTAATATCATTGTTGATTATTTGTTATGGAAACTTCTATTATAGTCCATGAAATAAACTTCTTATTAATGTACTATGATGTCTCTCTTTTCACTTGAGCACTTGGGAGTTCATGAGGATGAGACCAAGGTTGTTTTCTGAAGTATTAGGTTGACTTACTCACTTTTTGAGATGGTTCTTTATGAAAAAAAAGATTGATAAGGAGTTCTGATGTATTATGGATTTTGTATATAGTAGGTATACCCTCAAAAAATTATCTATCTTTAGAGGGTATCTTATGATTTTGGATTCATTATGTCATTCTTTTTCCTTTGAGGATATATATGATGGTGTATTTCTATATTTCACAATGGGAAATACACCATGGAACCATGAAGATGATTTATGATATAAGGTGGAATTTATGTTGGTCAGGTATGAAATGAGACATTATTGATTTTTTTTCTCATTTTTATACTTATCAGTATATTTAGGCAGAACAACATAAGCCTTCAAGTCTTCTTCAACCACTTCTTATGCCAACTTTGATGTGGGATGATATCTCAATGGACTTTGTGATTGGGTTTCCACATACAACTCTAGGAAATAATGTGATATGGGTGGTTATTGACCATGTGGAAAAATCAACTCACTTTATTCCCATTAGTGATATGACTATAGTTAAGGGATTGAAGTGTCTGTATGTGCAAGAGATCTTCAGGTAACATGGAGTTATGTCTTTTGTATTTTTTGAGAGGTATGATTGGTTTAATTTTTGTTTTTGGAGATGCCTCTAGTATTTTATGGTATCCTAGGTAAATTTGAGCATTGTTCACTATCCTCATACAGATTTTCAAATAGAATTAGCTATAAAAATTCTTGAGGACATGATTTAATTTTTTTGTCCTTGACTTTTGAGGGGCTTGGGATTTCCACTTGGGACTGGTCAAGTTTTCCTACAAAAATTGTTACCATTAATTCATAAATATAGTTCCTTTGGGTCCTTTTATGGACTATCTAGTAGATATAAACTTTTTTTATAGATTAGTGAATCACTCTCGTTATAACTAGTTTTTTCTAAGAGATGGTATCAAATATTCGATTGATTTATCATATGATGGTAACAACATAAAACTAATATATATTATATATTGATCATCAATGTCGACCATGGGAGTTATTGGTTGGTTAAATGATGTTTTTTAGAGTTTCACCTCATTTGGTACACTGATATCTTGGAAATAATGGAACATTAGTACTGAGACATGTGGAGTTATTTGAGGTGGTTGAGAAGATTATCAAGGTGTCTTACCTTTTGGATTTCCCACCTCAGATGACATCGATCCATAAAAGTGATCCATATTTTGTAGCTTAGTAAGTATCTCTATAACCTATATAATTTATTGAGGTGGGAGGACCTTGATGTGGAACTTAATTTATCCACGACCAAGACGCTGGTTCAGATTGTTCATTCTTTAATAAAAGTTCTTCATGGAAAATCAATACCCTTGGTATGAATTTTATGGTAGCATGATTTTGAGCCACATGAGACTTGGTATTATGAGGTACTGATGAGAGAGCAGTGGAATCATCTCTTTGATATTGATTCTTCTCAATAATATTTCTAGGGTTAGAAAGAATTTATTGTGTGGATATTGTTACATCTCATTACTAGCTTTCAGTTACTTTTGACCATTTTTTGGTGATCTTTTTTTAAAAAATTATATCATGTTGCTTTGGTTGTTTTTTGGAGTTTTCTTATGGTTTATAGGCATTTTCATGGTTGGATAAAGGTTAGTAAAAACCATGAGGGTTTTCCATAAAATAATGTGCCTTGTGTTTAAGTTCTGGTGGAGGGTGCACAGTTAGGTTCACAGTTAGTTTAAACTATGCAGATTGACCCCAAAACCCTATGGTTTGGAATAATAGAGATCATAAGTTTAGAAAATATTTTTTTCAATTCATGAAACTCTTTATAGTGGCCAATAAGAGGGTTCACATTTGGTGCACTATTTTTCAAATTATGCAGACAAGCCATGACACTCTCTCTAGTAGCCCAGTAAAAGGCGCACTATTGGTGTGAATTTTTTCAAACCATGTGATGGGAATTAAATAATAAGAATTTTTTAATTAAAGTCTTGACATCACTGGTTTAAATTCTAATCTCTTATTGACCAAATCTAACCCGAATCTCTTGATTTTTGAGGATATTTGGAGGTGATTTTGGCTCATTTAATCTCTTCTCTTCTTGGATGGAAATGTAGACAAGTGAATTGGATTCCTTCTGGAAAGTGTAATCTCTTTACTTGTGAATTCACCTCTATCCCTATCTTGCTTTATTTGAGAGTGGTGGATTCTCTTTTCATTTATCAATATAGATCTTTCTTTTTAGATTTATGGGACTAGGATTCTCCTTTGATAATTCTAGCCTTCGACTCTCCTTGTGGATCCCTTGTTAGGTATCGATGATCATGAACTAAGGTTAGTGGTATCATAAAGAAATATCCATCAATATAAACCCTTTATTATTATCTATTTGAATGATATTCTCAATAAATTTCTTATTATTGATTTGAGTCTCTTGAAAAATGATTTTAAAATGGCATGTCATGTATGATGAAATCCATTGAAAATGGATTTTTAAAAATAAAGTGTTGGTTTTTGTTAAATGATATTGAAATAAAATGATGGTTTGAAGCATGATTTTGATGGAATGAAAGGGAATGAAATAAATTATGATTAAAATTTTAATTATTTTATTTGAAAGGAATAAGTTTTGATAAAACCATTTGATGTTGGGTTTTAAATGAAATAGAATGTTCTATATATTAAACTTGGGGTTAATTGAATTGATGTTTTGAAATGACTTGAGATTGTCTAAAATGAATGATATCAACTTGTATGTTTTTTACCTTGAAGTACATTAGTGCATATTTCATTAAGAGGAAGATATACACACTTGGTAAGACTAATTACCAAAGAATTATTTGATTATGAAAATGATACTAAAAATACTTCTAAGCAGGGGGTTCATTCTTTGGGATGGATTCGTATTACCCTTAGGACTAATCCCTTGGGATGTGTGAACAATAGGAATCATATTTCATCAAGATTGTGTGGAACCTCATGAATTTAAATAACCATTTCCCAATTTTTATAATCGTGGTGCTATGATTGAAAATTATGATTACATTCCCATGATTATGAAATGAGTTATTTATACCTATTTTAATAGAATATTTTATTCATGGTTTTTTTAAGATACTTGTTTTTGCCCAATTTGATAGAAATTCGCTTTTTTCATGTTTTATTCTAGACATTGAATTGTTTTGAAAATAAAGAACTAATATGAACTGAGATATGACTTCTATTACATGCTTTACTATAAATTTAGAATATATAGTTTATTGGTTATAGATTTCTTATGAAATGAATGGTGATATCCTGCTGGTTTTTGTTTCTCACACCCTAACATTGCCTTCATGATTTTGTAAATTTTCTTATGAAAAGTGTAGTAAAAGGGAATGAACAACTCGAAGTGGTGGATGTTCTTGATTAGTGTACCTTCATAGTTTTCAATGACCAGTGGAATGTGTGATCCTATTGTTACTTGGAGTTTCTAGTTTGATATCGGGATTTCCTCTTTGATTACTTGAGTTAATGTTACTATTTTTGAGAAATGTATCTATTTAAATGTGGTTTTCTCTATTTTGTAGTGTTTGTTATAACAACTTATTATAATTTTATATTCACTTCATTTTCTTGATGAGTTTTCCTTATGGTGAAATCATTCTCTCTGGTTTTTATTAATTCCATGGCTCTAGTCACCAACCCATGGGGATTAGGAATTCCCTATGATCCATGTAATGATTTATTTAGATACCATTTAGGTGGGTTATATAGGTCGGTTCATGAGAGGAAGAAAAGTTAAAATTAGAAGAAGAGGAAAAATAGGAAACAATTCAATCCATAAAAATCTTGAGTAAACTAATAGAATTCAGAATCCAATATGGTGTCTATATAGATTCACAATATAAAAAACAACACAATACACCTTTTACCTTTAAATAAATAACTAATACCATAGAAATTAGACTAATAAATTTAATATATTACCAACAAGGCTTCATATTTCTCTACATGGATAGTTCTCATCATCTTCATCAAATACCCACAACTGAATCTATTTTGAGAATCATCACTTACTCAATATTTCGACATTACTGCATGATGGAGATTTGGTTATATTGGAGGTCATATTATAGGTGTGTCTTAGGTGGATAGAAATACATTTCATATATAGACTCAATCATAATTTGGGTTTCACTAACATATATTTCCATCACTTTACCTAGATGTATTCAATTGTTTTTTGTTATAATTGTAAGTGGGATTAAATACTTTCAGAATTGGATGGTTGATGTGGATTTGGTGAAGATAGTTATGGTTGGACTTATGAAATCTATTTTTTGATATGTGTTTGAAATTATATAAGGATGTATTTTAGGATTAGAATTTGGAATCAGTGGAGGAAGTGATAATAGAACTTGGGGTTCAAAACCAAGAATCAACGGTAGAACCAATACTGGTATAAATGTACAAAAAAGGAGGTGGGTGAGTTTTTTACACAACACTACTCACTGGAAGATGTTGATAGAGTCGGTGATTTTGTGGGTAGCTATCAATTTCCATGATCATGCAATGAATGACTGTAAATATTAGTAGGTGGAATAACCAATAGAACCATAAGGGCTATTGTAGATCTTGATTCTAAATATATGGGAGTGGTTCAATTAGTTTATATTGGTTGCTTTTCATTATTCTTTGGATTGAATGTAAAGTATGTTCCATTTTTTCTTGGTTAGTGTTCCAGATTTTTCACTTGAAAATGAAATATTTATATTTATTGTTATTATATTCCTTTAAAGATTCATTGTTTTCATGGATTAATACTTGTCACAAACCACACAAATTCTTGGTGTCCTGTGTTCTGTGTTATCCTTCTATTTTTCTTCATTCTTCTTCAGAAGTGTGTTGAGGGTTTTTTGAGCACCGATTTAGTGAATTGTTGGGGAGAATAGCTTCTCAATTTAGATACATTGAGCAGATATCAATTATTTCAGATATTATTGAATCCTTGTTCCACATTTTATATTACAAAAGTGGTTCATCAACTAGGATTTTTGACAAAACAAGTGGTATTATAGCTTGTGTAGAGAACGATTGTAGAGACCAATTGGTGATTCTAAGGATGTGTAATTCATATCATTTATGCATTTACATTTTAGTGGAAGTTATAATTTAGAAGTATGACATTAAAATAGGGAAATTTTCCTTAAGATAGGTCTGATTATTCAAATTTTGGAATAGGTTGATTCATGTAGAGGATTTTATATTATAGAGAGATATAGAGATTCTATTAATTGTGGTCAAGTCGGAAGAAATGGATAAGGGATAGTAATAATGACTTGACCAGAATGAATTAGGTGTGATTCATATGATGTTGTCCGTAGGGGTGTCCAAACCTGACCCAACCACATCAACCTGATCTAACCCTACATGGTTGGGTCATGTTGGGTTAGATTAATTTGGTTGGGGTCAGGATTGGGTTAGAGAATAATGAACCAACATAACCTGACTAACCCAACCAATCCCTAATTTATTTCCACTAGGGTTTGGGCACTCTGCTTTCCTCTAACAACATCTTGCATGATATAAATGTATTAGAAGTTATAGGTAATGTTTGTTGAATTTAATAGTTACCTATAATGTTTTTTATTTTTTGAACTATAAAATGCCCAAATAAAATACCCATAATATCAAAATAAATTCAATAAATACTAATTTATTTTTTATTTTAATTTTTTAGCATATAGATATGTTTATAGAGTTTTTTAGATGCTTGTTTATTTAATTTTAAGATTTTTTTATTGGATGATACAAATTATAAGTCATTTTATAGGTATTTATTAATTTATTATCATTTCAGGTAATTATTTTTAAGTTAATATAAATGGATTTGGTGTTCCATGGGAAGATGTATTTCTTGTGTTTTTTTAAGGAAAATGTTTTACAAATTTGAATTAAAGTTAATTAGTATTTTTTTTGGTATTGAGTAGATTTTAAATTTTATAAATTTATTTAGTTTTATTTTAATATATAGTTTTATAGTTTATTTATATTATTTCATGTAATTTTTCTTTACCTGACCTGACAATATTTACCAGAGCCAACCCAACCCACTTTGAGTTAGGCCATTACAACAAAAAATTATAACCTAACTTGACCCAACCTGAAAAAAATTTATTGGGTCAGGTGTGCAATTTTACCAAACCAAACCCAACATAGCCCATGGACACCCCTAGTTGTCCCAACATGTGGCCTTTAACATCTAGGAGGTGAATACCCCTATGAAATTATTTTCCACCTTATCTAGTATATATGATATTTTAGCCGCAATGAATAAGTTATTTCTGATGCAGATAATTTTTGGCATGAATATGTTTGAAGGAAGGTTGGTGGAAGTTCATTTAAATGACTTCAATGTGATTTATATCCAGTTGGAATTAGTGAACATAATGTTTTTTGGGGTAGTGTGGGTATTGAGTCCCAAATAAAATTAAACATCATGAATTATATATTAATATTATTTAAAAATGAGGAATTTTATTTTATTTCTAATTAAAATGAAATATATTCAAAGTCAATTAATGATATAATAAATTCAATTTTGATAGGTTAAGAAATCAAAGTTGAGAATTATATTCTAAATCCATTCATTGAACATTCATAAAGTCTAAATATTTGGTGGTAACAATGTATTATAAGTTTTAGAGGTTATAATTTGTGTTAATAATTTTAATTTTTTGATTTGAAAAAACAAGTGTATATATGATTTTATAATACTAAAATATAAATGGTTATTGTCATTGAATATATAAGAATAGTATTGATTTAAGAATAAATTATAAAATCTTCATAGTTTTGTTTTATCTTTTTTAAATGGCTGACATTTTTATTATTTTTCTGAATTTTATGTATTATTATATTATCAATTTATGAGGTAGATCAGTGATTTAAAATGAAAAAACATATCAATTCATGTCACAGCCAAAATATTACAAGATCTGTTGTAATAGACCCAACTGAATTTATACTTTAAATTACTATAATATTAAAAAATATTGTATCACTTGAGGATTTTATACATAATATTAATGTGATTGTGTACTTTGAGTTTACATCACATCAAAAGGTTATATCAATTCCTTACCATAATGAGAACCTATAAATGTAAATAAAATATTTTTAATCATATGTAATATGGTCTATATAAAATTTTTATGAAAATTAACAAATGGAATTTTTACTATCAAGTGTTGGAGACTCATGATACTACAAAAAAAATGTGGGATATACACAAGACTCTCAACCCATGGTTTTCTCTAAAAGTGGGTATATAGGTCCCTATACCAATGGTTTATAAACACCATTTTTATATATTCAAAATAAATATCCTAGACCAATGGTTTCAAAAAAATATTGGTATAAGGTTAGTTCTACAAATGATTTTTTAGAACCATTGTTATAGAGTCCTAAAAAATGCATGCAATGACCCCCCCCCCCCAATACATAATCTATAATCATGTCGTACACAGCCTCCCCTTATACTCCCAAGGTGAATCTCCCCCCAATAATTCATTTATTGATTTGATTATTATTCAACATAAAATCAGTGAGTTTCAGGTCTATCATCTATTATGATGATTATCAGTTTCATTCTTATCAAGGTATCAAAGAACAATTGATATCCCATTGGGTCATGGTTATTCTTGATTCATTAAATCGATATTAGTTTAGATTATATTTTTTATAGTATTTCATAATAAATGTGATCTTAGTTTATATATTTTTTTAATTTAGTTACTTTCTTCTTTTACCTAAATAAAATGTAAAGTTATTTTTTGTGTAATATATCTTAAGGGATTATGTAATTAATCATTATATTAATTTTTTAATGTATTAGTGGTTATGAAATTATTATTTTAATATTTTTATTTTAATTTATGATTGATCAAAATATTGGAATAATTAATTTCAATCTAATGTGGTGTGAAATGTTTGAATAAGCATGTTGTTAATTGTAAAGATATTTTATAAAAGTAAGTTAAATTCAAAAATATTATATTTATGGATTGTTTTGATAATAATTGTCTATAACTTTATTTTCATAAGAATTTTGATAATGATTTTGAGATATAGAATGATATTTTTTATTAGGTATTATTAAATGGTAAACTAATCATAAAGAAGAGGTATAATATTGTATAATGTCTTATGTTAAAACATTACTTGCATTGATATATTTTAAATTGTTTGTATAAGAATAATGATATTTGGGAATGTAATTTTGTTCTTAAAAATCATGGTAGAAGTGAATAATGGGTTTATAAATGTTAATTTTTGAATGTAATGTTAACATGGTGATTTAAAAATGATGGATTAAATGAATTGTGTTTTTTATGCCTATTGGGTGTTATATGAGATGATTATATAAATTGGAATGTTTATAGAATCATGTTATTATTTTGTAATGTATATTGGGTTTTAATTATGTTTATATGAAATGTTATTATTTTCAAATCATGTTTAAAATAGTTATACTTTAAAATTATTTTTTTGGTAATATATATGAATTGATTATGAAATTTAGGTATGTGTTAGTTCTTAAACCGCATTTGAATTATATAACCAATTATTTGTTGAAAACATATCCTCTTGTAATTTTTATTATTTTTTAAGAATTAAATAACATTTATCCATTCTAACCCATACCTGGGTTATTCGGTATGACTTAAGTGGTAACTATATTTGGTATAAGCACTCTGCAATCCTACATGAAAGAATCAGGTTTAAATGCCGGTGGGGAAGGATTTCCCTATTATCTTAGTAGGTGTTATAGCAATGTTTTAGTAGGTACTATTGCATTACTATATCATTGAAACTATTCAATTAAATTGGTCCTTTAGTCCACATAATTAGGCCTTTGGGCCATAGTGCCTCTAAACCATATGTGGGCCTTAGGGGCACTAGGGCTGTGAGATAACAATATTCAAGGCCTTTCATATATAGGGAAATTAGTCCATGAAGTAGAGAAGGTTCAATTTACTAGAAAACCCTAGGTTTGATGGATCAGAGTATAAGAAATCACTAGGTAGAGAAAACTGGATCCAAGACTAGATAACAGATATGGTGTTATCCATCAGCTCGTGCAACTCTGCACAAGGTCACCGCAAGTCATTACCAATGTCAGGTGATGAGCTGATATAGAATTTAATAGGTTTTTTGGAATGTCTATTCTAGTTTTTCAAGTTCTAAATATATAAAGGGATTTTCCCTATAGCACCTCACCTTTTAAAAACATAAATTTTTTATTAAATGTTAAAATATTTTATAATACAAAGGATCTTTTGAGGTTTGGTTTTCTTGAAAATTCCGAATGTTATACATGAAAAACAAAAAAAAACATATTATTAACTTGAAAATATTATGTGTAGATTCATAACAGGATACTTTTACTACATCTCATATATATGGTACATACATCAAAATAATGTTGTGATCATAAATCCCAATAAAAGAATAAACAAATGAAATGTTTTTCATATGACCATGATACATAAAAATATGGAATGACCTTAAAAACATGAGGTATATAATAATAGAATGATCATGAATCATAACATGTAAATGTGGAAACAACATAAAAATGATACATTTATTAGAAAATCACAAAGGTTTATCACTATGGTTTCATAAAACATAATTACCTAGGTTATTTACCAAGGTATCATGAAACATGTTATCTCTAGATATTAATTATTTTTCCAATGAATTGGAGCACTATAAAGTCCCACCATTTATATATATAAATTAATTTGTACCATATAGAACATATATGAAATCATTTTATAAATAACCAATGGGAAATAATGAACGGGTTTCATGTAAAGACTTTGATTTCATAAATTCTTCCATACATTAAATTACATCATTTTTAACCCACATAAAGGGGATGTGGGTTTTATACATGGAAATCCACAATAATTAAATTATATTTACATCTAGGTTAATATACATTGATAAAGAAGAGGTTTTTTCATTCACAATATAATCATATTTCATGTAAAAGAGAGAAATTCTTGAAATGATTTTAACGACTTAGTGGGTATATAACATGGATTAAGGAAAGGTAATAATGAGATGGAACTATAGTATTCTATTAATAATAAAACATTTTTTTGGTAATTTGATAATCAAAAGTATATGAAAATAAAATAATTCAAAATTTAGAAGACATACAACAAAATAGGTACTTGAATGGAATTGAAAAAGAGGAGAGTTCCCTTACCTTGAGAAATAACTCTCTAATGTTTGGAGAGGGAAACCATAAGACCATAGAGAGACCATAAAATAAATTCAGAGAGTGTAAAATAATAATAATTTAGTGCTTAATGTGTTTTTTATAGAGTGAAATTAGAGTATGGGTGGGTATTGTTAGTAAAAGAAGAGGAATTATTTAATAATTTCTGAATATAGGTCTTGGAATTCTATATTGTTAAAAATTAAAAACAAATGTATTAGCCATAATTTTTTCTCATGTTTTTAAAAATTTAAGTCACGTTTTATAATATTTTAGTCCATTTGAACCAAAATCCATTTTTAATTTAAATTTTGACATGTAAAATTAAATTTTCCATAAAATATAGTTTTTAAATTCTCAATTTATATTTTAGAATTTAGAAAGTTATTTATGGGTTTGGAAATTGATTTAAATCCATTAAAATATATAATAACAATAAAATAATATAATTTTAGCTGAAAATACTTTAAAATAATTATTAAAACACTTTTACATATTTATAATGTCATAATATATTCCATATATTATACTTTATTAAATATTTAACCCAATAATTTTTATGGCATCGAAAATTATGAAAAAATAACCTTAGGATAATTTTAATGTTATGGTTTCAAAAATATTGTCCATTTTATTAGAAAAATATTATAAATATAAGAAAATTAAAACAATTATATTTTAAAACCCATTAATTTTCATTATAGAATAAAATTTCTATCCCTTAGAAAACTATATATAATTTTATAAAGAAATTATAAATAAATGTTTTTTTTTCATCCACTTATAAACCTTATTTTTTTTAAAAGATATATTTTAATGAAAATTGAATATATATATATATATATTAGAAAAATAAAATCACAGTCTCATTTATGAAAATCTATTTTATCAAATTATCTAATAGTATGCATTTTTTATAAGGGTGTAGCACTAAATAAGAAAACTAAATCAATAAAACTGTTAATTAATTTATAAAATAATTAAACCTTAATAATTATAGTTTCTAGATACATAACCCCTTATTACATCATTATAGTCTCTAAAGGAATGGTGTGTGATGGTATTAGTTTCTTGATGTGTCTTGACCAACATTGATCTAGTAGTGATCTCTGCTAACTAGAACTTCTCTTATAGGATATTTTGTTTGAGGATCACTTGTTAAATATTTGCTTGGTATTAATCAAGAGAAAACCCCAACAATGTTACCTCACTACCTAGCTCTAAAAAATTGGATTCATAATGCATGATTATACTGGTTGAGGCCATCATTTCATCCTTATTAATTCAATTAAATATTATAGATCAAACTAGAAGCAGTCACCAGGTATAGTAAACTGAACAGAGACTAGATGAGAGTTATGGAACCTGCCATAGGCCCATAAAAATATTTAAATAGTAATTTCAAGCTGATAGAAATGTAAGGTGATAAAAATATACATAATATAATAATTCTTGGGTAGGTTTTGTTTTAGTATATTCATGTTATAAAGATATAAAGGGCTTGTGCCTATGACATATCTCCTTTTTAATACATAAAACTTTCATTACATGGTAAAATATTTAAAAATACAAAGGATCTTTGGAGGTTTAGTTTTCATAGAAATTATGAGTTTTATACATGAAATACAAAAACCTCCTTCTCATCCACTTGAAATTATTCCTCATAGCTTCATGCTATATTACATTTAATACATCTCATATATATAGTACATACATAAAAACAAAGGGATGAGAATAAATCCTAGTAATAGAATAAACAAAGGAAATGTTTATCAAGTGATCAGAATTCATACTAATAAATCATTACCCTGAGAAAATGAGTTATATCATAATATAATGATCATTAATTACAACATGGAAATTTTTCTAAAACATAAAAATGATAAGTTCATAATTATATCACTAATTTTTATCACCAACGTGTCAGAAAACATAACTACCAAGTTTATTCACCAAGGTATCATAAAACATGTTATCTCTAGAGATTAATTCCTTGATCAATACATTAGAGAAAAATAAAGTCACACCCTTCATATGACTCAATTCATGTGTACCAAAAAAAATAAATAAGAAATAATTTTATTAATAACTAGTGGTAAATAATGAATGAGTTTCTTATAAAGTCATTGATTTTATAAATTACTTTATACATAACATTACAATATTTTAAACCCAAATAAATGTTATTTGGGTTTCATAAATATAAATATTCAATAAATAAATTATTTTTACATATTTTTTAATTCCCATGGATAAAAAATACGGTGGGTATTCACAATATAAGAATATTTAATGTAAATTAGAGAAATTATTAAAATGATTTTGGTGGCATGACAGGTATATAACATGGATTAAAAAAGAGAATAATGAAATGGAATGAAAGTATCCAATTGATAGTACACCATTTTTTATTTAATAGGATAATTAATATTTTATTAAATGAAAGTAATTCAACATTTAGAATACATACTAAAAAATAGGTACCTGAATGGAAAAGAAAAAAAAAGGAGAGTTCCTTTACCTTGGGAAGTAACTATCTAATTCTTGGAGATGGAAACCTTAAGACCTTGGTGAAAATTTGTAGGGAATTTATAGAGGGTAAATAATAATAATTTAGTGATAAATGTATTTATAGTGGAGTGGAAATGGACAATGTGTGGGTATTTATGGTAAAATAGGAGGAATTGTTTAATAATTTTTAAATATATGACTTTGAATACTATGTTGAGGAAAATTGAAAACCATTGAATTACCCTTGGTTTTCTATCATGTTTTGAGACATTTAAGTCTGGTTTTATAATATTTTAATTCTTTTGAACCAAAATCCATTTTTAAACTTTACTTTATACACGAATAATTAAATTTTCCACGAAATATATTTTTTGTAATTCTCAATTTCTATTTTAACTTTGAAAATTCATTTATATTATTTGAAATTGATTTAAATCCATTAAAATACATAATAATAATAAAATAATCTATTTTTAGCTAAAATATACTTTAAATAAATTATTATAAAACTTTTGTGTATTTATTATGTCATGATACTTTCTATATATTATACCATATTTTATATTTTAACCAAAAAATTTGTATAAATTGGAAAATTAGGGAAAAATCACCTTTGGATAATTTCTATGTGATGGTTTAATAAATCATCCGTATTATTTGTAAAATTATCTAAATATTATAAATATAAAATATTTATTTAATTAAAACCAAAAATTTTTATTAAACAATCAAATTTTTATCAATTAAAAAAACTATATATATATATATAAATAATTTATAAATAAATTTTATTATTTAAAACAATTTATAAACCTTATTTTAAAGAAATATTTTAAATAAAATTGATTTTATATATATATATATTCCAGAAAAGTATAACCAAGGTCTCTTTTTAAAAATAATTTTTATCATATTCTCTAATAATATGCATTTTATATAATCATGTAACACTAAATAAGAAAATGGAATCCATAAACCCTTTAATTCATTTCTAAAATAATTACACCTTAATAATATTATGCTATTGATACATAACCCCTTATTACATCATCATAGGCTCTAAGGGTAAAGTGTACAGTGGTGGTGGTTTCGTGAGGTGGTTCGATTAGCATTGATCTAGTAGTGACATCTGCTAACTAGAACGTCTCTTATAGGAAATTTCATTCAGGACTCACTTATAGAATATATTATTGGTAGTAATCAATAGAAAACCTCAATGATGTTACCTACCTACCTAGATCTAAAACATGAGATTCATAATGAGTGATTAAACTAGTTGAGGCTATAATTTCTTCCTACTATATTCAATTAACTCTTTGCATTTAAATTATTATACACTAATCCTAAAATTCACTTTATAACACCTAAATTACCTATATTCATAATTCCTAAAGGTCATATTGACAAAAAGTCACATAATAGTAATGTAACGGTCATATTATAATGGTCACATTTTAAATTACATCATATATATATAGCACCAAATGTCAACTTGTGCTACTTCATTAAAAAAGTTTTTTATAATTATTTTGAAAATTTATATCATATTATTAATTCTAATTTTTCTTTTAATATTTTTCATGGAATGTGTAATCTTCCTATAAGATTTTAATCCTATGGAGGATACCATTTCATGGTCACTATTCTTTGGTTTCTATATCCCTGTATTATTATTACTGGTAAAAATAAATATTATTAGATGACAAGTAATATTTTTTTTGTAATATCATTTCTATGAACTTCAATTGTGAAATATAATAAAATGTTTGTTATGAAAAAATATTCCTTTTATTAATCATAGAGGTAATTTTCTTGTCGTTACATTCTCCCCCCATTAAAAAATCACCCTGAAAATTTGATTCTTACCTCAAAATAAAATGGGATATTTTTCCTTGAGTGCTACTTCGAGTTCAAAAATAGATTCTTTAAAATTGTTATTTCTCTGTAGGAATTTCACAATTTATGTTTTATTATTCTTCAATGATTTTACCATTCTGTTATGAATATGAATCAGTTTCTCTTCATATAATAAGTTAGGTTCCATTTCTACCGAATTAATATCAATGTTATATATATTGGGTTAGAAATATACTTTTTCAATAGAAACATATGGAATACATCATATACATTAGAAATATTTAGAGGTGGTTCTAATCAATAAGAACCCACTCTAACATGATCTAGAATCTCAAATGGTCCAATGTATCTTAGAATTAGTTTCCCCTTCTTTTGTGATATAATAAATCCTTTACACTATGATATATTGAGAAATACATGATCCCCAACACGAAATTAAATGTTCATTATTTGGTTGTCATCATAAATTTCATGTTGAATCTCAGTAGACTTGACATGTTTCTAATTCACTTGTATATTATTTGTATTCTCCTTCACATTATTTGGTCCCAAATGTTTCACTTCTTTAACTTTTTTCAAACATGTTGTATTTCTAAAACTTTTTTTGTAGATAGATTCAAAAGGTTCCATTTGAATAATTTAGTGGAAAATGTTGTTATAGGAGAATTAAAAATGTGTAATATGTTGGTATCAAATCCATTGAGAATCAAGTGAGATAGCCCTTAACAAGTATTTCAATGTTTGAATTTTCCTCTTAGACTTCCCATCAATATGTGGAGTGTTGGTTGTCCCCTAGATTAATTCTATATTTATATCCTCTTGAAGTCTCCTCTAGAACATAGAATTAAATCTTAGATCTCAATTAGAAACAATCGATAAGGGTACTCAATAGAGTTTCACTACTTATTATATATATATAGGTGAGAAAATAACTTCATTGAGAAATCCTCACCTATTAAAATAAAATTGGTTGAACTGGTCAACCTATAGATGATTAACCATATAACATTGTTTCAATTTAATTTCATACATAGTCCAGTGAAAAATTATATAGTGATGTTGTTCCACCTTCATACTGGTATGGATAGTGGTTTCAATACCCTTTTGGGAAGACATCACTTCACCTTAACTTGTTGACACACCCAACACCTTAGAAAATAATTGGTAATCTCCATTCTCATATTATCCTATCAAAAATGATCAGAAAGTTCCCTATATATTTTATTACTTTCAAGATGTGTTGATAATTTATATCTATGAGTTTCATCCATTAACTAATTATTTATATCTGGAATAGATTTGATATATATAATTGTACCAAATTTCAGTATACCTTCATGATCAATATTGAATTCAATAAACCAAATATTTTTATAGCCTATATCCTCTTTGGAATGAAATTATAATCTCTATGATCTTTCCTAATCTTTATTAGCAATGATAGTTAATAAATCATTTGGGATAGGATTAATGAAATTCTTTCTCTTATGATTCCCATGTCGAACCCTAATTGGTCTTTGACTAATAGATCTCCATCAATTATCATAATTTCAATAACACTAGGATTATTCCCACTTAGTAAATCTAAGACTTTTTTTCTCTTCTAGGTTGATAATTAATTAAACATTCATAGTATTTAAGAAGATCCATCCATCTCATTTTTAACATTATCAGTTTTTTGTGGTAAAATATACTTCAAACTTTTGTGGTTTATGTATATATAGCATATTTTTCTAAAAAGATAGTGTCTCTATATCAATATAGAAAAAATGACTACAAATTACTCTTAGTCTAGAGTAGGATAATTCCACTCATGTGGATTTAACTATAGATATGAATAGGATATAACCTTGTCATTTTCCATGAGGAAATGTCCAAGATATTTTATAGATTCATAAATATAAAAAACCAATATATATCCTATGGAGGGTAAAGTTTGAATGGGTGTAAAAACCAACCACTTATTCAACTTCTATAATCTTTCTTTACAATAATTCATCCAAATGAACTTGAAACACTTTTATGTTAACATAGTTGGTGGATTTGAAAACCATGAAAAAAATTCTCATAACATTATAATATCCTGCAAAACTAAAGAAACAATTAACTTCATTTACTATTATAAGATAAGGATTCTTCACTACCACCATTTTGGTAGAAGGATAAACTATGATTCCTTCACTGTTTATAATGTACCCCAATAATGCAAATTGTTCTAACCAGAAATCACATTAATTAAATTTTGAAAAGAAATTATCTTTATGAAGAGTTTGTTACATGACGCTTATATGATCCTCATGTTCTTTATTAATTTTGGATTATATCAAAATGTCGCCAATAAAGACCGCCATGAATTTATCAAGGTAGTCCTTAAAGATTATATTCATAAAATTCATAAATATAATAAGAGAATTAGTTAAACCAAAGGGCATGAAAAAATACCATAATGTCCTTATCTCGATCTAAAATCAGTCTTTGGAATATCTTCTTTATCCACCTTCAAATAGCGATACACAAATTAATGGTCAATCTTGGAAAATAATTGAGCCCCTCAAATTTGGTTGAATAAATCATCAATACTTAAGATAGGGTATTTTTTCATTACTATTCTCTCATTAAGATATCTATAGTAAATTCATAGAAACATTGATCTATATTTATTTTTTAAAAATATAACATTTTCTACCCAAGGAGATACACTAGGTCAAATAAAACCTTTTTCCAAGTGGCCTTTTATTTTCTTCTTTAATTCCTCTAACTCAGTGTATTTCATTCTATATGGTGTATCTAATATTGGCTTGGATCTAAGTAAGATTTCAATTGAGGAATATAAATATATTTTGGGGGAGGTATAGATAATTATTTATGAAATAAATCAATGAATTACTAAAAATAGGGAAATTTTCAATATTTATACTTTTATTTTCATTTCATTATTCACCAATAATCTCTATAAATAAGTCTTTAAGAGTTTTTTCTCAAAAAACCTCATGCTAAGATATCTTTCATTTAAAAATATCTATATGTTTTCCATTAAAGAGCATTAAAATTTTCCATCATCTATAATTTATCTTAGTATTATACTTTAATATCCAATCCATCCCTATTATAGTGTCAAATTATACCTTGGGAATGACTACTAGATTTTCGAGGAGATTGTACTCTCAAATGTTGATAATAGAGTTTTTGTAAACCATTGTTTCTTGGATAATCCCACTAGGAGTCTTAATTTATAACTATACTTATATAATCATAGGGTTTTATTCTATATTCATTGAAAACTTGAATGAAATAAAGGAATGTGTTGAACCAATTTCAAATAAAGTTCTTACTCGCTTTGAGAGAAAAATGAGTGTGCATTCGACCAAATTTTTTAGGGTATCTACTTCAACTGCATGACTATAAATGCACAACATTTATCCCTTATCTTGTGATGATTTTGATGGGGTTTACCCTTTATTATATTCTAATCTATATATTTATTTTTAAAATTCCCTAGTGTTCTACACTTAAATCATTGATCTTTAGGTTGTGATGGCACCATATTCCATTTTTCATTTCCATTAAGATGTTGAGTCTTCACCTCACCATGATAGTTATGGTCTATATTTCCATATCTTCTACAATTGTAGCACTTTTAACTTCCATGAAAGAAATTCCCCAAATTATTCTTCCAATATTTATTACAAGTGGATAGTTACAGTTTCCCTCTTCTTCCATGTTCAAAATTCTTCCTTAAGTTTGGATCTATTGATCTCTTATTTTCTTTCAACCTATGATACAAATTAATCTCTCTAAACTCTATTTAATCCTTCATGGTACTCGACACTATCTTATTATAGCTTTTATAGTCTTTATTTTATATTTTTTTCATAAATGGGGTCATAGTCTACCAAATAACCTATCAAAATTTCCCGTTGAATCCATAATAAAGTCAGAGGTGTATTGATCAGTCTTGTAAATTTCAACTGATAGCTTCCCACTAGTTCATTTTCCTTCTAATTTAGCTTAAATAATACCCTATTTTTTTGTTCTCATCAAAAAGGAAAAATATTTTCTATTCTAGCTTCCACCATGTTAGAAAGTTCATTAGTGCATCCTCCATTACATTCATCATTTACATGAATCCTCATATTTCCCACCATTTCTCAAAAAGAATAAAACCTTTCTGAAAAACATGTTACTTTTATAAATAATGAGGAATTTTAATTCCTAAAACAATATTGTTTGAAGACATTATTCTATAATCTCCATTAATAATAATTATATTTTCTATATATCTTTTATAATGGTTCATAAAAATAATGTGATTATCCAAATCATACCCTAGGAGAGTTTCAAACTAGGTGTCTAGTAAGGCCTCTTTTACATGAACTATTTGATAATCAAGTTAAAAACTTATACTCTAATTTCAAGGTTATTACCATTAGGTATAGATTTTCTTAAGCCATATCCACATACATTATCCATAGAGGTATTTCATCACTTAGAACCCACTCTCTTTCTACTTTACCATAATTTAAGGCTATTTTATTATATTTAGTATTATTCATGGGGTTATTACTAATTTTTTCTAGACCTAATTTCTACAAATAAATAAGACTTACATTGTTAATAAATATGGTTTCCTGTCTTTTTAATATGGAAGTAGTTATCATATGGTGAAATATTTAATAATATAAATGATATTTTGGGGTTTAGTTTTCTTTAAAATTAGGAATTTAATACATGAGAATCATAAAATTTATTCTAATAAAATCAAATTAATTATTTATGGATTCATCTTAGGTTACTTTTACTATATATCATATCGTGGGGGCTTTTATCAAAAGAAAGGTGTGTGTATAGATCCCATTAAGGGAATAAATAAAGGAAATACTTAGCATGTGGCCATGAGGCATAACAATATGGAATGACCATAAGAACATGAGGGATTCCATAATATAGTAATCATGAAGAATAAAATGGAAATGTGGATGCAATATAAAAATGATTCAATTATAAGAATATGACCAAGGTTTATCACCAAGGTGTCATAAAAAATAATTAACAAGGTAATTATCCATGGTATCACAAAACATACTATCTGTAGAGATTAATAATTTACCTAATGAATTATAAAACTTTTAAGGATCACCCTTAATATTTATAAACTCATGTTTTCTACATAGATCATAGAATAAATCATTTTATAAATAACATTTGGGAAATAATTAATGGTTTTATGAAAATTAATTGGTTTCATAAATTCTTTCATAGCTGAAATTACCACCTTTTTAACACTAGAAAAAATATATAATTTTGATAAATGGAAATCCACAATAAATAAATTAAATTTACATTTATATGAATATTTATGGATAAGGAAGAGGTTTTCATATTCACAATATAAGAATATTTCATTTAAAAGAGAGAAATTCATGAAATTATTTCAGTAACATGATGGGTATATAATGTGGATTAAGGAAAGGGAATAATGAGAAGGAATAAAGGTAGTACATTAATAAAAAATTGTAATGTAAGTAATGTTATAATTTATTGTGTATAAAATGAAATTAATTCATTATTTAGAATACACACTATAAAAGAGGTACTTGAATGTAAAAGAAGATGGTGAGAGTTCCCTTACCATGAAAAGTAACTTTCTTATTCTTGGAGAGGGAAACCTTAGGACCTTAGAGACACCTTGGAGGTAATTTATAGATAGTAAATGAGAATAAGTGTTTTATTAATTGATTTTTAATGCAATTGAATGAGAATATTTGTGGGTATTTATAATAAAAGATGATGAATTCTTTAATAATTTATAAAAATAAGTTTTCGAATTCTGTGTTATGGAAAATAAAAATAAATGGGAGTAACCAAGTTTTTTTCTCATGATTTTAGAAATTTAATTCATGTTTTATAATATTTTAAAATATTTGTACTGAAATACATTTATTAATATTACTTTTTCCATGTAAAAGTAAATTTTCCACAAAATATAGTTTTTAAAATGATAATTTCCATTTTAGACTTTATAAAGTCATTTATAGGTTTAAAAATAGTTTTAAATCCATTAAAATACATAATTCTAATAAAATAAACTATTTTTGGATAATCAAGAATATAAATTCGTTATTATATCACTTTTTTTGTATTTATGATTTTATAATAATTTTAGTATATAATACTTTATTTTATATTTTACCCCAAAATAAATGGCTTATAAAATTATAAAAAATTTACTGTTAGCGAATTTAGATATGATAGTTTCAAAAATGAAATCCATTTTATTATGATAATTTTCAAACTATGAGAAATTTAATTTTTAAATATAAACTACTTATTTATTTCAAAACACTAATTTTTATTAAATAATCAGACTATTATTTCCTAGAAAAACTATATTAAATTATATAAAATATTTTATAAATTAATGTTTTTGTTTTGAACCTTTTAAAACCATATTTTTTAAAAAATTATTTAAATTAAAATTATATATATTACATAAAACCAAATTTATTATCTCTTGTATAAAAATATATTTTATCATATTCCTTAATAATATGCATTCTATTTAAGGGTCTAACACTGAATAAGAAAATATAATCAATTAAAACATGAATTAATTTATAAAATAATTACACCTCAATACTAATAATTACTAGATGAATAACCCTTTATTACACTGGCATATACTCTAAGGGTAGGTGTGCGATGTTCGTAGTTTCGTATGGGGGTTCGACCAGTATTGATCTGGTGGTGACCTCCACTAACTAGAACTTCTCTCATAAGTTATTTGTTTTAGCATAAATTATTGAATCTCTTCTTAGGATTGATCAAGATAAAACCTTAATGATGTTACCTCCTTCCATAACATTGAATAATGAGCTTCATAATGAATGATTTTACTTGTTGAGTCTAATTTTATTCCTTCTAAATTAAATTAAATATTATTATTAACCTTAATATAAACAAATCTTAATAGTCACTTTATAACAAATACATTACCAGTGGTCATAATGACCAATGGTTGTGTAGTAGTAATTCAATGGTCATATCCTAAAAATAAAATTCAAAATTACAACTTATATATATACTACTGAACATAAAAATGTACTACTTCATTACCAAATGTTTTTATAATTCTTTTACATTGTCTATCATATTCCTAATATTTATTTTTATTTTAATTGTTTTCTTGGAAGGTGTAGTCTTCCTGAAAAAGTTTGATCCTATAGAGTATACAATTATTTGGTCACTATTATTTGGTTTATATATCCCAATACTAGTATTAGTTGTAGTAATAAATATTATTACTTAACATATAATCTTATTTTTATAAAAATAATTTTATGTACATCCATTGCGAAATATAATAAAATTCTAATTATAAAAAAATCTTTTATTAACTATTGAAGGAATTTTCATATCAGTACAATGCCTCTAGGCTTCTGAGACTTATACTTCAATAGTTGTGCCTCTAGGCCTTTATGTCATATAAGTATTCCCTCTCAACCTAGTTAAAAAGTGGAATTATTATATTATAATAAAAATATGGAATAGGTAAAAACATTTTCCCTAGATAATATCTATTTTTCTAAATATAGGTTTTCTTAAATTATATTTTAAAATAATGAAAACTCATTTGGATGAGGAACATGAATTTTTTCTTTTATAATGTATTCCTTGTTTCTTAATCCAATACTTGTGATTTGATTACCATGATTCTATTATGTTATAGTTATTTCCTATTTCATGTCTTAGACTATGTTTTTTTCATTGTTAGTATGCATAAATTATAGAATATTCCATCTCTTATGCTTTGTTTGGTTAACTAATTATACACTTTGATGAATTTATTATTAAAATTAGTATTTGGATTATCTTATTCGATATATTATGTATACAAGTTATATTGAATTAGTTTATTATCATGTTTATTAAATAAATATCTATGTGGTAATGTTATATAAATAGGGTAATTGATTACTTTTAATTAATTTTATGCCACTTTATTACACGGATAAAGTATGAAACATGTAATTTTATTTTGGTATTATGTTAGGAAAGGAAGTTAGATGTTTAACTTAAGGTATTCAATCATTATTACATTATGAAAACATGAATTTGGTTTCTAATAAGAAAATTATCTCTATTTATATTATTTTTATTTAATTTGAAAAAGTGTTAGAGTATGAAATTTATTTTTGAAACAACATTAAATTTTTATAAACACTATTTCTATTTGATTTAAAAATTTATTATGAATAATTTCTTTGAAATTGAACATTAAATTAAATAGATACTTATTTCACACTCTTTGGTAAAGTGTTTAGGTATGGGTTAGTTCTTTAACAATAGTTTAATTTAATAATATTTTCTTTGTTGAAATCATATCCTTGGGGAGTTTTTATTATTTTTTAAGAATTCAATCAAATTTATCTATTTTATCCCATTCCTGGGTCTTTTCTATGTCATAAAAGGTAACCGTAATTTTGTATAAATGAAACTTTTATTATGTTAAAATGGTTCAAAGTGTAAAAACCATTTTTTCTTGGATAATATATGTTTTCCTAGATAGATATTTTCCGAAAAAAATTAAAACATTGAAATCCTATTTGGGTAAGTAACATAAATTTTTCTATTTGAATTTTTTTCTTATTTCTTAATCCAAGACTTGTGATTTCATTTGAATGATATTATTATATATTGTTTATTTTATACTCCATGTGTTATACTTTGTTTGATTCACTATAATTATGCATTTATTATCGTATATTCAGTCTCTTATTCTTTATTTAGATAGCTACTAGAATGATTTGATAACAATCATATTAAAATTGGTATAGGTATTTATAGCTATGATCAAACATTATTGTGGCCATAGGGGGTGTGATAAAAAAATTCAGGAAGGGTTTGTGAAATGACCTATAACCATGGTCTAGTTTGGACCATGGAAATAAGTTAATACATAGAGCTTATAGCCATGGTCGGGTTCTAACCATGGCTATATGGGGTGTTCGAGAGAAATAATATTATTAATTTCATAATAATAATAAAATATATTTATAATTTCTTTCGCACAAACAAATATATAAATGTTACATATATATTTATAATTGATGTGTTAGTGTAGTGGTAAGATTTTCTAATTTCATAAGTTGGATAGGGGTTTGAAACTAGTTGGTGTTGTATATTTTTATCAAATAACCATGGGCTCAAATGAAAATGAATATAGGGTCCACATTTAAGTAAGATATATCTATATATTTTTCTCTTGTCTACAAAGATTTCATCCATTGATATGACCATGTCGATATCTTCCACATGTCACTCGAACATGGCTACATCCTATATTTACAAACAATTATAAAATAGCCACAGGAATATAAGATATTTATAACCAAACTTTTCACTAGTGAATGTTCAAATGAAATCTATAAAGAGTAACAATATTTCCACTACATCTAATTATAATGGGATAAATAAAATTATCCCTATGATTTACCTTATTGGTCAAACAAATTTTTATGTCATTATTTAGAAATAATGAAAATTTAGAAGAATTTATATTAAATGTTGATTTAAATACTTATAAATGTAAATGGGAAGACCAAAGTTGATTTACAATCTTGGAATGACTTAGTGTATTTTTGTATTATACTCTAACTACATCCTGAGTATAATTGTGAAAATAATTGGAATGTCCCTTGCACTTTTTATGAGATGAAAAATTTATAGAAAAACGTATTTCTATAAGTACCTGAAAATATCAAGGATCTTGATTATTATTCAAGAAAAATATCAAAATGGTTCAATATAAGAGAGGTGAAACAAAATTTTCTAAAAGCTCATGACTATCAAATCATTTTTTATAAATTTATTCCAATATCAATATTCCATTTACTATCCAAAAATTTGTTAGTGAAAGTGATTTGATTGTTCCAATTTTATATATATTTCTCATTATAAAATGTTTTCTAAGTGTTTAATGAAAAAAAATGTGAGAATAGGAACAATTAATTATGAGTGAGTTAAAGAAAATTATCCCTCCATTTTTTTCACTTTAAGGTTGTATTTAACTACCTATATTCTAAATAAAATACTTCTTGGGGGATTTTTTTCATTAGATATATCTAATCAAAAGAAATATATATATAATAAATTATTATTTCAAGAATTGGAATCCTTCCAAATTTTATATTGTGAAAAGTTATTTGGATCAAGTATGTATGTATTTAGGTTCAATGTATTTGGTGGGTGTGATCATGATATGTAATGGGCCAATGAGAAATGAAGATGATTATTATGAGAAAAGTAACCCAAATTTTTCATTACTTCCCTAAATGGGGGAAATTTATTGAGCATATACATTTGATAAATTGATCCTTGAAGAGAGAGATATTATGGACTAACCTAGTGTCACCCTCGATCTGGGTACCTGAGTTGGTATATACCAAATCCCAAAGGATGTTCTTGATTCCCATGGGCTAAAAAGTAGTTCTAGGGAATCAAACACTACACAAGAAGGAACCTCTAATCATAAGTCTAGCATGAACACTTTTTATGTTGGATAACCATGCCTATATAAAATAATAAATTTAATAAATAAACATAACCAATCATGGAACAAGAATATAACCTAACTAAATAAATGTAAACAAATATAATAAATGAAATGGATCCATCCTAATGATAATAAACAAATAAAACAAAACAAACCATAAAAAAAATAACTAAAATAAAAAAGTTTAATTTCTTTGATACAATGTAAAGGATAAAAATAAAATAAAATAAAAACACAACTAGTAACCTCTAGGAACTAAGTGAATCATCTTAACTTACCACCTTCAACCATCTACAAAAAAATATGATAACCAATCATCATATCCATGTAAAAACTAGTCTGATCCAATAATGAATATAGAAATGAGAAAAAATGTTGAGTTTATATCCTCCGCACATCCTATGAATAAATTTTAAAAATAAATCAATTTCATGCCAGTTTGAAATGAAAAATAAAATTTAATCCTTAAATTTTAATTTAAAATAATTCACCTAAATCCATCACTTAAAATCATTTTCACTCAAGATAATTCATCCTCTATTTTTCATATAATGATGATTTATAGTAATTTCTAGAAAACATAACATTTGAAACAAGAGAACCCATTTTTAAAACCCATCATTTATAAATACTTGAGTCGGTAGGGATAAAAATGAAACTATGAGTTTAGTAAACTTTGAGATGGAATATATATATATAAAGTGAGTTATATTTTTTACATTAAAAACTAAAAAACTCATGATAATATAATTCTGAACGAAATGATAAATCAAACATAAAATAACCATAATCTAATAATGATAAAATATAATAATCATAAATAACAAGGGGCTCATGATTTCTATAGATAATCTACTACAAAATATAATATAATCCATCTAATCAGCACCTTATGTGATTCAATATCCCCAAAAATCTATCTTTCCCTACCTGGAATAATCATTTAGAGAACTTCTTAAATTAGGGAATACCCACAAATGTGTCCACTAGAATAAAAAAGTCATTCACTGGTGAAATATGGAAAACTAGATATCCCACCTAACTACTCTTGGTCTCTGATGAAACAAAATGGATGTGAGAAAAAAAATACATATGAAATATATATATATATAACAAAAAAACAAAAAACCACACCCTTTCCTTTGAATAACCTTCATAGAAGCAACCCCTTTTTCATCAAGAAAGACAATATATATAAAAATGACCAGTAACTCGGAAATTATGATCCATTTAAACAAACAAAAGAGGGAATACTTCAATGGACCATTTACTTTGAGAAAAACTATTTATGGAGTGCCAATATAACCTTTGAAACCTTATTTTAGAAACCATTTTATGGAAACATATTTTCAAAAAAACCACATAAATATCATCAAGTATCTCAAATAAACAAACAATATACATTAGCTTTAAGAGGCCCAAACACACCCTTAATTTAAAATTAGATACTATAAAATCAATTTAAAAATAAAACATCTCTATTAAAATCGAAATTCCTATAAAATATCCACATAATAATTTTATAAAACTCTCAATGTGAAAATTCACTTCAAAACCAATTTAAACTTAAAAATATAAGGAAAAATCATTCAAACACAATATTATCCAAGAGAGAAACCAAGTTACTTATGAAAATACAAATGAATGCACTTATTAAAAATCCCAGGATGTTCAAATAAGGAAATCAATCATAGTTTTGAAATTAATGTTTTTTGAATGGATCAAACCTACCTCCATAATTTCTTTAACTATTTAATGATTTAAATTTACTATTAATAAGAAAGCATAGTCCTTAAAAAATCCAAAAATAACCCTAAATCAAGGAAACCCCCAATTAAAATTTGAGTATTTGTAAGACCTAGGTCTGTGAGGCCATATTAGGGAACATAATAAAGTAGAAAAGGAAAAAATAGAGGTAATGAGGAGGTTTATATGATCTTAACTCAATAAAAACCAATCAAAAATAGTAGGAATACATGGGAGAAGACCATATAAGGAAGGGGGATTGATAGGGAATGTTTCATAGGTCAAGGGAGTTGAGTGAGATATAAATTGAGGGCCAAAGGATTCAATTCAAACAAAGGGTTTAATGTGAAAATCAATTTTTAAAAACTCGGAAGAGACAAGTCACAACACAACTCTTTAATCATTGCATGAATCACCCCCTAAACTAGACAGAGTCAAGGAATAACTTCCCAAGGCTGTATAATGGTGTAACACTTTATTCATTATGAGATTATGGTAGAATGGGTAATGACCGCATGAATTTAATGGAATAATGGGAATTAGTTCACACCATAACCATCCTCATTCATGACATGAACCACTACAATCTAGAACAAAAAATCCACAAAAATACCAAAACCATCAAAGATAAAAATGACCACATAAATAATGATTAAATAAAATAAATAAATAAGAAGCAATAAAAGTACATGGTGTGAAAATTCTCCCCACCTATTTATAATTATCAGCCCTAGGGTTGACACCTCACCCAAACTATTCATAAATTTTAGTCTCTAGACTATAAACTCACCTAATGTGTTCCAAATTATCAATTTATGGGTTGTAACCTCACCCAAACTACTAATAATTATTATTTTATGGGTTGTAACCTCACAAAATCCATGCATAGTTATTAGTGTCTAGGTTGGAATCTCACCCAACTAATTCATAATCATTAATCCATGGGTTGGAACCTCACCCAACTCAAAATGACATTGGTTAGTCTATTAGTTGATAGGTAACCCAATTCAGGGAATGTTGAAGGGATTATTAAGGATCTTAAGGATCTAGATTTTGTTTAATGGAATAATGAGAATTATTTCATAGAGGTTGAAAGCAGCATCATAGATTTTAGCTAGTGGAAAATCATTTTGGAGAAAATTTCTCTGAAATTTTTAGTCTGACATAAGTTATATTTCTCAACAATGTCATTACTCCAAAGGATAGTGATGAATTTTATTGGTCATAGCTATTTAGTTGAGGTTTTCTATATGATATCAAGGGTTTTTATGTCATATATATAGAGAACCATGAAAGTAGCGGTTCAGTGTAGCCAAATTACCAGATGAACCCCATAATATATATAAGGTGGGACTGCCTACTGATGTGTAATGAAAATTAATTGATTTTGAGTAATCCATGTGGTTGAAAAGTTGAAAATTGATATTATTTATACTTCTATAGAAATATAATTTTGAATTTTCTCTTATGAACATAGGATGAAAATATGAATAAAACAAATTAATGTGTCATTTAATTTGTTGAATTTCTTTTTATTTCATGTATGCTTCAATATATCTTCATGAGAAGAATATAGTGTGTGGTGATTTAGGGTGCATAGAGATTCTTATGTTTTGGTGATCTAAGTTCGGGGGGTGATGGGGTTTTTCTTGTCCTTTTTTCATGATGACAGGGAGGAGGAATTTCTAGTTGATGCAAGATCCAGCTAAAAATGATTTAATATTCAATGAAATCATGATATATCCTTGTTAATCATCCTTCCCTTAATAATTAGTATCAAATAATGGTTTAATAAACACTCATAACACTCAGGTATCTTCATGTAATTTCTATCTTGATGTTATTTTTATTTAGTGGGAGTTAGTGCACCAGGATAATGGCATCAGAAGATAACAATATCTAAGTTAGCATGTTTGATAGAGAGGACTACAGATTCTAGAGGATATAAATGGTATATTACCTCATCAAAAATAACTTGGATTATCTACTAAATAGAGTCAAACCAGAGAATTTGGGGAAAGATTAATAGGAGTGGCTAATCATAAGGTACTCAGATTAATGAGGATGTCATTGGAATGGAATATGTATTTCAATATTAGGGAAAAGAAAACAATAGTTGAATTGATGGTTTCCCTAAAAATGTATAAATAAACACCATCTATAAACAAAGTGTTTATGATGTATAGGTTGTTCAGTATGAGTTTTTTGGAAGGAAGAAAAACTAAGGATTGAGTTAAAAGATTTAACATGATCAAAAGTCAATTCAAGTAAGTGAAAGTCACTTTCTCAAAAAATATCTCGGCATTGAATTTTCTTTGATCACCACTAAAGAGTTCAGAGGATATTTTCACTCTTTTAGGTATTTCTTATATAAATTTGAACTTAGTATTTTAGGATGTTAGGAATATAATCCTAAATGAAGATCTCAGTTAGAGGGAAGTCTATGAACTAATTGATAATGTGTTGAGAATATAAGGCAGATGATGGTCTATCACAAACTGACCCAGGACACCCTTGAACTAGGAACACAAAATGTCTTATGACATACCCAAGGTGAGTACCTGATTGCACCACGATGGAAAGTAGTTCCAGGGAATCACATAGAAATAATTATGAGTGATTTTTCTCAATAAGTAACATAAATCAAGCAGTATAATTTCATAAAAATATAACATGGAAGGTTTAGAGATTTAATGCAAAATAAATGTAATCATATAAAAATCATAACAAACCAAATGAATCATAAATATAAACTATATACATCCAAAAATAAATACAATATAAACTAGTTCCAATGATACAATATAAATTTATGATGGTTAATACAACAATGAAATGAAATAAAAACCAGAATACCAAAATAATTTCCCTATGAACTCTTGGTCACAGCTCATCCACAATACTAAAACAACCACTCCATGACCCTTTCCCAAAGATAATTACACAAGATATAACTTCATGATAACTTGAACCTATAATAATACCATCAATCTATAAACATTGGGTGGTGTATGTGGGGTGTGAACAAAAACAGTCCAATAGGTAATAATTAATGAATCTATCCTTTCCTTTTGAAAAACATTCCAGAGACACTAGTTTATAATACAATAATTTAAACATATCTTTTTATCACTTTGAAAATCAGTTCATGAGATTTTCTTTCAATTCCCTTTATTTTTCCTTTTAAAATTGTCTATAATGTTTGGAAATATATTTAATAGTTCTTAAATTTAAAATCCAATTAAAACACACTTTCCAAAAACCATTTTGGACCTTTTTAATAAGGAATAAAATTAATCTAAAATAATCATGTGAAACATCAAGAACATAAATAAAACTAGGTAAAAAACATAAAAACAATAAAATAACTAAATCAAGACCAAGAAGTAATCATTCATAGTAATACAACACAATTTAAAATATATAGATCATGAGAAACTTCTAAACATACTTTGAGATGATCCAAGATATACTTGAGTATAATCATTTGTCAACCTTTTGATGCATCCCTAGTTTATAAACAACTAGTTTTTATAACCTAGACTTATTATTGTAAATCCTCCATAGCCTATAATTCAATGGGGAGATATTATATCTTATTAGGTCTAGATAGTAACCATCTCTCAAACTATCACTATGATGCTTGTATCCCCATGATAATAGTTATAGAGGGTATGGATGGATATGTACCTTATTTGACACACAGTAATAATAAACAATAAGTAAAACCATGACAATGACCAACATAAACCCACCCTCGAACTCCCTTCTCAATTAAAACCCATTTCTAACTCTCATAAGAACCATAGATTTTCATATATAATTGTCAATCCCAATTCATTATAAATTAATGGGGATTTAGTTCAAGAGTGTGGTTTGTGTAATGACAAGATATTTTCATTAAGATCAAACCGTGCCTTGTATTTTAAAACTAATGATAAAATTTTGAAATATCCTTTGAAAATCCATTACCAAATCAAGATCATATTTATAATCCCCCTTTTCCTCTATGTTCCAAATGAGCCTTCACTTTCAAACTAATAGTTATATAGATATAATAAGTATCTAGTTAGATATATAGGAATATATATACATGTATGTATATATGTATTCTCATGAGTATACATATATAAGTACATGTATATAAGTATTATTTGAAAACAAATAAGATAAACTATGTGATGTTTGAAGAAACAATTGAAACCTAGAAGGAAATAATTCTTTGAAACCAACATATCATAGAGGAATTATAAAATACTAGGACCCAACACCCAAAACTGATTAATCAAACATCGTAAATTTATATAACCAAAAAACAATAAGGTAACAAGTTAAAACAAACACACACACACACACTTAAAATTAAATTCCCAGTTAAAACCTTTAGAAATCCTATTAAGATTAAAACACCCCATTTTAAATTAAAACCCAATTTAAAAACACATCATGGGAATTTAATAATAAACATATCATACATAATTTCAAGGATAAAATGTTCAAAACACAATCATCACATGGAAAATAAAGGAAATTTTAAATTCATGGAAATTCCTATATACAAAACAATATAGTGAAATAACTACAAGAATAAGGATAAGATGGCTTAAAGAGAAACCCACACACATTAGGAACCTGATCCACCCAATAAGAACCATAATAATAAGAAAAATTATTGAAAGAGATAAGGAGTGCAAAGAAGAGATAAAGGATCCCAAAACCAATAAGAATTAACCAAGAATAAAATATGGATCCTCAAAATAAAAATGGATGAGGATAAGACCTCCCTAGATGTGCTTATCCGTGACTAAAATGAAAAGGGGGAGTGGATGATGATGGAGAGTTAAAAGTTAGGTGGGTAGGATGAAAATTTTACACTCTTCACAATTATATATAGACCAAATGGTTTGGCCAAACCATCTTCTAAAAAATACCATAACCATGTACCCCTAAATAGATACACATAGAGATCCAGATAGCTAGACCACGTGGATTGGGAAACTATGTTCTATATCTGTGAAATTCCTCTTATAAAGACTATAGGTCTTTTAAATGTTATCCACAAGATTTATACTAACTGTATTCTAACCACGGACCCTTATCTAAAACTCAAAATTTTGAGATTTTCAAAAATGTTTTTCCTAAAATTCCTAAACAAGAAAAATATAAATAACTATATAAAATAATGAGTAAATTAATTATTAGGGTATGACATTTTCATCCAACTAGAATATTAGTCAAAATAAAGAGATAAAGTCTAAATATGAGATTATATATATATCAATTAGATATGAACCAGTTTGTTGGCACTTTGGTAAGAGAGAGAATCTCAAGAAATATTTCAAATATTGTAGAGTTTTTTTTAGAAGACAAATATCCAAAAGTAATATTTCTTTAAATTTAGAGAAATATAACATATTTTGTTGTTTATTCCATTTTATTATTTCATTCCACATCATACCAGGGGTTAACAAATAATCATTTATTTAAAATATTTTTCAAGGTAAACTTAGAGGATGAAAAGGATCTTGATACCATTAAGAAGAGTGATTAAGATTTCTAGATATTGAATGGAATTTTTTTAAAGTTATAATAAGTGATAAACATCCCAGGTTTATAGAAAAATATTATTTCTACGGGAAAATTAGATGAATAAGGATATGGAACAAAATTTTCTAATTTTGTATGGAACATTACCCAAGAATAAATGGTTATGGGAGAATTAGTTAAATATGGGACCCTGTATCTACTCAGAAGTTTATATGGATGTTTTATAGATGGAACTATAACTTATAATAAGATATATATATGGCACAAATTAATTTTTAATATTATTGATAAGAATATGAATGTTCTAGAAACAAATGTTGTGATGAAGCTTTTTCATATCAAAATTATAACTAGTGAGAGTTACATACTTGAAAAATAGAAAAAATTATCATTTAATTTGAATAGAAGTATAACTCATAGCTCAAAGCTTGAACTGGTTCACACTAATTTTTGGGAGTTATTTGTAATTCGATATTATAGAGGTTCCTTGTATTTTATTCATTTTTATTAATGAAACCAAATTAAAAGTGAGGGTATAATTCTTGAAAAAAAGTCATAAGTAATCAATATTTTCACTAAATGGAAATCCATGGTTGAAAGTGATACCAAATGAAGGATTAAATTCTTAGGTCAGATAGTGGTGATGAATATAATGGAAGGGAATTCAAACAATACTGTCAAGATAAAAAGAGTTGAAATTAGAAAATTGTACCAAGAACATTATAACAAAATGGTGTGGCTTAAAGGATGAACATAATGTTTACTGAGAAGTCACATAGTAGGCAGGTTCACTCTAAAATTTCTAAAGAAATTTATTTGGAAGCACAAAATTATATAGTGTACCTTGTTAACTGAACTCCATCAGCACTGGTGGGGAAGGATATTCCTAGGAAGTTATGGTCTAAAAAACCAATGAAAATTCATTATCTGAATTCTTTTTTAAGTCAAGAACAAGTTCACACTTATGATATGGAGAGTAAAATTCTTGAGGATAAGTCATAATTTTTTTCCTTTCCGGTTTAGGAAAATGAGAAATTTGGTTATTGACTTTTGGAAAATAATTTTCAAGATAACATTAGAGAGAGAAAAAATTTCTTTAATATGAGTTTCTTATACAAACACTAGAATTTGGTAGAGGATAAAGTTGTGTGCAGATAATAAATAGGTCATACGTAGGATTATATGTATAATAGCATCAAAAGAATGTCAGTTTTGGTGAATTTAGATGTTATAATAATTTTTTGAAAGATAATGTGGTATAATATATACTTTAATGCTTAAGGGTTACATAGGCATGAAACAAATCTCTAGAAGTTCATATAAAAAAAGATGTTTTTTCATAAAGATTAAAATCATAGATTGAATTATGAAGTCCTTCCAAAGTCATATTAATTATAAAAATATTTCTTCGTGACTTTCACTACTTACTTCTAATGGATTTGGGGAGAGATACTATAAGAAGTATCACCACTCATTGATTTTGATAAGAAGAAATTAGGAATTGAAGGAGAGGTGGATTATTTTTATCCTAATGAGATATGGGATCTAATAGGTTTACCATGAGAAAATAAAGTTATTGAAAATAAATTTGTTTTTTAATTAATGAAATAGGTTTCCTGGAGAAGAAGGTATAAATCTTGGATGGTGATGAAAGTAATTTATTAGAAAGGGAGAGTGAATTTCTATAATATATTTTTGTTGATAGTAAAACATATTACGATCTAGATGGTTTTAATATTGGTTGATACTAATGTTTTGTGTTTATAAAAATGGAGGTAAATACTACATTTCATCATGGTGATTTAGATGAAGATATTTACATGAAGCGACCAGTTGTTTTTGAGGTTAATCAGAGGAAGGACATGGATTTTAAGCATAAATTTAATATCCAAAGCTTAGAAAATGAAAAAAATAAATGGAAATAGAAATTATAATCTTTCATGATTGAAAACGTGATAGGATCTCAATGGGATATGTTCATAATTGTATGGGGTTGAATCTTTATTTTTATTTTTATCCAATTTAAACATTTTCCCTCATAATATCCTTACTCACTTAGCCAATATATTTCTCTCTATATCTTTATTCATCTAATACTTGGTTGGTAATCATATTATGTATATAGAAAAGCACATAAAATAATTATAGATTTTTTTAATGATGTTTTTCTAGGATGACTATGTCCTTGGTGTGTCATGTTTTCCCAAATCAAAAAAATACATCATATTTATTATCATAAGAATCTCAAGAAAGGGTATGAACTTTGGAAACTTACAAAACTAACAGGTACTAGTTCCACAACAAGATTAATCTTGATTCACCATATATAAGAATGGTATTGTATCACCTTAAAGTAGAATAGTAAAATAAGTTAGTGTCTCAATTGGAAAAATTTGATTTTCTTCCTAAAATGAAGAAACCTTAAATGCTTCCTTTACCATATTCATTTATTAAAATATTAAAATATTGATATATGAAATCAATAATAATCTTATTCAGGCTATTTTAATATCTGATACCATTTATCCACTCTTTCTCCTTTTCTTTTCTTCTTAGTGCAACAAAATAGCACTGAGTCACTCTTCTTTCTTCGATACACAAGATCTTAAAAATGATGATTTGTCAGGTCTCTCACAATTTCATAGATGCATAGATATTATACATGAACATTGTATCGAAAAAACACCCTCTTATTCTTAAACTTCACCAAATATATATTCCCTACATCATTATAATATCACTTCCATAATATTTTCTCTTTTAATCACAATGAAACTTTGCTTTTCTACTTCCTGTATTTCTAGTATTCATTTTTATCATAGGTAAATTTCATTAAATTCCACCTAAAAAATCCATTCTTATTTTCCCATGATTCCACAATAGGTTTTGGCTTCTTCTCTCATTTATAAACATCTCTAATGTCATTGTAGTCAATTATTTAGTGTTGTTTAAACCCTTTATTCACTAGTTGATTTTTATTGGTGATCAATTTAACTTTTAAATCTAGTTTTCTCTTGAATAATCATTTTCACACAATGAGATTTACATTTAATAGTGGATAGACTTTATCCCAAACTTGGATATGATACATAGAAGCTATCTAATAAATCATAACTTTCTTCCATATTATAGCTTCTAATATCTCTACAGACTCTATGTAATTTGTAGGATCATTATTATCTACCAATAAAGAGTCACAATCCTTGGTGAATATAAAAAAACTTTATTTCTAGTTCTTTATTATCATTATTGCTCCTATGTATTACTTGTGTGTCAGGAATAGAATCTTCCATGGTGACCTATGAAATATATTCCCACACCAACTCTTGTGCATCTTGAGTAATGACTTCATTAAAGTAAATATTTCTCCTACCATTCTTTTTGAGTATGTGATCGGTAAAATCAAGATACTATTTGACCATAATTATTTTATTTTATGGGTTTTGTAGGTGTTATACTTGATTTTCTTTAGTATGTCCTATAAAGATACACTTTATTTCTCAAGGGGATAGTTTTCTTCTTGGTAAGGCCTTAAAAATTGTCTCACACCCCATGGATAAATGTTTGACAACATAGGTTTCTTCCTAGTCCATATATTGTATGGGATATAATTTTTCACATTGGATGTCACACAGTTTAAGGTGTATGCCATAGTTTGTAATTTATATCAACAAAAGGATAATTAATTATTTTCATGACTCATCATCAACCTCACCATGTCAAGAAAGGTATGGTTCCTCCTTTCACTAACACCATTCCACTGAGGTGTATAAGGAGGAGTAAATTGGGATATAATCCCACACTCCCATAGAAAGTCGATGAAATCTTGGTTAATAGAATCTCCACCTAAATCATATTAAAGATTCATTATCTTATTACCATATTTATTATTGAATTCATTATTGAATTATTTGAATTTATCAAAAGATTAAAACTTATACCTCAATAAGTATACATAAATATATCTAATAAAGTCACTATTAAAAGTTATGAAGTAACAAAACAAACTTTTAAATTCTACTAGAAAAGGTTTTCACAAAATTATGTATACTAATTCTAGAATCTCTATGGATATTTCTCCTTTTACACTAAATGGTTGCTTAACAGCTTTTCCTTATAAACAAATGTTACATCTATCACATTGATTTGCCTTAAAACAGTATAAATAACCATCATGGTAGAGATTTTTCAAACACTTCTCATTTAAATGTCTAATATGGTGATGCAACAACTGGGTGTGATATGATTTATGTAATCAAAATTCATTATGAATTATTATTACTTGGTTTTGGTAATCTAATACAGAAATACCATTATTTAAATCCTTCATACCATAACATACATTTTATTTGTTAACGAAACATATTTTATTTCCAAATTTGAAAATAAACCCTTTTGTATCAAAGCAGGATATAGAAATTAAGTTGTTGGTAACTATGGGTACATAATAACAATCATTCTAAAAAATATAATCCCTATTTGAAATAGAAGGTGGTAGAATCTTATAGATAAGGAAATAATTTTTTCTCTATTGGATGCTCAAAGATTAATCTCTCCTCTATAAATCCTTTATAATATACTTGGTTACTATATTGTGTTATAGGTGTGAGTACCAAAATCTATTTCTAATACTCAATTGGTATATATGAAAATATTTTAGGTGATTACAAATTAACTTGAGTAATCCCCTTCCTTATTTAACTAGGCATGATTTTTATGCTACTGGGATATCTTTCCATATTAAAAACATACTTTTTTCATCACCTATCTTTGGATCTTATTCTTTTTAGAAGGTTGGTACTTTTGATCCTTGTACTTGGAGTGATTATTAAGTCCCTTTTCATTATTCTTCCTTTTATTCACCATAAGTAACATCGGATTTTCACACCTCATGTCTTTGTCAACATGGATAATTATGGTTATAATTTCCAAGAGATTCTTCTCAGTATTTTTCATATTATAATTAACAATGAAACTAGATAACCTCTTAGGTATTAAGAATAAAATAATATCTGTTTGTATCTCATCTAGGATATTAAATATCAAGATATAAAAGTTACCTATGTAGTCAATCATCTTGAATTATTAAGACCTAAATGGAATTTACTCTTCAATATTTCATGTAAATAGTTTATTAGAGAACTCATATCTCTCTTGTCTTGTGTTCTCTTAATAAAATCATGAAGGTGATACATCACACTATGCATGCCCATTTTTTCATGGTTCTTCATAATCTCACTTCTAATGGATGATAGAATTAAACATTGGACATTTTTGGAATCATACACATGTTTAAGGTAGATATATACTCCTTCCTCACTAAAAAATTTAAAAGTAAACTTTGGAATCGGGGTCTCCATGACATATAATTTCTATTCATGGTGTAGTATAATGTGCAATCACCAACACCATTCTTTGAAATTAAAGATAATTATAATTTTATACTAATTTAATATCACTTATAGTGATAATGTCAAATTTACATGGCTTTCCATTTCTATAATGAACAATTGAAAAGTTTAGTACATAAACTGGATTGAAAAAATTAGATAATAAATATTGATTAATTTATTAATCTCATACTATTTTATAAAAACCCAACAACCCTCACTATTGGTTTCCATAATATCCTGTCATTTTGATATTATAGTGGAAAGGATCCATCCATTACTTCTCATAACCCATACTTTGTCAATGAAAATTACTTGGAGGAATTTAATTAGGAATGACTTTCCAACTATAATAACTCATAGTTCCTTAATCTATTCAGTGGACTCCCCAATCAAAAAATATTGAACTTTTATTTCCTCAATGATTTCCTAAAAAAATTATTGAAAATAGTTTTTTCATTACTTTCAACAACAATTTGGTCAATTTGAGTTAAACCCCTCATAAAAATTACTTAATAAAAGTAATTCTTAAGACTTTGGCTATGAAAACACTTGCTTATACAGTTGAATTATTATTTTAGTATTGAAAGGGTTTTATAAAATAATTTTTGATTAAGGGATTTCTATTTTTATATGTAAATTCCCCATATTATCTACATTACATGATTTTTAATATTAAGTTCATTTTATATAAGTGATTAACAATGTCTTGAAAACAATTACGCATTATCTAGTTTTATTTTAATTCTACCTTCCATTCTTGTTAATTTTTTAAAATTTATGTGATCATGATAAAATAATCCATATATAAACTAACAATTCAAATTAACATAAATAAAATAATAAAATTTTTATGGTCATGATATTTTATAATGGGTATTTTATCCATAAGATGATAAACTAAACCTTAACCAACAAGAAATAGCACCTTGAACTATAACTAAGATCCTAATATATAACATTAAACTTTTCCACTAATGTATCTTCTGGATTGGTTTCACCTCATCTTGGCACTTGAACTACCTCCACTCACCTAAGATATCCATAAATTAAATAATATTTACTCACACACAAATTAGGGGAACCAAATGATTAGTTAATTGGGTTACATAAAATAAAGTATGAACACACATACCGTTACAAAATGAGTGGAGGGGATGACACACAAACCATCATTATAATTTACCAAATAATTATAAAACTAAAAAATAATAATAAATTAAAATAATTTTAGTATTTGATCATAGTAATACACATGAAAGGAATGAAAACACATTTAATAAAATATAATTCATTCCAATCATTCTTAATGAGGAAAAATATAGTCAAATCAATTAATTATCTTTGTCAATTAATTAATTCAATTATCCTAATTTTTATCCAAATTTCCCATGAGATTCTCATTTAATATAAATTTAAACAAATTAAATTTATTAATATTATATAAAATAATTAATAACAAATCATGTACTTAGAGGCAACATAGTGAGTACCTATTTAAACTACTTGACGTGTATTGTGTTCATATATTTTATACTTATATAGAATATAGAATACATGAAATATAACCAAATTAAATGGAATTTACTATCAATAAATAACATACTGACAGATGTTAATTACATAGTGTTTAATTATTTTAATTCATATGGAGTAGTCGGTGTATCTTTAGATTGGTGACATGGCTTGTTATGGACTACTCACTCCAGGCCTTCAGACCATGTTTCGATCTTCGACCCACTGGGTTTTGTGGATATGTCACATGGGACTATGGGACTCTAGGCTTTCAATCCATATTAGGGTTAACCTTCAACACCATTTAAAATAGGATTGGATTTTTTTATAATTAAAGGGGTCTTGAACCCAAACTATTTAAAAAAAATAGGATTTACAATGTGTAATAGCAATCTACATGTCATGTGTATCTCATAATCATCTATCTAAAATACTATCTTGTGGACATGGAATGTATGTCAATTACAAATTTTTATAAGGTACACAATGTGTACTATAGATACATGTCATGTGACCACCAAAAACCCATATTCTAGGCTGGCCCAATCAGCACGCAGTGTGTATTAAAAACACCATGTGTATTTAATACATGATGACCCAAATTTCATACGATTCATCTTGGTGTAGTTTACACAGGTATAGAACTTGTACCAATGGGGTACACATTGTTTACTAATGCACTATCCATCTAGAATTATCAGCACCTCTAGAGAGAGTCATTAAATTTTCTTTATCTTTTTAACATGTTCTTGGTTATTTGAGAGAGAATGAAGAATAAGATGAGTACATATCAACATTAATATTTTAAATAATTAATTAGTGAAATAAAAAACTAACAGTAAATGTGTAAATCAATCAATGATAGATAAATAATTATTAAATAATAAGTGACCACTCTGATACCACGTGAAGGTTTTGGGAAATAAAAAAGTAGATGATCCCTTTATCAAAAATAGTTTTCATCAATACCTTTATAATTATCCTTAAAACTAGAAAAAATAGAATCCCTAGAGTCCATAAGATAGGATCATTACATATAATTTATAATTAATTCACAGTGATTATGTATTAACTCACATTGGAATTCTTTCTACATTGAAGATTTAGTAGACCTATACTTAGAATATTGTCATGATAACAAGATGATTCAAGGGTATAATATCTCTAAAGATGATCCACACATGCTTTTTGAACCTCTAAATATCACTGTAGAAATCCCCAGGTACTAGAACTGAAGTCTATAAAACTTTTTTCATTTGTGGATGTACACCACAAAAATCTCTTCAAGTTGAAAGGTTTATTTTGTTCTCCCTAGAAATGAAAGGGTGGACAAAGAGAATCATTGTCTATTCTTCGGAGTGTTCTAAAAGAGGATCTCTCTTAGTCATGAGAATCTATCTAGAATTCTTTTGTATAATGATTAGAATAAATTGGATGGGGTTAGAGAATGAAATAACTATGAATTTATAGATCTAGTGTTAGTGAATAAATAATTTCACATAGTCCCTTAGTATTCTCTTAATTCTTTATGAACCCCATATCATAATAATAATAATAATATTATTATTATTATTATTATTATTATTATTATTAGTTACCTACATTCTCTAAACTTGTGTATAATTAAATATTATTTCTTGAATAAATAAATTAATATTTATTCAAAAAATATTTAATATTTCATCTGAAATTGGGAATTTAAACACTATCATCCAATTCTTCATAATATTTATCATTCCGTGAATAATGACTATTTATTAAATAAATAAATATCAATGCATTATTCATTGATAAATAAATAAATATTATATCCTATAAAATGGTGAATAAATATTTATTAAATATTAAACACACATATATATGTTCTCAAATAAATTGTGACTGAATATTTATGATCATCCAAACATGAATAATTATTAAACCATGTACGAGAATAATATTTATTCAATTACGTAATATTCATATAGAATTTAACTGAGGTTCTGAATACACACAGTGTCCTGATGTCTAGAAAACATTCTATAGAATACCACCTAAAGTCCAATGTTACTGTCTAACTGAGAGATATATATTTCCTAAATCCATATGCATGGGATGCATACATCCATAATATATATATATGAGTTATATCTTATGATATATATATCAAGAACAATGAATGAAATAATATTGCATGAACGCCATTACCTTTAATTAAATGAGAAACCAAATATTATGTGTATTAATATTAGAATATTTCAAACTCACTTAAATTTATCATTTATTAAATCATTACATAAGATGTAATGAAATAGTGGAGTTTTCATTCATGTGATTAATGTTTAAACTAGTATAAGAATTAACTCTTACATTGAAAAAACATGAGTTATTGCATTCAGTATCTAGGAGCTTCCATGAGGTATTTATAAATCCAACTGAGATATGATGGTTGTGTGTGTGTGTGTGAAATATTGATTCTAGGATGAAACTCCCATAACCCAAAAATATCTTTATTGTTATCCTTTTCATTAGAGGATCTAGAATTACATAGAAGAAGGATAGATATCATCCACACAATGGATGATTCATGAACAACCCATGGATAATCTTGGAGAGAGGATGTATTTTGGATGCTCTTGTAGTGATATTTATCAAGTATATAATTAAAAGATAAATTTTTTTTTATTCTATTTGGTGTAAGGTATGTTTTACAGTAGGTTATTTATTTATGTTTATCATATTTTCATTTTTCTTGCATGTTATATTCTTGAAAAAGGGTTTGAATCACTTATCCTTCAGCTGATAATCATTATTAGACTCTAACAAAACCATTTTGTGGTATCAAAGGTATTTCATGATTTATATTTATGAAATATTATGTTGAAAATAAAGAAAATTTATAATATAGAACCATTTTTAATTTTCTAAAATTTTCTAGTTAATTGGAATACCATTTCATATAAACATTCTGCATAAGGTTCATCCTAGATTACCCTTATATAAAGTGGCATATATGAGGGTTGTCGGATTTTACTGTAACATATATTAGTCTATGTAAGGGTCATATCCACTTATAATTCATGTAATGGTAACCAATTCATGACCCTTACAAGAGGGTTTAATATAAATTTCCTTGGGCATTACACTAACACGTGCGATATATTTTAACCTAATATATAAATTTATGTTAAAGTGTCACATAAAGGTAGTTAAATTATTACCCATATGTTATTAGTTTACATAAAGGTTGTGTTGGGATTTATAAGTATCGTGTCAAGGTAATTTATGTAATTTTTCTTTGCAAAGGTTGTGATGTATTTAAAACATGCATAAAGGTTATAATGTTTTTAAAAACTTACATAAAGGTCACCTTACCATTAAACATACATATATTCTCATGTAAATGTAATTAAGGAACTTAATAAAGGAATTTTATGTTTAATTTAATACAAAAAAATAATTTTAATGAATTTTAAATCACATGTAATGGTTATGTGGTTTTTAAAAGCATATGCAAAGGTTGAACCATAATTACCCTTAAATAAATTCTCATGTAAAAGTAAAAAAAGTAGTTTAAAGTTAATTTATGTTCACCTTTATGAATATTTTTAAATTTTAAGTTTACCCTTACATAGAAAATTTCTACATAAGGGTCACTTGATCTACCATTACATAGTGGGTTATAATAGAGTTTTGTAAAGGTATTCATTGACATATCTATACATAGATATCATATATATAATGGTCTCATGAATTTAACTTTATGTAGAAGGGTCTACATATAGTTTACTCTGGTTAAATTTTATGAAAAATGAAAAATGTGATCCTCGTAAAGGTAAACAAGGTTACCTTTACACAAAAAAGTGTTTCTTGTGTAATTTTATTTAGAATAGTTTTAAAATTTGTTTTTAAAACATTAAATTATTTTAATGGTTTGTATGGTTTATAAAATGTTTACAAATCCGGATAAAAGGTGTTTTGGAAATATTTAATTTATAAGGAATTTATAAATAAATTAATTAATTTTAAATGTTTTATAATTAATTAATTAAATGCCTATAAAACATTTAAATATTCCTTAAATAATAAATGTTAATATTTAGAAAACATTTTAATGATCTATATAGCTTGTCTTATGATATAGAAATAAAAAAATTTATATAGAAATAATAAGAAATAATTTATAAATTGTTATAAATTATGAAATAAGGTTTAAAATATAAAATCTCTTATATTTAAATTATGAATTGTTTACTGTTATTTTCCAAAAATTAAAGGGACATATTTGGATATTATTTAAACTGCATAAAAATTGATTTGATGATTAATAAGATCAAAGTTTAAATAATGTTAAGTATTTGATAATATATTTTGTCAAATTTTTATATAATATAAATTTGATTTTAAATTGTTTATAATTCATAAGATATCACATATTTAAAATAAAAAATCCATATAATGAAAAATGTGTAAGAGTTTATATTGGAATGAATATAAGATGTTTATGTTTACATTTAGGTAATGTTCATAATGATAAGAATAATTATGAAATGTGTATAGTAAGATTTTATTTCTGACTTATTTTAAAAAAAATTATCTCGTGTTTAAATATATGAATTTTTCATTTATTTAAATGTTATTCTCTCATATATTTATGTTTATTAAATTTTTTGAGAAATGTGAATATTTTTTATGTTTTGGTTGAATTTTTAATCTACCTCTATATAGATCCATTAATTGTATGCTACTTATATAGATGAATTTAGTTTTCATCTACCATTACCATAGTTTATAATTAATGTTATGAGCTTATAAATGGTTGTTGAATATAGTTAGTGCATATTAGGTGTTAGAGATATCTTGGATTGAATTCTATTTTGATTAAAATATCTCTAGGTAAAGGGACTTGGGGCTAAACAACCTATAGGCCTAGTGGCTTGTGTCCCATCTAGAAAGGTTAATGGGGTTTGTTATCTATCACTCCAGGATTATTCATGCGTATTTTTTAAATCACATATAATTTTATGACTTTACATTAATAATTAAATTAACATAGACATATGATGCATTTGGATATGGGTAAATATACTTAAATTTTATTTTTGGGTCAGTAACACAAACTTGGGGGTTTTCTAAAGAGTTAGACATCAATATGGTTAGAACATACTAGTTTGGTGGAGTAAATATGAATCCAAATTAAACCAAAAGAAGAAAACATGCATAAAAGGAAATAACATGAGGTAAGATAGTGTTATTAAGTCCCTTTAAAATATTAAGTGTTAGATTCCTTATAAAGATGAACTTTTCAATACCTCGACTATCCAGCTGGGTAGCTTTATTGATAAGTGGGGTACCCTTGGATTATCTTGTGTAAGGAAATAATTTAATGGGAGAAACTCATATGTCCTTGAGTAGTTTCATTTCAATGGGATGTTACCTTATATTTCTTTGTGTTTTCTTGTTTTTTATTTTTTATTTGGGTTACACATGGCTAGGAAACCTTAAGGATCAATATACTAGAGGAATAGAGTAGGGTTTATCTATATTATGTATTATAAAAAGTGTTTTTATCACAATTATCCAAGATCCATATATGATATAATTGGGATGAATCCCAACCTAAACAACTAAGTGGTGAGTTTCATGCCAAAGTGGGATACTTTTATTAGTGGAATATAGATTTTGGCCCACTAATGGGTATGGTGAATTTCAAAAGTAGTAATAAATTTAGTGTAACCCCATTGAATAAAATAAATTATTAAATAGTTATAAAACATGGTACTCATATGATAAAATCTTATGTTGTAGATGAATTACATCATCATCCTCAAACTAAATTTGAGATTAATACTTGTAAGTAAAAAATTAATTTAAGATACTCCTAATAATGATAACATAATAAAAATTTTTAAGAAATAATAGTGATTTAAAAAATTTCTTTAGAAAGCATTCTATGAATCTGTATGCCTCTAGAATATGAATGGTTCACTTAAGGTTTCAAAATAATTAGTTAAAAAATGACCAAAGGAATCTTATTCTCTATTCTTGTACTCAATATGTCTAGGTACATTAATAATTTAAGTAATTTTAGTCTCATATACTCAATATGATTGGGCATGAAAAATGGTATTAAATATGATTTAATAGGTCAATGACTTAGACATACTAAATGTTTTCTTAAATAATTATTGGTTATTTAATTCAATTATATTGTTATATAAGATATAGGGTATTGACCATATAATTTACAAGTGTCATCAATATAGATATGTTAAGAAAGAGAAAGGAATTGAAGTTTGATGTTTGTAGTTGTATTTCAAGTAAAGAAGAAAATATGTTGCTACATTGATAATTTGGATACATAAATATTGGATAAAATTGTCATATGATATGTATATTTTATCTCAATTATATATTTAAAAGATAATGTAAACATTTTATGTTTAATGAAATGAGGTGGTTATTTTAAATACACATTGTTTATGATTTTTTTAATTATATAACATGTTTTAATATAGACTAAAAATGGATTGTTAGGGTGAGGTAATTTTTCATATTGTCATTTATGTGAATATTCTAAAAATATTATTGAATTAAAGAAATTTTACCCAATATTCTCAAAGGTTTGAAGATGTTTGAACTAGAGATATGGTGTTTAGGTTCTAAAGAACTATATTCATAGTACAAGTGGGAAAAAATTTCAAAATAAAAGAAGATAATTTAGTTTAAAAAGTTCAACAATGTTCCTTATAGAGGTGAATCAATGTAATTAAAGTATAGGGTTTTTAGGAAAGAGGAGTAATCATTCCATATTATTGGATTATTCTAAATACCTAAAGAAGTTTAATAAGCTCCATGTAATTTCTATGTCAAATATGGATTTGATTGAAATTAATTCTTCGATTTGGAATGGTATGTGATAACAAATGTATATTTTACAATGTGTTGTAAATATAAAAAATATTAAAATCAATATAATAATTAATGGATATTTTAGGTTATATTTATGTTATTAAGTAAATATTTACTATATAAATGATATGAATGTTAATGATTTTATCATGTTTATATGAATTTAAGTAAAGGATGTTTGTTTTAATCTCATTTCTCTTATATGATAAGAGTAGTTTTTCAATAAAAAGTGTTTTTGTGGACATAATTTGAGATGATTAAGGTTATACCCATGGTTTTTTATTCATTAGTTTCTATAAAATATTTTAAGAGAAAGATATGGATATAAGTGTTTATCCAGCATATGGATAAAGTGTTTATTTAGGATAATGTTTTTATGTCATTATTTATTAAAATATTAGAGAATGTGTCCCCTCTACCCAATAATGGTATATTTTAATAATTATTATTTTCAAAATAAAATTATTTAAACACATAGAATACCATATAGGATATGAAGATAATTTTTTATTTGTTAAATATTCCTATTATGTTGGAATAAGTGTTATTTCCTAACAAAAAAGGGTTTTTATATCTTAATAAGATATTTCTAGATAAGAATATAGTGGCTAAAAGGTTAGTGTGAGTATGTCAGAATTTGGGATGTTCAAAGTTAACAAATAAAGGGTTATAAGAGTCTAATGTTAAATATTTCTTCACTTAATATCCCATAGAGTTTAATATACGTGATGTTAAAAAAATGTAAAAAATTGTATTCAGTTACCGTGAATGAGTTAAAATCACTATTTCCTATAAGAGTGTGATATTCAAATTACAAAGTTAACTAATCTTAAAATACTTAAATAGTTTAGGGTATAGTGGTAAAAAGAAATGTAAAGATTTATATTAGTTACCAAAATAGATTACATTTCACATTATCCTAAGAGGGATTAGTATGTATTGGTAAAAAAATACATGTTGTTACATTAATTCAAGGAAACAATTTGAAGGAAAGGGTTCAGAGGAAGATGATGATGAACATAGAAATATTCCTAAGTATAATACATAATCTAACAACATAAAATATTATGTTATGAATTTAAGGTGTTTGAATATTTTTAGAGAGTTGAACAGTTATGAATATGATTCCTAAATATCACCATTATTCAAATTTTCTTACATCATAGATGATTCTAACTAAAGAGTTAGTGGGATATTTTTATCATATGGTCACATGGATATGTGAAAGTAATTGCATATGATGTAATGATATAATAAAACCCCTAAAAGCATGGAATAGTAAGACTGATCATGAAGTTTATTATATATGATATAATAAAGTATAACTTAAGTTGGGTTTGTTAAATATTCCTAAAGAAGTTTTAAGGGTATGAAAATGTATCATAATAAAAGGAAATCATCACTTTATCATTATTTAATGTTGAATATATAAATTTAAATATTTATATACATTTCATGGTGTGTAATTATAATTAACCTCTAAATGTATGACATTAAGTTACCCCTAATCGTTTTTCATCATGAATTATTATAGGTTGTGATGAAATATTAATTTTAACATGAGTAGGATTATTTTATACATATGTATAATATTCTTATGAGGTATAAAAAAGAATAAGTTTATTTATATGCATTGGATTCCCCACTAAGTATACCATATAGAGTGTCATAAGAAGGTATTTTGTATACTAGAGGTGTATGGATCATATTTGAGCCCACATTATCTAAGTTTGGTAAGTTTCCTAGAATGAGAACCTCAATTATTTGATACCCTACTTTCATAAGTCATCATTTTTAATTGGATAATACAGGGGTGGTTGGGTATGTTGTTCAATATTTCATTGGCTATAGATTAACCAATATAGGATTTTCCTCTCATATGATGAGTATGACATCAGGACCCTCGATTGAGATAAATTTTGGAAGTGTGGGACCATACCTAGATATTTTATATATATCCAAATAATGGACATGTGATTTTATTATCTATTAGAATGAATTAATGGTGATGTATTCAATGAAAATTTCAATTTATACTCAAATAATTTAGAATATATAAGTCAGTTATAAGGGATTGACATGATTTGTGTCCCACGGTCACTTAATGTATTAGATAAAGGGAAAATATGATGATTCATTTTTTCATATGCTTTAGAATAGTGTAAAAATGTAAATATATATATGTGTTTAATATAGATCATTCCATTTCCCTTTTTAGCTTGAGTAACACTAAGGATTTTTAGAAGATTCTCTTTACTTATATTTATGAATCTAAAGATTCTTATTTGTTTTCAATACTACAAAGGATTGTGGGATATCACTTTTTTGGTTGGATGAATAGGGATTTATTATAACATAGAGAGATACTATAAAAAAGTTTTAGAGTTTAGTAAAAAAATTGATAGGTTCTCACAAGGTCTTTCATATTATGTGATAAAAGGAAAAGTTTATGATATCTTTCTAAATGTGTTTTGGAAGATATCCAAAAGAGTTTTGGATATGATTTAAAAAGTTATTATATAGGATACAATATAAGGTGAAGTGGAACAAGGTATTATAGGCTTTAGTCCAAGTGGGATATTGAAGGAGATATATAACCTAAATCCACATTAAAGGGATTTATACCACCATAAGACATATATGAGTTATATCTTATGATACATATATCAAGATTCATGCATGAAATATGATTTCATGAATTCCACTATAATTAATAATATAATAAACTGGATATTATGTGTTTTAATATTTGAATGGATCAAACTCTCTTAAAATTCTCATTTATTAATATATTACATAAGATATAATGAAATAGTGATGTTTATATTTATGTGATTATTTTATAAACTAGATGAATCATTAACTCATGCATTGAAAATTATTGAGTTGATGCATGATCTATTGAGTATATTTCTTGAGGGATTATAAACCCCACTACCATATGAAAATAGTGAGTGTGTGTGTTTTTGTGTGTGTCTGTTAAATATTGATGCTATATTGAAACTCCCATCACTTGATATTCTATTTAATATTCTCCTTTGAAATAGAGCATCTGGTATGTTGTCTATTAAGGAAATATCTCATCCATATGATGGATGATTTAAGTACAACACATAGATACTCATAGAGAGATGATTTATTTTGGATGCACTTATAATGATATTTATCAGGAATATTAGTCAAAGATGAAAGGTAACGTTTGATCTTCAGTGTATGAAATTTTTTGTAGTAATTTCTTTATTTATATTTATCATATTTTAATTTAGCTTTAATGGGAGATCCTCATATATGTATATTAATATCTTTTGTTTAATCTAATAATAATTAATAAACCATAAGAAAACCTTTCACTAGAAACATACTAAGGATCACATATATCTCAATGAAAAGAAACACACGTGAATGCACATTGTTCAATATAAACCCTTTAGATATATATCTATAATCAAGAAGGTTTCATGTTGGTTTCATCAAAAAATGTGCTTAGTGTCTCTTTCTTTGAATTTGGGGAAATGAACTTGTCGACATAACACTATGAACAAGGACTTAATCCGGTACATCCATTCCCATAAAAGGGAATTTGATATCAGCTTCACTTAAAAGAATATAAGGGGAAATCATTTCTCTCTTTATCCATTAATGCAATATCAAACACAACTCACCCAACATTCCAATATTCTCTATGAATATTCTTCATAGTGGTTTATGGAAATAAATCAACTTATATGAATCATGAAATTAATTAATAATAATATTAATGTATACTAATCATTACAAATGTTTTCAAATAGGAACATCCAATGAAACTAAAAAATGTGGATTTCATACTAGTAGGTCATGTAATCATAATCTATGTATCATGGATATTTCTAAGGATAGACTTTATGAGAACAAGTCTCAATGTCTAATGATCCCCCTACCTTAGATATCATGTATAATATATATCCCTTAATATGATATCATATCACACCTCGTGTCCTTCTAGGTATATTTATGTTATATTTTTTTAATTAATTTCAAGGAAATTTTAATTTTTATATGTTTTAGTATTGAGTTTTGTTTTTATATAATTTCCCCACCCCTTTTACAAACAATTTTAACCAGATGTTTTAGGATATACCATGAAATTATTTTTATAAATATTCAAACACATGTCCTTATTATTTTTTTGAACATTTTTTATTTGACTTGTATGGGTAGAGTATGGTTTCCTTGACTCCTACGAGAAACTATGTTACTTAACTTCCTTGGGATTTGGTTGGAACATGGATGGAACATGTTTAGGAGTAACCATATAGAAAAACTATGTAGAAAACCCATGAAAGTGTGGTTTTTTGTTCCAATGTATTTTTAAATATTGTCACATGGTTTAACCAACCATGTGGCCTAATCGTGTGAATTATAGAGTTTTTAATTTTTGGGTTCTCCCATTTTTCCCTAGACTGATTTAAAAGGTATTGTCTTCCCTTTCTCTTCCCATCATTCAAATCAGTCTAGGTGATATTAAAGTGATCTTATACTCTATACTTAGGTGTATTTAATCTTTTATTCCTTTCATTTTCAAGTGGAATACCAAGTTAAGATCCTCCTTCCTTCTTATTTCTTTCTCATCCTCTTCTATCCTTCCGTTTTCCTTTATCACATTAATCCTAGGGGAAGAAATTTTTGTTTTTATGATTTTGGATAACATGAAAATGGTGTTTATTGGTTTTTATGAAATGAAATGGACCCCTTGAGTCTTTTTAGATTGTTTTTTGTTATAGTCTATGACTTTCGGATTGATTGTCCTTGAACCGAGGTAGGTGTTTTTCTGTGTTCCCTTAATTTGGAATGTCGTTTGATGTTTTTAATTTCCAAATTCTTTATTTTATTAATTATTCCTATGGATTATAGTTAAAATATATTTCACCAAGGTTTGAATGGAAATTTTAACTATAGTAAATAATTTACTTGGAATTCTAAGTGGCACTTGAAATACCAAGTATTTAAAAAAGGTGTAAAAACTATTTTAAATAAAATGGTGATATTTAAAGTTCTTTAACCCCATTTGGGAAATGAAATTATTAATAATTAGTGTTTTTAACCTTTTTGTAGTTTTCAAATGAAAAATTCAATTGTTTTAAAAATTAATTTTAATATGGATTTAATGAATTGTTTTATCAAATGTTTTAGAAATGGATTTTAAAGGTTTGATTTTATGAAATGGTTTAAAATGGAATTTCAGACCATTAAAGAATGAATTATAATAATTAATGAAACCAAAGGTATTTTTTTATTATAATTATTGTTAATAAATATTTTTGTCTTTTGAGAGATTTTTAGAGAGTCTTTTAAAGGATATTTATGAATCTAGATTTGGATGACTCTTTGGTGAAGGAAATATTCACCAAGACTTGGAATACATTGTGTTGATTCTAGTGAAGTCATTTTGACTTTATAAATAGATGGAATGTAAATGAGAAAGTAATTTTAATCACCATTTTAATTAAATATTTTACTTATAATAAATATTCTAGAGGGATACACCATGGCCACGGCCATAGTTGACTCATGTAAAACTAAAAATAAAAAAGATGGGATAGACCACATCGTAGTGGTACCCATGGTGGTTTTTCCAGTCTAGCTATGATAAATAGGATTCCCAATATAGGAATTTTGATAGTAGTGGTGAACTCTTGTGAAGTGGATAAAAAATAATACCTCCACACAATGGTGACCAGAAGATAGATGTTTTATCAAATAATTTGAAATGGAAAACTAAATGTGAGAAATGGTGATCCCAAATGGATGTATTGATTCTAATAGTGTATGTGTTTATTATGGAAAATAAAAATGAGTTATTGGTTTTCTATAATAAAAAGTGTAAATGACCAACAGGTCATGGATATGGAAATTTCAAATATTTTTTATCCTTTAGATACATTATACCACATTATGGTGTCAATGGTAAATCTGTTTTGAAGGGCATTTTTGTATGGATATCTAAAAATCTATATGTTAAAGGTAGTTATGAGGTTTTGGAGCTTCAAAAAATATTTATGATTTCAGGATTATATTTTTAAAAAATTTATTCAAAATAATAATATAGTATGGAGACTTCATGAAAATTTTGATTTAGAGGAGTGTGTTCAAGTTGAAATTATATTGAAGAAATGTTTTAAAATAGGAATCTATGTAAATATTTTTGAAGATATATAATTGAATAATTTAATCATCATATAAGAACACCATCATTGATTGGTGTAACTTATATTTTATAAAATCATTATAAGATCAACCTGTATGTGTTAACTATATTTTTTAATATTTAAAAATATTGTGTGGAACGTAGGAAGATTTTATGGGCCTTAGATGAGTAGTGATCTCCTCCTAAAGTTTTGATCACGTAGTAGTGAAGTAGTGATTGTTTATAATATCAACACATCATTTTTTTGTTCTCTTTAGAGTACCATTTTATATTTCAACCAAGTATAATCAGAATGCTTTTGATATTTTCATATTTTAATTTAGTTAAATAAATTAATTAGATTCAAGGTTTCTTTTTAAATGAGTATAAAATATCCAATTTATCTTAATGAATGGGAGAAGTTTTTTTACTCTATTTCACCCCCCCCCTCTTAGGGTGTAATATGGGACTAGGGTACAACAATAATTTTCAAATAGAAGGTTACTTCTTGAATTTGTTTGTATAAAGATTTCTTTTATGGAAGATGTTGTTAATTATAAAATAATTCCATTATTCGATGGATATAACTATCAGAATTGGAAAAAAATAGTATTATATCTCATCTCAAATCTCTTGGGATTGATGTATTTTATACTTTCGTTTATTAAATATAATTAAGTGTCCCAACATGAAGTTTAATTATGGAATCTGACAAAATATTGATGAATATTGATGTTAAGGATCATAATGATTTATCTGGATCACATTAAAGTTATATTTATTTGAAGTAGACAGATTCATAAATGGATAAATACATTTGGGATAAACATTATAATGTATTTTTAGGTAACTTAAATGTGAAGTATTCAAAGCTAAATGTCTTGAAAAACATATTTGATAATCTAAAGATGAGTTCCAATGAAATCATAGTTAGTTTCATTAACTGTGTCACTATAGTTTTTGGTACGATTTAAGGGCTTGGTTAGGATGTAAAATATTCTAGAATATAAAAATATTACCTACTATGTATTACCTAAAGGTATCATCTCATGATGAAATTTATCATGGTGAATTATTTATTGATTAATTTTATAGAAAAATTGTTCCTTATAAAATAAGGTTGAAGTGAAAAAACTATTTTTAACATTTATCCAAATAAATAGTATTCAAGGATACCGAGAAGAAGGAATTTCAAGTTTCTAAAAAAGAACGTGATATAAGTGATGATTTATTATCACTCATTTTAAGGAATTTTAAAAGCATAAAAGGTATATTTTAAGTAAAGATGATCTATATAGTTTTCATTAGGGGAAGTATAAACCCATTGATACTATATATCTAAATAATTTTGATGAATTAGGTTATGGATATGAGTTTTCACAAAAAATAAACGAAGAAATTTCCATATATAAGGAACTTTAATTTAGTAAATTCCAGGGGAAAGATGTTTTAGATGAATATTTTTGTTAATATAGAATAATATGATGACAAGGAGTATCTATCTGAAGGTATTGAAAATATATTTATTTCATACGTAGAATATGTTTATATGGAATTAGTGGAAAAACTAAAAAGTTATTTTTGAAGAAGATGGTCAACAAGATAGAGTTATCAATATAAGAATGGATTTGGAAGGAGGTATTAAATATATTGATTTAAAAAGTAAGAATAATGGTAAAATCAGACATTTATTTAAGGAGTCTTCAAGATATGTTGATAAACATAAAGTAAAAAATGATCATCTTGAGATATTTTTGGAAGATTGTGAAAAGAATCATGTAAATTTTGAAGAAGCTATGTAATATAGGTCAATGTTTAAAGAATATTCTAATATCATGGATGATCTTAATGAATCTATCTATGAGAAAGTTAAAAATTTTAAAACTCTTGAAGAATTATTTATCTCTTTGAGAGAGAACATTAGAAAAAAAATGAAATCAGATGTTTCAATGAAAAAATTTCAATTTTGGATATTTTTCGATGAATCTTTAAAATAAATGGTTGAATGAGGTATGATAACATTTGAATAAATGTTAAGTTCGAAATGGACAAATAGTATAGGAAAATGGTATTGGTTTTTATTTTGAAACATTAATGAAAAATTCTATGAGCATAAATAACAAATAAAAAATTGAATGTAAAAGTTTACTAACAAACAAAAACATTTCAATAATAAAGGGATTAATCAAAAGCTATAGATATGTGGGTAGGAGAAGACAAGATAATTTTCCCACTAATGAAAATTCAATTTTATTGTTTTTTTATCCACACAATGTTCTATTTATTTAATTTAAAAGATATCTAATAGGAGAAGATATTGGAGGCTAGAAAATAAGTGTTTGAATATACACATAATTTTATGGAAGAAATTATTGCAATGGTCGCTATTTTAATTACTTAAACACTATATATAAAACAATTAATTGTAGGAAAATATAAGTAAAATATTTTTAAAGAATATAGAGAAAAGTAGATAAAAGGAAATAAAATTGACTTACCTAGAAAAATAGATTTAATCCTTTTGAAGAAGAAGAATTTTATTTGATGTATCGTGATGAAAATGATGAGAAGAAACCGCTAAGGGATTCAATCTATTTAGGAATTTCATATAAGTAAAAGAAAAAGATTTAAAAAGGAAACTTAAAGGAAACTTATTTTAAAGAAAAAGATAATAAAACCTCTTATATTTTGGATAGTGGGTATCCATTACATATAAAGGGTAATATGAATTTTTTGAATAATTTTAATTATAGAGTTTATGGAACTGTGAAGTTTGGAAATGATAGATTGTTAAAGATAGAGGTAATTAGAAAGACTCATTTGGTTGGATATGAGTCGAAAAACACGGATGTAATATATGTCAATGGTTTATGAAAAAACTTATTAAGTGTTAGATAACTTTGTGATCTGGATTTTGAGGTCACATTTAGTAAAAAGGGCTAATACATAAAAAGAAAATGCGAAATTTTTTTGAAAATGTTTTGGATAAAATATTGAATTTTTTATCAAGTTTATATAAATTAAAACACTTTCCTATTAATAGTAGAAGAAGAAAATATGTTATGGAATTAAAGACTAAGAAATTCAATTAAAAATTATGAAAAACATATTAATATTTAAAGTAGTAGTGTATATGTATACCTTGAAGAGATATTAGGAAATTATTTTTGACTCATTCATGTGAGGAAAAATGGTTAAAAATACATATTCTCAAAAGAATAATAGAGCATTGATTATTTTGAATTTCATTCACACTGATGTGTGTGGTCTGATTAGTTGTCAAATAACCTATGGTGAGTGGTATTTCATATAATTTTTACAAAATGATATGTTATATGTTCATACATTAAAAAATAAAAGTGATAGATTTCATGAATATGTTTTAAAAAGAGAAAAAAATGAAATTCAAAGAACATTGAAAAATCTAGGATCTAATAATGGAATGGAATATGCATCTTATAAAGTTGAAAATAATCATAAAAACATAGTATCAAAGATGAAGTTTCATCAGTGAGAACCCCACAAAAATTGGTTTTTAGAAATAAGGATTCACATGACCAATAATATGGAAAAAATATTATTGATATATAGTGACATATCATGTCACTAATAGAAATAAGTGATTTGAGTGGCTATCTATCTTTAAAATATAGTTTTACTTAGTCCCAGAATCTAGATGAAACCATATGAAATTTTTCATGGAAAGAAACCTTATTTGAATAATCTCAAAATATTTGTAATAAAGTGTTTTATTTAAAGTAAGGAAAGAAAAAAATTGAATTATGGTGATAAAAAAGATGAAGGTATCTTCTTAGGATTCTCATAAAAGAGTAAGGCCTTCAAAAGTTTCGATAAGAGGCCCAGAAAAAATTGATAATAGTGATGTAACAAAATTTAATAATTAAAGAAATAAAAATTCTAGAAATTCAATTTCTAAAGAAGTATTTAATGAAACTGAAGAAACAAATAAATATTTATAAAAACAAATCATGATTTTCAGGTAAATGAATATTCTAAAATTGAATCTATAAAATATAAAATTAAATATGTGAGTCAACCTGAAACTCATTTAAGAAAAAAATGTTTGAAATTGATCCATGAAATATCATTAGAGACAAATCATCTCTAACTCATACAAGAATTATTAAAAGAGTATAACATACTTCTCTATTATTGGATATTGGACTTATATTATTTGAATAATTAGTAAAGGAGGAGTTAAGGTTAAAATCCATGAATAAAGTAATTGGTCAAATTGATAAAAAGTAGGGATAAAATCTTGTGTAAATACCTAAAAATCATTTTGTAATTGGTACAAACTGGGTTTTTAAGAACTAACTAGATGAAAAATGGAAAGTTTATTCAGAATAAAGAAATATTAATTTACAAAGGATATTCTGAAGTTAGAGGCATTGAATTTGAAGATACATTTTTCCTCGTGGTAAGGATATATTCTATTATACTCTTCTTAGTTGTGTTTATTCAATTAAAGTTTAAAGTGTTTCAAATGGATGTTAATAATACATTTTTTAATGGAGTATTTAATTAATAGGTGTATTTCAAATAGTTAGTTGTATTTTTTATTGTAAATAATGATGATAAAGTGTGAAAGTTGAGAAAATATATGTATTACCAAAATAAAACACCTTATTTTTTGTATGAAACTTTTATAAGGAAAATAGAGTTCAAAAGTGGAAGTGTTAATCGCATTATCTATATAAAAGTTTAAAAATAGGAGTAGTTTATAGTTTAGTTATATATTGATGATATCATTTTTTATGGTAGGAAATAGAATTCTGTTTATAATTTGAAAATTTAATGAGTTCAAAAATTGAAATGTTAATGATAGGAGAATTGAAATTTTTTTATAGGGTTTCAAGTTCATCAAGATTAAGGGAATGAAATCATTTAAAATATAAAGTATAAAAAATAATACATGAAGAAATTTAGAGTGAATGAGTTCAATCAAATTTCCTCATTGATTGTGGTTAGAACAAAATTGGGTACACATGAAGACAATGAGGTGGTAGATGAAAATTAGAGTTGAGGTGTTCTAAGAGTATAAAATGACTGATAATAACCTTTAGAATCATAAAAATAATTATATATTTTGTTATCAAATTCTCAATAATGGTCACTTATAAGGGAAAATATATTGTATCATTTTTCATTTTCGAATTTCCTTGAATAGTTGATAAAGATATTACAAGACTCAATGTTATGATATAAGAATAAAATTTATTTAAATCTATTTAATTCATCAATAATTACAAATTTTTATTTTTTACCTTTGATGATAGTAACTTGAGTTCATCCACAAAGTTTAAGGTGTACTAGTCCTAAGGGTTTATAATAGAAAACAAGGTTTTTAGAACAAAATATGTTTTTTGTACTTTCTATGTTGGAAAGGTTCGAAAATAAGGTTATCCTTAAAATACAATTTTAGTAAATATCAAACTAGTCAATTATAGTTAATCTTGAAATGATATTGAATATTATGATGGCATATGCATCAATTCCAATGCTAATAATCATTATCTTTTGAACATAAACACTTAACATTTTGACTTGTAAGATATTTTAAATCTATAATGTAAATATTTTTAAAATTGGATGCAGTAAATAAAAGTTTTACTTTATAATTAAAAACATTACAAAAATAATTGTTAAAACTAATTATAAAACGATTATAATGTAATTGAATAATACTTAGTAAATTATTCTTTGGGACTTTTGTAAATAAAATATCATTATTTAATTAAGAGTTGGAGAAACCAATCATACCCATAGTGGTAATTTTTCCTTTGGAGTCATCTCTATCTGGGAAATAACATCTATCAAATAATTTAATATGATTTAATTCATAAGGATAACCAAACATGTTCCTTGATCACCCACTATCCATATACCATGTAGTTTTTTATGTTTTTCTATTGAGAAATTTTTCCTAAAAGGATTAAAATACTAAAGTTTTTGGCACCCATATCTTGGGTCTACTTAAGTTAGATAATAAATATTTTAGAATAAAAAAATTGATAAATTCTTTCCATTATAAATATGAGAGAGAATGATGAATTATTTTTAGACCTCCATATATAGTATTTTTACAATTTCATTGACAAACAAGAAGATCAACTTTGTTGCAATAATTAAAAAATTATTTTGAGAAATTCCTTTTAAAAAAAATTTATTTTTATATATTTTTTTTTGAAAAACTATATTGATTTGTAAAACCAAAACTATATTGATTTTTAACTGATTGTTAAGAACCCAAAATTTTATTTGAATTTTCATCCCCTTTCATAAAATCAAAAAGGTTATTTTTAATATCTTTAATTTGAAATTCCAAATTCTCAATAATTGGTTCTCCTTTTAATTTTGAAACCAAATATTTTTTATCTTTTGAATTTTGATCTTTTTCAAGAAACAAACTTTATTGTGATTATTTTTTGAGATATTTAAATATCAAAATAAGTTTACAAAAACAATCTTGAGGTTGATATCTAGCATAAATAATATATTTATAACTTAAACAATAGGTAGAAGAGTAAAAACTAGAACATTAATAATTTACATAACTTGATTCTTATTGGATTTTTATGTGGAAATTGAGTCCTTTATTGCACACTAAGTTAAGGAATTTAAATTTTACATAACATTCTTCTTATTTTTTGAATTGTTTCTCAAATATAAATATATCTTGATGTGGCCCTTATTTTTAAAATCAAATCAACTTCAACTTCTTGATTCTTCCTTTTTTTGAAGTGTTTGGTAGATATTTTATTATCTATATATATTTTTACCCTTTTTTAATTTGTGTAGTCTTATATTCACTTTTAAAAGAGTCATTATTGAATGATTTGAAAGAAACTGTATTTTTAGTTGCCTTGAACTCCTTACCTTCCTTTCTAGATTACCTTCTCATTGTAATCTTATATGACCTCAGATAACCAATGAGTTCTTCAACCCTCATGTTTTTCATATCTTTATCTTCCTATATTTTGGTGATATTAGGTTCCCAATTTCATAGAAAAACCCAAACAATTTTCATGGAAAAAGTTTTTATAGATATAGAATCACCGATATCTTTTCTCCCATTACAAATATCTATAAATCGAGTGATTGTTTTATTAATATGTTTTCTAGGATTCATATAGAATCTCCCAAAATATTTTATAAACATATCTAATCATTTATCATTGAATTCCTTAGTTCATTGATGAGTTACTTTTAAAATTTCCAAATTTCATGAGTTTTTTTCAAAAAGAAAAATATTTAAATTAATTTTTATCTATAAAACAATTGAATTTATTCATATCTTTACCATATAATTAAAATTTATAAATATAATATGGGGTAAATTTATCTTTTGTTTCTATTTTAGAACAATAATCATAAAAAACATTACATATGGGATAATTTTATATATATAATAAAAATATACACACATATTTTCTAATAACTATAATTATTACCATAAAAATGGAGAAAACCACATATATTTTCCTTTAAGATAACTATGATTGTTTTGAAAAACTGTTTAGAAAAAAAAGAATAATTCATTAAAAATCAATTATATACTTTAGAAGAAAAAAATTGATTTTTTTTAAAACAAATAAATGTAAGAACTCCTTGGATTCCAAATATAGGTTGGAGTAGATTAAAGTGCTGAAAGGCTGAGAGTGAATTTCCACAAAAAAATTAAAAGGAAAAACAAAAATATTAAAAACTTCAATTTAAAATATTAAATAAAAAACCTTTAGAATATAAAAGATTCAAAGTTGAAAGAACAATTATATATTCATATTCAATTATAAAAACCTAATAATAAAATAAATAGTGGTTTAAAAAACAAATACTCAATTAAGTATTAATTTATGGATTAAAAAATGATTAAATAAATTAAATAAAGTAATAAAAATTAAATTAAAGAGAGTAAATAAGGCATAATATTTGATAAGGAATTTTTTAAATATGTCTAAAATATACCATATATCTACCAAATAAATTTTTTGAGGATTTAATGTATTAGTCCCTTGGATTTAACAATAAGCAATATACCAAAAAATTACTTTTATTTTTAGTTTATGATAAGAAAAAAGAAATATAATATACAATGGCTATTTAATGGGAAGTATATAAACCTCAAGAAGAGTATACCCTTTCTTTTTTTAATGGAAATAGAAAGAAAAATAAAGTCCCTCACATCTACATGATCACATTAAAAATGGTGATATTGTTCTTGACTTTATTTGAACCAACCTTTATCTTGATAATATCTTCATTAAACCCATTACTCTTGATTGGTTTAACTTTATAAAAGGTGATTTTGGAATGATTATTTTGTGATAATTATATCTTAATCATTGGAAATCTTGAGAATTATTTAATTTGTTTTTTAAAATTCATTTTGAAAAATGGATTTAAAATAAAATATTTTCAAAACATTCCACAATTTTAGAAAAGTAAAGTTAGTATAATACTCTAGTAAAAAAAATTCTATCTTGATACAAATAATTGGATGTGGGTATGACATAAATTCATCGAGGTATTTTATCCTAAAATGAGTTCATTGGGTTTTAATCATTTCTCTATCCTAGGCATAAGTAGCGAACCTTTACTTTACACCTAGTTAGACACTCCTAGGGAATTTTCTATGGTTTATTAATATAATATTTGATAAAACATAATGATGGAATCAGTTTTCAAAAGAAACTATTTTCAATTTATTTTATTTATTTATTTTACTTTAATTATTATGACCCATTTATCTCATCTCATTCATTATTTTATGGGGGGTTAATCTTTATATTATTCAAATGATCTAAGAAGAGATATCCTTTAACAAAAACAATTCAAAAGTTTATTTTTTATCTTTTTTTAAAATTTTAGTTAAAATATAATTTAGAAATTATTTGTTTTTATTTTGTCTTAATATTTATTTAAAATTTCTATTTGTAAAATCTTATTTTAAAATTTTATTTTAAGTCTTTCAAAAAATTTCAAAATATTATTTTTTCTCTCTCAAAAGATCATTAATAAATAGAAACATAGATTAAAATTATCTCTCTATTTATTCTCTAATCTGGTATATAAATTATTTTTAATAATATCAATGGTGTAAAATATAATTTTTTATGTGAGAGAAGTTTATTTGGGTGTAAATGTTATTTTGAGGGGGGAGATGTTAGTTATTGGTATAAATTTTTTATTTTTCTTTAAAGTTAATATCCATATATCCATAAAGTAAAAAAAATTATCTTTTTAGTATTTTTATTATATAAATATAGAAATAACATATATTTATTACCATAATCATATGTTTATTGGAAAGGTGAAAATGTGGAAATAAAATCCGTATGTGGTGGTGCTTTTAACATTTGGAATAATTTTATTGGTTGGATAATCAAGAAATGGGATTATGTTTCTTTAAGAAGAGTAGAAACATAATGTCATTTAGTCACCAAAGCATTTAATAACCTATTTAGATGAATAAATAGTCATAATACATTAGTTATGAGGTAAATCATCCAATGATGATTCAATGTGACTAAAAAATTGTTATTTAATTATCTAAAAAATAGGATTGGCACTCTCACATAAAGAAAAATTAAATCTGGTAACATTTCATAAAGGAAAGTAGTGAAAAATATAGTGAGGTTGTAATTTATTGGAAATAAATATAAATCGGAAAAATATCATCACAAATTCATTATAATATCATGTATTTTAAAAGTGTATGTTAAACCATAGCATTAAACCAGTTCTCTCAAAGAAAGAAGGTTCATAGTTACCCCCTCACTACATTATGTCTAATGTTATACATAGTGTTTGTGGATTATTGTAGGACAATATATTGTTTTGGGTGCCAAAGATAGGGTTAGTTAATTTTCAGGGGTATTTTTCAAATATTTTTTATAATATAAAATATAATTTACCACATTGTAGTACTTGTTATATTCACTTGATTCCTACATTAATCTATGTCTTATATCAGACTAGAAAATTTATTAAAGTCTATTTTATTAGTTTCTGAAGCATTAGAATATTGATGAACCTTTATATTTTATTTTTGAAGTGGTATTAAGAAAAATAAAATAATATGGTTGGTGGGTTTGAGAATTATTTTAGAAGTCTTGATAATTTCCAATAAAAAATTTCAAAAAAAATCCTTAAGGGAGAGGATATTAAAGTCAAATGTATTTGTTGAATTAATTTTTTGTTAATATATAATTTTCATCTTTTAAGATCTATTTCAAAAACCATGTAAATGGTTATAATGAATCTGAAATTTATTTAATATTTCGTGAAGAAAATATTCACTATGGCTTGGAATACACGATGGTTATTCTGGTGATGCTTTTTTACTTTTTAAATCTCTAGAATAAAGAAGCAACTAGAATTTTAATCTTTTTTACAATTAATGATTTCACTTGTATGAAATGGGGAAGAGGGATATGCTATGGACATGTTCATGGTGGAATCATGTGAAGAAAATAATTTCCATATGGGATACAACACTATAGTGGTTCTCATTTATGTTTTCCATATTTCCTGTGAGAAATTAGATGCCCAATATAGGCATTTTCATAGTCATGGTGGAGTCATGTGAAGTGTATGAAGAAGAGGACCTCTATTTCATGGTGACCATAATTTAAGTGTTTTACTAGTTATTTTAAAAATTATTTCTTCCTATGAGAAATTATGAGCACAAAATAGTTGTAGTTTTAGCTATAGTGGAGGTGTTTGGTGTTGATAATAGAAATGAGTTATTAGGTTTCTATAACAAAATGAAAAACGAACAACAAGTCTTGGAGATGGGTGTTTCAAAGGAATTTTCACCTGGAGATTCATCATACCACATTGTGGTGGCATAAATCAAGCTATTTTGAAGGTAATGTTGGCATTAATATTTGAAAATATGGAAGTTTTAGATAGTTATGAGGTTTGTAAGCTCTAACAACTATCAGTCAATTTTTTATCAAGTTTTTAAAAACGTTATTCACATCATTTGGTAATTATTTTAAGTCATATGATCTAGAGGTATATTTTAAAGAATAATAGGTTTTTAATTAATATTGTTTTAATTTAAAATTGAAAATTTAAGCTATTCTCGATAATAAGATTCCTACAGTGAAAAATAGAACATATCACACATAAAACATAGTTTTGGGATTTTTTAAAGGCCATGATTCCTTGGATTTTGATAAAATTAAATCTATATTGAAAATTAATTTTAAAATAAAAACTTGTTGTTCATATTATTTAATATTTTGAATTAAATTATTAAATAATCATGTAAGAAAAAACTCATTGATTGGTGTTATATTTCTTTTCTAAAATATTTATAAAATTGACCTAAAATTATCTTTATATATTTTCCTATTAAAAAGTAGTGTCTGTAAAAGATGATGGGGCCATGTACTTTGGATGAGTAGTGATATCCTCCAAAACTTTTACTCATATACTATTGAAGTATTAATTATTTTTAATATCAACACATCAATGATATGTTCTCCTTGAAGTAGCATTTTATAGGTGAACTAAATAAAACCATCATTATCATGTTATTTAAATATTTTTATTTTTTTATATTTAATAATTAAATTTATGATTTCTTTTCAAACATCAATACAAGATCCTATTTATTCTAAAAAAAGAATAATTTTCATCACCCTTATTCACCCCCACCCCCTCTTAGGGAGTATAGTGGGACCAAGGAACAATAATTCTAAGTTCATTTTTTTAAATAGGTAAAATTTATTAAGAACAAGCAAAAAAATTACTTGAGTCTGAAAGAGGGAATTTTATTACAATCTTTAGCAATGAGAGGGAGGAGATCATCTGGAAACTCATTAGCCCACGTAATGTCCAGGATGATACCTTTTTTGTCAAGACCATCTGCATCCATATTAGCTTCACGGTAGGCATGGGTAGAAATATATCTAATATCAATAAGCGATTTCAGGCAATTCTTACCGCTTGTAGTAAGGTCCCAAGAGACGTGAACGACCCCATTCCAAATTTCCTGAACAATGGTGGTGGAGTCGCTTTCGATCCAGATGTTGTTCCAGCCTTTGGTCTTCACAAAATGGATTGCATGGATAAGAGCCAACATCTATGCCTCAAGGGAGGAGGTGATCCTATAGCTTCCATAGAAATAGCCATGGCAGTGACCTTTAAAGTCTTTGAAACTAGCTCCACAACCCACAGGGCATGGATTCCCTTTTAAAGCTCCATCAATGTTAATTTTTATCCATCCAGGAAGAGGGGCATGCCAGAAGACTTCAAGAAAACGTTTTTGAGTAGGAAAAATTCCACCAATATTTAAACGTCACAAGATCACGAAGTCACTGATCGAATTGTCGCAATTAGATTTCTGGATCGAGGCAGCATCATTAATGGCAATCAGAATTCTCGTACGGCCTTCAATGAGGTTGGGCGAGTGATTATTGTGAATAATGTAATTTCTATCATACTCAATAATGTTTAGAAGTTCCACCACACCAGATAAGAAGAGATTTTTGACTTGTGGTGAGAATTTAGACTTCATATAATGCTTTATATGAGTAAGAATATTGTCTGAAGAAGGCCACCAGCAGTTAATATGTCAGCAATAAAATTCCACATGGAAAATGTTGTAGCACAAGATAAAAATAGATGGTTGAAATCCTATCAGTGTTGATGATAGAGAGGGAATTTAGAACAAATATGAATTCAAAAGGATTTGGAGCAGGTTCCCAAACCAAGAAATCCTCATCAATAGAGAAAGGGTAACTTTCGACCACCTGCGTGATAGAGTCAGGTAGCTCCAAGTCCCTGTTTTTCAACACTTCCTTTATAGTGCAGTTAATGCTGTTGGGAGAAGTATTTGGAGAAAGCTTAGTAATAAGAGGGGAGCCTGTCCAGTTATCTAGCCAGAAGTGAATTTTGGAGTCCAGGCTAACTAACCATCAAGATTTATTCATATTTAGTAAAGTCATTTTTGAAACTTTTGATTGGTTTTATAAATTTTGTAAGTGTGTGAGACCCTCTTAATCCCATTATTGAACTTTCACACTTGAGGGTGATATTTATTATTATTATTGTGTGAAGTGTGACCCAAGGGGTCGTAATAATTTTCTTTATGTGATTGAAATGTGAAAGGGGTGTTTCTTATGAGATTGTAGGAGGTGAGATGTGATTTATTACTTCTGATTTATTGATGCCTCTGGTTTCTCACCTCTTATTTATTGATATACATTATGATCCTTGGAAACATAGTATGGGGTGAGAGATGACTACTATCTTGTCTCAGTTAGATGAACTAGATACAATATGGTATAGTAGGGAATAGAGGATTTACACACATGTGCCTAGTTTATAGTAGTCGGTTGGTTATAGACATAGGAATTTACTGAAAGGCTTATACATGGTTTAAAACTATGTATGTATTGAATTTCCTTACATGATTTTTAGGAATTTTCTTTATCTACTTCATTATTCTCCTTAGATAGATTTATTTATTTTATGTTCTCTATATCTATAATCATGTTTGTAACCATGAATCTATTTTATTTCTTATTTTAATTTATTCTCTTATGACTTAGTGACTTAGTGTTTTAGTTTTCTTATTCATGAGTATTTTTCTTGTTTATTTGAATTCCTAATAAAGATATCTATAAAATGGTATTAATAAAGTGAATTTGGAAAGTGTAATTGAAATGGATAACTTTGATAAATGAGGATTAGTATGAAAAAATCATTTCTAATTAATTGTTTTTATTTAAAAAAAATAAGAAGTGCGAAAATGGGTTGAATGTGATATTAGATTTAATAAACTCATGAGTTATTTTTTTCATATTGTATTTCAAACTAGTATAAAGTGAAATTTCATTTATAAGTAATTTCATAAACTCTTTAGTGAAATCAGACTCGGCTTGGTTACTCTCACACTCTACATATAATATGCGGTGCATACAAATTTTATAGATTTCCTTCAAGTTATTCATATTTTTCTTTAGTCTTATAGTTTACAATTTTTATGTTATATTTTTTATAGTGTTTTTCTTTGGAGATAGAGAGTAACCTAGGGTCATAAGGATAATGATGGTACTGGATCATTTTGGGATTCTTATTTTTTTTATTTTGGTATGTATATATATATATCTTCCTAAGAGGTCTAGTTATCTTTTTTTATGTATCATGGTGTCTTTTATTTATTCTTCATATTATATATGTGATGTTACCCACTTTATTTATTGTTCAATTTATGGAATGTATCATTTATATAATACATACTCTAATTGAATGTGTTTTTTATTTATATCAAGGGTGAAATCATTTCTACAAGTTATGATTTTATGCCTTCACACAATTTCATAGCCCAGGATGATCGGTAATGTTCCTATGTTATGTTATAGGTTGGTTATGGCGCCTGATCTAGGGGTAGCATAGGTTTTTTGTAAAAAAATGGTATCAATTCACCCCCAGCCTCCTTTATATTTTTGTTTTGTCTAATTATTATAGAGATTAGTATTGTTGTCAAATTTGAGAGGGTGGTGTAGGGGATTTCCTCATAAGTGCTTTCTCATTCAGAACCTCAAATTTCTATGGGCTGTTTTGGATTTGAGTCTTTATTTTTATTTGGTTATGTATATGTTTTATTTATTATGATATTTTTTTGTGATACTTTGGTCCCTATGGATTATATTAATGAGTTAGGGGTTTGTTTTAAGTTTCATAAGTGAGAGAGATGAATGAACAAGTCCTACATGATTATCCAAAATGATATAGTAAACCATGAAGAGCCCAAGTGGAATGTATTTGCAACATTGATAGTGTTTTTTGCACATTTTTTTCATGGTTCACCAGACTATATGGGTAAACCATGCACAATACTATTTCTGCTTTGTATTTATTATTTTTCTACCCTCGCATTCGGAATTGGTCCCAATGGTGTATACCATTAGTGGTATGTTAATTAAGGGAGTTTTTGTAGAGCATTGATTAAATTGAATATATTTTTACTGATATTTGTTCTCATATTCTTGGTTTTAACCCCTTAATGACATTGAGTTATGTATTTATAAAATGGTTTTTGGGATGGAAAATGGGAATTTTAAGATTTGTTTTGTTTTTGAAACTCATTTTATAATTTTTATGGAAAAAATATTGGTCTATTTATAAAATATTGGTTTTTTATTTTAAAATTTTTGGTTTAAATATTTACTTGTATTAAATTATTTGAAATGTATTCATGTAAATTTGAATTTTATTTTCTTTGGAATGAGGTTAAGGGATTTTTTTTGGGTGGAAATGGTTTTTTAGTTTAAGAAGAATTTTTTTTTGATATATATAATTTTAAAATGGGAGTTTTATAATTTTTATTTATAGATTCTTCAAATAAAGTGAATTAAAAATGAGATTTTGAACATATTTTTTGGTGAAATGGTGATTTTTTTAAGAAAATTATTTGGAAGTGTTTTTAAATGGGTTCTAGATTTATGAAAAATTATAGCTTTGGAATTATTTTATTTTAAAATTTTAGTTCTTTAAAAAGTTTAAATTGGGTTGAAATATTTTAAAGGTGTGTTTTATTTAATATAATATGGGTTCTAGAAAAAATGGAAACTTTTACAATGTGTTTTTTTTTTGTGAATGGGTAGTTTTGGTTTGAACCTTTTGTTAGAGAATTGTTGGTTTTGTCTAAGCAGCATGAACTATTGGGATCATGTCTTATAATAGTTTTTGTATACCTCTTCAAAATGTCTTCATGAAAAATTAGTCATTTAAACTTAATATAGTTTTTATATACCTTCATGTGGGTGGTTGATCTAGGAATATTTTTGTGCTCTATGACTTCTTGAGTTAGTGTCCTTATCTTTTTTTTAGTGAACCAAGTTCTTGTTTAGTGGTAGTTTGGCTTAGGGAGAAATGGGATTTCCCCTTGGTGGGCCATGTAGGAATATTCTCAGAGGCTCATGTAGTTTCCTTAGGTGGTTTCTTATTTAGGATATTTATATTTGGTTCATATCAAGGATTTAATTTTCATTATCTTGTGGATGGTGGTGTACTATGGATTTGTGTCTGTATTGGGGATAAGAATATATATATTGATGTTTATGTATTAAGGCTTAGTTTATTTTGGTAGAGAATTGGAGATACTTGGATTAGTTATTGGGTATTATGGATGTATGCTTCCTTTTAGAAATTCAGAACTTGATGATGCTAAATTTGTTGGGTTTTTTATGGGATTCTATTCAAAGTTGAGGTCCTTGATTACTTACTAAGTATTATAAACCAAGGTCTATAACCCATGTTTTTCTTCATGTTTCATACTAGTGGGTGTTTTTTCATGAGTTTCTTGGTTGAGTTTCATGTTAATGTTAATGATTTTTTTGTGTACATTGAGTTTTCCTTGGGATGTGAGTTCCTTTGGGGTTTGGAATTTTGGATCTCAGTGGCCATTGGTATTTTAAAGAGTTTAAATCCATATGTGTATTTTTATGATTTCTTATAGATTCACCCTCATTTTTGATTTCCTAGTCCTATTTTGTGTTTCACTTTCTATCACACCATCTAGATATTTTATAAATTGTGTGGAGGACTATGTTCGATCTTCATCCCTCTTAGGATCTTTCTTTGAGATTTCATAGCATTTTTTTGGGAGATATATCATGGTTTTTTATACTTAATCATTTTATTTAAATATGTTTTTTGTGTTTAATGTCTTCCTTACGTAGTATATTTCTAGGAATTTCTTCACCCAAATAACCTCACTCTATGTCATGTGCTTGTGGTGTGATCTATGGATTTTCCACTTTTACTATGAAATTAATTTTGGAAGAAAGTGGAATGGTGATGAGTTCATCATAGTGCATATCATATTATCTATGTTTATTTTATATTATTTTAATTAGTTTTGTAGAAATTTGAATGTTTTTATTTATTGGTCTAGAGTTTTATTTTTACGTAATTTTTTTCCTTTTGTGTATAGTTTTCACAACATGATTTGGGGGAAACCATGTGATTATTCTTAAAAAAATGCACACACATTTCCTTTTTTCGTTCATTTTGAATGTGTATGGTTTGACCAACATGGGTAGCACATGGTTTTCATGACTCTAAGGAGAAACCACGTGGTTTACTTTCTATGGGATTTGGCTGGTGAATGGTTGGTAAATGATTCATAGTAACTATGAAGCTAAACTATGTGATGGTTGTTTTTTATTATAGTGTCCCTTGTATGGTTGGAATATGGTTTAGAAAATTTTATGACCTAAATATGTGATTTTACTAGGTTTTAAATTTTGCGTTTCCCTTTTTTCCCATTGCATAATTTAAGGGTAATTCACCACCCTTTATTTTCCCAATTATTTAGCTCAACATTGGTTCACTTCAAGGGATCTCCTCATCTATCCTTTAGTTTATTAAATCCTTAATTCCTCTATTTTTAAGAGAAATCCCTAGGTAATATCCTCCTTCCCTATTATGACTTCCTTAACGTCCCTTCTCCTTTAGATTTCCTCACTCTTATGAACCCTAGGGGATACTGGGTTTAGTTATAGGGTTTATGGTGACCTAATCATGGGGTTTTTGGATGATAGGGCATGTAGAGGACCACTTGATAATTTTTGGAGCATTCATCATCATAGTCGATGACTTCTGGCTTTATTATAATTGAATTGAGCTATGTGTTTTTCTGTGTTCCATTAATTTTAAATGTTGTTTGGTCCTTGAAATTTCCAAATTCTTTACTTAATTAATTATTCCTATGGATGATATACAAATCAAATTTAATAAAGGTTTGAATGTGATTTTTAATTGGAATAAAATGTTTCATGGAATTTCAAGTTGTACTTGAAATTAAAAGTATTTATAAAAAGTATAAAAGGTTTTATTTAAATAAAGGGGTGATTTTTGAAGTTCATTGACCCCATTTAGGTCAAGAAATGATTAGGAATTGGTGTTTTGAACCTTTATGAGTCTTTAAATGAAAAAAATATTTGGATTTAAAATTGATTTTCATATGAATTTAATGAATTTTTTTATGAAATGTTTTAAAAATGTATTTAAACGGTTCAATTTTTAGGAATAGTTTTAAAATTGAATTTCGCATCTTAAAGGAATGACTTGGAATGCTGAGTCCATAATTAGTGAAGTCATGTTTAGTACTTTTGAATGGTTTTATAAATAGTTTGGATGTGTGAGACCCTCTTGAGACCCTTATTGAATTATAAACCCTAAGGGGGGTATTGATTATTGTAGTATTTTGAATTATGGAATGAGGGGAAGGTATATATTTTTGTTATGAGGTAGAAATTTGAAAGGGGTTATTTCTTGAAATGGTGTAAGAGTTGAGATGTGATTTATTACTTATAATTTATTGATTCATGTGATTAATCACCACCTATTGATTAACATATATGGGGATCATATGTGTCTTATTTAGGGATGAGATATATCTACTATCTAGCTTCAATAAGATAGACTAGATCCACTATGGTATTGTAGGTCATAGGGAGTTCTCTTGGTGAGGCTAGTTTAGAGTATTTGGTTGCTTATAGACTTAGGAATACATCGATAGGAATTTTAATGTTTCCAATCAGAGTATGTTTAGGATTTTATAATAGTATGTTTCTTTGTTTCCCATATATACTTCATCATTATCCTTAGGGATATTTATTTATTTATTCCTAGATCAATAGGAATGTGTGGAACCATGACTCTCCTTCATTGCTTATTTATATGTTTTCTCTTGTGATTTGGTGCATTAGTGTTTAACTTTTTGTATTCATGTGGTTTTTTCTTATGAATTTACATTTTTTTAAAGTACTTTGAAAAATGTTATTAACAAGGTTATTTTTAAAAGTGGATTTGAAATGGGTAATTTTAGTAAAAGTGGTTTGGTCCAAAAAAATGTTTTCTATGTGATTATTTTCATTTAAAATAAAAAGAAAATGAAGTTTTTAAAACTGGTAAAATGTGATCTTGGGGTTAATAAACTCATTAGTGAAAACCTATTTTTTTATTTTATTTCAAACTTGAAAATATGAAATTTCATTTATAGGTAACTAAAAAACACTTTAGTGGAATATTATTAGGCTCAGTTTCCCTCACAGCCTACTTAAAACATTAAATGTATGAAAATTTTATGGATTTCATTCTTGTTATTTAGATTTTTATTTAGTATTGTAGTATGAGATATAGATGTTTTTTGTAGTGTTTTTTCTTGGGATATAGAGATTGATCGAGGGACACATTGAGATCAATGGTAGTGAATCAATTTGGGGTTTTATTTTGATTTCTTTTGGTATGTATTTGTATCATCCTCAGTGACCTGGTTCTCTTTTGTTTATCTATTGTGATGATTTTTATGTATATATTAGTTTATATGTGTGATGTTTCCCTCATTATTTATTCTTTAATTTATGGAATGTCTAATTTATATTATTTTTTACTCTAATTGGTTATATTTTCTTATTTATATTTAGGGTGAAATCATTCCCAATGGTTATGATTTCAGACCCTACCAATAATTTTCAGCCCATGAAAATTAGGAATTCAAATTGGGTATGTCGCAGTTTGGCTTTGTTTCCTTTTTTGGGAAGACCATGATTGGTATGTGACTTATCTTCTAACCATAGGACATGTATTTCAAGAATATAATCATATAATTTCTAGGTTCTCATCATAGTTGGGAACTTCTATGACCTTTCAATGTTATAGGTATCCTTAGAACATTGTCACATACAATTACATATATAATAACAATCATTATGTGATAATAACTTTATTAGTACTCAAAAACCATGAATATAAGTAATCATAAAGTACATAAAAGTTGGTTCTATGGCATGAACTCAAGCAGTATTTTCATCTTTTGTTATCCACTAATGTGATTTGACTTTTTATTTATGTGGAATATTTTTTATTCCCTTATCACTTACCTTCAATTTTTCTTCTTTCATTTCTTATGCTCTTTCCAATTCACATGGATGAATGATCGAGAATTCATTAGGAGTGTGCTTGACCTTATTGTTTCTTCCACATGGCATATTTAGAGAGTTATTCACAAAGACAGTCCTCTTATTTTTGTTTTGGACTTATTTCTCATTTTATTCCCACATTCTTCCCTCAATATATATACTCATGTATTTTTTACAAGTTTCCATGATTAGACTTTTTCCATCAAAAAATAAAAACTATTTTTCCTTCATATAGCTCCCATTTTTAACTTCTTGGGATTTTTGTGAAATAAAATTCTCTCCTTCTTATAGACTAAGGCTAACTCACCCATATTCATTAATATCTTCTAGAATATATTATGGCTATAAATTTTCTAATTGCATATCCCTGATCACTATATGAACAATAACTCGTCTAATTCACCATGTGACATCAAGAGTTTCTTCTCATATGCCATAGGATTCCTACTAATAGTGGAGTTCCATAAAGCTACCAGGGGAGACTATACCACCTATATCAAAGTTCACAATCATAAATGAAATAATCAAACATCATACATATCCAAGTACAAAGAAAGAATAAAAAAATTGAGCATGCTATAAAAAATATATGCTGACATATGGAATAAAAATCATACACTAACCTCACACTAGGTTGATTATATATACAAACCCATACAAAAGGAAAATAAAATTCTAACTCCCTATTGAATTTGACCCATCCCTTTTCCTAATCTCCTAATCTCATCTGATCCATCCCACATGACCATACTATCTCAGTCCTCAACATAAACCTATGCCTATAATGACCATGTGATAGATGCTCAGGTACCAAATTTTCATGGTCACCTGAGCTAGGTGTAAGTGAATAAGTTGTTAGGGAACCACCAGCATAGTCCCAAACTATACCATCAATGTAGTGATATGTGCATGTGAAATGAACATAATAAAAAAAGTATTTTAAATAAATAAACCATCCTTAATTTTCATCATCCCAATGTATGAATGTTTCTGAGCACATCATGTAGACCATGACAACCACAACATCATGATCTCCACTAGTTCTTAAGAACATAACATGGGCCAATCCCAATGACCAACATCAATCCATGTGTCTAATAACATGATCGACCATACCTACATTGTCTAGTGTTGGGGTTTCTCTGAGCATGTCACATGATCATGGTAGTTAATATAATAAACTTGGGTCTCCCCATAGTATGCATAATAGGCATCACATACCTACACTATGAGAGTTTTATTTAGTCATCAAAAACCTTCCTTATAGGATTTTTCTCTACTGGGACATAATCCCATAATTATTATGGTCCACACTTTATAGAATTTTTCTCATTCGGGGCATAACCCCATCATTATCTCATACCACCTCCATGGGAGTCTTCTCATATGGGGCACAATCCCTACAAGAATCTCATGTAAGGAATAAGCTTATCAGTATCGTGGACTCAGAGATAAGATCACCCTGGTGTACTAGACCATCCATGACTCAGTATATAGTTGGACCCTGATAGATCATAGGCCATAATCCCCCATTGAAATACCCACACTTAGAGATCACGTGATAACCCACTCTAACATATCATATTTAACTCATGGAAACCCAACTCAGATCACAAGAACTCCTGGGGCATTTCAATTTATTCATCAAAACACCGTAAGGAATCTACCATGTAACGCATCAAGAAATAAATCATAACCATGGATGTGCATATTTCTAACCCATCAGGAAAACCTAGGTCATACTCATCATAGTGTGACCTAGCTCATCATAGCATAAACATGATCAAATATTCAATCCAAGTTCCAGGGTGATACCCATGAACATCTCTACCCATTACTGCATACACCAACTCAATGTCATCTTTCAAAGGTTCACCCACAAGGGTCCCCTCAGTCATCACTATAATGGAGTAATAGCACTGAGGATCCATGATTATAGCTACTTTATCGGGCCTATGACGAACATTCAAAGGACACCTATCCTTCGATAATTCCAAAATCATATTATAGATTCGCAAGCCTCAAGGGTACACCATAATAGAGAAAGTCTTGAGATATGGTTCAAGGCCCATATCTAAGTCTCAGTTCACTCTAGTTAATTCAGATCAATCATTTTATGTCCACTTCAACCTATGGTCTGTCCAAATAGGCCTAACTCGTATTAAGGGTCCTCACCCAAACTAGTAGGTTCATCCTCCTCAAGTCTAATCACACCCCTTATTGGGGTTTATAAGTATTTGAGTCCATATCTAGTTTAGTATTCAACCATCGACATCCAAATAATAATATTAGGGCCCAAGGTTCCCATTGGCCTTGGAACATTGTCTCTTTTTTATGAGTTTTCACTCAATTTTTTAATTTTAATTTCAATTTAACTATTTAAATCAAATTTAAGAATCCAATAATTATATTCCCATCACTATATGAGTAAATCCTCATACACCCACAAGAATATTTACAATAATTATTAAGTCTTAGGGCTAGTACAAGGACCACCTACCTCATCCTAGTGATTTTTACAATTAATACATAGCCTGATATCTTTTTACCTAAGCTTTTCCAAGCCTTTCCCGAAATCTTTTCAAGCCCAATCCATCACTTGAACACCTACCTCAACCATGATAGAAAAAATAATTTATTATAAACATTTATAATCAATTATTTAATATAACTTGGAGTGGTATAAATGTTGACTATTGACTTGGTATCCAATGACAACTAATTTCATTAAAAGTGGGTTACTGAACACCCACAATACACCCTCAAACTAACACTGAATCAAAGACCAAACCTACTACACTAATTTAAAAATTAAATAAAACTAATTATAATGTAAACCTAAGAAAATAATCGATGAGATATACCATTCAATATTCAATGAATGACCACACCCAGACTTTTGGTTCTGAGTGTAGCAGAAACGTGCATAGGTGGGTGATATATTAAAATTTATTTTTACAATCATTTCATGAAACCAAGAGTGAGTATCTTGCACATCAGATTTATAATTAATTTATTTAATATTTGAAGAAATAAATATCTGGTATTATGATCTTTCTTCATTGGTGAATGTTTATCATCTAAAAAGACACTTTCATATTACCTTTATTGTGTTGTGAGGATCCAAGGGTAGAATCCCTCTAGTGGTGATCCACATGTGCTCTTATCATCATTGAGAAATGCCACTTGATCTCCAGGTGCTAGCACGGTGAGTCGAATGTCTTGCATTGTTTTTACTTGATCAATTGTTCGTCGATCTTGAATAAATCTCTCTTCCACTTCTTAGTCTTGAGAGGTAGAGAGAACGAGGATTTCATAGAGAATTCGTTGTGTGAAACAATTATCTATTCTCAATTTTTTATTCTCTACACAATAGACATAGTCTCCTATTTATAAAGTTGGGATTTAAGTTAAAATATTATTTAATTTCACATCATCCATTAAATAACATTTATTACCTTTAATAAATCCCATACCTCGTAATAATAATTATATAATTCTTATTTTGTACCACACACCATCATTGGAAATAAAAAATATTATATATCAGTCTTGTTAATTAATATTTGTCAACAGACTTGGTCTTGGTTTTTTCAAACTCATCTATCATTTATTTAACAACTAAATAAATATTTTATTTATAAATAAATATTTTATTCATAATATGGAGAATAAATATTTATCAAAATATTTAATAAATAAAATAAATATTTTATTTACATTCCAGTTAATAAATATTAATTTAATTTATGAGATCAATATAAAATTATTCCTCAGACTTTATAATAATAGTTATTCTATTAATTAAACTCAAATAGAATTTGATCGAGATCAGTGGAAACACTTAGTGTGTAATCATCTAGGATTATTTCTCATTGGAATTAGGTGGGCTTCCCTAAAGTCTAATATTACTATCTAGAAACGTTTCAAGGCACCCAAAATAAATAACTTAATGTCTCAATGTCAACAACCACATATGAATGCTCACTATATAATATAATCCCTTTTTCACAATATCTCATCATGCAGTTTTCACATCTGTGTCACCACCCTATATGCTCGATATGTCTTTCTTTGAAAATATAAAATAAAAATGTCATTACAGCATGACCATGGAATTTAATGTGACTGTTATATTATAATAAAAGGGATGAGATATCATCTTCTATAAATATGTAAGGTATAAATCCTTCCTCGACTTATTCATTAATGACATGTCACTCATGATGCACCCAATGTATCCAACTTTTCTTTCAACTGTTATCATCATGATTTATGAAATATATCTATGTACATGAGTTATAACATTAATTAATAATAATATTAAAGTCTAAGGGACATCACACATGCTCGTAGATAATAATATCTGATGAAACCAAAACATGTGGAATTCCTACTGGGGGGTTTATTATCGTAATATCACATCTTAGAGATTACCAAGTGTGAACTTCAAGAGAAGAAGCCTCATCTACTTATGAGTACTCGTACCTGATATGATATATACTATGTGTCCCATCATAGTAGGTTATCCAAACACATAATATTATTTGAGAATATCATCATAGCTCCATAGCCCATCAAGGTTATCATCATATAGGGGAACTATTATTACCTTCTCAATGTGACGTATACTCTAGGACATTATTTCATTATAATAATTCAGAACATAAAACAATAAGTAGTAATAAAATTTATTAAGATTCGATACATTTAATATTTAATTAATAAAAGTACAAATAGTTGGTCTTAGGACCCCAACACCAACAAAATCCCACTTAGAATAGATCCAACTGCCTACGACCTTCAGTCTTCTGGACCTCACATGATGGCCATGTTTCTACTGAGTTAAGGATTTATTCAAGGGGCCCACCATGTTTTCTTCCATGGAACTATTTCTCACTAAAACTTCACATATCTGAGAAAAATCCCCTGAGAGATGATACTTATGAATTATGTGTTTCATTTACTCATGTGACCTTGGATCTTTTATAAGAGCCATAACTAAAGTATTTTCACAATATAGTGAGATAAGATCTTTACTTATAGGTACCACATAATTATCTTATATGAATCTACACATCCATATTTATTATTTGGCTAACTTAGAAGCAATAATATACTCATAAACTTATGTATAATTTGTAACTATATCATGATTTGAGATCTTAAAACTCAAATCACCTCTATCCAATGTGAAGATGTATCCTATTTATGACTTCATGTCATCTTAATCAGTTTGAAAACTAGCATCTTTATATCCTATAATGACTAGCTCCTCATCTCCTCCATAAACTTAGAACATATCTTTTGTATTCCTCGTATTATTAAGGATAGTCTTGAATACCATCTAATTGAGGCCATCTATATCAGCTTGATATATTCCAACCACACTTAATACATAGGTGAAAACTATCCTAGTACATAGAATATCATAAATTAATGAACCAATAGCTGATGTGTATGGAATCCTAGTCATTCTATTTCATTCCTCATTTTTATGAGGAAACATTTTCCTAGAAGGATAAATGCCATGTGATGTTGGCAGTAGTCCCCTCTTAGATTATTCCATACTGAATCTATTTAGTATCATGTCAATGTATGTACTTTAACATTGGCCAACAAACTCCAGGATATATCATGATGGATCATTATCATAAAAATATAAGATGTCTAACCCATGCCCTTCATGGAGAATCATTTATTCAACCTTGACTTAACATACTGTAATACTATTATTTCATTTCCAATTAGTAATATGTCATCAACATATACTATTAATAAAATTATTGAACTCCCAATAAACTTTTTATAGACATGTTTCTCACATTCATTCTTTATAAAACCAAATTTCATTATGGCCTCATAAAAATTAATGTTTCATGACATGTATGCTTATTTTAATCGATAAATGGATCATTTCAAATTACATACCATGTTTACCGCCTTTGGAGTCAAAAAACATTCAATTTGTGTCATATATACATATTCTTAAATATTATTGTTAAGGAAGGAAATTTTGACATCCATTTTTTAAATCTCATAATCATGGAAATCCGCAATTGAAATTATAATTCTGATTGATTGGATAATTGAAACTGGTGAAAAGTTTTCATTGTAGTTAATTCCTTAACATTGTTTAAACCATTTTGCAACTATTTACACCTTTTAGGTACTGAATTTTCCTCTCATTTCCAGTTTCTTCTTGAATAACCATTTTCATCCAAGAGGTTTTATATCTACTGGAGTTTCTACCAAATCCATTCCTTATTTTTGTACATGGAATCCATTTTATAATTCAATTCATCTTTCAACTTTGGAAACGGTTGTTCCACTTACTACTTCCTTGTACGTTAAAGGATCATTATTATCAATTAATAATGATTCACCATCCCTGATGACTAGAAAACCATATCGTTCTAGTTCTCTAACCTCTTTAGTACTCCTATTCAGTAATTATGTCTATAGAAAAATTTCTTCTTCCAAGGGGATTTGTGGAATTTATTCATATTCCAACTCTTGTGTATCTTAAGCTTGGACTTCATCAAAGTCTATTTCACTACTACTATATCTTTTATAGATAATATCCTCTTCAAGAAATGTTGGATGTATGTTAACCAAAACCTTTTTTTATGAAGGATTGTATAGTTAATATCCCTTTTTTTCTTTGGGATATCCTATAAATATACACTTTGTTCCTCGGGGTGCAAGATTGTTACCTGAAGAGGCCTTAAAATTTCTTCACAACCCCACACATGTATGTAAGAAAACACGAGTTTCTTTCTATTCCAAAATTGGTATGTTATACCATTTTTATCTTTGGTTGGAACTCAGTTTAGAATGTATGCTATTATTTATAATGAGGATCCCCAAAAGCATAATGGAAGACTTTCATGACTCATCATTTATCTCACCATTTCTAACAAGGTTCGGTTCCTCCTTTCACTTACAACATTCCACTGAGGCATATAAGGATGAGTGAGTTGAGATGAAATATTGAACTCCCATTTATAATCAATGAAATAATTATTAATATATTTTCCACCATGGTTTTAGTAAAGTTTCTCAATCTTCTTACTATGATAGTTCTCAACTTCATTCTTGTATTCCTTTAATTTGTGAAAAAAATCTTATTTATACCTCTTTAAGTATACATATCCATATCTACTAAAATCATCAGTAAAAGTTATGAAGTATGAGTTTCCACCCCTTACTTAAACAAGAAATGGTCTACACACATCAGTATGAACTAATTCAAGAATCTCATTAACCCTTTCACCTTTCCCACTAAATACGGATTTAGTCATTTTTTCTTGTAAACATGAGTGCGAAACACCAAGTGTTTTTTGTTCAAATTAATCTAATTATCCATATTTATTTAATTTAGTCAAGTTCTTTTCATTTACATGACCTTGTAAGTGATTCCTAAGTTGGGTGTGGTATGAGTCATGTAAAGTAACTTCGTTATCGATTTCCATTATTTGGTTTGTGTAATATAATGCATAAAGACCTTTATTTAAATGTTCCTCACTATAAAAAATGATATATTTATAAAAGAATAAAAAAATTCCCAAATTTAAAAATAAATCCATCTATATCAATTTGGGATATGACAATAATTTTTTTTAACTAAAGGAACAAAATAACAACCCTTTAAAACCAAGATCATTCCAGTCGGAAACATGAAGTGGTAGTCCCCAATAACTATATTAGAAAGTTTGGCTTTGTTGGATGATATAATATCTACCTCTTCTCATTCAATTTTTCTGAATCTACTTGTATCCTATATTTGAATATATATGTGAGCACCATAAATTTTATCTAATACCCAATTTTTAGAAATCGATAAATTGCACTTGATAATAAAAACACCTAAAGATTCCTATAGATTAATTTATTGGGTGTAGTTTTTCTTCTAGTGGATCTTATTCCCACATGAAGAATATACAACATCTTGATCCGTTGTTTTCCCTTGATCTTACACTTATTAGAGGGTGTGAAGAATATTTGGACTTAATTATCTTCTCTCTACCTTTCCATTTATTCACTGTAATTATGGAAGGTTTTTAACACTTTGTATCCTTATTTATTGGAGAATAAGAGTAAGATGATCTGGCAAAGACTTTTCAATGTTGTTCATATTAAAATTCATAGAGAATCTAAAGAAGATCTGAGGGAGTTATTCCAAGAATGATATTAGAGACTAGTTATTCAGGTATTTTACACCCTAGAACCTCTAAGTTATCAATATTTCCAATGAGAATGACTACATGGGCCACATCTAAGGAACCCTCTCCATGATTTCTCTGAAAAATAACCCTGTAAATCTAAAAATGTTCTTATATATCTCTCTCCTGGTAAAGACCATATAGGTTCCCAAGCATGTTGTATGCATCAATCCTTTCATGGTACTTCTTTATTTCAATAGACATCAATGAATGTATCAAACACTGAACATTTACCACATCACTCAATTTTGTTCATAAACAATGAACTATTAATCACTCGTCCCTTTAGTAGGTGGTTCCAGCATTGAGTATTCTAGCACATAAGATTTTCATTCATGGCATAGCACATACCGAAGGTGGCTAAACCACTCCTAGAAGTTACTGTCAATTAATAGGTTATATTTATCTAATATTGATCATAGATATATTATAGATAATGAACTTTTAATTTTATTATACAATTAAAAAGAGAAGATTATTAATACTTTTCTTGATTACAAAATAAGTGATTTATAATAAATTAAATGTTTTTATTTATTTATTTATTTATTTATTAAATACACCACTATTTTATCAAGTCTCTATAGACCTCACCATTGAACTTGGAAGGTCAAGTTTCCTTAACATTCTAGTGGAAAGGATCCTCAATAATTTTATTAATGATTTAGACTTTGGCCATAAAAACCATAATAAAGTAAGTAGGTAGGCTATCTTTCCAACTCTGAACTTGTAGCTCCTAGATTTGTTGAGTGGATTCCCCTATCCAGAAATCCTGACATGGATTCCTCAACACTTGCCTCTAAATTTTTATTCAACAGAGTTTGGTTGTTCAACTCAATAAAATTTCGATTAATTCAACCCAAAACTATCATGATAAATCCTTAATAAAAGTAAGTGTCCCGACTTTGTCCATGTACTACACATAGTTCTATGGTTTCATTCCCAATCAAGTAATGTAAGGCTTAGTCTAAATTAATATTTAATTGAGGGATTTTAATTTATTATGTGTAAATTTTATCTTGTTTTATCCTTTACAAATCTTGTTAATATTAATTGGTTGTTAATTAATTAATCAACCATGTTGGATAAAACATTTATGCATAATTTATTTATCTAATTCATGTCTTTTCACATTAATTCATTTATTTATGTGATCATGGCCTTATATCCCTAAAATAAATAATTTCATATATAGAAATAATTAATTAATTAAATGACCCATTCATGAGATTTATATGATGGTTGATTTAATTCTCGGACATTAAATCAACCTTTGAGCTAGGGGAAATAACTCATATTTTCAGTCTTGGAATTAGTTACAACATTTCACTTTTCCACATGTGTATCACTTGGATTGGCATCATTATGGTTCTATCATGAATATCCACCATGCACCTTGGGATGCTCCATTAATTATAAATATTTATTACTCACAATAATGAGAGGGGAAACAAAGGATTATTTAAAGGTTTTACATAAATATCCATATACATATAGTTCCTACATAATAATGGAGTCAGGTATGACACACAGGTCATCATTTAATTTAATATTAAATAATTGAAAACTAATTCAATAAATAAAATTGAAATGTACAAAAAATACATAGGTATTTCTCAATCTCATGAACGGTCCTAAATGCAATGAATATTAAAAAGTAAATGACTATCATTGATTTATCTATTTTCTCTTTTATTATTTAAGATAAAAACACTTTTAATAATTAATTAATTAATTAATTAATTCTCTTTCATATTAATGATCACATGATATTATTTGGAGATACCCATTATTAATGGAATTCATGTCAAATAAATGGTATAACCAACAATGATATATTAATTAAAATAAATTAATTAATCATTTAAAATTCTTTAAAACCATTATTAAATTTTCAAACACACAATAGTGTTCCAATCAATAAAATAAGGTTTTAATTCTACAATTTTATGATTTAATGTAATTGTAATTTTTTTCCATTAATGGGAGACTAAACTACATGTAAATAAAACTATATGCCATGTACTATGGTTATCGTATATCCAAGTCACATGCCTGGGGCTTTGGCATGTTAACTATGCCAGATTACTAAGTGTGTACATGTCTATTACACACTGTATATCCAATTGTTGTGTTCTGGGTTATCCTGATCAACATGTAGTGTGAAATAAAATCATAGTATGTAATTAATTTCTTGGAAAATATAGATACAATGTACATTGGTATACAACGTGTGCTCTGGTTACACGTCGTGTAACCCAGTTTCACCATCCAATGATTTTCCACACCCTAATAGAATCTCTAGTTGTTCTTCATTTGATCTTAAACCTATATGAAAATGAAACATTGAAGTAACATGATTAATATGTCGAAAACATGTTAATTCGGATTATATTAAAGAATAAATAACATGTAATGAAAATCTGACCACAATTTCACATATATCAACAATTAAATAAATAATTACAAATTTAAATGTGACTGCACTAATACCACTTGTTAGTTCCAGGTGCAACGGAAGTGTGTATAGGTGGTGATATATTAGAATTTATTTTAATAATTATTTCCTAAACGAAGATCAAGGATCTTTCATGAAAAATTTATAGTTAATTTATTTAATATTTGAAAAAATAAATACCCGAGCTTAGGAAAATTCTTCATTAGTGAGTTTTGATCATCCAAAAAGACCCTTTCAGATTACCTTTATTGTGCTGTGAGGATCCAAAGATAGAATACCACTAGAGGTGATCCACACATGCTCCTATGATCTCCAAAAAAACACCACTCGATCTCTGGGTGCTAGTGCGGTGAGTCAAATGTCTTGTGTTGTTTGTAATTGATCGCTTGTTCTTCAGTCTTAAAGAAATCTCTATTTTAACATGAGCCTCAGCCTAGTTGGTGAGGTATCCTTAAGTGCATCCACGAGACCCAGGTTCAAAACTAAGGAAGGACATATTTTTTGAGGTACTGTAGCAGTACTGTAATAGGCACTGTAGTAGAACTGTACATTGTGCGGTACTGTAGCAGAACTGTACATTATGCGGGTACTGTAGTAGACTATACACGGTGCAGTACTGTAGCAGGCACTCTAGCAGTTACTATAACAGGTACTGTTCGGGACTGTGGCAGTTGAACTATTCACCTTGGGCCACTGGTTTGGGCTTGGAGTTCTTATGGCTTTCGGGCCACCTAGACCTTCAGGTCAGTAGGGCTTTCGGGCCACCTTTAAGGCCTTCAAGCCACATCAAGGCCTTCGGGCCATATGCAGTTTCCCCAGACAGACTCTATAAAAAAGTAGTAGCCCCAGAAGAGGATTCAAAGTAGGTTCACTCACTAGAGTAGAGCCAAATGTATTTGTCAGAATGAGAGGGTATGGTTATGCCATCAGGACTAGCATGTGATTGCATGGTTAGCCTAGCCAGATGGCCATGCAAAGGTGGAGAGCTACTATCACAATGCAGATTATGGGGAGGGGAAGTTCCTTTTAGATATTCAGGTTGAATTCCCTAAGTCATTCGGGTCATGTAATCTCCTAATCCTACGGACCATGTAATATCTGAGCCTACGGGCCTTGTAAGGCTTCCCCATCTTCCCTTGAAAGGGGGGTTATCAGAAATCAAAAAAAAATGAAAATGAAGAAATCTCTATTTCACTTCTCATTCTTAAGAGGGGGAGATGAAGAGGAGTTGAGAGATAATTTGTTGTGTGCAATAATTATCAATTTTTAATTTTGGATGTTATACACAATAGACCTATCCGCCAATTTATAGAGTTGGGATTTAAGTTAAAATATTATTTAATTTCATAATGGCCATTAAAATGATTTACTAACTTCAATAAATCCAATGCTGCATAATAATAATTTTATAATTATTATTTTCTTCTGCACACTAACTTTCGCAATAAAAAATATTATATAATGATATTGTTAATTAATATTTTCCAATGGACTCGGTCTTGGTCTGTTCAAACACCTCTCTAATTTATTAAACATTAAAATAAATGTTTTATTCATAAATAAATATTTTATTCACAATCTAACAAAAAAATATTTATTAAAATATTCAATAAATAATATAAATATTTTATTCAAATTCCAGAAAATAAATATTATTTAATTTATGTGATCAATATAAAATTATTCCTCAGAGTTGTGAATAATATTTATTCCTTTAATTAAATTAAAATAGAATCTAATCAAGATAAGAGGAAACACATAGTGTGTGGCCCTCTAGGATTCTTTCTGATTGGTATTAGGTGGGCTTGCCTAAAGCCCAATATTACTGTCTAGCAATGGGTTACGGCACCCAAGAGAAATAACTTAATGTCACAACATGAAAACCACACATGAATTCTCACTTTGTGATTTAATACCTTGGTCCCAATATCTCATCAAGCAGGTTTCACATACATGTCACCAACCTATATGTTTAATATATTTTTCTTTGACTATCTGAAGTAAACATGTCATTACACCATATCCATGGAATTTAATGTGATGGTTCTATTCCAATAAAAGGGCTGAGATATCATCTTCTATAAATATGGAAGGTAAAAATAATTCCTCAACTTATTTATTAATGACATGTCACTCGTGATGCACCCAACATATCCAACTTCACCATGAATTGTTATCATCATGGTTTATGAAATACATTTAAGTACACGAGATATATCATTCATTAATAATAATCTTAAAGTCTAAGGACCATCAGAAATGCTCGTAGATAAGAATATATGATGATAGAAAAACATGAAGAATTTAAACTAGTAGGTTTGTTCCCATAATCTCTTATCATGGATACTACCAAGAACAAACATCATGTGAAGAAGGCTCATCTTCTTAATATTAATCGCACCGGATAGTTTACATACTATGTGTCCCATCATAGTACATTATCCAACCATAGAACATTATTTTTGAATATCTTAATAGAATATCAAGGTACTCATCATAGTGGAGAACTATTATGACCTTATCAATGCAATGTATACTCTAGGAAATTATCACATTAGAGTCATGTAGAACAATAAAAAATTTGTAATAAAAAGTTTTATTAATATTCAATACATTTAATATTTATGTAATAAAAGTAAAAATAGTTAGTCCTAGTACACCAACCCTAACACAGACATCATCCAAGGATATCCTCAACCTAGGCTTCAGGAAATTCCCTTCAAAATTGAGTGATTTCACCATTCTCTAATGAAATCTCCATTTCTAACCTAAATCGAAACCATTCTAAATAATTTTAGAGAATAATGAGAAGATTTAGATGGATGGATAGGATCTTGTACCTTTTATCCTCACTAAAAAATCCAATAAATCCATCCAAAAAACAAGGGGGCCATAGGAGGGAAGGGGATTGGAGGATCTATCCATGCTAAGGAAAAATAAGTGGAAGAGAGGTTCTCCATTATAAAAACCTAATGGGTAAAAAGAGTAATTTCTCCCCTTTAAAAAGACCACTAAATCACTTCTGGAGGCCACCTAGCCTCTTGTAAGGCCCCTATAATCCCCTAGAATGACTCCTAATACTCTCAATATGTTAAAAACTCCTATTTAAAGGTTTTTAGAGTCTCAAAACCCAATTCTGAATCTTGGATAAAAATCAAGACTATCCCCTAGTTTTAAATTTCAAATTCCTATTGAATTTCAAAGGTCTTCATGGACATGGTGTCTTAAAATTCCCCCACCATAAAACTTCTCATATTTGAGATGTATTGAGGGGTCATACACAAGAAAAACCTATCATAATTGGGTTGATAAACCATGCTCAATTCACCACTTTCAACTCTATAATTCTAAAGGAGCTTCATCTATGAAACTCTAAACATGTGGTGCATCCTTCAACAAATTTGGATCCACTGCTCATAGCCTTCACCAAACCCTCTATATAGTTCTCCATATTTCCTATCTTACCCAAGCCACTCCCATGTATTATATAATTTATTTTTCTACCTATGACACTCCCCACTATAGGACCAAACTCATATTGGTCGATTCTAATCCATGATGATCCATGCCATCCAAACTACAAACTGAAACAAGTACTCTAGGAGTCTGATGACCCTCCAATCATGCTCTACATAATGACCATGACACGGTTCCCTTATCACTGTGTCCAGCCTCAAGAAAAAGCACTATTAAAACAACCTTGGACAGACTTCACTCAAAACACTAGATCACACCCACCGACACATCATCAAAAGAAACAACTTCCTATAAGATTTAATTTTCTACCAACGACCCCATGCGTAGAGATGCATTCATATACTGACGCATAAAACAATATACCCTCTATTTCGAAGTATTTTAACCTAAAAAGTAACCCTCATTGCCTTTTGTCACATGATTCACCCCCTAAAACATGCCATAAAATATTACATCATATAATTCATCCCCTAAACCATGAAACAAAATAGGGTTTCACCCCTTCAAATAAGTCATGAATCATGGAACACCAAACAAATCTACATTGACCCACACTGAGATCACCCGAATCCCAATTTCAATGCAATGACTCTGGCCATTAGCTCACTTGAACCTCAAATATGGTATTTACCTTAGGACCAGATAAAATCAAGTTCACTTAACAAAAATTGATCATATGATGACTAGTTTCCATCACACACATGACCCTACCATCCCAAGGTCATTCCATTAAGTATAACACTTTATACACTACCACGCATAATGGATAGAAATGAATATATTTCTTATACTAGAGTTCTATCCCAAATATCCATTAACACCCATTCCCAGCTCATGGGAATTTCATCCTTAGCATCAACTGAAATTACAATTATAACAAGGGTCATACCATCAATGGATAATACTGCACTCCCCACTATATGTATTACCTTATATCTTTCCTCGATCTCCACCTCATCAACTTCTATCACTATAAGTGTGTTACTTTCTTCGATCCATGCCCACACATCCCATCAGAAACCATTGGCCCTCGTATCACACACATTCATTTCTGATTCTAACCTAAATAATACCAAGAATAACCAACATGTTCACTACATTGGTGTAATATAAAAATGAATAGAATTATTCTAACATACTTAATAATTATATAAAACCCGACCCATGATCTGGTGTGTCATGTATCCAAACTAGGTTGATCATGCTCCATGACATGTCAACTCTTCATGCCAATCAGACAATTAGCCATCAACCAGAACCATTCCAAATCATGATATTCCACCCACACTATCACCATGATCATAACTTCATATGATGTTAATAGTTTTAGGTTCCCAAATCATCATGTCCTTTGAATCCATCCTTGATACTATGACACTCTAAGTGCTTCAAACCCAAGGAATAACCAAGCCTTTCCATCTCTATGGCACACAAGTTCCCAAGATAACCCCTCTTATGGGTTTCCCTTAGATATATCTACGAAATAGATCACGTAACACTATGTAACATATCTAGGTTCTCTATAACTCCCACCTATCCCAAAGGTATAGTCTCCTCGAAGAACACACCTGGGAGGAAATTTCTTGTTGCACCTATCTCAAAATCCATGGTAACACACATACCAAACTACCCACTCTATGGTCTCAAAATGTATATTTGAAATCCCATGAAAAAACCATCATCCCTCAAGGAACTAATCCTTATGAGAATCAACCTATGAGATTACTCCCTTGAGAATCATACACCCATTGGTTATCACCATCATAACCAATGACATTTTCCTAGACAATCTGTACTAAAAACCACTATGACCCCTGGCTTAGTTATGTAAAATGTTATTCAATACTATATGGGAAACACAATATATGTTGTTACAAGCACTTTAAGAAACTGAACCTGAGTAATAAACCCCCACCATGGGTTCCCTACTAAGGAACAATGCTCCTCACTGACCTACTTGGGTCAGCTCAAGTCCCATACAATGTGGGATTGTATCATCATCACCAATAGGCATCTCAATATTGATCCACATGTCATGCCATCAGAATAAAATACATATACATGTTATTAAATATTATTATAATTACACTAAATAATTATATGGGAAAATAGTGTATGATAATATCTTTACACTTTAAATATTTGAACCTTATTCAGTGAAAAAATTACATTAATAGGTTCTTGCATGTCATGTGAATCCTACATGCCAACTCATGATTCCTGAGATAACTCATTACTCTATGATATAAGATTAAAATCAAAAATTTAGATTCTTTCAAATGGGATAAGAGATATAAAATCCAATAAATCATAAATCAAAACATCATGTGCATCAAAAAAGGTGAAAACACATCAACTATGAAATCAAAAACACAAAACATCAATCACATCCTTAGAAACCTAGACTTCCTAATGGAGAATGTGTTCATGAGGCACCAGTTAGGTATCCAGCCCAAGCTGTGAAAAATTCTTATATCTCATGAATACTACATACCAAATAGAAATAAAAAATAAAAAATATTATAATACCACTTTGTAACATCCTGACTAAGCTCACTCAATGAAATGTAACCTGACCAGTTCACCACGTGACCTCTGGTGTGCCTCCCCATAGACTAGAGGCTACCAACTAATTGTGGGGGTCTATAAAGGTACCATTGGAAGACTATAAACCCTAAACCAAAGTGAAAAATCATAAAATAAAAAAAAATATACATATCAGAGTGTGTAGAACAAAAAAAATAAACTAAACATTCTATATAAAATAAAAGTTTTTATATTGTATTAAAATCATACATTGGCCACCCATTGGACAGGTTACTTATACAGACTAGAAAAAAAAGGATAATAATATTTTGGATCATTGTTGAGTCCAATCCATCCTTTATTATGATCTTCGAGTCACATCTAGGCTATCTTAATTGGCCATACTATCCCAAGCCTCACACTAAACATGTTTCTACAATAACCAAGTGAGAGTTTCTCTTGTACCCAAGTGTCATGGACACCAGTTCAAGGTGTGAGTACATAACTCAGTAGGATAACCCATAATAATGGCCTTGTAATATACTATAAATATAGTGATATGTTCATGTAACATGCTCATAAAAAATAAACAATTGTGGTAAATAAATGAACTAACCACAATGCCTTCTTCAGCTTGATGTTGGAATGTATTTGAGCACATAACAAAGACTGTGCCAACCAAAATATCAGGACTCCCACTAGAGAGTAAGAACATATTCTAGGTTGAACCCAATGACCATTGTTAGTCCTTGGATCCAAGACCCTTATTGACCACACCTACTTTATTTAGTTTCAAGGTGACTTTGATTATGTTGTGTGATCATGACAACTAATATAAAAAATAGGGTCACGCCACAGTATACATAATAGTTATCACGGACCTCCCCTACAGTATTTTACTTTAGTCGTTATAGTCCTCCCTTATAGAAGTTTTCGCAAATTAGACATAAGTTTATAGGTATTATGACCCCCTTATGGGATCTTCCTTATTTGGGTCATAAGACCAACAATATATCATACCTCTTATATGGGATTATTTTCCTCTAAGGCATAAGCCATATAGGAATCTTAGTTAATACATAAGCCTGTAATTATTAGAGGCATGAATCCAATCTCACCCTGGTATACTATACCATCCATGCATCAATAGATATCAAGAACCTAATAGATCGTAGGAAAAAATCCCCCACTAAAAGACCCCTATTGAGATTGCACATGATGACCCACTATGATATCTCAGATGCAACTCATGGTATCCCAACAAAGATCATGAAAAATCCAAAATCATTTCCATTCATTCATCAAAACACCCAAAGGTATATAACATTTAATTCATCAAGAAATAAATCATAATCATGGGTGTCTATATGCCTATCATGTTATGATAACCAAGGTTGGACTTGTCAGAGTGTGACATAGATTGTTACATCCTAAACATTCTCAAAACATTGATTTGGGCTCTAAGGTGACACCCATGATCATCTCTATCCATTTCCACCTACACCCACCTGGGGTAATCTCTCAAAGGGGTACCCACATGGGTCCCCTGAGTCATCAATGTGGGGGAGGCATCCCACTCGGGATCCTTAATCACAACTGGTTTATCGATCCTATGCTCAATGTTCAAACAATATCCCATCCTTCAGTGTTTCCAAAGTAGTATCATAACCTTGTAGTCTCTAGGGGGTTTCCATATTGGATAAATTATTTAGAGATGGATCAAGGCACATCTTTAAGTCTTGGGTCAATCCATGTTGGTAAACTCACCCATTCCATGTACACTTCTGCCTAATGTCTATCCACCTAGGACTAACTCATCTCAAGGGTCCTCACTCTTCCTAATAGGGATGTCCTTATCAAGTAATATCACACCCTTTATTGAGGTTTAAAATTTTTTTAGGCCTATATTTACTCTAAGCCTCATGCATTGATGGTCGTTTCATCATGTCCCTGCTCAAGGTCCAAAGTGGCCCTAACACATTGTCTCTCTATTTGCCAGTTCTCAATCGATTCTAACAATTTAATTTAAATTTAACTATTAAAATTAAATTAAACAAATAAATCATAATAAAGACACATACTTATGGATGAGGCCATAAACAATCACATGCTTATATATACATATATATATATATATATATAACTTGCATCAATCTATAGGGCTAGTGTAGGGACCACCAACCTCATCCTGATGTTTTTTTCAATTAATCATCTTCATAAGATCTCATAGACAAAGCTCGTATAAGCCTTATTCATACTCCTTCCAAGACTCATCCATAACCTGAGAACCTAACACCACCATAAAATCAAAAAAAACATTACAATCATTTATAATTATTTAATTAATTTAATCCAAAGAGTCATAAATGTTGAATACTCATTGGGAGACCAACGACCACCATGTTCTCAAGAAATAGGGATTCGACCACCCCCACACACACCCCAAACAATACGAGATAAAATCCCCAACATATACGAAAAATTTCGTAATTAAATAAAATAAATTCTTATGTAAATGAATGAAAAATCCATGATGCCACATATCTTTAATGATTCAATGAATGGACACACCCAGACATCATCCCTAGGAAAACTCAACCTAGTCTGCATGAAATACCCTTAAAAATATGGAAATTTTATTATTATATAGTGAAATCACCACTTATGACATAAACTCATACAATTTTTAATAATCATAGAGAATAAATATAAAATACAATGGGAGGGAAATGATCTTGTACCATGTGTCAACATCGAAAATACCCAAAAAGATACCCCAAACCAAGGGGGATAGAGGAGGTGAGGCTCTAGTGGTGTGAGTGAAAAATAAGCAGAAGGGGGATTCCCCTCTAAAAACTTGAGGGTGTAATATAATTTCCCCCTCTTAAAATACCATCATATTTTCAGTCATGCCTACCATGGACCCAATGGCTCTACTATAGCTTTAGCTACAATATCCACTTGGCCTCTCCTGAGGTCCCTCTGAGCCCTTGGGATGAATCCCAAACCTCCAAACATTCCTAAAACACCTCTTTGAAGGTGTTAAAACTCTTGGAACTTGATTCTACATCAAAAATAAAAATATATCCCATATACTAGATCAAAAATTAAAAAACCTCTTGAATTTAAAAGGTTTGTATGGACATAAGGTCATAAAAATTTTCTTCATCTTATTACCCAAGGATATCTCTTATTTCTTATCAAACTTTTATGGATTAATTTATTCATTTGATTTTTATACATTATTATATATCAATGCATCAATTCTGTTACCTCTTTGATTGTAATCATCATAGATATTTTTTAGTTTTTCAAATCTATTTTTAACTGACAGACTTTTACCTTTCTTCTTTGTATTTTTTAAACAAAACATTTCTCCATTGTAATGTTGGCATCCCGGGATTTCCATTAGTTAGAAAATTTTACAACAATCCAGATCCTTATTCATAAAATTTTACAACGTAATCAATATCCCAAAAACCCTATTCTTCTTTGTACAACAAGCTATCCAATTCCTTCATATTCACAAACTTTTCATTTTTGAGTTTTCTCTACCTTTGGTTGAGATTTTTTTGTGGAATAACTTCTCATACACTTTCTTATAACAACCTTATATGTAGTGGTGGTATTTTCAACATTTTTCTTCAAAAAATTGTATGAAAATTTTGATTTCAAGTCTAAACTATAAAAGAAAACAAATTTAGTAAAAACATTGTTTATAGAAGTGGATGACACATCTTTCTTTGAAGCTTCCTGTGATTGTTCTTCATATAATCATAGGATGTCTTTTCCATGAGATATTTGTATTCTAGCATAAGAATCTTCCATGGAATTAAATATGGCAACAACTCTCTTTTCTACTTGTTGTAAAGACTTTACTTGGACACTTTTCAGATTTTCCAATATGAATTCGATTTCAAGAAATTTCATATTAATGATGTTTTAATAATTATACACTAACACTACTACAAAACAGGCTTTAAACAATGTTTTCTTTTATCAGTGTCATCAAAAAGTCCTGATAAAAGTGCCTTTTATCAATGTTAAAAAAACACTGATAAATTGGACTTTTTATCAGCACCTTTTTTAGTGCCGATAAATGTTACCCTTTATTGTCACTTTTTTTAGCCCTGATAAAGGGTAACCTTTATTAGCACTTTTTTAGCACTGATAAAGGGTACCCTTTATCAATGCTTTATTTTTAGCATTAATTAAGAGTACCCTTTTTTAGAAATTTATTTTTAGTTCTGATAAACGGTATCCTTTATCACTGATTTTTTAGCACTGATAAACACCTCAAATAAAATGAAACAATTAAACAACTATAACTTAAAAATGTACAAAATAAAAAAGTATTAAATTTTTATTAATTAAATAATTATGTATAAAAATAAATAAATTTAATATACATATATCTAATTTATAAATAATAATAAATAGTATACATTAAATATATAAATATATAAATTGAGTAAAATTAAATAATTAAATAACTAAATATTAAAATAATGGTAAATTGAGAAAAATATTAAACATTTTATTTATTAAATAATTTATTATAAAAATGAATACATTTAATATATATAAATATAGATTATAAATTTTAATAAATAGAATATATTAAATATAGATTTATAAAATGAATAAATTGTAATAATTAATAAAATAAAAAATGAATAACTTGTAATAATTAAACAAAAAAATTAAAATAAATAAATTAAAATATTATTTAAAAAAATTTAATGAAACAATTATTATTAAAAATATATAAGTTTAATATATATATATATATATTGATTATAAATAGTAACAAATAATATGTATTAGATATAAATATAAAAATGAATAAAATGTAAAAATTAATGACATATTAATGTCTTATTCATTTTTAATGGTTTTTATACATAATTATTCATTGATACATTTAATATAGAAATATATTCATATATATTTATATATATTTATAAATGTATATAATATTTCTTAAAATATGACTTATATAATAATAAATATTTCTGCTTTACATTAAATAATTTATATATTTAGTGAATACTGGTTTATAATTAAAAATTAATATTAATTTAAAATACCTACAAATTGCCCTGTGTAGTGGACATAATTGAATGTCATTTGATTTTTCAATTTAACATATATCAAATATGTGTTACAATGATTTCACATACATATACATAATTAGTCCATTTTTATACACAACACACACACAAATATTTACGAAATTAATGAAATCTTATTTAGAAATGCATACACCTAATATTCATGTAATTTATTCAAATTTTAGTATTAATTTTAGAATTTGATTATAAAAAGATACATTTAATATATTATTTATTTTATTGGTAAATTTTATTTAGTTATTTTTAATATTATTACAGTTAGGTAATAATTTACTTTTAATATTTTTTATTTTTTATTTTTTATTTTGTTGAGAATTTAATTATTTTCTACTATTTATTTATATATATAAATATTATATATTTTAATATTTTTAATATGTGTATTCATCTTTATTTATATATATATTTTTAGTAATTTATATTTTATTAAAAAAACTTATCCTTTTTTTTAATATTTTTAAAGTGCAGTCATTTTCAATTCTTCAATTTTAGTTATTTTTAACAATCATGCATTTTTAGATTATATATTCATTAATAAATTTCATAATTTATTTGTAAATATTTATAAATAAATATATTTATAAATTTATAACTACCATATTTATAATTTTAAATATTTATTTTCATAAATATAAAAATATATGTTTTAAAAATTAATTTATATAATTATAAATAAATAATTATATATATTTAAATAATTATAAAATTATAATAAATTTATTTTTATAATGAATTTATTTACTATATTTATATATATATATATATTATAATGATGTAAATATATAAATATATATAATGATATAAATATATATAATGATACAAATATATAACTATTAATTTTTGAAAAAAAAATTTATATAATTAAGAATATATAACTAAATATTTAAATAATTATCAAATTATAATAAATATATTTAAATAAAGAATATATTTACTATATTTACATGTATATCTATTTATTAAAAATATATATAATTATATAAATATATATAATGGTATAAATATATTTATAATTACAAAATCATAATAAATATATTGAAATAATGAATATATTTACTATATTTATATTTATATATATTTATTAAATATATATAATTATATAAATATATTTACAAAATGTTTTGTTTATAATTATAATTATAAATACTTTATCAGCGCTAAAGTTTTAGCACTCATAAAGATGCATTTTATCAATGCTTTTTTAGCACTGATAATGCTCTATCTTTATCAGTGCTTGTTAATTTAGTACTGATAAAAATTTCTCTGATCTATTTAAATAATCCTAACTAGCCCTGAACCAATCGCGATATATGAACCTTTCTGTGGAATCAACCTTCTTCGGAAACTCCCCCTCATCAAATCCATGCTAGAATTAAGGCTCGAATCTAGGCTTGAACAAATCCAAGGAACGAACAAATCAAGGCTTAAACGAATCCAGGGATCAAATGAACCCATGTTTTGGTGATATCTCTACTTTCTCTTGGGTGATTCAAAGATTCAATCCAAGGTGTTATATTTTCTCCTCCTCTTAACTCTTTGATTGCCTGTTTCTGATTTATTTTTTTATTTTTTATTCGTTATCTCTTTTTATTCATTATCCATCACTACTTTCCCTTCTAGAATGAATTTCTTATTGAGGGTTTCTATGATTTTTGGTTTTTATTGACTATTTAAGTTCTTTTCTTGTTTCCTTGTAATGTATTAAGACTTACACACACAGATTTCATCCATTATGTTAGGTGGTTCCATTCAATTTACTTTAAACATGGAACCATGAATACTTGCATCATTTAAATACAAGTTTTTATCTGAAGTAAATTATTTTATAATTATCCATGATGGGGTTATTGATTTATAATCATTTTTCTTAATTTTTCATTAACATCAAAGGATTTTTTTTCTTATATTTAAATTTTTTGACCTTCCTTCCATGGAAATAATGCACACAAATTTTTTGTTAAAAAAACCATGGTTTTTATTAAATAAATCAAAATGGATTTCATGTAATGAATTTTAATGAATTATAATAAATTACCATTATGTTTTGATCAATTATTTCATTGAATTAGACCGTGTTTGGCTATTTTTCAAGATGATTTTTATGTTATCAAAGAACTTGGAATTATTGTTTCCTTTCATTATTTCAAATGATTTGGATGGTTTTAAAATGGATATTTCTATGTCTTTTATCATATTTTCAAAGGAAGTATGTTATGTTTGATATTTTTTTCCAATTAGATTAATATTTTTTGTTATATAAACCCTTTATGTAAATCCCCTTGTTGATTCATAAGTAAAAAGGTTGTTTATTATTGAAATATAGATTAATCATGGGTCATTGATATCATTATATTTTTTATGTTACTATAAAAGGGGTTGTTCATTAAAGGGTGTTCTAAGGTGTGAGTGAGCTTATGTTTGTTGACCTATTTTAATAATTATTTTTATTATATTGAGATGTGATATATTTTATTATTCGCCTCTACTTACATGTCATGTCAATACTTGGGTAGCTTGGTGAAAGATCTAGGGATGATGATTTCACTAGTGTGTGATCAATATTATCACTAAAGAGATTTATCCCAATTTATCTATTAATTTTTTCAGAAATAGTATTTGATATATATTTTATAAATGGATCTTCAAGGTTCTTACATGATTTTATATAAAAAATTATTATGGTTTCATTTTATAATAATTATCTTCCATATAATGTCTTAAAGTAATATGTTTAGACTTTACATTATACATGAAAATATAATCTTTTGACATTGTTACTTCAATACTATAATTAATTGAAATTAAGATTCATTGGAATGTTACATTACTTAAATTCCATTAAAACGTTTATGATAAAAAAAATTTCATTATGCAAGTTGTTAAATTATTAAATTTTGACTCTAATTTCAAATGTGAAATGCATGTTTGTATATTTCCCACCCCCTAAATGAAAAAAAAATTAAGAGTAAATATCCATCCAAATTGGGATTGATATTCTCTCATGACTGTATTTCAACTTGAATTATTTTATACTTCATGTAGTTGGGTAATAATTATAAAATAAACTTGATTTTTTTAGATTTCTTTAGGTATAAAAAGATTTTAATTATATATTTCCAATGATCCACATGAGAATTAATAGAATATCAATGAATTTGACAAACCAAAAATGTGATATTGGGTTTATTATATTAAATAATATACATTAAAGAAAAAATTTCACTTGAATGCTTCTGTTATTATACAGTTATGTCAATATTACTACAAAAATTAATACTAGTGTAAAATGGCGTATTTTCACCTATGAAACCAATAATATATAATGTATTCAACATATTCAAAATATAATGAGAATGGTATAAATAATAACCCCCAATATTTTATATTACTTTATTAATTAGTATAGTATATATTATTCTAATTTTATTCATTTTAAATACTTATTACAGTCTTAGATAAAAGTAATAAAGTATTTCTTAAAAGAACTAGTTAATAAAACATTTGATTAAAATATAGTAAAATGGAATAATTATAACATTTTTTAATTCTTCAAACACTATGAATTTTTTTTACTTTTTTATATTATAATCATGCTTCATATTTATTTAAAATTGACATTATTTTTAAAAAAAATCCAACTGACATACTCAAAACCAAAAAATGCATTCATAATTTTTTTTTACTTTAGAGAAATGATCCATAAGTCATTTTTGACAAGTAGGAATCATCCTCACCTCAATACAATACATGATTTTCTTAGTATGACTCAAAGTGTCTGTTATCAGTTTAAAATTGGTATTTTAGTTCAAAAAGTGTCACTCACTAAAAACAAAAAAAACAGGATTGTACTATCTTGATAATTTTTTAGAAAATATTCATAAGTCATTTTTGATATTTAGGAATCTGTCTCACATCAAACCGACACACTATGTGACCAGTATGGCTCAAAGTGTATGTTTTCAATTTAAAATAACATTTTCATAAAAAAGAAAAGTGATGTACTCAAAACTGATAAAACACATTAATATTATTCTAATACTTTATAAAATTTATCCATTATTAATTTGAGACATTTATGAGTCATCCTTATCTCCATTTGATGCGCAGTGTGACTGATATGACTCCTAGTATGTCATTTTATTTAAAATTCACATTAACTTTAGTAAAAAGTCAAATAACCTTATCAAAATAGAGAAAATGAATTTTGATTGTTTTTTATAATTTACTAAAATGATCCATTCAATATTTTTGACATTTATGAATTAGCCTCACCTCAATCTGATACATGATGTTCCCTATATGCCTCAAAGTGTCCATTTTCAATTTAAAATTGATAATTTCATTCAAAAACGTATCACTCAAAAAAATAAGAAAATGCACTAGTATTGTCTTGATAATTTATAAAAAAGATTCATAAGTCATTTTTGATGTGTGAGAATCAACCTCATATCAAAGTAACACACTATGTGATCGATATGACTTTAGTTGTATGTTTCCAGTATAAATTACATTTTTGTAAAAAAGAAAAGTGACGTACTCAAAATCAAGAAAAACACATTTGAATTGTTTTGATACTTTTTTATAATGATCCATAAGTAATTTGGGATGTTTTGGACTTAGTGTCACCTCAATCTGATATATAGTGTGACTGATATGACTCCAAGTGTGACTTTTATTTAAAATTGATATTAATTTTAGTAAAAAGAAAAAAATAACATACTCAAAACCAAGAAAACACATTCCGATTCTTTTCTTAATTTAGTAAAATAATTCATAATTCATTTTTGACATTTAGGAATCATCTTCACCTCAATTGGATAAATTATGTTCCTAGTATGACTCAAAGTGCCTGTTATCAATTTTAAATTTACATTTCAGTTAAAAAAGTGTCACTCACTAAAAACCAAGAAAACACACTCAGATTGTCTTGATAATTTATGAAAATGATTCATTTAAGTCATTTTTTATGTGTCTGAATCATTCTCATGTCAAAAAGACTCATGGTGTTACTAGTACAACTCAAAGTTCATGTTTCCAGTTTAAAATGAAATTGTAGTAAAAAAAAGTAACGTACTAAAAATCAAGAAAAAGTATTTGTATTGTTTTGATACATTATAAAAATAATCCATAAGTCATTTGGGATGGGTAGGAATCATCCACACCTCAATTAAAATGAATAGTGTGACCAATATGACTCCAAGTTTTTACTTTCAATATATAAGTGTCATTTTAGTTTAAATCATGCATCACATCACCAAAACTGAGCAGATGAGCCTATATAGTTTTCTCATCATTCCATCTCCTATTACTTAATTAATTTTCTTATAAATTTTATCTTATAATTATTTAGTTAATTTTTATATAGATAATTCTTGAAGATGAAAAATAAATGGTGTGATGTACAAGAATCAACCATAACTCAATATGATATATAGTGTTCCTGGTATGACTCAAAATTTTATTTAAAATTAACACTTTCAATTTAATTTATTTTTTAATATTTTAAAAGAGTAAGAATCATTTTCTTATACAAGTGTGTTATTTTTCTCGATTAGGGGTGGTTTATTTTTTAATTTTATGAGTTGGGGTCAATGAAAAAAAAACTAAACTTGATGTTTTTTAATTTATGTAATAATTTTAATTTAATCATGTAATTTTATAAACCAATGTTTGAAATTTTTTTAATATAGTGTGTTTTTCTGGTATTTGTGTTGTAAATTTTATTTCACTTAAATTCTGTATTTTTACTTGATTTTTCTGCTTTCTGGTGTAGTTTCTAGTGATGTACTGTGTTTTTATAACACACAACATTGGTGTTGTAGTGTGTTGTTACAGAACACTATAGTATTCCCCATTATTAGTGCTATTAAATGTGTTGATAAATGCAACCTTTATTATTTCTTATAAAAGCACTGATAAAATCTCCCTTAGTCATCCCTTCTAAAAGCACTGATAAAGAACCCCTTTATTAGTGCTAAATAAAATCATTGATAAATGGGTTTTTTTATCATCTCTTTTAAAAGTGTTGATAAATAGGTCCTTTATCAGGTCTCTTTTTAGAATTGATAAAATCCTAGGTATTTTAATAGTGCTCTAGTAGTCAGCACTTTTCTAGCATTGATAAACGTCAATTTTTACACTGTTAAAAGCCTGTTTTATAGTAATGTGATTGAATTTTGTCTCCAAACTCATTGCCAACATCCTTTATATTCTTCTCAAAAACTTCATGCATTTTAATATTCTCTTTCAATAATCAATCAAGCTATTTTATCTCTTTGACTTTAATCTTTGGTTAGAAATTCATGAAATTAGTGATATCTTTTTTTATTTTTATTTAATGCATGGAACTTATCCTATAGACCCTCAATTAATTAGTTATTTTTTTAATATTTTCCAAAACGAATCCTTACCAACTTTGGAATATTATTATTAAATATCCTTAATTATATCACTTTTGACCGTACATTACTTATAGATATTAGCGCTTATAATCACCTTCTATGTCAGTGCTCTCTCTCTCTTTCATCAACTTCATCTTCAAGATGAGTGGTCACTTTCTACGGACTTTTGAAATAACCATAAATAGAAGTGACTATATCTTTTGTAAAATTATGTATCTTATCTTTTAAAGTATATATTGACTCTTCTTGTGAATCTTATGTATTGTGATATTTTTCAATAATAATTGGTTATTTGATTATATATTTTCTGATAGAATATTATGTTTCCCTTTTTAACACATATTTGATTTGATTCTTTAGATGTAAAAAGTTTTCCATCTCCTTGGTGATTGATTTCACCATATATTTTCTTCTTCTCGAAGTATTCACTTCATTATTACTTTTGAAGAGAAACTAAAATATATAAGAAAACATAAAATATGAGAATCCAATAGTGGTGTAACCTAATTTGATACAAATTGGTAAGGGCATAATGATATGTGTTAAACAATAAGAGGGGTGAATTAGTGTTATTGTATTTTCATCAAATTTAAAAAAAATTACCTTGTTTTCAACTTACTTATTCAGTGAATGGATTTCTCTATCTATCTCATCCTTCATTGGTATGCATATGATGTAAGTATAAAATCACATAAAATAACACAAAAGTTTATTAATGTGGTTTTTCTCCCTAAGGATGACTATTTCCTTAGTGTATAGTTATTTTTATCCCACTCACACACCACTTCCTATTTATTATCACAATAAGCTTGGGAAAGGGAATGACCTTTGGATCAGTACAACACTAGTACCAACCAATTACATAGAAAGATTTATCCTAATTCCCTAGATAAAATAATATTATTTTAACACCTCATAGTAGATCATAAATATAAGTGATTTTCTCTCCTAGAAAAATATTGTCTACTTCCTCAAATAGCAGCATGCTCAAATCCAAAATTAATCATCTTTAGTTTTTATAATATCAAAATATTTCAAGTTAGGATCACTCATCATCTTCTTGATCCAGTTTGAATATATGATATAATTTAGCTACTCCCTTTCTCCTTTTTCTATTCTTCTTCTTTAGCATATTAAAATCAAACTCGGTCACTCTTACTTCTTTGATACACAAGATTTGTGACATGATGTTGTATCGAGACTCTCACAATTTCATAAATACACAAGTATTATCCTTGAATATAGTAGAAGAAAAAAAACACTCTCTTATACTTTACATTCACTGAATATATATTCCTTGCATCATGATAGTATTATTTATATATTATTTTTACATTTAATATTCATGAAACTCAACCTTTCCATTTCTTATATATTCATTTTTTAGTATTATGATAGGTATATTTCGTTAAATTTCACCTAAAGACTCAGATCTCATTTTTTCCATGATTTTAGAATAGATCATAGATTCCTTTCTCACTATTAAATATCTACAAATACAACATATATTAAATAAATCATAAATGTATGTGATAATACGGTAAAAATAAAGCGGTATAGTTCCTTCAAATGTGTCACAAAACTCCCCATGATCATCCATATTCTTCACATGCCTGTACTATGGAATCTAACATTTTACTCATTCATTTACTTCATCAATCATGAAAACTGTCCTAGAAAAAACTTATTTAGTCTTCTCGTTCAGCTCCCAGAATCAACAAAAATGTACCATGATATTTTAATCTTGAAAGTTCAGTTCACTTGCATCATCATAACCAAATATCATAAGACCTTATAAAAAGGATTATTCTAAGCATTTTCATATTAATTTACAATTCATGCGATAATAAAATACATACACTTCTATTTAATGAAAAATTTTCACAAATTTCATAATATATTTTTCATCAATCACATATGATCAACAAATTTGTATGATGGCTTCGAATCATACGATAACAGGTCATACGATGGCTCAAAGTCTCATGATGACTTCCAAAATATCCAAAATCAACTCAAGTTGTTTTCTTTCTTATTATATATCTATAAAGATTCATAGTATTATAATACTCAACTATTTAATGCATGTATGATTTTTTGAATATCCATGCTTCTCAATCACCATAACGTGATGTTCTTCTCATTGATATGGAAAATAAGAAACATGTAACATTGATTGGATCATGATGTGTGACTAATCATCATGATGTATTTATATAAAAGAAAACTACATAGAACTATATTAATTGTTTCCCATTTATTTATAATATATAAATTTAGTAATTCACAAAAGGCCTCATTTAATCTTATCCCCACACAACTTTCCTTCAAACAGTTCTTATTTATCTTCATGTAGCTCTTTTTTAAACTGAGGTTACCTTTATATAGGTCTCAAATCACCTTTAGAAAATGTTTGGTATTTTCTCAATAACCTTACGTGAATGGAATATGAGCATTATACTGGTTGTTAATGACCTTTACATAGTGAACCCTTACCTGTAGAAAACTCACTTAGATCATACAACCTTTACAAAACTTCTGGATTACTGATTTACCATGATGCTACTCTAGTATGAACTTTAGATATCCTCTTGGATTATTTATTACCATAATGCATGTGGAGATAATAATTACAAATATTTCAAGTTAACTTTATAAAAAGTCTATTTTACCCTTATGTAGAACACCGTACTTTAGCATTACCTTTACACAGCTGGCCAATTTTCTATATTACCTTTATTCACATAATATAATTTCTAAAATACCTTTACCCAGGTATCCAATTAAACTCGTAATTATAGATTGACTCTTTAGATCAAATTCATCCACCTCAAACTTCTTAAAACCTCTTAAAATCAACTAAAGAACATAATAACACATACAAACATCATCCAAGAATATATAATAATTAGTTTAATATTCATTAACCCTCATAAACCATTGAATTAATTCTCTTTACTACAAGTTGACTTGTCTTTATTTGATAGATACAACACATTAACTCCTAATATCTTCTTTATTTATTTATCATATAAGTAATAGAAGAACTTATTTCACATCCTATTCTCTAAATAACTAGTAAAGTAGCAACACATTTATGCTTCATTTTATTCCTCCTTAGCACACATGTTTTGGGAACACCATGAATCCTCTCATTGATATTCTTGAGGATATTTAAATATTTACACAGACCACATCTTTTATATTTCTTTTCTTATTCACAACTAATACAACACACATAATGTGGGAGATGATGTTAATGATATTTGGTATTGATAAAAAAATAAAACATCCACAAAGTGGTTTTATCAAAAGGGTTTCATGAAAACCAACTCATATAATTACTTCTATCATAAGAGTTTAAAGGATTATTAATTTATCATCATTTCTCATGTATGTTGATGATATGATTCTGATGCATCGAATATTAAAAATATCCAAAAAATAAAGTGTTATTTGTCTAGAACTTTTGAAATCAAGGATATTTGTATTAGAAAAAATATTATTTGTATGATTATTGAAAGATATATAAGCATTGGGAGTTTAGTTTTATCCCAAATGGAGTGCATCAAGAAGGTCATCGAGTGACCTAGAATGAATGAATGTAAATCAATTTCAATTCCCCTATCTAGGAACTTTAAATTGTTAAATAGGAAAGAACCAAAAATGGAAGATAAGATGACATACAAGGTAGAGGTTAAATTTTCTTGGGATATTTCAAGTTTGATGTATGAAATTGTATTAAATAACCATGACATTTTATTTTTAGTGGGATTTGTTAATCGGTATATGGTAAATATATGGAAAGAACACTATGCAGCTATTAAGTGGGTCATCAGATATCTAAAAAATATAAAAAATGAAAATTTATGCTTCTGGTTAGTCAAACCATTTAAATAGTATGTGGATGCCAATTTTAGAGGTGATTATGATACTTGTAAAGTACAATAGGCTTTGTGTTTAAATTTGGAGTAATGACAATCAACTAGATGTCTAAGTTGAAATCAGTAGTTTCAATCTCTATTATAGAGGTTGAATGCATAGTTGTAATGAAATTATAAAAAGATATCCTCTATTTGGAACTTTTATTAGTGTATCATGGGATGAATCGGAAAAATGGTTTACTTTACTATGGAATCCAAAGTAAAATTCGCATGGAAAAAAATCTACTGCTATATTCTAGGTCAAAACATGTCATCCTGAAATACCTTTACAACCATAAGTTAGTTAAGGATTGATAGTTATAGCTACATAAGATTACTAGAATAAAAAATCTAAATGACATGTACATTGAGGTTCAAATCCAAGAAAGAATATGGTAGCATTATGCCTTGGTGATGTTGTAGTAGGTAGAAAGTGGTGGAGACCACTATAAGTATTTGGAAGGAGGATGGGAAGTTAAAATCTATCTAACTTTTTAATATTTTCCAAGGATCCTTAAAGTAATCTTCAAGTGGTATATTTTTTGAATTTTTAAGCCTCTTTATGGATCCAGATTTAGTTCACCAAAATAATGGGATTCGGTTAACCAGAAGTTGGTATGAGAAATGGAGACTTCAACTACTCAAAGATCAATCGGGGGAAAATTTTAATGGAAGTTTAAATTCAGTGGAATTTAGATTACTTGGTGGTTCCATTCCTTAGGATTATAGTGATTCAATTGGTCTACCAGTTGTACCTAGTTTTTTGAGGATTACTATAAGAGATTGGTGGTTAATGTTGTGTATAGATGGAGACCCATGAAACTAGAAGTTTGGTGAAGTAATATTATCAGATTGACCCTACTATATATATAGCATGGGACCATCTGTTTATGTTTAATTAATATTGATTTATTTTGAGTAATACACATATATGGAAATTCAACAAGTTTTATTCTTTGTACTTTCAGAGAAATATACTTCTTGGTGTTCATTCATGGTCATATGATGGAAATACAAACAATGTAATCAAATTATTATTTAAATTTCGACATTTTCTTAGATTGGATGTATTATTTTGTATCTATTTTTTGGAATAACTTAGTGTGTGGTGATTTAGGTTGTATAAATATTCCTAAGTTTTAGTGCTAAAATTTGAGGGGGGGTTTGGTGTGTTCACTGCATGTGATGTCTATGTGCTTGAATTTCAAGTTGATACAACATCCTACTACTAGTGGTTAAACATCTAATGAACTCATGATATGAACCTATGATTCATCCTTCACCCAAAAAAAATACTATTTTATATTACCAGATAGAAAAATGTCTAGACCAATAGGATAATAAGTCATGACACTTTCTAGAAACACTACCAATATATGGGTAATATTTCACCACTATTGGTGGTTTCTATTTTTTTCATTTCTCAAACAAAGACCAAATATCATGCCAAATATGTTTTTATATCCCTTGGGTTATTTAGTCATTATATCAATATAAAATTTTAGTAATAATCGTCATAATAATAATCAAGTGTGACACTATTCTGGATCTTATCCCTCTGGTAATATATCATCACACCTCATGAGGAAGGATTCATGATGTCTCAATCACCTATCCCTTGACTACCATCATCTATCTCAATGATTGTTACAAGAATCCTAATATAATCAATTCAAGGATAAACCATCCTAGGAAAATCTCACACTCTTGACTATCACTTCCCTAGTTATATAGGCCCCTAGGATATAACTCCCAATTCTCAAAAATATGATCCTCATAGTAAACCTATCATATGCTAACCAATGTGACACTTTAAACTTGGTATATCAATCACTAAAGTTCATATTAAACTTCCCATGTCCTATTTAATTTATCCCATACCCATCTCACAAGTCTCCACATACATGGAGACATTGAAAAAAAGATCATTATTAACTCCTTTAAAGCGCTAAACCCAAATCTAAACTGATTATAAGATAGTTAAAAAATTATCTACTCATGGTATAATTATTCTTATATTCATACTATAATTGAAAACAACTCACAAAACCATATCAGTTAACATTCATAGGTTACCCCTCCTGGTTAACCCACTGTCTCTATGAATGTTCACAAAACCCCTTCACTCAATTGACACATATCTCACAACCCTCTATGAAACATCATCCATTAATTTCCTAGACCTAATTAGGTTACCTTATCTATTACCCAATGATAAGTACCCTCCAATGGGTCCCATGTAGTTTAACTCAAGTGTTTCACAAAACCTGAATTGTAGAGAAACTGAATTTCTAATAAAATGTGTGTAGGATTATCTCCACTTCCATAATAGGTCATACCAATTTTTCATAATCACCTAAGCCCCTTCTGATGTCACTCCAGTCTGTCACACCCATTTACCCTCACAAAAACATCATGTACCATATTCATTAATATATTATATTATATTATATTATATTATATTATATTATATTATATTATATTATATTATATTATATTATATTATATTATATTATATTATATTATATTATATTATATTATATTATATTATATTATATTATATTATATTATATTATATTATATTATATTATATTATATTATATTATATTATATTATATTATATTCTATTCTATTCTATTCTATTCTATTCTATTCTATTCTATTCTATTATATTATATTATATTCTATTCTATTATATTCTATTCTAATCTATTCTATTCTACTCTACTCTATTCTATTCTATTCTATTCTATTCTATTCTATTCTATTCTATTCTATTCTATTCTATTCTATTCTATTCTATTCTATTCTATTCTATTCTATTCTATTCTATTCTATTCTATTCTATTCTATTCTATTCTATTCTATTCTATTCTATTCTATTCTATTCTATTCTATTCTATTTTATTCTATTCTATTCTATTCTATTCTATTCTATTCTATTCTATTCTATTCTATTCTATTCTATTCTATTCTATTCTATTCTATTCTATTCTATTCTATTCTATTCTATTCTATTCTATTCCATTCTATTCCATTCTATTCCATTCTATTCCATTCTATTCCATTCTATTCCATTCTATTCCATTCTATTCCATTCTATTCCATTCTATTCCATTCTATTCCATTCTATTCCATTCTATTCCATTCTATTCCATTCTATTCCATTCTATTCCATTCTATTCCATTCTATTCCATTCTATTCCATTCTATTCCATTCCATTCCATTCTATTCCATTCTATTCTATTCTATTCTATTCTATTCTATTCTATTCTATTCTATTCTATTCTATTCTATTCTATTCTATTCTATTCTATTCTATTCTATTCTATTCTATTCTATTCTATTCTATTCTATTCTATTCTATTCTATTCTATTCTATTCTATTCTATTCTATTCTATTCTATTCTATTCTATTCTATTCTATTCTATTCTATTCTATTCTATTCTATTCTATTCTATTCTATTCTATTCTATTCTATTCTATTCTATTCTATTCTATTCTATTATATTATATTATATTATATTATATTATATTATATTATATTATATTATATTATATATATATACTATAGATATAAACTATGGGGGAGGTACAGCCCTCTATTGATACTTCTTAAATTATTTTCTATGAATGCATAAAGTATGGGAACATCAAGCCATATGTTCAAGAATAAATAAATACAAACATAAGAGATAGCAGTATAAGAAGGAGAATAAATTTAGGGTAGCTAGTTTGAGTGATACATAAGATTCTGATTCAAGCTATAGCTTTGGTTTTGAGAAAGAATTTTAAAACCTATGTTTAATAGATTCATTAGACAAATTAAGTGAATATAAATATTATTATTTTGAATCTAATTCTGAAAATCCAATTGTTGATGATATTTTAAGAAATATTAAGAGACTAATTCTTGAGATAGAAAAAAAAGTTGGTATAAAATAATTTCTTAAAAATAAATATCAGAAACTTCTTAAAGAAAATAAAAGTTTAAAGAAATTTTTTTACAATGAAACAACCTATAAAGAATTGAAATATGGTTAAATAGATCTAAAATCTACATGTACGGAAATTGAAAAACTTAAGGAGTAAAATGAAAAAAAGGATTTTATGTATAAGAACAATTTTTTCAATGGAATGGATTTTAATAGTGTTCTGAAAGATAATGAAAATATGAAAAGTAATGTTGAGAGTTTAAAAATAGATATATAAAAATTTTCAAAAGGTAGGTAAAATTCTGGGTAAATGGTAAGTATGAATAAAGTAAATAAAATTAAGACTGGTCTTGGTTATTAAAATCAATTAGCAAAATTTTATAAGAATTAATTTGGTAATGGTAAAAGTGGAAATATTTCAAGTGTAATATGTTTTATATATAGAATAAAAGTTCATTAAGAAAATTATTTCTCACTTAGATTTCATATATCTCTTATACAAAATAAATATTTTATTTCCAAATATTTATCTTCAAGATTACCTAAGGATACATGTTTGAAATCAGTAGGTAATCTTGAATTCATGCATTTAGACTTATTTAGAAAATTTAAACCTATGATTCCATATATAAAAAAGTATGTTTTAAGGATTTTATATGATTTTAATGGATACACGTTGGTTTATTTTCTTACACAAAAATCAAAAAAATTAAATAAATTTATGGCCTATTGTAAATTTTTTCAAAAAGGAAAGTTATATCTAATTATATAAATTAAAATTGATAGAGGCTGAGAGTTATTAAATCTATAATTTAACTAGGATTATGAGTAAAATTGATATTCTCATAGATTTTTAGTACCTAAGACACCCTAACAAAATGGGGTTGTGGAAAGTAAAAATATAACCTTTCAAGAAATGTGTAGAACAATTCTTAATGAGTTCAATTTATCTAAATATTTTTGGGCAGAACATATGAATATAACTTTTTATGTTAGTAATAAAAAAATTTAAACTCTTATACTAAAAAATAAATATTATAAACATTGGAAATGTATTAATCATATAATTAGTTATTTTAGAGTTTTTTGTTCCAAAATATTTATCTTTAATACTAATGATGATTTAGATAAATTTGATTACAAATTTGATGAAAGACTTTTCTTTGGTACTCAAATGTTAGTAAATACTTTAAAGTATATAATAATATAACTATTATTGTTTAGGATTATATTAATATTAAATTTTATGAAATAAATTAAATGATAAATAAATTGATGAAAATTATATTGAAGAAGCTGTAATAGATTTTAACTTTGGGGATAATAAACAATTAGATTTTAATGAACATATTGAGGGGGAGAAATGACCATCCATATGGCATCATTAGTTTCCTATGAGACTAATCAATTTTAATAATTTATGAAAATACTCAAAAAGTATGATAAAATAATAAAATATATTAAGTGGGGAGTTCGATTTCAAATCCAATAGATGATGAAAGTAGGGTTTTAGGAATTTAAAAGTAATTGATTCAGTTGTTTTAAGAAAGAAGAGAATTAAGAAACTATTTCTTGGTTTTGAAAATAATATTTTAAAACATGTCAGAGTTTTGAATATTTAGGGTTCGGGTGATAATGGATTTATAAATTAAATTTTTTTATCATTATTGGAGTTATATTTGAGATTAGGGAGATCCTTGGTCTTGGTATACCCTCCTTTATGCAAAAATCTCACATTTCCCATGGCCTGGTACTTTAGGGTATTAATGAGTTAATTTTTCCCCGATACTTATTTAAGCCTAATTACTCAAAACCATTAAATGGTCATGCCTAATTTAAGGTAATCAGTTATGTAAATTAAAATTTTAATTTATAGATTATATCAATGGTAATTAGATATAAAGGGGAAAGAAATATAAATTGATTTATTATTGGGTAAACCCCAATACATGATAAAAATAAAAAAATAAAATCCATGAAACGTTCCCCCTTTATCTATATTAACCAACACAAATAAAGATTTACCCCTTATCTAAATAATGAGGGAGTAAGAGGGAATGGAAAAATAAAAATAAATCATAACGAAAATGGATAGAAAAAACTATTATAGAACTAGGTAGCATAGAACCTCACCCTTGATTTGATCATTGAATGATTATTTCCTATATTAGCAACCTGGTATTCAGTTTATAAGACTATAGGTTATTTTGGTTTTCATTAATTCATCCATTAATAAAGTCATAAATTATACCCAGGTCAATTACGGTGTTAAAGTGTAGTTCTATGTATTTTAATATCAAAAAGGCATACATAAAAGTAAGTACCAAATCACCCACACTTGAATTCACGATTTTCCTCAAGTATAAAATCCCATCATACTATAAAGGTTTTTCACCATACTATAATTTAAATGAAATGTAAAAAAAATTAATTATTTAAATGGGGAATTAAATGTTTGATCATTACATAGTAAAATTTTTATCAACTCCTCACTTTTCAATGAAACAAGTTAAGAATGTATTTTACATTTCCCTTTTAAAATTAATCATGCCTATTCTTTCTTCCTTTTTTATTTTTCAATTAATTATCAATGTGTGTGACATTTTCAATTTACCTAAATTTAGTTTTTGTTCTCATCATCAAGTTATAAATGAATCTAGAGTTTCTCTCATACCACGAATCATGATCCTTATCGTAGGATTTTAATGCATTAACGTTTTTCACCACATGGAAAAATATTCACAAATAATAATAAAGGATTCACTATTAGGTTTAAATTATTTTGAGTTTAATGGTATGTGAGTAAATGATGTAAAATAAGTAAAGATCAAGAGGTAAGTCATATGAAAACTAATTTTCATGATAATAAAAAATATTTCAATGGAAATATTCTATTCAAAAGATATGTCACCCCTTCCCCAATATCTCAAAGTAGGCTCATGAAGTAGTGAAGTGTGATGAATGAAACATCCTCCTTTATTATTTATTATTTTTTCTTTTTCTTCTTCAAAATATGTTCTTGGGTAAATTGTATAGCCACCACCCAACCCCAAATGATCTTGTCACGACATTATTTTTATTATTTATAATAAAGTAATTGGTCAAAAATTAGGATTTCTTAATTTCCCAAGACACAACCAATATTTCATTTTTTTCATATTTTAAGAGAGTGAGAAATGAGTACAATTTATAATAATCATGAACCTTTCAAGAAATATCTCAAAAAATCTTCCCCACACTTTTCCATTTTGATACACACATCCCTTCCACCATGGCTCTGTCTCCCCCAAAATTATTTTTGGTAATCATGAAAAATATATAGAGTATGGTAAGAAAGGAAAAAATAGTATTATAACGTGAAACTTTTCCTAAAAAGGACATTCATGGATTCTATGGGATAAAAAGGTATTAATGTAAGGTTGGTCCAATGATAAAGGGATAATAAAAAATATTCCTCAATCATATTAAATGTGACTTTGTATAATCATAGATTTTACAAGATGCAAAGAATATTCTAAAAGAATCTATGCTCAAGTTTTACTCGACAAATATACTTAAGAAAAGAATAGAAATTATTAGGCTCTAAGAATGTCTTTGGAATAAGAACAATTGATCAAGAAAATTACTCATAGAAATGATTATGAATATGAAAATAAATTAACACAAATATCATAATAGAATGTCATGTACCATCCATACTCGTTGGACCTTCTCAATCATGGATGAATATATTTCCCCTATAGTGTATTGAATTTTGTTTTTCTTATTTTAGTACCTTTACATTGTATGATAACATCCACCTCACACTTTTCTTCCACCATAGTAGTATCTTCAACTTCTGGCATGTTGGCCTCTTCCAACTCATCATCAATTTTCACATCCTAATTATTCATCACTTAGTTAATATTGAAATTTAATTTTTCTATACCAACCCACAAATAAATTTCATTACTTATCTTTTCTATCAATGGTCATCTAATAACTATGAATTTTTTTCCAAAAATGAGTGTATTTCTCTCTTTCTTCATGTCCAACACTAGAAATTCCACTATGAAGAGGAATTTATTAACTATACCTATGATATATTCAATGTCCCCTCATGGGTATTTCACTATTTAATATTCCAGTAAGAGTGTAACTATTGTTTTCTTTATTTTCTCTAACCCAGGAATCTTGAATGTGTTATGTTACATGATGATCACACTGGCACCTAGATTAGACAATTCTTTCACAATTTTTTTATACTGAATATTTATAAGAATTGAAAAGCTACTTGGTTCTTGTTACTTATTTGGTAGTCCTTTCAATAACACCACCAAACACTCCCATGTGAGTTTTATGGTGCTGATTACCTCTATATTTTTATTATTGGTCACCAAAACTTTCATGAATTTAGTGTAAGTCTTCATATTGGTGAGAGTGTATGAAAAAAAGGATGTTAATATGAAATTTTTTGAAATGTTCAACAGATTTAACATTATGTGCATCATTTTTCCCTTACACTATCCACTATAAAAAAGGAAGCCTCATCCTATATAGTGGTGGTTCTTTTTATTTATCTTTACTAGTTAGTTTCTTCTTATTATTTTCCATCTCTTATTGTTTAATTCATGTACCCTAATTGGTTCATTATTTCCTTCTGTTATTTTCCCAATTATTAGAGTAATGGACTCTAAATATATATGGTGGTTTTATTCTAGGTATCTACATAGTATTTTTCATGTTCTATGTCTATGTTTCTCTACAATTTTTTCCACTTGGAATTCCAAGTTTTTTAGTACATTTATATGATCTCTCAAATTGTCTTTTAGTTCTTTGATAGATCCCACTTAGTCCTTTGAGTATGTAGTAATTTAATTGATGGAATATTTGTTGGTAGTCAAGAATGTATCTAAATCCACCTATTTTGTGTGGAATAAGCTCTATATAAATGATCTCTACTTAGATTTAAAACCCAATGCTATCTACTGATACCTTTGAATTTTCTATTATTGTGGCCACCAACCCTAAAAATTATTACAACAGTTGTAATCAATATAATTTGCCTTTTTTATACATGTACCTTGTGGTAGTTTTTTCCATCATCGTCATTTCCATCATTTTTTTAGGGATTACATGTTCACCACTATCTAGCTATTATTTTTGATCATGTGCATGCCTCTTCTCCACATTAATTCAGTTTTCTATTGGATGTTTTTCATATCCATCTCATCTATTAGAATATAGATCTCCTTCAAAAAAATCATCAATTTTACTCTATATGAAACATATAAAATTAACATGTTTACCTAAGAAAACCTTTATATAATGTTTGAATCAATAACTAAATCTCAATTCCATAATGTGGAAATTTTATAATTAAATTTTTAAAATTCTTCTATGGACAATATAGAGACTCATACACAAATTGGTTGATGTTTAAAATATTTACCCAGATATCTATGGATTTAGAAGAAGAAAATAATTAGGTGATAAAATGTCTTTCCAAATCATCCTATATAGTGATAGAATGTGTTGGAAAGATTTGGATCCACTCTTAAGATCACTCTCTTAAAAAAATTGGAAGAGATAGAGTCTTACCAAATCACTTAAAATGTAAAAAAATTGAAAAATATTGGATAGCTCAAGGAAATATATTATATGAATATTTTTATCTTCATGAGGTACTCTAGAAAATTGTTCCATGTTTGAAATTTTTTGAATAATCACCAGCATGATCACTAAGTGTGTAGCATCCATCTGTGGTATGAGAATGGTTGGCTGATCATAATTTTTTGATGGTCCGTTATGGTCTTCCAATGCTTACATTCCAATATCTATTTTTTTCACTCCTCTGTAGAATTGATTTAACTATGTTCCAGGCATGGTCACAATGAATATTTTCTTCCACAGGTGTTGTTCAAGCTTGGGATCGCACTCAAGGATCTCATTAACTTTTTACCTCATATGGTAATCATGAATTAAGATTTAGAAACATGAAATTGTATCATGTATATACCTGGAATAAAAAGGTAAAAAAAATAAAGTAAAAAATAAAATAAATTTAAATAAAAATTTAAAATTCTAAAAACTAATTTGAAATTATCCCCTGACAATGGTTCTAAAAATTTGACCACCCACAGGGTGTTGTTAGTTTCTTACAGGTCAAATCAAATTTAATAATTTATAAGAAGTATCAAATAGTTTAAAAAAATATTAAAATATAGTAATATGTGAGGTTATGTTTGATCCCATGAGATGGTGGAATTTCGGTTCTTGGAATTTAAAATAAAGTGGTTGGGTTGTTTTAAGAAAGAAGATAGAGGAGAAATTAGTTTTTGGTTTTGAAAATATGATTGGAAAACATGTTAAAGTTTTTTAGATGTAGGTTTCTGGTGCTAATTAAATTAGAAATAAAATTGGTTGATAATGATAGGTGTCATAGTCCAGAAAAAGTAAATCATTGGTCTTGGTATCCCCTCCTTAGTTTAGAAATCCCCTTTTTCCCATTGTCTATTACTTTAGGGTATTAATGAATCTTGTTTGTCCCAATACCATTTTTAAATATAATTATGCTAACCCATTCAGTGGATATGGATAATTTAGGGTAATCATTTGTGCAACATAAAAAATTTAATTTCTATATTCTATTTAATGGTTATGAGAAAAAAAGTGGAAAGAAATATAAATTGATTTATTATTACAACAACCCAAATACATGAACAAAATTAGAATACAAAATCCACAGAACATTACCCCTTTAATGAAATATCCCAGCAAAAATAATGATTTATCACCTCATCCTAGTAATTAGGGAGTAATAAGTAAGGATAAAATAAAGGGAAATAATGAAAAAACAGAGAGAAAGAACAAGTGGAGGACACAATAGCATAATAAATCACCCTTGAATTTGATCTATAAATGATTTATTCCTATATAAGTAGTATATTATTTAATTTATAGGCCTTATAGTTACCCTTTTTTTCTTTAATACTCTAATTAAAGCAATCATAAATGAATCATGGGCCGATTCTAGTGTTAAAAGTTGATTTTAGATCCTAATTTGCATATTTTTTATGAATTTTACATCAAGTCAATTGAATCTGGGTCTGTATAGAAAGTGTCAAGGTGTGACATATGTGTTACACCTTAGCCTTTTTATCTAGCATACTGGGCTCCATTTTTTCATTCCATTCCTTCACATCTTGAATTTTATTCATTTTCACATTATGAATAGTGCATTCATGATGTCAATGATGCTTTTCCATAATCATAATCTCAATTTCAGCCTATTTCTTCAGTTTCAATCCTTGTTAATATCCCATGGATACCCCATGTCATGGAAATTCTTATTTCAATGAAACTTTTGATCATATTTTCTCTTTTTCATGTTTTTAACCAAACACTATATCCTTCCATATTTGAAAAAATCATTAGACATCTGTACAGGACTTAACAATTTAAATTAAAAAAATAATGTATTTTAACATCAAAAATGTCTGAATGAAATGTAAGTATCAAGAAACACCCTATTGTAATAACATTGAAAATTTATAAAGATCATCCTATTGAAAATTTTATTGGAAATACTAATTGAAATGTTCAAAAAAGAAATTAATTAATGAATTATGTTTCTTATTAAGATTTTATTTTTGATTTTGTTCCTAAATAATATTTATCAAACCTTAACTAAGTATAACTATATATTTTCTATTTCATAATAGCGTAATTATTTTTCTAGAAATAATGTTTTTAATTTGTTTGAAGCACCAAAAAATTGTCATGTTATTGGGAATAAATTGACATTTAGAAAAAAAACTTCCTGAATATGGAAATATTGTGAGAAATAAAGACATATTGGTTGATCAAGTATATTAATAATAATAAGGAATATTATTTGATGTATCCTTTTAACTTTTTTCAAGATTATAAATTATTAGGATTTTATAAGCATATGCAGTGTTTCATGGTTTTAAATTATTTCGAATGGATCTAAAAAGTTTATTTCTAAATGGTTTTATTTTGTAAGATGTTCATATAAATATACATTTTAGTTTATAGCATCATGATTATCCAAATTATGTGTTAAAAATTTATAATACTTTATATGGTTTAAAATAATCTCCTAGAACTTTCTATGATGGGTTATCTTATTTTCTTTTGAAAATATATTTTCAAAAAATTAAATTGATCCTATATTGTTTATTAAAATGAGTTCTCATAACATTTTAATAGTTCAAATTCATTTTAATGATATTATTTTTGGATATTCATGTGAAAAAATATGTAATGAATTTTCATATTTGATTAATTTTGAATTTGATATGTGTATTATGGGAGAATTAAAATTTATTTTTAGTCTTAAAATTTCATAAAAGAATAATGGTATTTTTGTAAATCAATGTATTCTAAATATTTTGTTAAAATAATTAGTCTAGATTCAAGTAATAGTTCACACTCCAATAATAACCTTAATCTAAATTTTATTTAGATGAATCTAGAAAAAAATTGATACCAAACTTTTTAGAAGTATGATTTTCAATTTATTATATTTGGAAACTTATATTCTTGATTTAATTTTTAGTGTTTGTTTATGCATTTAATATCAATCTAATACTAGGGAAATTCATTCAAAGGTTGGTAAGAATATTATTAAAAATATTAATTATACTTGGAATATTGGTTTGTTTTATCCTACTAAATATGTTTTTGAATTAGTTATTATGATTCTGATTTTTTAGGATGAAAATATTGATAGAAAAAGTACCTCAGCTGTGAGTCGCATTCTTGGTAAATTTTTAGTTTCATGGAGTTTAAATAAACAACATTATATTGGTTTATGAATAGTTAGAACTAAATATGTTGTTGTTATATCATATTGTACTCAATCATTATTGTGTAAAAAACCTTATGTGAGTTTGGTTTTTATTTTCAAAGGATTTATATATTATATGATAATAATTTTTTTATTTCTCTTTCCAAAAATACTTTACAAAATTCAATAATTAGACATATTGATGATAGATTTCATTTTCTTAGTGATAATGTTCAAAACAGAAATATGAATCTGGATTTTATTTCTACAAAAAAATTGATATCTTTACTAATCCCCAAGAGTTAACTATGTTTAGGAAAATCAAATTTTAACTTGGTATGATGTAAATTTAATTTTTAATCATAAGTTTGAGAGGATTTTAACCTATTTTTTAGCTAATATTTTCAAACTATCTTCAAGAATTTATTTAACAATTTACTACTTACAACATATTATTTTAAAAATATAATACTTTAAAGTGGATCCTTGACACATGTTTTGGAAGCTGTTGGTTTAGTAAACTTTTCTAAAACTTTTATATTCATTTTTATGGAATTGTTTCTTTTTCCTATTTATATAGTCTTAAAAAATCTTATTATAACATGCAATCTATTTTCATATGTGAAATATGTTTTGAGATATATTATATCCTATAATTTTCATGGAGTAAACATATGTTCTATATTTTTTAATAAGTGGTAGAATTTCCTAAATGGAATTTTTTAATCTTTTTTATAATTAAAAAAAGGCATAAATTTTTGAAATTATATTTGGTCATATAATTATCCAATCGAGGATTATTGATTGGATCCTTACCAGTTAATTTGTTTAAGTATTAATAATTAAAAAATCCTATTATTATCTATAAAAATATTAATATAAAATGATACTTTGTGTTTTGATATATACTTTACATAAATTTTTATAATGGAATAATTATAATTTCTCACAACAATGATAGGTTCTCATATTTGGTTATTATTCTTGTTTATAAAGATTCCATTGCTTATAAAAGAAAGTAATAGTGCAAAAAAATCATTAATTATTCCCTAATTATTGTCTTAATTTTTGTATGGAACTTTGGAATTGATTTTGGAGAAATCTCGAAGTCTTGATATTATGTTTTTTTACATTTTTCTATTCACTCGGATGAAAAACAACATACAACAAGGAATAACAGTATCCATGGTACTTCAGAATGGATTTTCCTTAAGAAACACACCATAGTGGAAGGTGTTTTGATGTAGGTAATTACCTATGTAAATTGGGAAATTCTAAACGGTCATTTTGAAGGTAAACATGTCATGGTAGAATGAATATGAACTTAAGGTTAAACTGATCATCCTCAGTTCACCATGCCACGGTGGTTGTGACTATGGATCACATGAGAATTTCAAAATCACCATGGGGAATAATTCAGCTTACTGATGACTATGGTCCCTCATTAATTCTTGAGGCTGGGAGTATAGAGAAGAACAACTAGTTTCAATGGTCGCAAAAACATCTTCAAGTCATTTTATAAAGTTGGGCTTCATCCCCCATTATGAAATGTCATAGCGATAAAAGATCTTTTAGCATGGTGTTATTCAGATTAAATTACAAATGAACACAACATCATCGTAAAGGTTGTGGTATTCTTCTAGGTTTCTTTATTTATAAATTGGGGCACTCATTGTTTGAGTTTCAATTTCAAATTTTATTAGTATTTGTTTTAATTTTTATTTCATTTCTAATAAGGCATGATTTTTATAATACTCATTTGAGAGAATTATTTTTACAACTAAGGTGGATTGAATTCCCTATTTAATAAATAAATAATCTCAAATTTTTTACATTTTTAAATAATATGGATTATTATTATTTTTGGGAAAGAAAAACTATAAACATTTATTGTGAATTTGAATGATGATATTTTAGAATTTAACTAGTTTGAAAAAAACTAAAAATAAATATTGATAGAACCAGTGATAAGGGTGGTGGATAAAATATATCAAGGTGTTTCTACTTGAACTATACAATCTCAAATAATGTGTGTGACATGTCATGGTATTGTACACATTTTCAAACAATACAGTAAAACCCTTGAATAGACTTCAATGTGATAAAGAGATGCTATTAAAGTGATCTTGGATTCCACAAAATTCTAACTCTCATATTTTTAAATTTGATTATGTGTTTTTACATTTTTTATCTAATTTCTATGTAATTTATTTGTGGTTTATTCTTTTTTTTAAATAAGGACCTTGGTGTTAGGTTATACCACCCTGATAAAATGTATGTGTGGGTTTTTTCTAACTGATAAAAGGAATGAGGATTTCAATTATGCCTTAATGTAGATAAAGGCAAGGATAAATATTCCTCCATCTCAAAATGAATCAAGTTGGTTTGTGCCTCCATGGGTTAAAAAAGAATGTTGTAGGTTAATCCTTTAGGGATTAAAAAGACAATTATAATGAGTTGGGACTCTCCTTAAAATGTCATAGATTCTATTTTAGTGGGTATTATTTCTCTTTGTGTTTAAGAGAAGTTAAGAGTAGATATAGGACCAATTTGATATAAACTATTATAAAAATTTCTTTGGAATATATCTAATTTATTTTCATTGTATATTAATTTTAAATTTGATAAACCATTAAAATTTTTTAAATTGGTCAATTCACCCCCTCTTTACCATTATTCCATTCTCATATTGGGACCAAAACATTACCCGCATAGACACATCATGCAACACACACATTAATATATAATATAATATAATATAATATAATATAATATAATATAATATAATATAATATATAGATAATATGAGGGGCAGTTACACCCCTCTAACACTTTTATCATTATTAATATTATTATTTTTATTTTTGGTATTATAATTTTGTTAAAAAATGGTTTGAAACTTTTTTTATTTATTTTTCTTCTTCACGTCTCCAACTTTGACCCTTCTTTTTCTTCATTTTATTAATTTTTTATATTTGGTTTTACTCGATCTGCCAATATGATGCTTTTATGCTGCATGACACCCCCATTTGAGGTGGATCTATGATTAGGGGATTACCTAAGTGGAAAATTAATCTTGTGATCCTACATCAGACCCAAGTTTAAAACCAGGAAGGGTCAATTTTTTGTGGTTTTATAGGAGTATGTAGTAGTGTAGGTACCATGGTAGGGTAATTTAGTGGTAGTAATATTCTCTATAATTGGGATTCTTACCCATGTATCTAAGCCTTAGGTTCACTTTTCCTCTATTCTATTAATGGTAGGCCTTCAGGCTTTGTGTTAGAGCAATTTCATACTTATTTAGAGCATGAAGATTCAAGGACAATCTTTGGTGATCAGGCTGGGCATGGAGGTTTATTCATGGAGTGTTTAGTATGCACTTGTTCAAGACCCCATTATTTAAGGGAATGATGATGGGATATAGACACAATGTTGGGACAATAGTCTGGAGTAGAAGGATGTAGTAATGTTTGAGGGTTTTTGTTAGGAAGGTTTTAAAATGAGTCTAGTAATAATTATCAGATCAATCGAAAGTGATTTAAACCCTTGTTTGATGATCTCCCATGAAAGAAACGTGGAATTTTGTATAAAAATGAATAATAATATTGTAAATTTCATACCTTTATCTAAAGATCTAACATCATCATCTTCACATGTTTTTGATGAAGATCGCATAATGGAATCCAAATGACATCTTGTCTCCATAGTGTATCCACAAGTCCAATGAATCACATGTAGTACATGTAAGAAACCTTATCCTTCATGATGTGTTAGAATTTCATGATGCAAAGGAGGTATGAGAAAGATATATTTGGGTAAAATGATTTTTTTTCAATCATGAATCATACAAACATTACATAATGTTAATGTATGGTAGTATTTTTATAAATCACTAAAATCAGTTCTCAAGCTTTCGCACTTATTAATGTATTTATAACTCATGAATAAATTCTTATTTAGCCAACTCATGTATCAAATTCATGTATAACTTCCAGTAAATTACATCTTATGTAACATATTAATGAATGATAACTTATATTGGAGGGAAAAATAAATGATAAGATTTTATCATTCTTCTATGAGTTACATGGAGTGATATACCACACATGGAAATCATAATTTACATGAAATATAAATCTGCATATATATATATATCATATATATATATATATATCATATATATATATATATCATATATATTCACATAGATTTAGGGAATATATTTTCCAATATCCCACTTGTACTAAATCTCAATATAATTTGTATTATTTCACCTTGTATTGTATCATATACAATAACTTGTGAAACCATATCCAAACCTCATTTTAGATATCTTCAAAAATAACTTTTGGAAAGTTATCATTAACATCATTTTGTATCACATCATATGTAAAAACTTATGAATAACCATCCAAAACAAATTTAAATTAACATTAAAAAGACTGTTAGATTATCAAGTGCATTTATCACACCAAAGGGCATGACGACATATTCATAATGGACATATCATCTCTATAATTTTATCTTCAAAATATACTTTCTTATAACATTAAGATGACGATTATATCATGATCATAGAAAAATATACAAAACACACTTGTATCCCATTAATTGATCAAATATATTATTGATTTGAGGAAGTCTATACTGATTTTTTATCATAAATAGATTTAGTTTATGATAATAAAAACATAAAATGAGAGAACCATCTATTTTCTTTATGAATAAAACTGGTGTATCCCAATGTGATGTGCTAGGTCTGATGAAGCCTTGACAATCCAAATCTTATATATGGGATTTCAATTCTTGCAACTCTTTCGAATCCATTCTATATGATGGGAGTAGAACAGATCTTGTTCCTGGGAGTAGATCGATAGAAAATTTTATTTCCCACTCAAGTACTAACTTAGAAAAATCATTCAGAAAGACAATCGGGTATCGATCCACTGTGGAAAGAAGATTCATATTTCAAGTTTCATCAACAATTACCATGTTAATTGCTATAATTGTCTTGAGATTGTTATTTACATTGAGACTAAAAATCCCTCTATATAAGAATTTATTTCTCAATCCCCCTTGAATATAGGAAGAGATCCATCTGGGGATTTGAACATCACATGTCAAGCATATAAGTCGATATGGGCTTTAAAATCTTCTATCCAATACATTACAAAAATTAGATCAAAAAATCATCTCTTGGACCATAAACTTCTGTAGAAACTATAAAACATTAATGGTAATGGAACATGTTGGGAACTTGAATCCTCTACACTGTCATTGTCTGAGGGGTGTCTCTATACACATGATGTTAGACATCATTTCCACATATAATCCCAATTTTTTAACCTTGTGAGAATAAAGAGGAGAATGTGATGAACCAGTATCAAAAAATAAATTAATAAGAGTTTATTTCAAAAGGATGGCACCTCACATTGTGGGGGGAAAGTTGTGGGTCGAGTCTCTTAGAATTAAATATAAAATTGTAAAGAGATGTGGTTCTCTATAAAAATTCAAATATTCTATTTTACTGAGTGTCATATCTCCCCACATTTGAGAGAAGTGAGGAGTAAAAATAGTATTAATTAAATCTACATTACTATAAAAAATCCATTGTGAATACCGACAACTCAAATACCTACTCAACTTTTTTCAATCATTCCTCCACCACCTAAGGATCATCAGTCCCCTAGAAATATGGTAGTTTTAGATAAAGGAGATCTTGGGAATGATCTTTAATATCATTCCTCTAGGGGAAAACCTTTTTAGATTAAACATGAATAGGTTCATCTAATAAACCTAAACATTGGGACACATGCACAATAACTTCCATGAGGTTCTGATCAACTAGAAGGTTCACATTTCATAGTTCATCGACAGATACCTCGTGAGTGCTATTCAAAAATTTTCTTGGGGGAATGGTACCACACAACATCATTAGGTAATAAGGGAAAAATTATTAAAAATACATTAGATCATAAACTTTATCAAAGATACATTTTCCCAAGAATCCATGGTAACATAAGGCTCATTATAATGAGATTTTTCGAGGAACTCACTTGTAACATACCCCTTTTGTCCTAAAAATCTCTTATATTATCTACTAAGACATCAAAAACTATATATTGACATCAATAAAGAGGCAAAATAACCATTGGTACTATTTTATCATGAACCAAGACAAATATACCACTTAAACGGTACTCAAATCATTCTTGACATGGCCCGAAGGGTGTTCCCAATCCCTATGGGCTGGAAACTATTACCTGGGTATCAAAACAAACTAGGGGAATGATTATTTAATAACGAAAACTCATCAAGACGAAGTAGTGAATATAAAAAAATAATTTTTGGTATTCTAAACACTCTATAGGGGAGAAAAACCACAAGTAGATACAGGTATCAAAATACATACTTCATCCTAATTCATCATAGGATACCATCCAAACATCAACCCAAGAACTCCATATAAAAAGTGGATCACATGTCCCACTAGTAACCACCAACTCTCAAGTTCTAAAAATCAAGAAAATCTACCACCATCGAGTGATTCTTTCTCTTTTATTAAACCTTAAATCAGAAAATTTACAAATTCTTAAAGGAAATGGTAAGGTGTGAGTAAAAAATCCTAGTATGATCTCACAAAGTATTTCATAAGAAATCAATAATAAATCAACCAACTTTCCTAAATTTCAAATAAAACATGACATGAAAATAATTCAAAACACACGTGATAAATAAATTTTTCAAAACATATCATTGGATATTTTAAAATAGGTTTCAAAGTGTTTTTACATATAATTAGGCTAATATAAACATCATTAAAAAAATAGGCATGAATAATAATTTCTATCAAAACAGTCATGATAAAATCATTTTCAATTAACAATTAGAATGTAAAATAAATTTCATTTATAGAACAATGGTTAAGAGACTAGGTATTAGTTTAGTAAATGTATTCTCACACATCTCAATGAAGTATGGCTTCAGGTGTTCACATGCTCCCTAGATCAAAAATCCTATGGTGAATATGATAGAATCCTAAAGAATAATCTCCCAAGACTAAAGATTTTTTAGTTATCATTTTCATCATCAATCTATTTTTATGTTGAGCTAATACACTCCTAGAATATTTTATTCTCACCTAACTACCCAGGATTCAATGTACTTCTAGGTAAATAAAACTTTTAGGGGTCTACCGTTCAATTCAATCAATCCTAATAATTTTAAATAATAATTTCAATCAGCCTAAAGTTAATTTTCCAAAAACATTCCTTTCATTTCAAAAACCAATAAAAAAAGTTTTTATAAAAAACTTATGTATTTTATATCAAATAATTTAATCTTAAATTTTAAATCACTCTATGAAATTCATCTCATTAAAATCATTCTCAAATCATTCATTTCAAATCAAGATCATTTTTTATGAAATACTCACTTTTTTAAAAATCCATTTCAAATGAATTCATCACACACACAAACCTGGCCATTTAAAATGTTTATCAAGATACTCAATTAAATATGTAGAAATTAATATGGAAAAAAATTTGAGATAAATAAGAATCAAAGGATTGAATTAAAAGAAATTTCCATAATTAACCACGTACCACAATAAAGATCAATAAACACCCGCATGGGATCCATCAACAGAGATTAAAGGTACATAATAATAATAGAAGAATCCTAGAATCACATTACTCAAATAAAAACCAAAATACATCAAATACATGAGGATTCATAACTCTCAAAGAAATAGGTAAATGAGGAAAGAAGGATCTATGAACAAAAGAATATTACACTCACTAGAGGGAATGTAACACATAAATATGAGCTTTTATCCATGAAGAAACTATGTTGGAAGAGATCAAATGAATCTAGAGAGCCTATAAAAAGGTTAGTGTAAAATGAAATTTGAGAGAGGTGATTTATAATTAAACTGGTGATTAAACAAAACAAAAATATGATAATACCCTTTTTTCTAAGCCCCGTCAGCATCATCGGCAAGTTGATGCCCTCCACCGCCTAGTTGATGGCACTGAGAAGAATGCCCAGATTTTTTAAAGTCCCACTGGCTATCCAATGGATTTCCACTGGTTGGATGATGGGATACATAGAATTACTAACCCACTTCCCACTCCACTTACTATCTAGTGGAGTTCTTATAGTAACTCCCTATTGTTATCCCTTGGACAGATAGTCGATGGCCCTCACCGGCTAGCCGGTGGACCTATTATAGCCTTTTTGACTATAAGATCTTGTCTACCCCCATGATAACATCCCTAATCCATCTCTTGGACTCCCTGATAAGAAAAAAAATTATCCCTACTAAAGACTCATATAAGAGCAAAAAAACTCGGAATCAATGGAATAATAAGTGATCATTGTCAATATTAATGAAATCCAAAAATAAATTAAGTTTCATACCTAAAAGCTGGTAATGGGATTTTATAATATAGATTCACTAAAATCTATTTTTATGATAACTTAATCCTATTAGGGTCTCTTAACAAGTCTGACACAAATCGAACACTAAAATAAGATAAAATTGTCAATTCAAGGGTACCCAGCTATGGAATGACTTACCCAAGGATGTTCTGGTGTCACTCATTACTTTCATTGAACAAGATAATTCATGGGCACCCAAATATGGTATAACCTACCCAATTGGATAATAATGGTCTTGAAAAGTTTGTATTTGGAAGGAATATCACATTTAGTATTTGATCGTTTTATTTTTAGGTATTGATAGTCTAATATACATCATATGCATATTAAATCCATAATTATTACATATTATGTCATAATTATCTTCATTTATTTTATTCCCTTTTGTGTATACATGACTCTAACAATTTTGTTTTGGAATCCCTATTCCTACCACCAAATTAACATGTTCACACCACATTAATGTGTAACCCTTTACAAAACCCACAAGTTTGTGTTACTCACCCAAAAAAAGAATCCATGTATATTTATACATATCTAAATGTAGCACAAGAATGAGGCATATGAGATCTTCATGTTAATGCATCGATTTATATTATATTTTCAATATCAACATGAGCAATTCCAGAGTGGTGAATGAAAAACCCCATTCACCATTCTAGACAAGGTATAGCCTCCAGACCTGTAGGCAGTCCAACCCTAAGTCTCTCTACTCGAGAATACTTTACTCAAGAGATAATTCAATTGAGGATAACATAAACTCCTAATATACAAATATTATATCCAAAAACTATTATAAATCTCATAACTCCAATAAAAAATTGAGGTTATAATAGATAAAAACTAAATTTTATGATAATGAACCCAGAATGACATGAAAACCTCTATCTAAAAAGCAGTTAAACAGTTAAACTATAGCATACAAAATATTCACATTTAACAAATAATTTTTAAAACATCAATATCAATGGAATTAAATAAATAAATAATAATTTTACTTATATTCAAAAACATAATACATCTATTAATAGTAAATTAAAACAACCTAATTATAAAATATTTATAAATTAGCTAAAACATAAATATAAACACTTTACATTAAAAAAATATGAATTATTTAATCTTATTATTATATTTAATTTAAAATATATTTTAAACCATTAATCATATTAATCATCAAAACCATTTTGAAGTGGTATAAATTACATCTTTAAAAAGGACTTAGATTTTAATTTGAACAATTTAAAATTAATTAATTATGAATAATTCCTAATTAAAATTATAGACACTTTTATATTTTAGCCTTATAATTTAAAAACATTATAAATTATTTCTCCGGGTTTCTAAATAAATATTTTATTTCTAAATAATAATATGTGCCATATATTTTGAAAAATGAATTTTTAATATTAACATTTTATATTTTAGGAATATTATAATTGTTTCAAAACATTTAATTTATTATAAACAAATTTACAATTAATTAATTTATAAACCTTTTATAAATAAAATTTCCTAAAATAAAATTTTCAATGATTTATAAATATTTCATAAACCATTTAAATAAAAATATTAAAAAATAAAAAGATTTTTAGGCTTCACCGCATCTTAAAAAATTTTGTTGTGGTCATGTTCTGGTTATTTTGGATTGAACTTCCAAAAGATGAAAAACATGGTACACTATAGGGAAGCTAAATCATGGTTCCACCCATGGGGGTGAAGAACCTCCATGGACATCACTACACCATGGTGTATTTATAACTATACCTGATTCCTAGAAAAATCTTGTGAAGAACAACCATGGTCATCATTATGTCGTGATGTCCTGGGTCCAGGCATTTCAAATCCAATAAGACTATGAAAATGACCTCTCATGTATCATGGTGTGGTATTGTTTTTTAAAAACACTGATCAAACATGTTTAAATCTTGAAAAATGTCATTTGATAACACTAATGGGTTTTCTTAGATCATCAAATGACCCATGGTAGTAGAACTGAAATGAAACCATAGAAGAATCTATCTCCAAGAATCAAATATATAAATGTATTTTCAAAAAAGAGAGAAAAAAATGGCGTACATGAAACAACTAAACATTATCATCATCAACCTTTACCTTCAAAAGAGTCTTCTTGATGATGATAATAAGGATAAGTAGATGAAATCCTCCTACCCCCAATAGAAATTACCATAAAATACATCTAGAAACATTTTGTGAGGACTCATTAACATTTTAAAGGTATCTAACACCTTATCCAAGTAATAAGAAAACTTCGATAATAGAAGAGAACTTATAATAGAATGCGAACGATTCATAGGGGTTAACCAAAAATCACACAATAAACAAGATAATAATCACATCCTTTATATTCATCTTCAACACTCATCAGTCAATTAAGAGTTTTGAGTTTATAGATTAGTTTGATTAATACTCAAACATTTCACCTATTGGAGTGTTCATTCATTGAATAATTCAATTAATGATATATGTCATCCATAAAATAATCAACCCCGTCATTTCCAACTGACAAAACATGCAGGAATAGATATGGAACCATGATGTGCATCACATACATGTCAATATAGGTGTGGTTGTCAACCACAACTTCATATGAACCACCACGGTATGGTGGAGCCGGTGTTAAACAACAAATTCACATTCACCACCACAAACATGGTGGTGCCCATTTTAGTAAATATACAACATATATATCATCATAATTTAGGAAAATACATCAAAGTATGTGACTCATGAAATTCATTAATAATAATCATAATGTATAAGGATCATGACACACATATAAAAATAGGAACATCCAATGACACATAAAAATATGGATTTAATATTGGTGGTACATGTTCTCATAATCTTCATATATCAAATTTTACCAAGGATAAACTTTATAAGAAAAATTTTAAATTTATTATGATCCCCCTAACCCTGATATCTTGTGTCTTTTTTGTCCTATATGATGATATCATCTATCCATAGAACAAGTATTTTAAGAATTCTATCATATAACTTATAGGTTCTCATTATAGATTGGAACTACTATAACCTTTCATTACAACTGGTATCTTAAAGATATTATCACATAAAATGTCACGTAGAAGAATATTCATGATATACTAATAACTTTATCAATATTCAAAAACCATGAATACAAGTAATTGTAAATTACATAGAAGTTGTTTCTAAGGAACCAACTCCAACAAGATCCCACTTTCACTAGAACCAATTGCTAACAAACTTCATTCTGCTATATCTCACATGATATTCATACTTCTTCAAAAATAATACTTCAGTCAAGTTTTTTTCCATTTTCTCTTCTATAGAAACTCTACTCATCATGACCACACCGCTTTGTGAAAAATACCTTAAGAGATGTACATCAAAATAATTTTATTTATCAGTTGATGTAATTTTGGATCCTCTGAAATACCCACAACTATAGTATTATTAATAAATAATATGATGGTATCTTTACTATTAAGAATGACATAAAACTCTTAGATGAATTTTCATATCCACACTACTTCTTTAATTCATCATAAGCTATTATATACTCTGATTCCACTATAGAATAAGTGATAATTGGATGCTTAATAATTTAAAGATAATAGTCTTTCTATTGAGACTGAAGGCATATCATGACTATGATTTCAAATCATTTTGATCTATTTGTAAAATAGCATCAGTATATCCCCTAATGACTAGCTTCTCATCTCCTCTATATACCAGGAATATATACTTAGTATTACTCAAATACATAAGGATGGTCGTAATATCAATCCAATTTCTTTCACATGGATTATCTTCATATCTATCTATCATGATCAAGTCTCAGAAAAAATAAATCTTAGTACATATCATGGAATACATGATTGATATTATTGAATATGAATATGATATCCAACTCATCCCCTCTCTCTCTCTCTTGTTGTGTTCAAGGACACATTTTCTTAGTGAGGCACATTCTATGTGACCCTATAACTCATCCCCTCTTAGATTTTTATATACTAAATATCTTCAGTATCTAGTAAATTTTTGTGCGTAAATTAGTACAAGAAACCTATTGGATCTATCACAAATGATCTTGATCACTATAATGTCGGTTATTTCACAGAAATTATTTATGGAGGTACATTTATTTAACGAATCCATAACCGAATGTAAGACTAATATGTCATTTCCAATAAGTAATATTTCATAAACATATACTACTAAGAATACAAACATACTCTAACTAAACTGATTATTATCAAATGGCTCATAATCATTCTTAATAAAACCTAATTATTATATGTCTTTATTGAATCAAATTTTCTATGACCTGGATGCTTTATTTAATCCATAAATGGATCTCAAAAAATTTTATTCCTTATTAGAATCACTTGGAGTTACATGACCTTCTAGTTGTGTCATATAGACATCTTACTGAAGGTTCCTATTAAAGAAAGATACTTATATATCCTTCTTCTAAATATCACAATCATGGAAAAATATTATAACAAGTTGAATTCTGGTTGATTTAAACATCAATACTAGATAAAATGTTTCATCATGTTAAATGTATTGGGGCTATTTAAACTCCTTAGAAACTAGTAATTCATTATAGGTACTTAATTTACCTTTTATGCCCATTTTTTTCTTGAATAACCATTTTCACCCAATGAGATTTACATTAGTTGGTGGATTAATAATAACCCAAACTTGGTTCTGATATATGGAATCTATCTCATAACTCATGGGTTATTAAAAAGAATTAGCTTCTAAGATCTATAAAACATCTTTGTAGGTAAAAGGATCTTTATTGTAAACTAATAATGAGTCACTATCATTGTTGAAAATAAAATTGTACATTTCTAGTTCTCTAACCTCTCTGGTGATCCTACTCAATACTTATGTTTTAAGAACAACATCTTCTATGGGTACCTGTGGAATATATTCCCATACCAAATATTATATATCTTGATAATCAAAATCGTTGAATTAAATCATTCTACCACTATCCTTTTTGAGGAGCACATGAGCCTCAGCACGGTTGGTGAGTAATATTCAAGTGCATCCATGAGAACCAAGTTGGATTCCAGACAGAGGCATATTTCTGGGGTACTGCAGTAGGTACTATAGAATGCACTTTTCACTACTGTAATAGCATGAACTATTCACCTTCAGGACACTGGTTTATTTATATAGTCCTTTAGGACTTCAAACCACCCATGCCTTCAAGTCAGTAAGGATTTAGGGATGCCTTAAGGCATTCAGTCCACCTTAAGGCTTTAAAGATACCTCAAGGCCTTCGGGCCACTTGATCTATAGATTCAAGTTAAATAGATTCTGCAAGGAACAAGCTTTAGTGAAGGATTCAAAGCAGAAACATTCACTAAAGTATAGATATTAGATTTGTAATAATGAGAGGGTATGGAATTTTCCATCTATATTAGGCATGTTCATCCCTTCATAGTATAGCTAGTCGAAGATCCTTGAAAAGGTGGAGAGATGGTCATGATGTAGATGCTAGGGAGGGGCAGTTTCAAGTATTCATAGGCTGAGACGAATTCCTTTAATACCTTTAGGTCCTAAAATTTCATGAAGTCTACAGACCATGTAAGGGTTCCCCTTCAATCCTAAAAAGGGGGATTATCAGAAAATGAATAAAAAATGAAGGCCTTTAGGACATTCAGGAATTTTTGAGGATGTGATCCCCCTCTAGAAAAATAGGATACTGGTCGACCACAATTATTTTATCTAAAGGTTCATATATGTAATATCCTCTAGTTTCATTAGGATATCCTGTAAGACACACTTTTTGTATTAGGATGCTAGTTTTTTTCATGTTTAAGCCTTAGAAAACACCTCACTTCCCCATGAATGCATGTTTGACAACACAGATTACATCCTAGTATGAAACTGGTTTGGGATACCATTTGAAACTTTATTTAGCACATGGTTTTATGTTTATTCCATATTGTTTAATTCATATCCCCAAAAGGATAGTATAATATCTATATGACTCATTAATAACCTCAGGATTAAGAAATTTATGGTTCCTCCTTTCACTAACATCATTTCATTATTATGCATAAGAAGGAGTGGGTTGGGATAAAATCTCACACTCTCATAGAAAGTTTATAAACTCTTGGTTAAGATACTCACCACCTTGATCATATTGAATATTATTTATCTTCTTACCAAGTTGATTCTTTACATCATTCTTGAATTGTTCGAATTTCTCAAAATTTTCAGACTTATACCTCATTAAGAAGACATAACCATGTCTACTCAAGTCATAAGAAAAATTTATGATGTAAGAATACCCACCTATATATTTTACTATAAAATTTATTCTCAAATTAGTGTGTACCAATTATAGAATATTTATATATTTTTCACCTTCTCTACTGAATGGAAGTTTAGCCATTTTTTCTTATAAATAAGCATGACACTTGTCAAGTGCTTATAAATCAAAGGATTCTAAATAACCATATTGATAGATATTTTTCAAATACTTCTCATTTACAAGTCCAATATGTTGATTTCATAAATAGTTATTGTATGATTCATGTGATCTCTATTCTTAATCAATTTTCAATACATGGTTTTGGTAATCTCATACATAAAGACCATTATTTAAATGCTTTATACTATAACATATGTTGTGTTTATGAATGAAATAACTCTTATTTCCAAATTTTAAAATAATCCCACCTACATTTAGGAAGGATATAGAAATAATGATTTTGGTAACTTAGGTTATATAATAACAGTCTTTCAAAACTAAGATCATATTTCTTGGAAACGGAAGGTGGTGGTATCCTATAGATAATGAAAAAATTCATACTCCATTGGCTACTTGAATATCCACCTATCCTCTAAAAATATAATAAAATATACTTTGTTCTAAATTTTGGTATAGGTATGAATAATAAAAGCTATATATAATATCTAATTGGTAGATATGGAAATATTTCACTCAATAATAAACACACTTAAATTTTCCCCATACTTCTTTAACTAGATGCAATTATTCTTCCAGTGTCATATATTTCCTCTTGGGAAACATATTGCATGTTTTTTCCTTATCCTATCTTTATATATTCCTCATTTCGAAAGGATGATGCTCTGGGTCCTTGGACTTGAATTGAGTCTTAGGCCCTATTTCCTTATTCTTCCCTTCATTTACCACAACGATTGCAAGATTTTCACACCCCATGTTTTTATTAACTTAGTGAATTAAGGTAACATTTTTTATAGAGTCTTATCACTATTGATCATGTTATAATTTATAGTGAAACTGGAGAATATCTTAGGTAGTGAAGATAAAATTATAACTACGCATAGATCATCATGGATCTTAGAGAAAAATATTTTGAAGTGCTCTATATAGTCAATAATCTTGAATTCATAAGGCCCTTTTGTCACTAACTCTCTATGCCTTCACATAAATAGTGTATTAGATATCTCACCTCTCTCTTTCTTCGCCTTCCCTTGATAAAGATCATGAATGTGGGACATCATGAAATATGCATCCATTTAATCATGTTTCAACATGATATCACTATTCATGGATAATGACATAAAAATTAGGAAATTTGTGGCATCATACACATATTTAAGGTAGAGTGATACTTCTTCGTCACTAGCCTCATTAGAAAGCGACTTAGGAACATGGGTTTACATTATGTATAATTTCTGCTCATGGCATAGTATAATTCACACACGCCTATACTATTCCTTAAAATTTGAGCTAGTGGGAATATTATCATTCTCTAATATAGATCATAGTGAAAATTACTCAAATTAATTTAGGTACCCATAACTTAGAAATAAAATTAACTCATGTTTCCTTGATATGTTAAGTGGACACCCCAATCCTGAAATCTTGAACTTGGATTTTCTCATCACTTTCCTTGAAAATTTTATTTAATATACTTTGACCATTACACTAAATATAATTTTTGTTAAGTTGATCCAAAAACCTCATAATAATTACCTAATAAAAGTAATTTCCAAAACTTTGTCCATAAAAACACTTAGTTCTATGGTTTCATTCTTATTCAAGTAATGGAAGGGATTTATAACTAAATATTTGATTGGGGGATTTTTATCTTTATGTTTAAATTTCACATTTTATATTTATTACATTATTTTTAATATTAAGAGTATTTTAATTAAGTAATTAACTATGTCTTGATAAAATTTTCACATCATCCAATTTTATTTTAATTCCATCTTTAATTATTGTTAATTTTTTAAATTTATTTGATCTTGATAAAAGAATCCATAAATAAATTAACAGTGCAAATTGACATAAATAAAATAATAAAAGTGGTATGATTATGATATTTTATAATGGTTAGTTTATCTATAAAATGATAAGATAACCCTCGGCCCTAGGGGGATAACACCTTAAACTGTAAATTGGTTTGTGCTTTAGTATTCCTCCTATATATCTCATATATTGGTTTCACCTCAGCTCTAAACTTTAATCACCTCCAATCGCCCTAGAGCACCATCTATTACATAATATTTACTCAAACTCAGGTGAGGGAAACCAAAATATTAGTTAAGGGGTTTATATAAAATAAAATATGAACACATAGGTCCTTACAAGATTAGAAGAGGGTATGAAACACATATCATAATTTTAATTTAATAAATTGTTGTAAAACAATGAAATAAAAAATAAATTAAAATAAACTATTCATATAAATTGGTTTTTCTTTCCTCATGATCATCCACATATAAGAAATAAATACACATTTAATAAAAAAAATTCATTATAATCCTTTTTAATTAAGATAAAACATGCTTGAATCAATTAATTATAATTATATATTAATTAATTCAATTGTATTAATTTCTATCCAAAATTTACTTGGGATTCACATCAAATGTAATTTTAAACAAATTAAATTTATTTATTTATTTATAATAATTAAGTACAAATCATGTACTAAGAGGAAACATGAAGAGTACATATCCTAACTACTCGACATGTATTGTGGTCATACACTATCTACTCATATGGAATATAAAAAAACACTTTGTCACATAATTACATGCCATGTATTTTCAATAGATAACACACTAACACATGTTAATTAATATAAGATGCACTTATTTTAATACAGGAAGAGTGGTCATAATATTGCAACTATACATAGTATATAGTTATGAATATTACCTAAAAAATAATTAAGCATTTAATATATATATATATATATAAACCTATCTCAGGGAGCATACTATCAACAAATGAAACATTGAAACATGTTTACTATGTTTAAATAGATTAATTAATTAATTTTACTTTATAGATAAATAGGTAGGATACACTGAGTGTAAAGGACATCTATACACCATGTATTTATCTTTTTCATCTATCCACAACACATGCCTAGAGAGTGAGCTTGCATGTCAATCATGGATATTTATAAGGTATACAACATGTACTATATTTACATTCTATGTGACCACCAAAAAACTATGTTTCAAGCTGGCCTGATCAAAACGCAATGTGTACTAAAAAATCTGTTATATTTACTACACACTTAGTGAAATTTATCACGGTTCATCTTGGTATAGTGTACATGGGTACACAATGTGTACCAAGGGGATACACATTGTCTACTCTTTTGTTATTCATCAAGAATTATCAGAACCTCCAAATGGGTTCTTTAGATGTTTTTCATATGGTTTTAACTCATTCTTGGTTATATGAGCATGAATGAAAAAGAAGAATAGTAGATCTCAAAATTCTGATTTTAAATAATGAATTACAGAAATTAAATACTAATGGTAAGTGATTAAATAAATCAATGGTCAATAAATAATTATTAATTTATATGTGACTACTCTAATAACACTTAAAGGTTTTGGGACAGAGTAGAAGTGGTCGAACCCTTACACAATAATGGTTTTCATCAACTCCTTTGGATTTCTCCTAATAAATAGATAAAATCAAAACCTTGTAATCCACGAGACATGATCATCACATATTATTTATAATTAATTTATAGAGATTAATAATTAACTTTCATTTGAATTATTTATTCATTAAAGGTTAAATAAACCTTTTCTTAGTATACCATCATTGCACTAAGAGGATTTGAGGGTGGAATACCTTTATAGGTGATCTAAATATGGTCCATGAACATCTAAATTTCTCTGTAGAAATCTTCGGGGTGCTAACCTAGAAGAATCTAACACTTGTGTCATTTGTGTTCGATTGCCACAAGAATATCTTCAAGGAGGAAACATTATTTTGTTCTCTCTATACTCAAAAGGGTATAACAGGAAGATCACTCTCCATTCTTGAGAGAATTCTAAGAGAGGAGATATCTAAGGATTGGGATATTTCTCTCTATAATTGATTATGTTCAATGATTAGAATGACTGGTTTAGGGTTTGAGAATGAAATAACTTTGCATTCATAGACCTATATTAAGAGAATAAATAATTTCACATGGTCCCTTATTATTCTCTTAATATATAGAAAACCTCATGTCTAAATAATGATATTATTATTATTATTATTTACTTGACATACGCTAAATTTTTTAATAAATAAATATTATTTTATTGAATAAATAAATTAATATTTATTTAAATAATATTTAATATATAATTTCACACCATACTACTAAACTCGTCCTGCCAATCCTCCTTAATATTTATCAGATCTTGAATAATGACTATTTATTAAATAAATAAATGCCACGAAATTATTCACCGATAAATAAATAAATATTATATTCTCTAAAATAGAGAATAAATATTTATTAAAAATTAAACTCGTATATAAATTCTCACAAATAACTAGTTACTGAATATTTATGATCAACCAAACATGAATGATTATAAAACCATGTATGGGAATAATATTTATTCAAACATGTTAAATTCATATATAATTTAACTACGGTTTTGAATAAACTTAGTGTGTGACCCTCTAAGAATATTTCTTATTGGAATTAGAAAATACCACTTAAAGTCCTAGGTTATCATCTGGAAACATTCTAATACACCAATAGAGAAAGAAATTATGTGTCATAATGACAATAAACACACATGATTGAACACTATGAAATATAAATCCTTTGTCTAGATTTCTTTAATCAAGAAGGATGAATGTTTTTATCATCAACCTATTTACTTGATTGATCTTTCTTTGAATATCTGAAAATGAAATTTACAATATAATTATATGACCATAGACTTAATCATACTATCTCATTCCCATCAAAGGGTCTGAGATTTCAACTTTTTTTAAAGGAATATAAGGGATAAATCCTTTCTCATGTTTTTCATTAATGCAATATCATTCATGACACACCCAACATACCCAAATTTACCATGAATATATGTCATCATGGTTTATATATCAAATCATTTCATTCATGACATGCATTAATAATAATTTTAATATTTAGGGATCATTACACATATTCATAGATAGGAAAAACCAATAACACATATAAATTTAGATTTTCTACTAGTGGGTCATCTTCTATTAATCTATGTATCCTAGAGATTACCAATGATGAAATTAATTAGAAAAATCCCTAATGTATTATTATATCCCTACCTAGGATAGACTATATCATATGTTACTCATCATACGATATCATGTCACACCTCGTGACCCTATAGGTATATTTATTTTAGATTATTTTAATTAATTTTTCGATAATTTGAATTTTTATACATTCTAGGATTGAGTTATTTTTTATATAATTTTTCCTTCTATAAATTGTTTTCACCACATATGTTTCACCATATGGTTTTCACCACATGGTTTTTACCACATGGTTTAGTAAAAACGATTCAATAATTCTTAAATTGAATTATACACATGTATTTTTTAATTCATTTTGAATGTGCACGATTTGACCTACATGGGTAGCACATAGTTTTCAAAAATTCTAGGAGAAAATATGTTTTTCACCTCTAATATGATTTGATTGGTTCATGGTCAGTGCATGATTAGGAGTAACCATGAGGCCAAATTGTGTAAGGGTGGTGTTTCTTTCTAGTGGCTCCCATACAGTTATTGTAGGGTTTAGGAAACTATGTGGCATAACTATGTGAGTTTCCCCAGTTTTAATTTTTATGTTTTCACTTTTTCCCCTATCCCAATTTATGGGGTATTCCCTTAGAAAACTTCAAAGGATCTCCTCCTCCCTCATTGTGTGTCTTCAAGCCTACATTCCTTCAATTTTTAAGAGTAATTCCTAGGTAAGATCCTCTTTCCTTCATATTTCTTCCTCCTACTCCATTATCCCTATGTTTTTCACTCTCTAGTGAATTATAGGGGATATTGGGTTTATTTTTATGGTTCTAAGAGGCATAAACATGTAGGTTTTTAGTTTTTAGGGCATATATAGGACCCATAGAGGCTCATTAGAGCATTCATAATTGTAGGAAAAGACTTCTACCTTGATTATCATTGAACTGAAGTATGTGTTTTTGTGTGTTCCCTTAATTTAGAAGTTTTTTTCATTATTTATTTTTCCAAATGATTTATTTTATTAATTATTCATATGTAAGATAGTGAAAATAGATTTCGTAAATATTTGAATGGTTTTTTTAGTTAGCATAAATATTTTACATGTCATTTCAAGTGGTAATTGAAATGAAAATTATATTTTAAAGGTTTAAAAGTTTTTTTTTAATAAAGGGTGGTTTTGAATTTATTTAACCCTATTTGGGTCATGAAATGATTAATAAGTTGTGTTTTGAACCTTTTAGAGTTTTTAAATAAAAATAGAGTTAGTTTTGGAATGGATTTTCATATAGACTTAATGAGTTTTTTTATCAAATGTTTTATAAATGAGTTTAAAAGGTTTGATTTTAAGTAATGGGTTAAAAAGGAATTTCAATCCATTAAGGAATTAATTGTCATCCTGATTCCATATTTATTGAAGTATCATTTAGAAATTTTAAATGGTTTTCTAAATAGAGTAGGCATATGAGACCCTCTAGATCCCCTTATTGAATTTTGAAACCTAATGGGGATATTTCTTATTACATTAGTTTGAATTTTTTCCCAAGGGGAAGATATATTTTTTTGTGATTGAAATGTGAAAGGAAATGTTTCTTACATTTGTGTAGGAGGTGATTTTATATTTATTTCTTGCGATTTATTGATGAATGTGACTGCTCACCTTCTATTGATTGACAAACATGGGTATCTTAGGCATCTTAGTGAGGGATGTGAGATGACTATTATCTAGTATTAATTATATGGACTTGATCTGTTATGTTATTAGAGGCCATGGGGGAGTTCCACTGATGAGGCTAATTTAAAGAAGTTGGTTGATAATAGACTTGGGAATGAATTGATAGGCCTACAAATGGTTCTGACCTGAGTGCATCCAGGATCACTTCATAGTATTTATTAAAATTTTCCATGTCTAATTCATGATTCTCCTTTAGGGACTTTATTTTTTTCCATTCTTTATTGGTGTGTGTGGCACCATGAATCATTTTTATAACTTGTTTATATATATTATCTTGTGACCTGGTGACTTATTATTTTTCTTTCATTATTCATTTCTATTTTTATTTTTTGTTTAAATTTTTTTTAAAGATATTTAAAAATATGTATTAATAAAGAAACTTTAAAAAGTGTATTTGGAATGGGTAATTTTGATAAAAATAAGTTGAGGTCAAATAAATGTTTTCTAAGTGGTTTTTTTCATTTTAAAAAAAAATAAAAGGAAGTTTTTAAAATGGGTTGAATGTGATGTTGGATTTAATAAATTAATTATTAAAATATTATTTTGGTATTGTATTTAAAACCAGTGTAAAATGAAATTTCATTTTTAAGGAATTTCAAAAACTCTTTGGTGAGATCCTACTAGGCTTATTTTTGCTCAGAAACCACATACATCATTCAATGTATATAGGTTTTACAGTTTTCTTTTAGGTTTTATATCTTTGGATTTGGTCTTCTAGTTTGGTATATTCAGGTTATTTATAGTGGTTACCTTGGAAGCAGGAGAGTGACTGAGGGTCACATGGTTATCAATGGTAGTGGATCAGTTTGGTATTATTTTGGGATTTATCTTATCGAGCATAGTTTCTATGTTCTTTATATATATATATATATATATATATATATCATGTTTCTTTTTATTTATTCTTAAATTTAAGTGTGTGATGCTTATATCTTTATTTATTATTTATTTTACCACATGTCTCATTTATATCACTATGTACTCTGATCAGATGTGTTTGATTATTTATATAGAAGGTGAAATCATTCCCACCAATTATTCTTTAACACCATAATAGTAGTTGTCATCTCATGGTGATCTAAAACAGGCCTTGACGATGTTAGGGGTCAACTCAGGTGCTCTCTCCAGGGGTGTCCTAAATGTTTTTGTGAAAATATTATATTATATCACCCCCAATTTCTATTTGGAGCATGCCTAGGTAGTATGGAGATTTGGAATATCTTTATAACTTGAGAGGTATGTGTGGGAGAGGGATTTTTGATATCTTTCTCATTCAAAAACTAAATTTTTCATGGGTATATCAATATTTTATCCATGATTTTGAGTTTATTTTTGAATATCAATGACAGATTTATATATGGTGTGGTATAATTTGGTACCCAAGAAGTGAATCAATTATTTGGGGAGTTATTTTAAGTTTTAGTGATGAAAGTGGAGAATAAACCAGGGCTTCATGATAAGTACACACTATTTTATAAACCATTTGGAGCCCATGTGGAATGGCTCTACAACCATCACAGTGCCTATCGCATGGTTAGTGCATGGTTTACTAGCTCATGTAGCCAAACCATGCACAATGTTATTATTTCTCTAGATTTATTTTTGTCCCTCCCTTTCTTTCTAAATTGATCCCAATGGTGCATACCATTTGTGTGATGTTACGTAAGATAGATTTTGTGGTGAATTAATGTGATTAAATGTGGTCTAAATGGTATTTTCTATTTTTTCTTGGTATTTTACCCATAAGGATGTTGATTTATATGTTTATAAAATCATTTCTAGATTTAAAAAAGAAATTTTAAGTGGTTTTTTGTTTTTGGAAATCATTTAATAATTGTTATAGAAAAAATTGTGTTTGTTATGTAAAATATTGGTTTTTTATTTTAAAAAATAATAATTTTAAATTTTAGTTTTTTTAATTGATTTTAAATTTCATCATGTAAATTTGAATTTTATTTTGTTTAAAATGAGTTTAATGGATTCATTTTTGCGAAGAAATGGTGTTTTAGATTAATAAGAGGAATTTTCTAAAGATTAGATTTTAAAATGAGATGTTTTGAAATTTTAATTTGATGCTTATCCAGAGTAATTGAATTAAAAAGGGATTTTGAACACATTTTTCCTTAAAAAGTGGGATTTTTTTTGAAAGAAATTTATAGGAAGTGTTTTGACCTGGGTAATATTTTTATGAAAAGTTATACTTTTTTATGGTTCAGTTTCAAAAATAGGTTCCTTTAAATAATTTAAAATGGTATAAAATATTTTAATAGGGGTGTTTTATTTAAAGGAATGTGAGTTCTAGAAAAATAAGAACTTTTATGATAAGTTTGTTTTAGTGAATGGAAAATTTTTGTTTGTCACTTCGATTAAGGGGTCATTTGTTTTGTTAGAGTAGCATGAATAGTTGGGTTTATGTATCATAATAGTTTTTATATGTCTCCCAAAAAGGTATTAATGAAGTATGGGTTATTTAACCTTAGTAATATCCCTTTTGTGGTTTTTTTATTTCTTATACTCTACCTTTTCCTTTTCCAAGACCCTACCCATACTCCAAGTGGGGTGGTAGATCCAGGACTTTGTGTGTGCTCGAGGACTTCTTAAGTTAGCATCATTTTTCTCTTCATGGTAAACTAGGATTTGGTGAAGTCGTGTTTTGTTTGGGAAGAATTGGTATTTCCTCTTTGTGGGTATCGTAGGAATATCCTTTGAGACTCATGTTGTTACCATAGGTGGTTTCTTATTTGTGATATTTCAATTTGGTTCATATAGATGACTTCTTGTTCATTCTCTTATGGATAGTGAATAACTATGAATTGGTGTGTGCTTTATTCATTAGGATATATGTTGTGTTATCAATGCCTTGAGGCTTGTTTTTTGGGTTAAGAATGGTTAACCCTTGGGTGAGTGCTTGGGTAACAAGGGAAGTTGTTTTCTTTGTGTCATTGAGTACTCAATGGTTCTTTCTTTGTCGGGTTCATCATGGTGTGGTCTTCTAAGTTGGAATTGTTGCTTACAGGCTGATTACTATGACTTGGGGTCAAGAACCCATGTTTTTCTTCATGTGACATGCCTCTATTAGTGTTTTTGTGAGTTTTTTTGTTGATATTTATGTTAATATTCGGGATGATTTTTTGTGATCATTGAGTTTTCAATGTAATGTGAGTTCATTTAGGATTTTTGATTTAATGTCTCGATGGGTTTTGGTTTTGGTAGGTGTGTAAATCCTCAAGTTACTTTTGAATAATTCATATATATATATAATATTGTGGTTTATGTCTAGGTCTCGTGGTGTGTTTCTATTTATGTCACACCATTTATAGAATATCTAAATAGTGGGGAGACCTATGTTTTGTTTGTTTCCCTCTAAGTTCCTTTCTTTTTTATCTTATTACATTGTGTTTAGAGACTTATTATGGCTTTATAGAATTAATCATTTGTTTTAGAGAATTTTTCTATGTTTGATGGTTTCCTTATTAGGGAATTTCTAGGAATTTCACCACCCAACTCAACTCACTCCACGAGTTGTGATTATGTCTTTATCAATAATAATTTTACTTTTAATAAGGATTTTATGGTGGAATAAAGTTATATGGTGGGGAGTTCATTAAAACTTTTGTCACTGTAGGTATATTTATTTTATATTAATTTAATTACTTTTGGTAAAATTTTATTATTTATAAGTTTTGGGCTTGTGTTTTCTTTTTATATAATTTTTTCCCTTATACACATGGTTTTCACCATATTTTTTTAGAGAAACTGTGCATTGAATCTTACACAGACACATGAATAGGGCCTTTTAGTTCATTTTGATTTTGCATGGGTAAAACATGATTTTCTTGAATTATAGGAGAAACTGTGTTGCTTACCTTCCATGGGAGTTAGCTTCCACACAGTGCACTATTAAGAGTAATTGATCATCCAAACAGTGCAAGGGTGTATTGTTCTTCTACTTCCTCCTACATAGTTGGTGAATAGTTTAGTAAACTATGTGGACAAACCATATGAGTTTCCCATATTTTAATTTTTATTCTTTCCATATTTTTCCTTGCCTAATCTAAGGGGTATTACCCTCCATTTCTCTTCCCTCTCATTTGGATGGTCCTAGGTTCACTTCAAGGTACCTCCCTCTCCCTCATTGGGTGTATTCATTCCTCCATTCCTTTGATTTTTAAGTGAAAATCCTTTGTAAGCTCCTATTTCCTATTTATTTATTATTCCCCCTCCCTTTACTTTTAGTTTTTATCTCTCCCAGGAACCCTAGAGGATACCAAGTCTACATTTAGGGTTCAGTGTGATCTAACCATGGTTTTTTATTTGGTCATATATAGGACACTTTGATGCTTGTTAAAGAATTCTTCATCATATTTCATGACTTATGACTTGATTTTAATTGAACTAAATTATTCATTTTTGTGTGATCCCTTAATTTGGTATTTCTTTTGATACTTGACATTTCAAATTGATTTATTTGATTAATTGTTCCAAGGAATGATATTCAAAATGGATTTTATAACGTTTTGAATGGGGTTTTTAATTGGAATAAAGTTATTACTTGGTATTTCATGTGTTAATTGAAATTATAAGTATTTATAAAAGTATTAAAGGTTATCCGTTAATAAATGTATGAAATTTGATGTTCTTTGACCTATTTTGTGTCATTAAATAGTTAAAAAGTTGAGTTTTGGACCATTAAGAGTTTTCAAATGAAAAAATCAAGTTGGTTTTGGAATATATTTTCCTATTGATTTAATAAATTATTTTATCAAATGTTTAAGAAATATATTTCAAACTATTAAGTAATGAATTGACATTTGGAGTCCATTTTTAGTGAAGGATGTTTGGAAATTTTGAATGTTTTTCAAACTAGTGTGGGTGTGTGAGACCCTATTGATCCCCTTGTTGAACTATGACCCTTGAGATGGATATTTCCAATTACATTAGTGTGAATTCTGTCTCAAGGGGAATGTATATATTTTTGTGATGTTATTTAAATGTAAAAGGGGTTCTTTCCTATAAGGTTGTACATTGTGACATGAGATTTACTACTTATGGTTTATTAATGAAAGTGATAGCTCATGTCCTATTGAATTAAATAAATGGGGATTCTAGGTGTCTTAGAGAGTGATGAGAGATAGCTACTATCTAGTCCTGATTAGATTAGCTAGATCTTCTATGGTATTGGAGGTCATAGTGGAGTGCCTCCAGTGAGGCTAGTATAGAGTCTCCATTTAGTTATAGACTTGAGAATTCATCAATAGGCCTATGGATGGTTCCAAACATATTACAGCTAGGTTTTACTTATGATATTTTTAGCTATTTCCCATTTCTACTTCATAATTTTCCTTATAAAACATTATTTTTTTTATTTCTCTAGCTCTATTGGTATTTATAGAAACATGACTCAATTTTATTGCCTATTTATATATATTATCTTATGACTTTGTGCCTTAGTGTTTTAATTTTATTATTCATTTGTATTTATCTTTTTCTCAAATTTTTTAATGATTATTTAAAAAGGATATTAATAATGTGACTTTTGAAAGTTTATTTGAAAAGGGAAAATTTTTTAAAAGAGGTTTAGGTCTAAGAAATGTTTTCTATGTGACTTTTTTCATTTAAAAGAAATAGAAAAGGAAGTTTTCAAAATTGGTTTAATGTGATATTGTATAAAATAAAACCATGATTAAAAACCTATTTTTTCTTGTATTTTAAACTAGTAAAAATAAAAATTAATTTGAAATGAATTTCACAAAATGTATAGTAAATTCCTATTGGGCTTAGTTTCACTCACAGCCTGAATTCACCATTCATTGTATGAATATTTTATGGATTTATTTTAGGTTCATTGGATTTAGATTTTTTATTCTGTTTTTGGATGTTTAAGTTGTTTTTAGTGTTGTATTTGGAGTTGGAGAGTGAATAAGGGTCACATAGAGATCGATTTTAGTGGTTCAGTTTGGACTTTTTTTCTTTCAGGGAGTATCTCTATCAACCCTAGCGGCCGATTTATCTTTTTTTTATGTATCATGATGCTTTTTATTTAATCTTATTTTTTTTATTTGATTCTACCCTACTTATTTTTTCTTCAATTTATGGAATTACTCCTTTATATTATTTCATAATCTTGTTAGATGTGTTTTATTATTTATATCATGGGTGAAATTGTTCCCACCAATTATTCATTGAGACCTGGAACTAATTTCCTGCCCTGGGTGATCAAGAATGTGCCTCGAGTATGTCACAAGTCAACTTGGATGCGCAGTATAGGTGTGTCCTAGGTTGTTTCATGACATATAATCTATACATAGATAAATTATTATAAAATACTGTTGTAGCACTTCTAGGTTCTCATCATAGCGGTGAACCGTAATGACCTTTCAATGTGATAGGCATCCTTAGGAAATTATCATATACAATTTCACATAGAAGAAAAATAATAATGTTGTATTAACATTATTAATATTAAAAAAACCATTAATACATCTAATAATGAAGTACATAGAATTTGGTTCTGGGGAACCAGATCTAATAGTTGTTGTCATATTTTGATATCCTCTCAATAAATTTAACTTCTTATTCACGTAGAATCTTTTATTTTCCCTTATAAATTAAATTTAATTATTATTCTTACATTTTTTTTTGTCTTTTATAGTTAGATGGATGAATGATTAATCATTCATTAGGTGTATTCTTATACTTTTTTATTCTTCCATAAGGCTTCTCTATATAGTTCATCTCTAATTTAGTCCTACTATTTTTTGGTTTGGACAAATTTTCAATTCTATTCTTGATTTATTCTCTCTATATCTACACTCAAGGATTCTTTATAAGCACCATGATGTGTCATTTTCCACCAAAAAAGAAAAAAATATTTTATTTTAGTGTATATACCATTTTTGAGTTCTGGGGTTGGTTGTAAACTACACTTTTCTTCAACTTATAACCCAAGGATGACTCACATATCTTCTTTGAAATCTTCTTGGGTGTATTCTGTTATCATTTTCTTTCACCTTCTTACCCAAGGATACTTATTATTTCCTATTCTGCTTATGTGGACTCATTTATTCATTTGATTTTGACATATGATTATATTAGTATGTATCATTTCTTTTACCACTCTAATTACAATCATGAAAGAGATTTTTTACTTTTTCAAATATATTTATAACTGAAAATTTTTTACCCTTCATTTACGGATTTTGATTTATCACATATTTTATCCCTCAAAATGTTAGTTTCTCTTAATTTCTATAGCTTTCAAAAAAATTAAAACAATATTGATCCTTATTCCAAAACATGTTACAGTATAAATAGTATCCCACAAACCCTAACCTTCTTGGTATAATAGGTTATCTATATTTTTCAAATTTAGTATCCTATAGTTTTGAAGGTTTATCTACCTTTGTTTAAGATTTTTTTGGGTAAACTATTCTTGTAAAATTTATTCAAAACACCTTATATGTAGTGGTAGGCTCCTAAAAAAATTTATTCAACAACTTTTATGAAGATTTTAATTTCAATTTTTCATTGTACAGGAAAATAGGTTTTGTAAAAACAATTTTTACATGAGTGGATGGTACCTATTTCTTTGAAATTTATTGATATTATTCTTTAAATGATCTTAGGATGTGTTTTAAATCATATATAGTTCTTTTATAACAATAATCCTCAATGTAATTAAATGTGATAGAAACTCTCTTTTAAACTTTCTATAAATACTTTTCATAAAAATCTTCTAAATTCACCAATATGACTTCCAATTCAAGACATTTCTATTTAGGATTTTTTTATAAACCTATATTAATTTTATTTTTTCTCAAAACTCATTTCTAATATCCTCTTCATGCTTCTTAAAAACGTTATTAATTTTAATATTCTCTTACAACAAATAGTCAAGGTATTTTATCTTATTGACTTTTATATCCCGTTGAGTATTCTTAAAATTAGAGATATCTTTTTTTTTCTCCAATGCATAGAACTTATCCTATAGCCTATAAATTGTTTTATCCTTCTTCAATATTTTCTCAAAACAATACTTACCAAAATTGGAAAATTCTTATTCAAGATTATTTATTTTAGCACCCTTTACATTATTGTTCTTAGTGAGATCTACACTCATTATCACCTTTTATGTCAGTTCTATCTCTCTTTTCTAAACTTCCACTGCAAGATGTGTGATATCTTTCTAATGAGTTCTATAATAACCAAAAATAAAAGTTACACTAAATTTTGTGAAATTATATAAAAAAAATTTTAAAGAAGAAATTAACTCTCCTAGTAAATCATCTATATTGTGATCTTTCCCAATGTTACTTGGTTCTTCAATTGGAAAATTTTGTTAAGAATCATCTTCTCCATCTTTATCACATAATTGATTTTATTCTTCAAATGTAAAATATTTACCGATCTCCCAAGTAATTGATTTCACCATCATATATTTTTCTTCTCCAAGTATTCACTACATGATAACTTTGGGAGAGAAACTAAAATCTTAAATAATACTTCAAATATGAGAATCGAAAATAGGTGTGACCTATTCTGTACCAATTAATAGGATCTCAATGGGATTTTTTCTAAACTGAGATGGGGTGAACCTATGTTGTGTTATTTTTATCCAATTTATATTTTTTCCTTTGTTGACTTTTAACTTGTTTAGTGAATGGGTTTCTTTCTCCCTTTATTTATCTAATTTTTGGTTGGTATATGTATGATTTATGTAGTAAAGAACACAAAAGAACACCATAGTTTGTTAATGAGTTTTTCCTCCCATGTATGATTACATCATCAGTGTACTTTGGTTTTTATCCCACTCACACACAACTTCCTATTTATTATCACAAGAATCTCAAGCAAGGGTACGACCTTGGGACCCATACAACATTAGCACTAACTAGTTCCATAGAAAGATTCAGCATGCTTATATGGATACAAGAATAAACTTGTAGCACCTCGAAGTAGATCAAAAAAATAATTGAGTGTATCACCTAGAAAAATATGATCTAATTCCTCAAATATCAGCAACCTAAAACTCTACCTCAATCATATTTAGTTCTTACAACATCAAAACATTAAAATATGGTATCACTCCTCTTATTATTAGGCATGTTTTAATATTTTATATAATGTATCCACTCACTTTCTACTTTTCTATTCTTCTTTAGTAAATTAGAATGGCACAAGGCCACTCTTAATTTTTAGATATATAATGTCATGACCCATCCCAGTGGGGCCCGAGCCGCAACACCCCAAGCCCACCTCCAATAGGCCAGGGGCTGGTGACTAGAACCAAGTAGGCATGCTACTAACATGGGAGGCATTGCCTATAAACCTGTACACACGCACACACATCTCCAAGCCCACAAAGATGAAAAGTAAAAACTACTAAAAATGGAAAAGATGCATGCATACACTAAATCCCAACCAACAAAGTATGATAGGAAAGTAAAGTACCATAAAGTAAAACCCTGGTCCAAAAGTACAAGCCCACCAAAAGAGAGTCTGTAACAAAGTCCAACCTATAAAGAAAGGTGTTGGGACTGCAGTCTGTAGCTGTAGGAACACACCTCGGCCTGTCTGATCTCACTGAGTACCGTCCGATCCTGGTCCATCTAGAATCCTGTCAAAGGCTCGCTCATCTACACAAGACACACCATGTGTGGGCAAAGCCCATGCAGGGGTGAGTATAACAATACCCAGTAGGACACCCCAAAACCACAAACGACATAGAACAAGGGAAATATCAAAAAGGAAAGATACAGTCATCTCCACATAGTATATGTCTACAGAACATATAACAAGAATATCTAGATATACTCATACACGATCAACTATCGCGAAACCACCACTAAGATCCAGCTCAAAGATTCCACTAAGTGTGTAACAAGGAGAACACACTCCTAGGTATGAAGAGAGAGATATGATGTACTCGTTCCTAGAGAACACACTCCTAGTACTTTGAGAACATGATGCCCAGATGAGGATCACAACCAAGTCATGGGGTGATTTCGACAACTCACTCTGATCTAATTCGCTAAGAAGAGGATCAGTGCCCGGGTAAAGTTGGTCACGTCAATACCAAGAACTCTACCTAGGGTTCCAGGAATGAATAGAGGATCCGACTCCAAGTCTAATAGAGTGGATTCCAAAAACATTATTCAAGAAGTCCTGCTGAACGGATCATACTCTTATATGTAGGAAATGATACCGGAAACCTTCAAGAGAAATACTAAGGGGGAAAACCCTAAGGAAACTAGCCCAATTCACATAAGGAAACTTGCTCGATCCTTGAAGAATTGGTTACACGGTGTGTATTTTGGTTGCATGCCATGTTCCCTGACCCCGGGTACTACCCATGTAAACGGCCCATGTCATTCGTTCAAGCTGTGTAAAACTCAACTACACGGCATGTAGAAAAGTACACGCCATGTTCCTGACTCCAGGTACTGCCCGTGTAAACAGCCTATGTCACTCGGCTTGTCGGATAGAAAGTAACTACATGGCATGTTAAAAAATCACACGCCGTGTCCGAGCACCTGGGGCTCGCCCCGTGTACGCTGGCCATGTGCCCGTACAAAGTCTTTGTCTGTGTCTGTGTCGCCTGCCCATGTACCAGTACACGGGGTATCCCATGTATCTGGACGGGTTTGGCTAGGGAGGGGTATACACATCATGTCCTTGGATGTGTACCCAACTCGTGCCCATGTACTCCCGGAGTACATTCCATGTGGTCCGCTGATGAACACACGCCAAGTAGCCCATACTACAAGGCATGTAGTTGGGAAATTTCTAGAAGCGTCATCTTCCACCTCGTGCCTCGACCGATTCTCCAGATTGCATTTCTCTGGTCCATTTACCACGAAACTCAAGATCATGGGTTTCTTCATCGTCGTGATACTGAATCCATGGGTTTTGGGCCTTCGATCAGCTCCGAAATCCGATTCCGGTCACCCGTGCGAAAATTATTCAAAGAATGATATCTTCCAATCTGCTTCGATCCGCCTGTCGCCACCACAGCCGCACCTCTGTAGGGTTGTACCGACACCAGATCTTCAATTTGGGATTGTTGCATTGCACAATGGGTGCGCAACGATCCGTCGTTCATATCCCCATGAAGAACGCATAGAACGCAATGAATAACGCGAGAATTTGGGGAAGAAGAACACAACAAATTGAGAAGGATGAACCTCGATCGATGTTTGTGTCAATCTTGGTCTGTCACCATTAGTAGGTTTAACGAAACCAAAATAATTTCAAGAATCAAATCCCCATGATTCCCGCAAAATCCCATCCCACATGAACGATCAATCTGTGAGCTAATCTGTTCATGGATTAGTTCGCATTCATCGTGGAAATCAAGAATGGGGAAGAAAATCATCAAAAAAACATCCTACCTGGATCCACGACGTTCATTGGTGAAGATCTGGTCACCTCGTTGTCATCGCCGGTGAAGCTCATCAAGAACATCGTCGCCGTGTTGGGAGGTTTTCTCTAGAGCCTCTAGATCCTCTAGGGGAATTTAGGGTTATGGAAATTATAACCCTGATCCTCTACGAAATCTCCATTTAAAAGATAAGATATTTCGCTGTAACAAGGATTTAAATAAAATATTTTAATTAAATATTTTATTACGGTTGCGTGCAAAAACCAGATTTCACCACCAACCTATGTCGGCTGATTCTAGGCCTCGCCTTAGGTAAAATTGTTATTCCGAATGCAACGGTTCCCTCGTATTTATGATCCGAGTACCCGTTCGGGAGTTATTCCACTTTTTTTGGAAAACTACACACGCACGTTATTTAATTATTAAATTAAATTCAAACATTTGTTCTGAGATCACCGGGCCTCGGAACGGAATGCTGTCTCAGAGCCTGGTCTCGAATTAATTCCCATATAATATTAAAATAATACATGGAAAATCCAGGACATTATAGATAATATCTGAAACTTGATGTTTTATTAAGTCTCCAAAAATTTAATTAATATATAAGTAGTATCCTTGAACACAGTATCAGAAAAAAAACATTCTTTCTCTTCACCATTACTAAATATATGTTAATTATACTATTCCAGTATTACTTCCCTAATATTTCTTCTTTTAATCTTCAAGAAACTCAACCTTTCCACTTCATGTATTTTCAGTCTCCAGATTTATCATGATGTATTTCATTAAATTCAACTTAATGACACAACTATAATTTTTCCCATGATTTAAACATAGATAATGGATTCTTATATCACCTATAAACATACACAAATATCTTATATATTAAATAAATCATAACTACAACTGATGATGAAAAAAATAATGAGGTATGGATCCTTCAAATGTGGTGTATAACTCCTCGTGATCATCTTCTTTCATCATGTGGCTGCAACATAGAATCCTAATTCATTCTCATTTATTTCCTTCATTAATCACACAAATTAGCATGTAAACCTCTCATTTATTCACCTTATTCATCATTTGTAATCACATAAATTGTATCATGATATTTTAGTCTTGAAATATTGGATCAAATTCATCATCATAACCAAATTTCATAATACATTAGCAAAGGATTATGCTTGAAATTTACACATGACTTTATAATTCATACAATCATCAAATACGTATTCCCCTCTTATAATTCATACACTTACAATTTCATATGATATTCTTCATCAAAGTTATAACATCATCAAATTTATATGATGACAATTAATTCTATGGACTAAATTCATATGATGAATGTGTGAATTTATAAACTCAACTCAAGATGTTATCTTCCACATTTTCTATCTTTAATTATTCATAATATTAAAATTCTCAAATTCTAAATGCATTTAGGTTTTCTTGAACATTATGATCATTTAATCAGTACAATTTGGTGTTCTTATATTTGATATGGATAAATACAAACTTATAACTCATCTAAAATCATGATGTGCTTATGATAATTATGATGGATTTAAATTAATGATCATTCCATGAAATCATCATAATTTTTTATCATTTCTTTAGAGTATATGAATTCTATAATTATCATAAGGTCTCATTTAATCATTCCCTCACATAGCTTACCTTCATGCATTTCTCATTTACCTTCATGTAGCTCTTTACTAAATAGGGTTACCTTTACATAGATCCTGGATAACCTTTATGTTTCCTTTATAATTTTCTCAATTCCCTTATGTGATTGTTTTGTGACCTTTATGCAGGTTGGTGATGAGATTTACAATGCACACACTTACCTTTATGCAACTCACTCATATCTCGATAACCTTTACACAGCTCATGAATTATTGATTTACCTTGACGTTGCTTCAGTATGACCTTAACATATACTCCTAGATTTAATAATTAATTTAATGCATGTGAAGATAAAATTTATATAGATTCCATGTTTCCATTACATGGATTCCTTTTTACCCTTACATATAAGACTACACTTCATCATTACCTTTATGTAGCTGACTAATTTTCTAGATTAACTTTACATACATAGTACAATTTCTAGAATACCATTATGTACGTAACTAAGGTTTTGTTTCCTTTGAGTTTATTAACATGTAATAAATTTATAATAATCAAAATAAACCAAAAATATAGTATCTACATGGAAGAGTAATTAAAATTCATTAAGGAAATGAAGAACTATAAATTGAACTCACTAAAATAGCTTCTACATCCCAATTGATCTTCATATGATGAATTTGAGAGGAATAATAAAAGTAGAAGAAGAAATCCTTCCTCCTATAGAAGTATTGATGGGCTAAATTAATCATTCTTCATGTGAACAATATCCTTATTAATTCCCTAGTGTGCTAGCACCTCACTATAATAAGTAGAAAAAATAAGGGAGATTCAGGTTAGGATAAGTATTGATCAGGCATAAATCAAACACCCACATCCACATCCATTTTATTCTAGTGGTTTATATAGACCAAGGACACTTATTAATGATGAATGAATTTATTCAAGTGTTACAGTGCTTGATTTAATGCTTTGTCCAGTTCATTTATCTAATGCGTGAATAAACTTTCTCAAACATTTCATCTTATGAAATGGTCCCATTAATGATAGATATGTGAAATAACTTAGTAGTAAAACAATAAAATTCAAATTAATGTATTGTATGAAGGTATTTACTTCAAACCATGGATTTACATGAACCGCCATGTCATAGTGGTGCCCGTTTTAGTGAACTGCTTCTCATGCACTACCATGGTGTCCTGGTTCCATCTTTAGTGGATATCTGACAATATCCCACTTTCACTAAAGCCTAAAAAGAATTTTTTTCATTTCATGTTATATTGTAACATATAAAATGACTTGTGAATCCCAATAAAAAACTCCTTTTGGTTATCTTCAAAAAAAAATTAGAAATATTGTTTCACACCATATGCAATAAATCATGAATACCCATCCAAAACACTTTTAGTTTAACTCTTAAACATTTTTAGAGTATATATCTAAGTCAAAATTAATACCCATTCAGTCAGCAACAAAGTTTGATCCCATGATCCTTTATAGTGTTGATGACAAATATGAATATCTAGATCCATATATGTAATAAAAGAGCATCATCTATCAAAGAATCAATGTTAATCAAGTAATAAAGGGATCTGGCATGATCTCCATCAAACACATCTATCTCTGTACTCATGTCCACTAGTATGAATCATGTGAAAATGTGAATTCTCATATTTTCCCTTTTTTAAATACATCAGGTTAAAATGGGACGTGGAGTATGTCAATCCCATATAGCCAACTCATATGTTCTAAATTTTTAAAGTATAGACTAAACCAGTTGATGAATACATCACATGTCATTCATCTATATGGATGAGCACATCACATGTCACTCATAAAAATAGATATGTACATCATATTTGATTTTTATATGTAGACACACAATTCATAGTATATCTTAATTGATGTCCCATATGTCATACTCATTATATTACAGGGAAAATAACATCTTAGTTAAGCTCTAACCAATGACATTTTCAAAAACATACCCAACCACCCCTTTATTAGCTAAGTCAATATATAGAATTTCATAAATAGGGTATAAAATTATGAAGGTTCACATGCTTGTTATCTCACCAACCTTAGTTATTTGGGAATAAAATATGATCCATGCACCCCTGGTATACCAAATACATCAGTATGAAACTCCATGTGGTTTACCTTATAGGTCATCCAATTCACACAAAGAAACATATTCTTTGTTTTGTGTCTCGTGATCATATTACCAATCTATTTACTAGAATGTTAATAATGTTAAAAATAACATTTAATCATAACCTATAATACTCCATGATGAACATCAGCGAGGGATAAACTCAAATCTGAACTTCTAGGGGTCAATCATAATTACAATTCATAAAATGTATATCTATAGATATGTCTATAAATACAACATTAAAAAATTATAAAGTGGATTTTTTTTATTATGATTCATTTTTATATCCTTGATAATTTTTAAGAATATTTGACAAACCCAAAATAAGCACCATTTGATCATATCGTAATGAAAATTTTCCAGATCATCCTTATGTTTTCTACACTTTTTGGGTTTTTTTAAATCATTACAAAATATGAAATTACTTTGAAATATCTAGGTGACACTCTGATTAAACACTCCCACTAAAATATTTAGTGATAAGATTATATGATTTAATATCGATTGAATAATTTTGATATTTAAAAATAATATTCCTATCTATTCAGCTCTTTGAATATATTCAAACTTCTTTACTACATAACAACACATTTTATGATGTCAACTCATGTTGTCTGCATAAAACTCATTCTAAGTGTATCATCATCGTCCATGAAACTCATTCCATCAAAATTTTCCATTTAAATTTTCAAATAATTTAACTTTTAAATTCTTAATTTATCAATAAATCCTAAACCTGTTTAGGATAAAGTGACATTAACTTTGTTGTGGTTATTAATGTAACTCTTTACATTTACATACCCTAAACAATTTTTGGATTCCAAGACCAATTCACTTTGTAATTTTATTGGTATAATACTATAGTGATGTTCACTTACTTATGTTAACTAAATGTAACTCTTTAAATTTTTATTTACCATCACATGTCCTCAAACTCTTTTAGGATATCAAGTGAAAAATACCTTAGTCTTTGGTAGGTATAATTCTTTATTTGTCAACTATCAACTTCTCTAAGTCCAAAAATACTCTAACAAGCTTCTTAAAAACTATATTCTTTCATAATACCATGCTATGATATTTAAATATATTCACATTTGGAAATAATAATTATTTACTTCTTAGTATGAATATTTAGCTAATAAACTATTATCTCTATATCAAATGTAGTATTTTATGTATCTAAAGAATATTTCTTGAAAAGAATATAATTCTTTAAAATATTACACTAATGGGTGGTAGAATCACATTCCTTTGTATTTTAATAAATAGTTAAATAAACACATCCACCCCTATCTTCTTTTTAAGTATATTATGGAATCTGATGAGTCTTAAATCAGGTATATAATCAATCATCTCAATTTTTTTCACAAACACTATTTTTTTATTGATCAATTTATCTTATAATATAAAATAAATGGGATGAAGGTACATATACTTTAATTATATTCATCTAAGATTGATAAATTCTTTTACATTAAAATTTTTTATAACAACTCTTTTCTTCATAATATGAATTTAAAGTACAAGTTAATTCAATTTTGAACTCCTATATGTTTAGAACACTTGTAAAATATAATATTTTTATCACATAACCATCAAAATTAAATAACTGATTTCTATAACACCTATACCTAACATGGAAATTCCATGGAGTTTCTCAAACTCCTTCAAGTATATATGATAATACATCACATGAAATTAATACTCCCTGAAAACCTTATATTTAAATTACCTTAACTTGATTCTTAAATAAATATTGTTTAACTTTTCAACCATTGTTTACATGATCTACTCTATGAAAAATGAGAATACCGCACATCTTATGACGTATTCAGCTAAACTTGTAGTATCTAAGTAGAAATGCAGCAGCTCTATTACTTAATTACTTCGACACCTACTTCAAGATATATCATTTATTTATTTATTTATATTTTGTTGTCCTGTATATTTATAACACTTATAAAGTATAAAATTGTGATCACATGACCTTTAAAAGAAATAAATTAATTCTATAATATTTATACCTAGTGTAGACTCTCCATAGCCAATTTTTTCCCTTTTTGTCTAGGACCTTTAAACTTTTTCTTTTGTATCATCAAAATAGTACTTTATCTTAGACCTAACATGTATTTCTCAATAATCCTCAACATATTTAGGGGGTTTGGTAAAGTTTTATAGAGTTCTCCAATATTATAATTCACAAAAAAATTACAATAACCTTTTTGGTAGTGAATGTATAATGAAATATTTTTCCAATTAATGCTTAAGTACTGAAACTAGCCTCTCCAAATCATTGACATACCCAATCATATAGAGTATATGGTTGGAAACTGAAGTTACTTCTATCATCTTACACTGAAAAATATATTTATAAATTTATATCATTCTTTATTTTCTTTTTATTGATAAATCTTTTTAAGGTTTCCTATAATTAGATATACATTTAGGGTATAATGTTTTATTTGAAACTTTGAATACATGGTAAAAACCATGAGTGTGGAGACTTCATGTGAATAATTTACATTATTATCAAATTCATCCAAATCCTTTTGTTAAACACCTTCACTGGTTGGTTTCTTATGAATAGGTTGTTTCATCACATATAACTTTACTTCTTATCTGAGAACTATTCTAAAATTTCAGTACTAGTTGAGGATATTTATACCATTTAAATTTTCCTTTTCATGGATTGATCTAAAGTTTAATTTTGATGATGATGTCATTTATCTAAAAAAAAAATTTTAGATGAGTATCATTTTTTAAACAAATTAATAAGGAATTTTATTAAATGGGATCCCACAAATATGATGACCCCTTTTAAAAACCATCATATCCATTAGTATTCCACGATCTATATTTCACTAAGATCTTGGTTTATTTAGCGTTTCTCTCATCACTTAGATACTTAGGTAGGGTATCATATTAATCATGTCATATATTCCCCTTGGATTTTCAATCAGAAAACTCTTTTCCCAGTCCATTATATGGATAAACTCAACTCTATTATTCTATTAACCTAATCCTATTAGGGTCTATCAAGTAGTGTAACCCAAATAAAATTCCAAAACAAGCCAAAAAAGGACCATCTAGGGAAACCCATATTTATAATTACCTACACTATAGGAAAATCCAAATTCAATTATTACTTTCTTTACTTACATAAGATAATATAGGGGTACCCAACTTTAGTCTGACTTACCTAGTTGATGATTGAGGTCTTGAAAAGTGCCACTTTGGAAAGAATCTAACACTTAGTATTTAAAGAGGTTTAATCTCACCATCATACTACATGTTATTCCCTTTATGTATGCATTATTCTAGTAATTTAGTTTGGAATCTTATTCCCTACCCTAAACCAATATGTTCAATCCATATTGTTATGTAACTCTTTACACAACCCATAAGTTTGTGTTACTCACCCAAAATTAGAATTCAATCATATTTATCCATATTCAAATTCATTATATGAATAAGGTATATTAAATTTTCATTTAATGTTATAGAGTTATGTAATATTGATAACCTTCACATGAGTAAGCCCGAAGCGACAAATAGCTAGTTTCATTTTCCTTTCTAGATAAGGCATAAGCCTATAGGCTAATAGGTGGTTCAAAACCAAGTCCCTCAACTTGGGGATACTTTAATAAAGATATAATTCAATCCATAATAACTATAAAACCTAATATTCATAAATTATATTCAAAATCTAAATTCAAGTTCATAACTTCAATTAAAAACTAAGGTCAAGGTAGATGAAAAACTAAATTCGTTATGGAGTCAACCCCAACATGAAAATTCAAGGTTTTATCATAGAAACAATTTATCATATAAATTTTGGAATTAAAATATTCATAATATAAAAAAATTATGAATATAAAAAAATTTATAATAACATTTAAATAAATGAACAATTCAAATATTTAAACATTGGATAATCTTGTATAAAAAATTCCTAAATGAAATCTAATTATAAACACTTTTATAGTTTCTTCTTTATTTCTAATAAACAATCCATAATTATGAATATAACACTTTAAATTAATTTTAATATGAAAAATTCATATTCATAATTATCTAAGTTTTCAATTAAAATATATGATATAATTTTGAATTACAAAAACTTTATAATTCAATTTCTAATACATAAGTGTATTAAAAAATCTAAATCGCATATAATGATCATTTCAAAAATATGCTTTATTAATTTTAAACAATTAAAAATAATTTATTATGAATAATTCATAATTTAAAATAGAAAAAAATTATGTTGGCCTCATTTATTTAATTTATAAACACTTTAAAATATAACTTTTATGATTATAAATTAAAACCTTTTATTTATAATCCATAAAACATGCAAGATAAATTTAAAAGGAATTTAAATATTAACATTAAATATTTAAATAATATTTAATAACAAAAATTTCAAACACATTTAACAATTAATTATAAATGATTTATAATTAATAAATTAATTGGTATTTTATTAATTAATAAAAATACCAAAAATACCTTCTATAATAAATTATAAACCCTTCATAAATTATTAATTCAATTCAAAATTAACAATTTTGGAAAAATAATTTTTCCCTAGAACCACGACTTGGGCTAGTCCTTGGTGGTGACCATGGTAAAATGCTCTTCCATGATGTACATGCCATTGTGGTGTTTATTTTACTTTTTTTTAAAGGAACTGTTGCTTGTGTAATGTCATGGTGTCCATTTTGAAGCCATTTTAAAGAATCGCTTCACATGTGAAGAAAAACATGTACACCACACCCTAGTTGGTTATTTCACATACATTAATTCTTAACAAAAGAACCAAAACAGTTACCAAACCATGACCTGGTGACAAATGTCTTGCCATTTTGTATGTGTTAACCCATAAAAATTAACAGAAATGGTCAACCCTACAATGTGTTGATGGTCTGGTCGAGTTGTTTCAATGTTTACATGGTTCTTTATTATTTAAATTTATTCATTTCATAAATACAATTTTATAAACTAAGTACATGGATACCTTGGATACCAATGTTTGGTTTACATGGAGTTTATTAACACTTAATTAAAGAAGAAAAATAAAAAGAAACCAAAAATCCAGGATCTCCATGGAAGAATAATAAAAGCTCATGAAACTAGAAATGACGAACTATGTGTATCATTTATAAAAATGGATTATGTAACCTTCTTGATTTTTATATGATGCACTTTAGAGATATCACAGAAGTGTAAAAGGAAAGACTCCTGCCTCCAAAAGTATCCATAGTCTGAATAAATAATTCTTCATATGAATGGGAACCTTATTCACTCCACGGTGTGAAAACACTTCAATAGGAAAAAAGGAAGAGGAAGGGAGATTTTGGTTAGGATAAGTATCATCCATGCATTAAGAAATCACCCACACCCACCACCATAATACGGTAATGGTTTATATAGTCCATGGACACTCCTTGATGATTCTCACATTTAGCATAAAAAATACAATGGTTGATTTAATGCTCTTTCCAGTTCATGTATCTAATGATTAAATAAACATCCTCAAAAATTTTAACTTATGAAAAGGTCCCTTTAATAATAGATATGTGGAAGATATATTCCATAAAAAAATAAAATTCAATTCCATGCATCATATACAGGCTATTGCTTTAGACCAAGGATTCACAAGCGCCATCACATTGTGGTAATGACTGTTTTAGTGCACTGATTTTCATACACCACCACAATATAGAGATGCATGTTTTAATGAATATTAAACAACTATTATAACTTATAAATATAGATCAAATCCATCTTCCTCAAACATCTTTAGACCACTTTAACTCAATTCAAGCACTTCATAACGCCACTAAACATTATCCAAGAACCTATATTAATTAGTTCAATCATCATTGATCCTCATGAAACTTTGGATGGCTTATCCATACTCCAAGATGGATTTTTTTCTTCAATATATATATTTTATCATTCCATTTCTGTATGAGTAATGGAAGAACGTATTTCAAAACCTCTTTTCCAAACATCCAATAAATATAGAAATATTTATAAGCTTCATGGTATTCTTGATTAATACGCATAGCTAAGTAAGACCAAGAGTATTCTCACCAATATGTGTGGAGACTTATAAATACTTTCAAGAACCTCATTATTACCTTTATATAGTTGACTGATTTTCTAGATTACCTTTGTATACATATTATAATTCCTATAATACCTTTAATTAGGTAACTAATTAAACTCAGAATTCCATATTTCTTATTATCATCATATCAAACCACCTCAGACATTTTAAAAACCTCCTAAACTAAACTCAATAACTTTTTAACAACTCCAAACATTATCCAAGAACATATTTTAATTTGTTCATTCATTATTGACCCTCATTTTTCATTTATATGGATTATCCATACATTAATCCTATGTGTTTTGATTTAATAGTTACTGAACATTAATTTCTATCATATTCCTCATTCCTTTACCATATAATTAATGGTAGAACTTCTTTCACATCCTCTTTTCCACAAAACCAGTAATGGAATTAACATATACAAGCTTCAAGATATTCCTCCTTATCAAACATGGGTTGGGACACCATGATTCTTCTCACCAATATGCTTGGGGACTTTCAAATACTTTTAATCACCTCATCATATATATTTATTCCTTTATTTATAATAAATAAAACATATGTAAAGTGGTAGAGAGTATAAAATGATATTAATTGTTGACAAAAAATACAATATACACAAAGTGAGTTCATCAAAAGGGTTTCATGTAAACTAAATCAGATCATCATTTTTATTAGAAGGTGTGTAAGGATGATTGTTTTATCATCTTGATCTTGTATATTAATGATATGCTTCTAGTGGGTAAAAAATTCAATATATCCATGAATTAAAGTGTGAGTTGTCTGTAACTTTTGAAATGAAGGATATCGTTTTTTCAAAGATTATTCTTGGTATGTGGATTGAAAGAGACAAAATCTCTTGTAGTTTAGTGATTCCCAAATAGGAGTACATCTATAAGGTCATCGAGTGGTCTGTAAGGATTGTATGTAAATCAGGTTAAACTTCTTTGTTCAGACACTTTAGATTGTCAAAGGGAAAATCACCATGAATGGAATATGGGATAAGATACATGGAAAAAGTGTTTTTTTCATAGTTTCAAGTTTTATGTATGATATGGTTTTCACTCACCATGAAATTACATTTTTAATGGGATTTATTAGTTGGTATATGTTAAATTTGGGGAAAGAACACTTGGAAGTCGTTAAGTGGGTCACTAGATATCTAAAAGCTATATAAGATACTGACTTATTCTTCAAGATAGTTGAACCATTGCATAGGTATATGTATATTTATTCTAGGGGTGATTTCAATAATCGTAAAAGTATAGCTGGGTTTTTGTTTACATTTAAAGGAGAGAAAATTAGCTGGATTTCGAACTTATTGTCAATAGTTTCACTATTTACTATGAACCTTGAATATTTAGCCATAGAAATAAACATCAGTGATGGAATGGATTAAAAGTTTTTTTGGGAGATAGGGAGGAATTTGGAAAGTGGTTTAATTTTACTATGACTTCCAAAATGTAATTCCCTTAGAAAAAAAATCTAGTGTTTCATTCCAAGACTAAACATATCGACCTATAATATTATTACATTCTGGATTTTCTAGAGGATGGATAATTAGAGATATAAAATATTTATGGAAGAAAAAATATAGTTGACATGTGCAGTAATGTTCTGATCCAAGAAATTTTAGGGTAGTGTTGTGCTTCAGTGGGAATGAGGTAGCTGAATGGTGGTGGAGGGAACTGCATATATAAGGAAGGATAGTGAGAAGTTTGAATTTTTTTTAAGTGTTAAATCATTCCTATGGATTCTTGAAGTAGTATTAAAGTGGTATGTTATTGGGATTATGAATCCCCTTTATGGATCTAGATTTAGTTCACTTTAAGAATGAGATTTATCTCATCTAAAGTTGGTATCAATAATAGAGACTTAAATATGTGATGGATTGATCAAGAGGAAATTCTAATGGAAGTTTCAGATTAATAGAAATTGGATTACTCAGTAGATTCATTCAACTGGAATATATTGATGTGCCGAATATACCAGTTGTATTTAGTCATTTTAGGTTTTCTATAAGTGATTTGTAGTAAATGGTGCATATGGTTAGAGACCCATGAAAGTAGGAAGTCAGTATAATTAGATGACTGGATGCACCCAAGTATATATATTGGGTAGGATCACTTTTTGGTTTGTGATGAAGATTACTTTCATTGGATTAATCCACATCACTGACAAGTTACCAAGTCATAATCATTAAAATTCTAGTGAAATATGTTTTGCAGCATTCTTCTATGGTCATAGGATGAAAATCCAACCCATGTATGTCAACGTGTTCTTTACTTTACTTCATTTCAATGGATTTCATATATACTTTCATGTTTTTTTACAATAACTTAGTGTGTGGTGAATTAAGGTGAAAATAGATTCTAAAGTTCTAGTGCCTAGAGTTGGGGGTGAGTTTGGTGTGTGCACTGTGCATTATATCTGGGTGCTTAAATTTCCAATGGATTCAAGATCCTACTGGCGGTGGTTGAACATTTTGTGAACTCACGATTGGAGCATGTGCTTTTCCTTCCCCCAAAAAATACTATTTCATATTATCGGATGGTAACATGTCCATACTAAGAGGATAATAGTTAATTCCACTTGTCGGAAACACTTCCATTTTATGGGTAATATTGAAGCATTGTTAGTGGTGTTTATTTTTTCATTTCAATATTAAAAACCAAATAGTATGCCTTAAATGTTCATCTATCCCTTGGGTCATTCAGTCATCATATCAATATAAAATGTTAGGAATAATCATCATACTCACAATCAAGGTTGACCCATAGTTGTATCCTAGTCCTTGGATAATATCTCATCACACCTCATGATAAATTTTTCTTGACATCTCAATCACTCATCTCTTGACTACCTTATCTGTCACAATGAATGTGTTAAGAATCCCAATATACTCAATGTAAACATTATCCATCCCATACTCAACCAACACTTTCATTTATCACCCACCTTGGGATACATGCCCTTTATCCTAAAGGAGATACACCCAAAATCCATATTTTGATATGATATATTTATGGTCTCAATTGTATTACATACAAACTATGATTTTCATGAAATATAGGGTGTATCATTACATACAGTTGTATATGTGAATGAATGATAATGGTTATATTTTAATATATTCTTCCACATAATCTATCATTAATTCATTATTTCATAAGATGAAATTATAGGGACTAGATATATTCATATATGTGATATATGAACCAAACATAGAATTTGCTCATGATTTTAAATGCATAAGTGAATGCAATATATTTATGAGTGTCTTTGGCATTCTATATAACACTTTAACGTGATGGAAGTATGTATGGGGTGTTATTAAACAATTCATGGAAGATACTCCCTAACCTGATGCTCTCTTTCTCCTACCTCCTTTACACCATGAGATTCTATCACATCATGGAGGATGTGGAGTCCTGTATATATGACATTTTATTCGGTTAGCATATGGATATACTAAAATTAGGAGATGTATTTAGTCTTCCCTTAAACTATCTTTAATAAATTCATATGTAGTTTAAGATGTCATATAAGCTCTTTGGTGTAAGGCATTCCAACTATAGTAATATTTATTTATTTCAATTTGATGGTAGGTTTCATATTTCTAGCATGGAGATCCTCAAAAAAGAGTTTAAATCACTTATGCATGTTCTAATAATTGTTATTAAACTCATTTAAAATCTTTTAATGGTATTAGAAACTTCATATTATTTATATTTGTGTAATATTGCATTGAAATAAAGAATAAATGAAAATAGATCATCATTTTTTTAGGTTTTTGAAAATAAAAAAAAAATTATTTACCCTTACATAGTAGGGATACATAAAGGAAAATAAGGCATTACCTTTATGAAGATAGGTTGTGTAAAGGTAACCAATTCATTTCCTATACATGGGAGGATATGTAAAAGTAATTCATTTTTCCTTAAGGCTACATAAAGTTAACATGAAACTTACCCTTAATATAAATGATGATACATAAAGGTAACATGAAAATTACCCTTATGCCAATGAGTTCATGTAAGGTAATGATATATTTTAATAGATTTCATAAAGGTTACTATGAGATACCTTGATATAGAAAAATATTTTCATATTTATGTAAAGGTAATGAATTATTTTAACAGTTTATGTAAAGGTAAATCATTACATACCCTTATTTGAACAGTTCACATAATGGTAAGACCAATTATACCCTTACATAGCATCTTATATGTAAGGGTCATGAATATATTTCCTTATGCAGAACTTGTAAATAAGGGAAAAAAGAGTATATCATTACATAGAATATGGATTTTTTATAAGGGTAAACATAAAATTTTATAATTTTTTTTAAAAAAAATAAATGGTTTTTATGATTTATAAAATCTTTATAAATCATATTAAAAGGTATTTTGAGAATATTTTATTTATAAGGAACTTATAAATTAATTAATTAATTATAAATGGGTGATAATTAATTAAATATATTTTTATGAAAATTTTATATTCTCAAATATTAAATGTTAATATTTAAAATATCTTTTAAAAAATTATACGGAATGTCACATGATATAAAAATAAAAGTGTTTATTTATACATTATAATAAATAATTTATAATGGGTTATAAATTATTAAATAAGGTAAAAATATAAAATGTTTATATTTAAATTATTAATTGTTCATAGTTAATTATTTAATATTATTCAAAATAATAAGGGGCCTTATTTAAATATTAGTTAATCCACATCAAAAAAAATGAATGAAATAATCAAGGTTTAAATAATGTTAAAATATATGATAATTAGATTATATAAAAAATTACATAATATAAATTAGATTATAAATAGTTTATAATTCATATAAGATCATATATTTGAAATGTAAATTCCATATAACGATAAATATTAAAGAGTTAATATTTAAATGAATATAAAGTTTTTATATTCAATATTATGGAATTCTCATAATGTTGAATCTAAAAATTATAAAATATTTATAATTAGATTTTATTTATGAATTATCCATAAATGTTTATCTCATGTTTAAATATTTGAATTGTTTATTTATTTATAGGTTATTACCTATTATATTGATAGTTATAAACTATTTATATGATTAATTTTGTAATCCTTAGATTAAAATGTTAAACAACTTTTAGGATAGATCCTTTCATTATATTCTAGGTATTACAATGAATTTAGTTTTTTCATCTACCTTGACCTAAATTTTTAACTGAAGTTATGAACTTGAGTTTTTTTGTTGAATATAGTTTATTCTTACTAGGTTTTAGAGTTACAATGAGTTGAATTATCACTTAAGTAAGATATCCCTACGTAGAGGGACTTGGGGTCAGACTACCTACCTACCTACTTAGAGGCTTATGCCTGTCTAGGCTGGTGAATGGGGTTGGATATCTATCACTTTGAGCTTAATCATTTGGAGACTTTAGATCTCATATAATTTTAAACCTTTACATGAAGTATTCATGTAACTTATTCATATGTTACATTCAAATATTTATGAATATATTTGGCTTTTATTTTTGGGTGAGTAACAAAAATCTGTGGGTTTTTTTAAAGAGTTGTATATCAATAAGGTTTGAACATATTGGTTTGGTTGAGAAAACATGATTCCAAATTAAATTAATATAATCATGTTTACATAAAAGGAAATAACCTAAGATAAAATGGGGACATTAAAATCTCATTAAAATACTAAGTGTGAGATTACTTCCAAAGATGCACCCATTAAGACCTCGATCATCCAACCAAATATGTCATGATAAAGTTGGGTACCATAAGATTATCTTGTTTCAGGTAATAAAGTAATAAGTAACTCTGTATTTTCCTTCTGGGTAAGTCATACTAAGGTTGGGTTCCCATAGATTTTCCTTTATTCACTTTTTTTAGCAATTTCTTTGGGTTACACTCGTTAGGAGTCCATAATAGGATTAGTTTACTAGAGTAATAGAGTTGAGTTTATCTATATGATGGATTAGAAAAAGAGTTGTCCACTCAACCATCCAAGAGTCACAACGATTGTGATTGGGATGATTTCCCAGTGAAATATATAGCTGATGGGAGAAATGCTAATGTAGCACATAGCTTAGTGAAATATGGATCTTAGTCCACTAATGGATATGACTGATTTTAAAATTGGTTCATCATTATTATGATATCCCATTTAATAAAAGTATTTATTGAATGGTTATAAAAGATGATACTCAATTGATAAAATCTTGAATTATAGATATTTTCATCGTCATCATCTAGCTAGACATTGTCATCAATACTTGATAAGAGGAAGATTAATGTAAGAAACACCTAATACCGGTAACTTAATAAATGTTATTAATAATTATTAGGGACTTAATTAAGGTTCTTATGGAAAATTATATGTTTCAGAATAGTTCCTTCCTAGGTAACCAAGTGCTAAAATTGTTTAACAAGTGAATCAGGATACTTATGGAAGAATAGTGTGATTAATTTAATGTTAAAAATGAATTATATGAAAAGTGACCAAATTAATCATAGTCTTCACTCATATACTCAATATGATTAGTTAAATCAAATATTTAATGATTTATAGTCTCATATACTAAATAATATTGGATACATTAAATAATATTACATATGATTTAAAAGATTAAATGAAGTGGTGAGACTAATGGTTTTCCTTAAATCCTTATTGGTTATATAAAAAAAATTATTATTCTAATAGATATATGATATCAACTGTATGTTTCACAAAGTTTTGTAAATATATAGAAGATCAAAAGATGAAAATTATTGAAGCCTGAAGTTTTCTTTCAAGTAATTTATCAAAGGAGTTACTGCATTGATAAATTGGAAACTACAAGCTTGGATAAAATTGTTATAATATGTTTATTTTTATCTCATTTATTTCTTAATAATATCATGTAAATGTTATTTTTTTTAAATTAAATTTGATGAATTTTTTTAGTACACATGATTTATGATTATTTAGATTTTATAACATGAATTAAGGGAGACTAAAATGGATTTTTATAGTTCGGGATTTCATCCTATTAAAATCTATATAAATTTACCAATAGTGTGAATTCATTCAAGAAACTTTTACCAAATATAATAAAAGGGTTGAGAATATATTAATTTTAAATATTTTTTATATATACTATTGTTGTATTCGCAATACTAGTGGGTAAAAGTTTAAACTAAAAGAATAAAAGTTAGCTAAAAGGTTTGAAAATATTTTTTCAAAAAAACCATTCAAGGTCATTTAAAACTATGTTTGTCAAGAAATAATAATAATAATTCAATATGATTGTATTATCCAAGGTATACTTCAATGTGTTTATAAAACTCCATGGAATATCCATGTTAGGTATGGATGATATATAAATTAATTCCTTAATTGTGAAATGTATGTGGTACTAAATATATTTTTTAAAAAGTGTTGTAGGTATACAGGAGTTAGAAATCAAAGTAAGAATTGATGAAGCTAGTAGTTTACATTCATGAGATGAAGTAAATAGTCACTACATTAAGGATTTAAATGTAAATGAATTTATAAATCTCAAATTAATATAAGTGAAATATGTGTATCTTCATATAAATTATATTATATGATAAGAGAATATGTTCAATAAAAAAAGATTTGATATAAAAAAACAATAGATTATTAATTGTATACACAAGGATTATTATTAATGAATTTCTATAATAGGTTCATAGAAAAAGATATGGATAAAATTTTTCATCCATCATAAATGTGTTTATCCATGGTAAAAGTGTCCATCTAGTTATTTCTTAAAAATATGATGGAATGTGTTCCTACCACCTATCAGTGGTATATTTTATCAAAGTATTTTTCTCAAATAAAAACAAACCAAACCCATAGAATATTTTATATGATATAAAAAATAGTTTTTTCATTAAATGTTCCTACTAAAAAAATATGTGGACTTTACTAAATACAAAGTAGTTTTAGTTGAATCTTATAAAGATATTCTAAAAGGAATGTAGAATATAAGAGGCTAGTGGGAGTATGTTTAGACTTAGATATGTTTACAGTTAACAAATAAATTATTACACCAATCTTAATTTGATTTCCACTTATTATCATTAAATTTTTTAGGATATATGATGATAAAGAAAAGTGTAAAGTGTTACATTTAATTACCATTTAGAAATTAAATAACATCATTTTCTAAATGATTATACCAAAATAATATTAAAAAAATATCTCAATATCCTAAAAGTGTTTAGGATATATGATGGTAAAAATTTAAAGAGTTTCATTTAGTTATAATGGATGGTGAAAGATGCTATTTTTGAAGGATTCTACCAGTCAAAATGAAAATTAAATTACACTATTTATCCTAAAATATTTTAGGGTATGACAATAAATTGAAATGTAAGAGATAAATTTATTTACTGTATTAAATTATTTGTCACTTTATCCTGGAGGAGTTTAGGGGCACTGGTAAACAATAATGTAAATAGTTACATTAATTCAAGGAAAATTTTTATGGATTCGGGTTCAAATAATGATGATAAAGAAATCTAAAAGAGTTCTAACTTGAATCAAAAATTTCACATCATAACAATTGATATTGTGAAGTTAACAAGTTTTAATATGTTCAAGGAGTTAAACAATTATAAATATGATTCCTAGGTCCCACCATTATTCAAACTATCTTTCTTCATAGATTTTTCTCGCTAAATAGTTTAGAGGGAGTGTTTTATTAGATGTTCACTTAGAGATGTGGCATGGATTATTTATGATTTAATTAGTTAACAAAGCCCATAATGTGTAGAAAACATAAGGTTGATCTGGCAGTTTATCATATATGATATGAAAAACTGGTTCTTATGTTGGTTTTGTTAAATATTATTAAAGATTTTAGTAATATTAAAATGTATCATATTAAATAAAACCTCCATTTATCATTCTTTCACACTTTTTACATAAATATATATACAACTATACATTTAATGAAGTTCAATGATGATTGACCTCTTGAAGTGTGAATTTGAGTTTATCTCTAACCAATGTTTATCGTAGATTATTATAGATTATGATGAAATAATAAGTTTAGTATTAGTATTATTCTTTTATAGAGATATAGAATATTATAATGAGAAACAAAATAGAGAATAAGATTATTTTTGTGCACTGGATAACCTATTAAGTATACCACATGGAGTGTTATACTAATGTATTTAGTATACTAGGGGTTAATGGATCATATTTTAGTTCCCATTACACAAGGTTTAAAAGATACAGACCTTGAGAATTATCATACATTGATACCATACTTATGAAGTTCTACATATTGAATTAGATAATATAGAGGTGGTTGGGTATGTTGATGATCATGCCATCAGTTGGAGCTTATCCAATATGGGATTTTTCCTCCTAGGTGACGAGTATAACATATGGGGATTCAATTGAGATATATTGTGGGAGTGTGTAGTCACACCTAGATATTATATATTTATCTAAATAGGGTACATTTGATTTGATTATCCATAAGTATGAATTACATGTGATATATTCATCAATCAAATTAGTCTATACTTTATGAATAAAGAATAAAAGAGTTGGATATATGGGATTGATATGTTATATGTCCCATGGTCACTTAATGTCTTGTAAAAAGGTAAAAATGTGAGAATTCACATTTATATAAGATGAAAAATGGTGGAAACGGTTATAAAGATATATGTGTTCGATGGAGATCACACAAGATCTATTTATATATTGAGTTAAATTAACACTTTTAAAGAGTTAGCTCTTTTCATACATATATGGATCTGAAGATTTATATTCCTTTTAACACTTTAAAGGCTTGTAGTATCACAATTTGTGGTTGAATGAATGGGGATTTATTTTGACTTGAATATCTACACTAAAAGTTTTTTAGAGTTAATATAAAAGTATTTAGATGGGTTTTCATAAGGTATTTAATATGATGTTATACAAGGTAAAGTTAATGATAGATTTCCAAAAGTGTTTTGGAATATATTCAAAATATATTTGTATATGGATTTAAAATTTATTGTATATGATACAATATAAGGAGAAATTAAACAATGTATTTTAGGCTTTAGTGAAAGTGGAACATTGAAGGAGATATTCCCAAAACACATATTTTTATAAGATATATTTATGTGCTCAGTTGTATTGCATGAAATTTATGATTTTCATGAACAATAGGGTATATTATTTTATATATCTTTATATGAGACTAAATGATAATGTTTATCATTTAATATAGTGTTCTACATAAGCTATCATTAATGAACTATTTCATGAGATGAAATGGTAGGGAGTATATGTATTCATATATGTGATACATGAATCAACCATATAATTGACTCAGGTTTTTCAATGCATGAGTGAATGCAAGCTGTTGAGGAGTGTCTTCAATAGCCTATATAATACTTTCATATGATGGAAATGTTTATGGGGTGTGATTACACAATGCTTGTCTGATACTCCCTAACATGAAGCTTTATTTCTCCTACCTCCTTCACACCATGATATTTAATCACATCGTGGAGGATGGGGTGTCCATCATTTACAACATGTTATTCAGTTATCATATGGATACACTATAGAGAGAGGATTTCTTTTGGCTACCCTTATGTGATCTTTAATAAACACATATGAAGTTGAATATGTAGTAGAAGGTCTTCGGTGTAAGCTATTTCATGTACAATAGTATTTATTCATTTCAATTTTATCATAGGTTTCATATTTCTTGTATGGATATCCTCAAACTATATTTTAAATTGCTTCTGCATGTTCTGATGATTTTTATTAGACTCATTTAAAATCCTTCAAGGACATAACTCATAATTCTAAAATATAATGGTCTCATGGTAAACATTCCCTCTATTAACCAATGGTGAAATCTACCCTTGGAAGATCAATTCCTCAATGTCATATTAAAATTCCATTAACCTATACAATTTATCTCAAAACCATCTCATAAGTCTCCACACATGGTAACTTTGAAATAAAGAACATCACTAACTTCTTATTTGCACTAACCATGAAAGTGAACTAATTACAGGATATTTAACCATAAGTCTAATCCATGTAGACTTATTCTTATAGCCATACTAGGTTTCAAAAGACCTCACATACTAATATAAATTAACTTTCATAGGTCACCTCTCCATATAAACCCACTTTCTCTATGAATGTTCAAGAATCACCTTATCTCAACTGAAACATATCTCACAACCCTTTAACAAATGTCATAAATTAATTTCCAAGACATAACTAGGAAACTCTAGCTATTACCCAAGGCTAGGTACTATATATGGGGTCACAAAAAGTCTAACTCAAGTGTTTCACCGAGACTAAACTATAGTAAAATCACTTTTTTATAATGGGTTATTTGTGATAGAAATCTATTATAGGTTGTATGTTATAGAAAAAACATTGAAAATACTATTATTTGTGATGGACTATCACAATTAACCTCATGGAGATAATATTTACAATGGACTATTTTTTTGTTGAAAAAAATATTATTCTAGTAATTTTTACGATGGAATCAATATTCCACCTCAAAACATATTTTCTATGATTATTTACGAAATAATGGAAATTGTGTCACAAATAACTGAAAAATAAAAAAACTAAATAACAAAAAAGAAAAAAATTTATAAAATTATAACTAATATATTACAGAAAAATTCACATAGGAAAAAATATAATAATAATGTCATTGAAGGGGGTGAGGAATTAGGTCTATCTGGAAGAGGTAACTCTATCCATAAACTATGTGCAATCTAGCACAAATAATTCATAATCTCATCATACTATTACTCCTACTTCCATCATTTCCCTTCCAGTTTTCATCAATTCTATTTTCATCCTCGGGTTAGTATCTGTATAATCTCATCCTAATATCATAGTCTCACATCATACTCTATAGTAGAAAATGATGATGGTGGTGTTTATTCTTACTTAGATCCATATGATTTAATCATTTCAGTTCTATATTAACTAGTCAAGGTTGATATTGAACCTATACCAATCACCTAGCCTTTCTTAAGACCCCTCACCATCACACGCATCAAAGCCACCTTTTTAAAACATGACTCACATGAGACCTCATCCCCACCATATATCTCGGTCTGAATCTCACGCATTCAATAAACCTTAGTCTCATATATATCATACAAAAATATAAATAGAAATTAAGAATATTAAAAAATTATATTATGTTAATTTAACAAAATGTAAGAAAAAAAATACTAACCATGATATGTCATTGTCTATCTCCAATAATCTATTCATTACTACTATCAGTGTACATATTCTTATACACATCAAACTCTATAATGGTTAGATCAACTATAGACTATATAGATTTATCATAAGAATTTATTTTTAAAAATACATATATATATATATATATATAATTATTAAATAATATTACATACTAAATGTAGATGATGTATACTAAAAGTATGAATCCCATCTCTATGTGTGGCATCATATATTCTCTGATTTTTCTGACTATAATCGAATATTATCTAAAAAATCTCTCTTATACAATACATAAAAAATATATCCCAAGCCTTAGTGGGGATATAATCACGTTAATATGGCTTACAAGACTTATCAAATATAGTCATGGATGCTCTCTGTATAATGCTCCTCCAAAATCTATATAAAAACTAATGTAAATTATCACACATGCAAGCCTCTCATGCCTCCCAAAGATAGGGTCTCGTCTTCTCATAATAAGTAGACAATAAACCCTACAAATATTTAATAAGATATTAAATTGTAAATTATATAAATTTAAAATAGAATTAATTGCTTATTTATACATACCAACCAATGCTTGAACATATGATAACTTCACTCGATAGAAACATGATCCCATGAAACCCACGGAGCATAAAAATATTTCATTAAAATAGCACTAGCCTAACCAAATTCTAGATGTGAAAAAATATAAAAATAATAATAATTAACAACACAATAATAAATTATATAAAATAAATTAAAACTAAATATAATTCATTTTTGAACTCACTTCCTCTAATTAAGATCAAGGTAAATAGATGGATTCCACTCTGGAAAATGATATGGAATCATCAATCATTCAATACCCAAAATCCTCCAAGTATCTGGTGTCATATTAACACCCTCAACAAATGAATTACGAGGCTAAATGCCATAAATCATATCCTTAGTCAAGTTATGAATCATATAATCATAATATTCTCAAACAATTTGAAACATATAGTTAATCTTATAACAAATTTTTTACTCTATAAAAAATATAAATAATTTAAAAATGATAGAACCTTTTTTAAAAGAAATGGAGTGAAAATAATGTTACCTAAAAATAATTCTTAATACAGATATAAAATATAAAAAACTAACAAATATTTATTGAAAACAAATAAAATATCATTCTTCATCGATATCTTCATCTTATTCTTCAATTTCATTAGTGTCAATATCTTTATCTTCCTCCTAAACATTATCAATTTCTATATGATCTTCAATTTCATCATACCTTGTAATATAAAATTCATTGGTTTAATTATCAATATTATCAACACCATTTTCCCATAACTATGGGATCTCATCATTGATATCTATATCTCTTCAATTAAGAGATATATTCAATGATTTTTCTAGTAAAAATTTAATATTTTTCACATCAACAACACTAATTTTATGAAAAAACTTGTCTTTATTACACATTAATTCATGATTTATTACATGGGAATACACACAACACAACCCAGAAGATTGATAAGTCTAGTGTATTTGGTTATGTCATTATATTACATAAAAACTTAAAACATGGGTACATCAAAATTATTGAAATCTTTCTTAATATGATCATAATTTCCTGTCATTCTTAAAATAATATGGGATAACCTATGGACATACATAAGAAGGGGTGAGGTAAAAAGCCCTATAAGGTAATAAACAAATAATAACATGAAGAAAGTATTAAATTTTAGAAAATAGTAATTTTAATGGGACATAAAAGGGTTGAGAATCATAAATATGAACAATGAGACATGATATAGCATGGTAACATAAAGGAAAAATGGGAGTATGTAAACAACATTAAACATGATATCATAAACATAGGTTAAGACTAACTGCAAAGACATCATAACATGGTGGAAAAGGTCCCGTAATGGATTAAGTTAACTCCATAATCCCATGCATCACATAGCATGAGACTAAAACATTAACTAATGCATTGGAGGGATATATAATTTCAAGTTCACCTATCAATTTCATATCATGTACATGCATAAGTGTTCCACATAGATCATACAACATAAGTACATATTTCTTTAATTTTTACCCCATGATTAGGGAGTTTGGGTTAAATACATGGAATTCCCTAATCAATAATGTATAGGTACATCTAGGGGAATACACATGAGTGGAAATGGGAGTGAATATTCAGGATTCAATCTTTTGTTATGAAAAAACACAATGAAATTTATATAGTATAACAGTAGTACTTAAATCCGAGTAGGGGAGGAATTCTTGAGTTACTGTAGTAGCACTGTGGTGGGTATTGTAGCAGGTAATGTAGCAGTACTATAGCAGTGGAGTTACTATAGAATTGGTGGCACTGTAGTGGTAGTGGTACTATAGCAGGAACTGTAGTGGCGGTAGTATTCTAGCAACCTGAGTACTGTAGCAGTACTATTCACCGAGGGGGCCTTCGGGCCAAAATGGGATTTCAAGCCTTGTATTCGGGCCACCTGTCCTTAGGCCTTCAGTCTATTTAATGGTTCTTCCTCTACCCAGACAAAAGGAGGTCTTTTCTTTAATAACAAAATGAGGCTTCGGGCCCAACCTTTTAAAAAAATTAATAAATAAGGTGCTTGAATAAAGGAGAGAAAGAGATGATCATTTACTAAATTCCAGCATAGTTACAGATTAGTTAAATGATATAATGATGGGGGATAAATGATATATCATTGTTAGGATATCAATTGGATAATTTAGGAATATTTATAAATTCATGAAAACATAACCAATTGAGATTAAAACGTGTAATTATAAAAAAAAAAATTGAATGGAAAAGAAGAGAGAGAGGAACCTTACCTTGAGAGGGTGATCCCAAAAGCTTTAGAGGGGCTTCTTGAGAGAGTGGGGAACCTTTAGAGGACTATATAGAGGGTATAAAAGATTAAGGATAGGATACAATATTTTTTAGTTAAGAATAATGGGGGATTGGGTGGGTTTATATAGAAAGAGAGAGCGAAGTTCTTTATTATTTCTCAAACATAGATTTTTGGTTCTATATAATAACTTAATCCAAATAACAAACCTTCCCATGGTTTTTTCCCATTATTTCTACAAAATAAGATTGGTTTTAATTATTTTATATCAAAAAGGGTTGAACTCGTTAAAATATTACCCTTTGTGAGTGAGTCATGATCATAAATAATTGACTTTAGAACCTTAATGTATAACATAGGTTTTGGAGGATTAATAAAGGATTTATAAAATTAATCAAATAACCTAAAAAATTAAAAAGTGTAAACACATATTTCGTCCTCTATAACATTTATATAATTTATTACAACACCTTTGGGTCATTATGATTTCATAATGAACACCATATATTTATACATATTTAATTTTTACCCAAAAATTTGACTATCTCAGAAAATTATGAAAAATTAACAATTGGATAATTTTGATGATTTGATTTCAAAAATAATATTTATTTTATAAAAATAATTTTATAAATATTTGAATATTCAATTTTAAAACAAGAATTGACATTTATTGAGAAATGATGGTTTTTTCAATAATAACAATTTTTGAACCCTTATAACAATTACTTTTGGATTCTTAAAAATTATATTATCATTTATATTTAATAAAAATTATTTAATTTTATTATTTTATTATTATATAATTTATTTTTAAAATTCATGAATTCATCAAAAAGGAATATATTGATTGAAATTTCATATTACACAAAAATAAAATGTATGTTTTATCATATCAAAATCTAAATCATTTAAAAAGTAAAAAAAATAAGAAGTAAATATATTCATTATTCTATACAATATAAATATTAATATTATTAAGTTCATGATACATAGCCCTTTATTACACCAGAAAATGATTTGAGGGTAAGGTGTGCAATGGTGATATTTTCATGGGGTGGTTTGGCATACATGATTTCAGTCATGATCTCAATGAAATTGAAATTCTACCATAAATGGTTTGACTCCTGATTTAGTTGATGGGTAGTGACTTGGTCTTGGTTAAGTGAAAATACCAGTGATTCTATCTCCATCATAATCTCTGATAATTGGGTTTGATAGGGTGTGATCCTACTGGTTGAGGCCATTGATTCTTTGTGCCCAATGGATTTATCATAACCCTATATTTATAATAATTATATAATCACTTTCCAATAGATATTTTATCATTGTTTATGATGATTAATGGTATTTTAAATCTTATATAATATAATAAAACCAAATTAAGTGTATATGTTTTCTATTACCATAATAGGACATTTAATTTAGTAATAAAGGGAATTTTATTTATAAAAGTTTGGGTTGTTACAATCTTCCAACATTCATAAATTTTTTCCTCGAAATTTTAATTTGGTACACTAAAATAGATAAGGATAATTCTATTTCATCACCTCATCTATTTTCCATCTAACTTCTTCAAACTTTTGGTTTCTCCATATCACTTTGATCAGGTGCACTATCTTATTTCATAGAACTTCATCTCTATGATCTAAGATCATCAGTGTATTCTCTTCATATGAAAGATCATTCTCTAATGGTAACACATATGGATTCAAAACATCTATGGAATATGGTATATACTTACTCAAGAGAGATACATGTAACACATCATGTACTTTAGATAGGTCGGATTGGAGTGATAGTTGATAGACTACCGCTCTGATATGATCAAGGAACTCAAAGTGATTGATGTATCTTGGACTAATCTTTCCCTTATTCCCAAATCTCATGACTTTATTCAATTGATATATGTAGAGGAATACCTTATTTTCAACCTCAAACTCTATGTCTCATTGAAGATTGGAATTATAGCTCTTATGTCAACTCTAAGTAGCCTTGATGTGTTGTTGAATGGTTTTGACCTTTTCCACAATTTCCTCAACTATTTCAAGAACTAGTATGTAATGCCCTGAAACTAGAAGCCTGGATCTAGTGCATTATTTTAATACATTGGAATGATTACAAGGAATAAAATCCTTAAGTATAGATCATTTTAGCAGTCATGAAAAATATATTACATACATAAACATTACATTACAATTTCTAACATAAAACATAGCATTGATAATCTTTTGATAATGTCATTATTCTACAATCTTAACCCTAAATATCAATAATAAAACACTTCTTGGAATACTGGGAAAATAAAACAAAAGAATTGGGTGAGCTCAGACACTCATTACGGATAAAAAATATAGCTAAAGCTATCAAAAAGAATCATAAACTATTAAGGTAAGGTAAAAAAATAAAAAAAACAATCCTTTTAAAATATTATCTTCAGAATAATATGGAAAGAATAAATCAAATAATTCTTTTTAAACATTCACATGGATATTATACTAGTCGAATAATCACATGTAAAATCAATAACTAACCTCATAACAAGGGAATTCATAATTCTAGATATCTTAACCACTATTTCAAGGCCTTGTGTCAAGACCATACACAAATATTCTATCAAGGCCTTATGCCAAGAAACTAGTTTTTTTCATGAGACCTACAGAGGCATCGAGGGGCTATAATGGAGCACACACAACACTTACTAAGTCCAATTCATTCCACATATTAAAATGTTGAATCATAACATAAATATTTGTATTTAAAACCAACATACAAAATGTTATTACTTTAACCATAAACCATGAATGGTATAAAAAAAGAATATCCATAGTCAAAAATATCATAAAACCTTCAATAAAATATGGAATATTGTATCATAATAAATCAACCTCAAATAATCATAAAATCCAATAAATTATTTTGACATAAATGAAAATAATTCATTAAAACTCTTTTAGGGAAATATCCCTTTTTACTTTAAATCATTAAAAAACTATGTAATTTTAAAATAAAAAATTTCTTTTGAAAATAACCTTGTAATATTATAATTAAATATTCAAAATGTAAAGGATACATAATGGAGGAAATATCCATTCGCACCGTATAAGTTAAAAACATGCTTTCCTTAATTTGTCAAAAAGGTCATAAAGTACCTTTTTTGGAAAATGATAAAAATATTCCTTTAAAATTATTTTATTATATTTAAAACATGGTTAAAAATGAATTTAAAAATACATAGGATAGTAGTAAAACATTTTATGAAAACATTTTTAGAAACATGGATTTGGATGATAAAGATGTCCCATTAGATACTAACGCATCAACAACCTCAAATAATAATGAGATTGTGAAATTAACCATTACCTTAGGTCCGATATTCTTCGTACATGCCTGAAACTCATGTATAATGTTTTTAAACATATTATTAAATTATATCATAATCAAAATAATATTTATGATATCATATATGATTATTATATGACTTTATATTACCTTTTTATTAACAATTCCAATTTAATGCAATATTTCGGGTAATAATCGCTTTGTTTCTCATACGTGTTTTGACTTGTTATTCTTGATCATATTACATAGATAATAATTTAATTACTTAAAAATTTTATAATATGATTTATATATCATAAATATTCATAATATTAATAGATATAATAGATATATATATATATATATGTGAAATGGAATACACCATTCATGGAGACGGTAGGTCGTACGTACGCATAAATGTTGTTTCTATTTTCTTATCATATTGAATGGAAGTAAGTGAATGACATATATGTACATGAATATATATATATATATATATATATATATATATATATATATTATCCTTATCATTTCATATATTCCATAATTATTCATAATATATATTTATTTATAATCATTCTTAGATGGTGAATGTGGAAGATGAGTCTCATCGCGTCATGGAGATGGTAGGTCGTATGTACGCACGAGCAATGGTATCATTTATTTAAGGGTTAAATGGTATGAAATTGTATAGAATATTAATTTTATATAAATAATACCATGTTATATTTATTATTTAAGTCATTTATATTCACCATTATACTCATTGAAAGAAAGTATATATGAAAAACAGTTTACGCCACGGCGTGGAGATGGTAAGTCGTACGTACACACGCATGATGATATTGTTTTTAATATGATGGGTAAAAGGAGGAATATGGTTGTACCATAACCATAAAAAATATATTATAATATTGTAGATTCTGGATTTATTATTTTATTATGGTAACAACTTAGGAAGAGGAAATAGAAGAAGAAAATAACTTTGAAAGAAGAGATAAAATGATTACCTTTTCTTTGGTTGTCTCCTTTTGATTTTCACAAAAGGAATCCTTAAGTTGGTTTTGTTCCCAAAAAATGGCCTCTATTATGAATTTAGGTAAATTTTTAAGAGGTTTGGGTAGGTTTTTTTTGAGCCAAATGGCTTTGGAGGTGTGAATAAAAGAGAAGGAGAAGTGACCTTTTATAGGAGAGTTGAGAGATACTTTAAAAAAGTCTTGAAATATTAATTTATTATAAATTTATTTTTGTTTTATAAAGGAAAAAAAGTAATTTATTTCTAGGATAATATGATAATGGGTCTAAATCATCTCACTCAATATGTTTTATACAAGTTTAGGTAATGAATTTAACCTTATCTTTTGGCTTTAACCCATAATTAAATAAGTTAACTCTTACCATGTCTTCTTGTATTTTTATACTATATGGTCAATATAGTTACTATAAAATTACAAGAGAATCTCAATTGGATCATTAATGAAATGTTTAACACTATATAAGAAATTTGGTGAAATATTATATTTTTATGACTATTATATCATTTAATAAAATACTGTTTTCTTTTTTTAAAATTCATTTATGTCAATTTTGACACTATTTAGAAATTTATTTTTGTTAAAGTCATAAAAACTTGATTCCTTGGGAAAAAAATCATTTAATCATCCCTAAAATGTCATTTTTATCCATAAAATCCATGGATATCATCAAAAATCTAAAATTAAATTTATTTAAATAATTATAATATCATTTATTTCAATCATCCATTAATAAGGTAATCATTACATCATCATTATGTCAAAGATAAATTTATTTATTTAATGTCTAAAAATTATAAATAAAATACTATGATGTATGAGATATTTTTATATTTATAATTACTATATATATTCTAATATATCATTTATATTAACCAAATTTAAAAAAATAGTTAGGAGATACATGTTTATGTTATATTTCCCTTTTCATTAAATTAAACATTATAAAAGGTCATTATCACATTAAAGTGGCACTCTGGGGTCCTCAAATTGACCTAAGGATGCTCATGGTAGGACATATATCATAAAATAAGATTATTACACATGTTAGGGTTGTTTTATATTGTTATAATATTTTTTTAAATCCTTGCTTACCTTATTTACCCTTTAACCATGGTAAATAAAAATAATTACTCAAGTTATTATTCATAATGTCCAAAAATAAAAGGTACCTATTTACATAATTTGGAACTTTTAATTCCAAATATGGAATCTATTTTTTCAAATTCAAAACAAATAATTTTCAGAAATTAATATAAAATTAATTCATGTTGTTAAAACCAGAAAGCAGGTTTTTAAGAAGTAAAAAACTATTAAAAGATTGACTTGTGTTTATGTTCAATTTTAAGGTTAAATTGCTTACAATTACCAACATTGGATTAAATGAAAAAAACATATTCCAATTACACATTGAAACAAATTTTAAAGACAATCTAACTATATGTATAAATTAGATTAAAAGTCATTTTCGAATTAAAATCCAGTATTTCCCATTATTCATTAAAATATGGATTTTATCAGAAAAATACCAAAAATTTATCCAAACTAAATTTTTATGTCCCGCTTAAAAATAGGAATTTAATTTTTTTCAAATTTAATATATAAAATTGTCAAATATTTTATTTAAAATGGTTCTCCATGAAAAAGGCATAAAACTGCATTTTTTGAAAAATACTACTTTTATTTGAAAAATTAAATTTGTCTTTATATTATGTCTAAGAAACACATAAGATGAATGTTAAAATTATATGGTATATATATATAATTAAAAATGTGGTTAATAATATTCATAGATTCTTTTTAAATGGCTAGTTTGATTGGTCGTGGTGCGCTCAAACTTGGTGTTGTGTGTAGTACAAGCTAAGATGGGGTTGTGTGTAGTGTAAGATTATCTTGGTGCAGCATTCAACATAACCTATTGAATTTTTTTAAAAAGAAATATACCATGGATTATTTGTGTGTTAAATTATCCCCTCATTCAATAAATTTCATCCTCACAATTTTCAAATTTGGGTTTGGTAACTAAGGTTTGATTATTCAAAAATCTATTTATTGCAATCCCACATTGAGAAATTGGTCTATAAAACTTCCACTTTAAAATAGAGAAAGGAAAGTAATAAGGTTACCTGATATAACGTATACTAGGATTCCATGTAAGAAAATATGTATATGGAAGAAAAAAACTAACGATGGTGTTATGATGGAGAGCGATAGAGAACATGATTAGGAAAAGGTTAACATCCATAAAGGTATAAAGTCGTGATGATACAAGGGGCCATTTGATTCATTTCAAAAGAATATAGTAGGAAAAAAAATTGGTTTTCAAAATCCTTTCTTTAAAGTTAAAAAACATAAGAATAAATACTTACTAGATTTCAGTACAATCTCACAATTGGTTGTGCCTTGAACAATTTCCACTTAATCTCTTATTCAATGAAATGAATTTGAATTTTCCATTCCTAATGTGTTGGAATATCATGCGATCCATGAATATAATGATATTTTATTCCATATGAATTAATAAAAAAATTTAAAACAAGTTACAACATATTCATAAGTCCACCTATAGTGAGATAATACATTAATCTTACCAACATCTACCGAAGTATAGCTTATACTATCTATAAATGGATAACCTTACAATCCTTCCAAAAAACTAAAAATCTACAAATTTAGAAAGAGGTGAACCAAATCGTCTTAGAATTTATCTCCCATATCTCATAGGGCAGTTCTAGGTTGTCACATTCCAAAACATGTGAACACCTTCATCATATATGTTCTTGAGTCACGGTAACAACCTGAATTATAAGATATCCTTATTAAAAACATGCATGTTTCCTTATTATAAAACATAGTGTATTATTACTTAAGTCCTAAAAAGTTATATAATTAATCCATGATAGCATAACCCTCTTGTCGACAAACCCATAATTAGTTCTAATTCTGATTCCCTCCATTCACTAAAGCTCCTGCTTCTTGATGTTACCACCTTTTTTAGCCGACTGCATCTCCATTAGTTTAGGGAGGCCTGAGTAGTCTTTACTCCCCTTATTTTTCTTATTCTTGTTGGCAATGAAACTCCTTGGATCCCTATTTTCCTTATTCCCCCTCTTCCTCCTTGGGCTGTGAAGACCCTTACCATACTCTCCAATTACATTGACATTGTCATTGTCATCTGAGATTTCCTTTCCTAACTCTGCTCCAGAGAGGCTACTACTATTTCCCTCTGCACAACCATCATCACCCAAGTGATCAAAATGGTTATTCAAGTTAATACAGGACAAGGTCCTTCTCGGTTGGAGTCCCTGTTTATCATTTGACACTCAGTCAAAGCCATGTTTTGGTTCTACCCAGTCCTAGCTATCCTTAGCACTACCCCCCCTAGTCGGTTGGGACACTCCTTCATCATTTATACCACTGCCTGCTCACAAAGCAAGTGCATAAGTTCCATGGCTAGAATTCATAGTGCCATCCTCGCTTACTAGCACATGAGCCTCAGCCCAGTTGGTGAGGTATCCTTAAGTGCATCCACAAGACCCAGGTTCAAAACTAGGTAGAGGCATATTTCTGGGGGGGATACTGTAGCAGTACTGTAGCAGGCACTGTAGCAGGCACTATAGCAGTACAGTAGCAGGCACTGTAGTAGGAACTATAGCAGTTACTGTAGTAGTTACTGTTCGGTACTATAGGAGCTATAACTATTCACCTTGGGCCACCGGTTTGGGCTTGGAGTCCTTAAGGATTTAGGGCCACCTAGGCCTTCAGGTCAGTAGGGCTTTCGGGCTACCTTTAAGGCCTTAGGGCCACCTCAAGGCCTTCGGGCCACATGCAGTTTCCCCAGACACACTACAAAAAAAGGAGCATCCCCAGAAGAGGATTCAGAGCAGGTGCACTCACCAGAGCAGAGCCAAATGTATTTTTCAGAATTAGAGGGTATGGCTATGCCATCGAGACCAACCTATTATTACATAGGAAGCCTAGCCAGATGGTCATGCGAAGGTGGAGAGCTACTATCATGATGCAGATGTTGGGGAGGGGTAGTTCCCTTTATATAGTCTAGTTGAATTCCCTAAGACCTTTGGGTCATGTAATCTCATAAGACTACTGGTCATGTAATATCTGATCCTATGAGCCTTTTAAGGGTTCCCCCTCATCCCTTGAAAGGGGGGTTATCAAAAAATCAATAAAAATGAAGGCCATCCTCGCTAACCACACAACTTTCCACAAAACCTACAGGTTCCTGCCCAGCAACCTGAGGAGTTTCCAGATCCTTCCTCAAGCGTTTGAAGATATCAGCCACCTTTGGAAATTCTTATGCATTTAGGATAAGAATTAGAGGATAAATTCCTTACAATTAATTCCATAAAAGAGGAAGCAGCGAGGACGATGGGAAGAGAGATACGCGTGGACACTAATAGTAAGAAAAATGAATGGATTGACATGCAAGACCTTATTTTGATTAGGGGATTCAATGGATGGAAGATCAATATTTATGAGTACCTATATTTTTGGGATCATTTGGAAACACACTTTTAAGATCTAATAACAGAGGACTGAGGCTTACAGGTACCATCTCCTTCCTAGGAATTATGTAGGTAGAATTCCTCTGGTAGGCTTAAGTTAGTTTTCAACAAGTATGTGGTTCACTTTAGTAGTGTACCAGGGTGATCTTGGGGTTTCTCACTTTTCCTAAAAACTGTTTTGATAATAAAAAAATTAACTTTCAGGTCATAATTAGTTCTCAAGAAACTAGCATCATCCAATTTACTTATTCAAATCGAACATATCTTTATCCAAACATCATTATCTTAATATAAGAAACATATTAAGGATTATCTTTACCTTAATAATATGTTCTCCAAATATAATATTACCCTTAAATCAATTTTCTTGTCTATTATAACTATTCAACATATTCTTGAAAATCCTTAGTGAAAAACATAAATTGAATACACCTTATATAATTCACTATTAATAATTCTTGGATCCAAATACATAAATACTTAAATATTTCCAATTTAATTTATGTCATGGAATAGGTCCTTCCTTGGTTTAGAAGTGGATTCTTGTGTCTGGGAATTGAGTTGGGTAATGCCCATTATTTCCATAGATGAGACATTGAACTCCATAACAATTGGTCACTCTGTGACCCTTTTTTCCGTAGATATAACATCTTCCCCTCCATTTGATCTATTCCTCAATATTCTTTTTTCCTTCCTCTTTAAATTTATAAAGTTGAATCTTCTTTCCTATATAATTCTTAAAATTTTAACATTTATAAAAGTGTATCTTCCTCTTACTCAATTTGTTAGTAAATTCATAAATGATCACATTATTAATCATATATCGTGATAACTGATTCATCATAATCACAATATCTTTCTCCCCAATCATTATCTAATTTTGGTGCTAAAAATCACTAGATTTTCCATCAAACTCAATGTTAGTTCAATTATTTATGGTTTCCTCTATTAACTAAGATGAGAAAGCACAGGGTGAGAAATACATCTCATTGAATAAAAACACATAATCAAGGGAACGTACTTTCAATCCATAACATCTTAGGTTAAATCCTAGGTTATACATGATTGTTACCAAAATTCTAGGGGGTTCTTTTATACTTATCCACAAAGTCTATCATAGGGTTATGATCCCTAATATAAGTTTTCTAAATTTATTTCCAAGGATTTTGATAAGCTTCCTTTTATACCAACTGTAATTCCCTAACCCCAAAAGCATAGATCCAGTGCATTATTTTAATAAATTAGAATGATTACAAGGAATCAAATCACAAAGGACCGATCAGTTTAGTAGTCTTGGAAAATAGATTACACACATAAACTTTGCATTACCATTTCTAACATAAAACACATCATAGATAATCATTTGAGAATTTTATTATTACCCTATCTTAACCCTGTATATCCATCATAAAATACTTCTTGGAATCCTGGGAAAATAAAACATAAGAAATGTGTGAGCTCAGATGCTCGGTAAGGATAAACAATATAGCTGAAGCTGTCAAAAGTAAGAATAAGCTATTAAGTAAAAGTAAAAAACAAAAACACAAGCCTTTTAAAATATTGTTTTCAGTATAATATGGAAAGAATAAATAAATTAATTCTATTTAAACATTCACATGGATATTCTACTTGTCAAATAATCACATTTAAATCAATAACTAATCTCATAATGGGGGAATGCATAATGCCAGACATATTAACCACTATGTCAAGGCCTCGTTCCAAGACCATACACAAATATTTTATCATGGCCTTGTTCCAAGACACTATTTTGTCTCATGATACCTACTAATGAATCAAGGGGCTATAGCGGGCTCCGCCCATCACTTACTAAGTCCAATTCATTCCTCATATTGAAAGGTTGAAACATAACATAAACATTCTTATTTAAAACTAGAATAATAAATGTTAATAATTTTACCATAAACCATGAATGGTATAAAAATAGCATATCCACAGTCAAACATATCACAAAACTTTCAATGTAATATGGAATATTATATCAAAATAAATCAACCTCAAATAAGCATAAAATCCAATAAAGGATGTTGACATAGATGAAAATAATTCATTAAAACTCTTAAAGTGAAATAACCCTTTTTACTTTAAATCATTAAAAAGTTGTGTAATTTTAAAATAAAACATTTCTTTTGAAAATAACCTTGTAATATTTTAAGGAAATCAAAAAAATGTTCAGGTGAAATAATGGCAGAAAATATCCACTCGCATCGTATAAGTTAAAAAAAAATTTGTTTCTCAATTTGTCAAAAATGTCATAAAGTACCTCATTTGGAAAATGACTGAAATATTCCTTTAAAAACATTTTATAAAAAGTAAAACATGGGTAAAAATGACTTTAAACATCCATAGGAAAATATTAAACCATTTTATGAAAACATTTTTAGAAACATGGACATGGATGATAAAGATGCCCCAGTAGATACTTACGCATCAACATCCTTTAACAATAATGAGATTGTGAAATTAACCATGTACCTTAGGTTCGATTTTCTCCTTACATAGATAAATCTCCTGTATAATGTTTTTAAACATATTATTAACTTATATAAGAATAAAAATAATATTTATGATATCATATATGATTCTCTTATGACTTTATATTACTTTTTTGTCAACAATTCTAAGTTAATGCAACATTTTGGGTAATAATCGCTTTGTTTCTCATATGTGTTTTGACTTGTTGTTCTTGATCATATTACTTAGATCATGATTTAATTCCAGAATGTATAATATGATTTATATATCATATATATTCATAATATAGACATATATAATAGATTGATATATGAAATGGAATACATCGTTCATGTAGATGGTAAGCAGTACGTACGCATAAACAATGTTTCCATTTTCTTATCATATTGAATCAAAGTAAGTGAATGACATATATTTACATACACACACATATATATATATATATATTCTCTTAGATTTATAATGTCATGTATTTCATAATTATTCATAATATATATTTTTTTATAATGATTCTTAGGTGGTGAACGCGGAAGATGAGTCTCATCGCGTCCTAGAAACGGTAAGTTGTACGTACGCACATGAGATGGTATCATTTTATTAATGGTTAAATGTATGAAATTTTATGTAATATGAATTTTACAAAAAATTATAACATGTTATATTAATTATTTAATTCATTTATATTCATCATTATACCCGTTGAAAAAACGTATAGATGAAAAATAGTTTACACCACAGCGTGGAGACGGTAAGTCGTACGTACACACGCATGGTGATATTGTTTTTCATAGGATTGGTAAAAATAAGAATATGATTTTCTCATTATCATAAAAACATCTCATCATATAGTAGATACTGTAGTTATTATTTTAGTATGGTAAAAACTTAGGAAGAGGAAGTAGATGAAGAAAATAACTTTAAAAGAAGGGATAAAATGATTAACTCTTCTTCAGTTTTATCTATTTGATTTGCACAAAATGACTCCTTAAGTTGGTTCTATTCCAAAATAGTGTCCTATAGGTTTAATTGAGGGAATTTGGGAGGAGTTTTGGATAGTTTTTGGCCGATCTAAAGGGCTTTGGAGGTGTGAATAAAAGAGAAGGAGAAGTTCCCCTTTATAGGATAGGTGAGGGACACTTTTGGAATTTATTGAAATATTAATTTATTATAAATTTTTATTCGGTTTTTAATGGATCTAAAGTGATTTATTTATAATATAATATGCGTATGGGTCTAAATAATCTCAAACAATAGGTTTTAGATAAGTTTATGTCATGAATGTAACCTTATCTTTTGGCTTTAACCCTTAGTTAAATAAATTAACTCTTACCATGTCTTCTTGTTTTTTATATACTATATGGTTAATATAGTTACTATAAAATAACAATAGAACCTCATGTATATCATTAATCACATTTTTAACACTATATAATTCATTTTTCTGAATCTTAGATTTTTATGACTATTATATCATTTAATAAAATAGTATTTGTTCTAAAAATTCATTTATGTCAATTTTGACACTATTTAGTAATTGATTTTTTTTAATAATAAAAACTTGATTACATAGAAAAAAAGGCATTAACTCGTACTTAACATGTCAATTTTATCTAAAAAATAATTTATGGAATCAAAAATTTCAAATTACATTTATTTTAATAATTATAATATCATTTATTTCAATCATTCATTAATAAGGTAATCACTACATCATTATTGTGTCATAAATAAATTTATTTATTTAATGTATAAAAATTATAAATAAAATACCATGATGTAGGAAATCTTTTTAGATTTCTAATAACTATTTATAGTCAAAAAGATAATTTATATAAACCAAATTAATATTGATTTAGTTAGGAGATACATGTTTATGTTATATTTCCCTTTTCTTTAAATTAAACATTATAAAAGGTCATTATCACACCTAAGTGGCTCCATGGGATCATAAAATTGACTAAATATACTCATGGTCGGCCATATATCATCTAATATAATTAGGACATGTGTTAGGATAGTTTTATATTTTTATAATATTATTTTTTAACCCTTATTTACCTGATTTACCCTTTAACCATGGTAAATAAAAATAATTAGAGATGTCACTATTCATAATGTCCAAAAATAAAAGGTACCTATTTACACAATTTGGACCTTCTGATTCCAAATATGGACCTTCTGGGTTAAGGCCAAAAGATAATGTTAATTTTTTGACCTAAACATGTCTAAAATTTATTGGTTGAGAGGATTTATACCCATCCTCATCTTATCCTTAAACTAAATCACTTTGGAGCTATTACAAACCGAAAATAAATTTATAATAAATTAATATTTCAAGAGTTTCCTAAAGTTCCCTTCCCCTCTATTATAAAAGGGCACTTCTCCTTATCTTTAATTAATACCTCTAAAGACCTTTTTCTCGGCAAAACCATGCCCATTTACTCTACCAAATTCCCTAAATTCATCCTAGAGGCCATACTTTGGGTATAAATTCAACCTAAGAAGTCATTTTTTGAAAATCAAAAGGAGATACTTGAAGAAGAGGTAATTGTTTTATCAATTCAATTCAATTTCTTTTCTTCTTCTACTTCCACTTTTTAATTTTTATCCACACTAAAATAATAAATCCAACATATAATAAATTCTAATATGTTGTTATTATTATGGTACAACCATATTCATCTTTTTACCCATCCTACGAAAAACAATATCATCTTGCGTGTGTGCGTACAGCTTACCGTCTCTACGCTATGGTGTAAACTGTTTTTCATGTATACATTATTTATATGTGCATAACGATGAATATAAAGGATGTAAATAATAAATGTAACATGATATTGTTTATGTTGAATTAATATTCCATCCAATTACATACCATTTAACCATTAATAAAATTATATTGTCACTCATGCGTATGTATGGCTTACCGTCTCCACGACACGATGAGATTCATCTTCCACATTCACCATTATAAAATGATTATAAAAATATATATTATGAATAAGTATGAAATTAATGAAATAATAATTCTACTATAATAATATATATATATGTATGTATGTATGTATGTATGTATGTACATATATATTATTCACTTACATCTATTCAATACGATAAGAAATCAGAAACATCGTTCATGCGTACTAATGGCCCACCATCTCCATGAATGGTGTATTACATTTCATATATATATATATTATATATATTTATATTCTGAATATATATGATTTATAAATCATTTTTTACATTCTGAAAGTAATTAAATTATGATCTAAGTAATACAGTAAAGAATAACAATTCAAAACACATATGATAAACAAAGCAATTATTACTTGAAATGTTACTTTAACTTGGAAATTATTAATAAAAAATTAATATAAAGTCATAAATGAATCATATATGATTTCATAAATATTATTATGATTATTTTAGAAGTTATTAATGTGTTTGAAAACATTATAAAGGATTTTTGGAAACATACAGAGTGTATCGAACCTAAGGTAATTAAATTTCGTATCACTTTTAATTTTTATGACATATAATACATGTTCACCACCTATTTCTTGTGTGTGGTGTATTTAATACCCCTATTATGTTTAATATAATGAATAAATTTATCTTCATGGTATTTAAATATTCATTTTAAGATATTGGGATTATTATTTAAATGTTCGAAGTGGTATGGGATGCTTTGAATTTTTAAAGAATTAATCCATTCTCTATTTCAATATTCTTGATATTATCATATATATTTATTTATATGTATATAAAGGATTATAAATAACATTTTTTGACTTTTTTGATTTCATTAAAATGATTTCAAAAGAAATATTTTTATGGTTGTATGTAAGAGACTCTTTGACTAAAACATCATTTTAAATTTTTTAACAATTTATTCTTCTAAATCTTTCACATTAATGTCCATGTTTTTCAAAAAGGTTTTAAGGATTTATTTATATGGACATGAATGTTTTTAAATTTTAATTCCATTAAAATTTTTTAAATTGGTATAAGACACTTTGTTTTAAAAATAACTTTTTAAATGTATTCTTTTATAAGTGTGTGGATTTTGAATAAATGATTTCAAAGAAAAATGGGTATTTGTCTCAAGATATTTTTAATGATTTTAAAAGATTATTTTCATTTATGTCAACATCCTTTGTTGGGTCTTATTCTTAATGGAGGTTAATAATTTATGATATCATTTACCTTATTTTATTGACTGTTTTATAATCAGTTTGATTGTGGATGTTATATTAAGATACCATTCTTGGTTTATGGTTAAAGTATTCATATTTCATATACTAGTTTTAAATATGAATGATTATGTTGTTTATGTTTCACCATTTTCATATGAGGAATGCATTAGACTTAGTAAGTGGTGGGATGGGCCCACTATATCCCCTCAATACATCAGTAGGTCTCATGAGAAAAGATTTTTTGGGTTTTTACCCATTTATGTATGGTCTTGACACGAGTCCTTGAGAGTGTGGTTATGATGTCTGGCATTATACATTCCCTCATTATGATATCAGTTATTGATATTACATGTGATTATTCGACTAGTAGAATACCCGTGTGAATGTCTAAATTGTATTATTTGTTTTATTCTTTCCATTTTATGTTTAATTTTATGTTTAAAAGGCTTGAGTTTCAGTTTTATACTTTCTTTAAACTTTATGGTTATTTATGAAAGCTTATGTTGTATTGTTTAACCTTACTAAGAATCTAAGATCACCTCTTTCTTATGTTTTATTTTCCCAGGATGCCAAGAAGTGTATTATGATTTATATGCAAGGTTAATCTAGTAGAATAATGTAATTCTCAATGGATTATCTATGTTGTATTTTATATTTCAAATTGTAATGTAGTGTTCATATATGTAATCTATTTTCCAAGACTGCTAAATGGATCTGCCCTTCAAGATTTGATTCCTTATAATCATGTCAATGTATTAAAATAATTCACCAGCTCCAGGCTTTTGGCATTGGGGCGTTACATTTATAATGTATATCCTTACAAGTTGATTGATTGAGAATTCCTCTTAGATTGTAATGAAGTAACCAGAATTTGAAAGATGATCCACCACAACCCATATAGTATTATTTTCTCTTGATGGATTTTTAAGACTAGTGACAAATTCCATGGTTATGTTTTCCCATTTCCATGTAAGTATAGGTAATATTCGTATCATCCCCTTAGATTTTTTCCTTTCATCCTTAACTTGTTAACATAACAGAAGACTTGATGTATATTCTATGATATTATTCTTTATATTATCCCACAAATAGTTGTCCTTGAGATATCAATACATATTTTTTCTCCTTGGATGGATGTAGAAGGTTTATTTATGTCCATCATCTAATAGATCATTCTCTTACCAGGGATTTGATGGTACATAGAGTCGTGACCCAAATCTTACAACTCCTTCTTTGTTAATTTTGAAATCCAAGGATTTCCTATTTATTATAGATTCCACCTTCTTCTTAATTTCCACATAATCTCTTTGAAATTAAATTATCTTCCCTAGAATGGATGGTTGATAAATCATTTGTGAAAGGATGTATTATGTTCCTTCCATTATGATTCCCTTATCCATCCTTTTCAAGTCTAAAAAGATCATATCCTTCTCAATTCTCATCAATGATAAAATTACCATATATTTTCTACTTAGAGTGTCTATTAGTTTATTTACTTTTCCAAGATTATAGTGTATTGAATAGTCATAGTCCATAATCATCTCTAACTATCTTCAGTGGTGCATATTCATCTCTCTCTTTTTGAATATATAATTGGGGATATTATGATCTGTGTATATTTCAAACTTCTCCCCAAATAGATAATACCTATAGATTTTCAAAATGAATATTACTTCATCCAAATACATATCATTAATTAGGTAGTTATATTCATTAACTTTCAATTTCCTTGAGGCATAGACTATCACTTTTTCATTTTTTATTAGTACACATCCCAAGTTCTTCTTTGAAGCATCACTATATACCATGAAAAGTTACCCACTTGTGGGTAGGGTAAGTAAAGTTATAGTGATAAGCCTCTTTTTCAACACCTTGAATCTCTCTTCACATTCATTATTCCATAAAAATTTGACTCCCTTACATGTTATCTTAGTTATATGGTTTTATAATCATGAGAAATTTTTCACAAATCATCGGTAATACCCAACCAGTCCAAGGAAACTATGAATCTCTAGCACAGATGTTAGTATTTTTTATCCTTCAATTTTCCCTATTTTTGAAATATCTATAGATTTATAGTGATGATATGACCTAGGAATGTTATATGTATCAAGCATAAGTTCTATAGATAACTCAACCTATTGTTTTGGAGGAATACCATACAATTCTTCGAGAAACACATCTGTGAATACCCTTACGATGGGAATTTCATCAAGGATGATATTTTATTTGACCTCAATAGTTTTAGAAAGATATTATTTCTCATAGAAAAATAATATCCATGCTTTATATGTTGGTACTAAAGAAGATTCATCCCCATCCTTACACTTTTTATAGAATTAGAGGGTGATTCATCATACAGAAGGTGATTTACTTATCTCAAAAAGTTATATTGGATTTATAAAACGAAATCCATTCCATAAATAATATAACATAAAATTACACTAAAGTAATACTGATATTATTTTCATTAATAATATTCCCACAAACATCAACATGTGAAACAATAATCATAGAAGTTTTTTCTCAATGATATCAAAACATTTCAAGTGGTGTCCTGATATTATTAGAAAACATACAAGATATGATAATATAAAATGAATTGAAATAAAACATGACATGCACTCCTTAGTAGTATAGGTTACATGTTATTCATTCATTATGATACATATTAGCATATGAAATACCTTGTTCACTACATGAAGAAGATAGACTAGCTTCATAGAGTTCCCTCAAAAATCATTTCAAAATGTGATTATCACTTCACATCATGATTACATAGATAATTGCATGAGTATTTTCGGATTAAATTGTGTTTGAACTTGGAGTTTCACCCCCAAAAAGATGGACAAACTGATTAGACCATTCAGGTTATTGATGACATTCTTCGTGATTTTATGTTGGATTTTGGATGTAGTTTGGAGGATTTACTACCCTTGGTATAGTTCTTTTATAATATAAATTACCACTCCACCATTAGTATGGAACCATTTGAGGTCTTATAAGGGGGGCCATGAAGGTAACCATTATGTTGGACTAATCTATGAGAATTATCACTCATGGTTCTAAATTTTGTGTGAGTGAAAAAATAGAAGGTTCAAATTATTTTGGAGTGAATGTGAACTATTTAGAGCCATAATAAGTCTTATGTGGAATGACTAGAGAGCCCTTTGGAGTTTATCAAGGGTGACCATGTGTTTTTTAATGTCTCACCTTGTAACAACCCAAGCTCCCACGGTATGTTTCCCTTTGAATAATACAATAGCTTGTGTTTTACGCAACTTCGAGTTCAAACACACCTCAACCAATCAAACTAGCCATTATGAATAGTAATACCCACTTTTTGAAATTTTATAAAATTTATATTTTAAAATGGAATTCATTTTTGGATTCGTAATATTGAAATTAGCTTATGGTGAATTTTTTGTATTTTTCTAAAAACTTTCAATTTTTGATGAATAGTGAAAAACACTAAGTTGTTAAAAACATACTTTTTAATTAAATAATTAATTATTTTATTTAAATTTATTTTAGTTAAAAATAGATACATAATTCCTATATAAGTTCGATTTAATTCATTGGAGTCATTTTATAATAAGTTTAGATATATAAAAATTTTATTGAACTTTTTACCATCTTTTACCTACCTCCTAGGAGCATTTTCAAATTTGCATAAAACTTAATTTTACCTCTTCTATGAATTGAATTTTAAAAATCTGAGAGACATGGTTGATATCAGTAAGTTAAATGTTGTTCGATAAGATAAAAATATTTTTTAGTGAATAGTAACTTTTGACTTTTATTTACCACGGTTAAAACTAAATAGGGTAATTAAAGGTAAAAATGATATTATTATTACCCTAAAACATGTCCTAATTCTATTTTATAAGTGTATTTTGACCAAAAACAACCTTAGGAAAAAAATATGATCCTTTAGATCCACTTGGATTAGATTAGTACATTTATTATTATTTAATTCAAAGAAGAGTTAAAAGTGTTAAATTCAAGTTTTCATAACAAAAACATTTTTAATATAGGGTTATACATAAGATAAATTCGACTATAAATATTCATTAGAAGTATAAAAATATTTCCTACATAATGGTATTTTATTTGTAATTTTTAGACATTAAATAATTAAATTTATTTATGACACAATGATGATGCAGTAATTACCTTATTAATGAAAGATTAAAATAATTGATATTATAAATATCCAAAAAAAATGTAATTTGAGACTTTTGATAAATTTAACAAATTTTCTATGTTAATATGACATTTTAAGGTTGATTCAATAAAAAAATTCAAATTAATCTTGCTGTTATGATTTTAACAAAAACAAATACCAAATTGTGTCAAAATTGATATAAAAGAGTTTTTTAAAACAAATACAATATTATTAATTGATATAATATTTCTAAAAATATATGGTTTGGCAAAAGGAATTATATAAGGTTATATATATTAATAATTAAATAAAAATACAAAGAGACATGGTAAATGTCAAACTATTTAAATAAGAGTTAAATATAAAATATAAGGTTAATATGATAACCTAAACCTATATAAAACCTATTTTTTGAGAGGTTTTCGACCCATCCCCACCTTATCCTTGAAATAAATCATTTTGGAGCCATTAGAAACTGAAAAAGATTTTATTATAAAATAATATTTCAATCTTTCCCTAAAGTGACCCTCGCCTCTCTTGTAAAAGGGAACCTCCCCTTCTCTTAATTTCACACCTGCAAAGCCATTTGGATTGGCCAAACCCTGCCCAAATATCCTATAAACTATCCTACCTTAATCATAGAGGCCTTCCTTTGGTCAGAAATCCAACCAAAGGATCCCTTTTGATCAAATCAAAAGGAAGAACCCGAAGAAGAAGTAAATATTTCATCATCTCTTTCAACTTCTTTTCTTCTTCCACTTCTTCTTTCCTTGTTGTTTCCATTCTAAAATAAAAAATCCAGTATCTTATATATACTGTGATGTTATTATAAATATGGTACAACCATTTTTGTTATTTTATCCATCCTACAAATGACAAAGTCACCATACGTGCGTACGTACGGCTTACCGTCTCCACGTAGTGGTGTAGTTTGTTATTCAAACACTTCATTATTTGGATGCGTATAATAATGAGTATAACTGTTGTAAATAATAAATATAAAATTTTAATTAATATTTATATATGATATAACATACAATTACATATTAATTCTCCATCAATATAATGATATTGTCAATCGTGCGTACGTACGGATTACCGCTTCCACGAACGCGATGAGATTCATTCATCATCGTAATCATTCAAGAATAATTTTCATTTTATGATTCAAAATTATGTTTATGAACATAATATCATTCTTTATATGAATAAAATACATCCTATTCATAAAAAACATAGCTTATGTAACCAAGAATATAAAGGAAAATGAATCAGTTAACACCCAAAACGATGATTCTACTAAAATATTATTAATAAAGCAATATTAGAAGATCATACATGATATCATATTTACGTATATGGTTATTTTATAATTTAATAAAAATTATTTAACTATTATACATGATTTTAACTTACCATAAACCAAGGAAACGTACAAGGTAAGGGTTAATTTTACAATCTCTTTATTATCTGAGGTTGTTTTTACGTAAGTATCTACTGGACCTCTTTATCGTCCACATCCGTGTTTTCTTAAAAATGTATTTCAAACCAATTTTAATATTTAATATACTATGGGTTAAAGTAATTTATACCCTTATTTTACCTTATATAGTTTTAAAGGAATCTTTTTGTCATTTTCCAAACAAGGTACTTTATGACCTTTTCGACAAAATTAAGGTAAGAATGTTTTTTTATCATATACTGTGGGTGTGGATATTTTCCACCATTATAACATTGTCAAAGATTCCCTTAAAAGCTTATAATAATATTTTAAAAATAAATTTTTTCTTTTATAATTATATTACTTTTAAATGATTTCAAAATAGAAAGTGATATTTCTCTAAAAAAGTTTTGATTTCATCTATGTCAACATCCTTTGATGGATTTTAAGCTTGTTTGAAGTTAATTTCTTATGATACAAAACTTCCATATTGTATTCAAGGTTCTGTGATATGTTTGAATATGGATGTGTTATTTTTACACCATTCATGGTTTGTGGATAAAGTATTGACATTTTGTATGCTAGTTTTAAAATGAATGTTTATGTTATGTTTAAACCTTTTCATATGAGGAATGCATTGGACTTAGTAAGTGACGGGTGGATCCTGCTATAGCTCCTAGATGCATCAATAGGTCTCATGAGACAAACTGGTGTCTTGTCACAAGGCCTTTACAAAATATTATTTTTAGTCCTGTCATAAGGCCTTGACTATGTGGTTATGAAGTCTGTAATTATGCATTCCATCATTATGAAAGTGGCTATTGATATTGCATGTGATTATTTGACTAGTATAATATCCATGTGAATAAGTAAATTGAATTATTTGATTTTATATTTTCTATATTATGATGAATTTTAAGTTGAAAAGGCTTTTGTTTTAGTCTTATACATTGCCTTAAATGTTTGTTCTTATTTATGAAAGTTTACACTATATTGTTATCCTTACTAAGCATATGAGATCACCCTTTTCTGTGTTTTATGTTTCCCAAGATGTGAAGAAGTATTTTATAGTTGACCTACAGGGATAGGCTAAGGATATAAGTGTGTTCAAAAGGGGACAAAATGTTGTGGATGTTTTTATTTCATGATGTAATGTAAAACTTATGAATGTATCTAGTACTTCTAAGGCTACTAAATTGATCGGTCTTTCATGACATGATTCCTTGTATCAATCCAATGTTATGTAATAATGCACCTACTCTAGGTAACTATGGTCAGGGAATTACAATTGGTATCATAATAAGTATAGTACAACCCTTGGAAGCTAGATTTAGAAAAACTCTGATTAGAGAACATTACCCTAAGATAGACTTTGAGGATTAGTATAGAAGAACTTCCTATAATTTTGGTAATGTAGAGATTTTGTGAGTTTTCCAAGAAATAAATCACTGTCTAGATACGAGCAGGTAGAGGCCACTCTGTCATAGATGTACCTAGGGGTAAAACCCAAAAACACCGCTTTGAGCTAGACTCAAACGGGAACTGGTGAACGACAACGGGTCTTGCTGCACTCTTGGTTACGACACTCCTGGGAGATATGATTAGGATAATTTTTATTTTCTTTACAAACCATTATGAAGGTTTTAGGATTATATACTTCCTCAAACAAAACATTTTTATTATTATAGATTATATCCATAAACTGTTCAATTTATGTTAACTATTTTACAAGTTTGGAATTATGTATTGCGATTCATAAACTAATCTAGTGTATTACATTGTTTATAAATGGTGAATAGTGGAAGGAATGGAAACCGTATCAACACACATAATCCATGTAGGTATTTCCCTCCTAATCAATATAATTATAGTGGAGTTAGTGATGCAACTGGTTCTGATCAGCTTATCACCATACTGGGACAACTCACTCAGGTTATGAATAATAACCTTACCCGTATGGAGAACCATGATCCACAATGTGGAGGATCAGTATTAGACCACTTAATGAGGAAACAACCACCAAAATTTAATGGGACTACAAATCCATTTGTATTCAAGCAATGGATAAGTTCCTTAGAGAAAATATTTCATGCTTTGGGGAGTAGTGAAAGGGAAAAAGTTATCATCGTAGTTTATCACCTCACAGGAGATGCAGATCAATAGTGGTCATTGATTAAAAACACAAAGGAAGATGATGAAGTATCAAATATGGAATGGAGGGAGTTTAAAGATATTTTCTTAGAAAAATATTTTCCTCATGACCATCGAGTGGATCTAGAAAGAAAATTTCTGAATATGAGGCAAAAGGAGGATGAAAATGTCGCAAATTATGAGTATAACTTTACAAGGTTATTGATCGTTTATTTGATGGGTTAAAACCATTTCTCCATCGAGCATTATTCTCACAATCCTTCTCATTGTATGAAGATATTTCCTCATGTGCTATTAAGACAGAAAAAGAATTCTCAAAGTCTTGCAACTTTAAAGCAAAGAAAGATAAGAAGAGATTTGTTGAACACTCTGGAAATGGAAATAAGGGGAAGAAGGGAAAAGTTGAATATCCATCCTGCGGTAAATGTGGGAAGAAACACCTTGGTACTTTCCTAAAGGGAATGTGAGTTTGTTACAAGTGTGGTGAAAAATTCCACCAAGCTCATGATTGCAAAGGAAAGAAAGATGATGTTAATGTTGAATGATACAATTGTAGAGAAAGAAAGAATTGTGCAAATGAATGTCCTAATCTCCAAGGAAACATACCTCAGAAAAGGACAAGGGAGAAATTCCAAGCTTATGCGATCACTACTACTGAGGTTGATGCTCCAAAAGACATGGTGGCAGGTAATTTAATGGTTTCCTCAAGTTTAGCCAATGCTTTATTTGATTCTAGATTATCGCATTGTTTCATATCTTCCCATTTTGCTAAGAAAGTTAGATATTTCCAATTTGATTTAACAAGGGAGTTGTCAATAAAAACTCAGAAGGGAAGTAACATTGCAACAAAGTTTTTGTGAATCAGTTCCCATTAGAGCATATAAATGTTCTTTATCTTCTAATCTTTTCATCATAACCATGATTGAATTTCATATAATCCTCGGTATGGATTGGCTTTCAGACCATGATGCGAAAATTTATTGTAATAAGGAGGTTACAATTTTCGATGATTATAAAGAGTACCTTGTCTTTAGATTAGAAACATCACCACTTGATTCCTATATAGATCCACCCCCAGTAGCTCAACTAGATTCAATTATTGGGGAGGAAGATAATGAAATAACTATGGGTGAGTAAATGAATGTTCAAATAGAGGATGTACCTATTGTGCAAGAATATGTGGATGTGTTTCTAGAGTATTTACCTGGGCATCCTCTAGAACGAGAAATTGAGTTTTCTATTGATTTAATTCCTGGTTCAAGGCCCATATCGAAGAACCCTTATAGAATGGCCACTGTGGAATTAGTGGAACTAAAGAAACAACTAGTGTAATTGAGTAATAAGGGATGTATTCTCCCTAGTGTTTCTCCATGGGGCGCCACTGTCCTTTTTGTTAAGAAGAAAGATGGATCTATGAGGTTGTGCATTGACTAAAGGGAGATCAATGCTATAACAATAAAGAACAAGTATCCCCTACCTCGCATTGATGATTTATTTGATCAACTTTATGGAGCTCAATATTTTTCAAAGATTGAACTTCGATCTGGATACCATCAGTTGTTCGTGAAGAAGGAAGACATTCTAAAGACAGCATTTCAAACCAGGTATGGACATTACGAGTTTACAGTAATGCCTTTTGGATTGACTAATGCACCCTCTGTCTTCATGGATATAATGAATAGAGTTTTCAAGGAATATCTTGATGACTTTGTAGTGGTATTTATTGATGATATCTTGGTATACTCCAAAATATACAAAGATCATGAAAATCACTTGCGCATTATCCTAAGGACTCTTAGAAGAAATGAATTATATGGGAAGTTTAGCAAGTGTGAATTATGGCTTTAGGAGATTTCTTTTCTTGGACATATTGTCTCTAAGGATGAAATCTATGTTGATCCTTCAAAGACCAAGGCAATCCAAGAATGTCCAGAACCGACAAGTATAACTGAGGTACGTAGTTTTATTGGTTTAGAAGGTTATTATCAATGTTTCGTCCAGAATTTTTCCCGGTTGGATAACCCATTAACCAAGATCACACGTAAAGGGGTTAAATTTTTGTGGACAAAAGAGTGTGAATAATGTTTTAAAGAACTGAAGAAAATATTATTCAATGATTCTATCTTGACTCTACCATCAGGGAATGATGAGTTTGTTATTTATAGTGATGCTTCAAAGAAAGTAATTGGTTGTGTCCTTATGCAGAATGATAGGGTTATTTCCTATGCATCATGTTAGCTAAATATTCATGAACAAAACTATCGCACTCATGATCTCGACATAGCATCTGTAATCTTTACTTTGAAGATTTGGAGACACTATCTCTATGGTGAAAATGTGAGATATATACCGATCACAAGAGCTTGAAGTATATTTTATCACAAAAAGAACTCAACAAGAGGAAAAGGCGATGGCTTGAACTACTCAAGGATTATGACTGTACAATACACTACCACCCGGGGAAGGAAAATAAGGTGGCAGATGCTTTGAGAAGAAAGGATAATGGAGTTTTGAACAAGATAAGAGTTTAAAGGGATCCCATTTTCATGGATATAATAAATATGGATATGGGAATAACCATGGAAGGTGAAACATCAATGATTTTTCAAATGGTTTCCAAACCATCTTTACTAGAAAGGATAGAAAGTTCTCAGACTGATGATAAGGAATTTCAAAAGGAAATTAAAACTATGAACAAAGGGAGATTGATCGACTTCATATATGAAGATGGGATTTTGAAATTTGGGAAGAGACTTTGTGTTCCTGACATACCTGGTCTAAAAAGATAATTTATGGATGATGATCATAGCTCCAATTTCTCTATACACCCTAGTAGCACCAAGATGTATAGAGATTTAAGGAACATTTTTGGTGGGACAACATGAAGAGGGAGATTACTGATTTTGTGTCAAGATGTATGGTCTGTCAACAAGTGAAAGCTGGAAGGAAATAGCCTGGAGTAGTCATGAAAACTCTTCCCATAACTGAGTGTAAATGAGATAATATTATGATGAACTTTGTCATGGGGCTACCAAATACTCCTAGAAGAAATGATGCAATATGGGTCATTGTTGACCGTCTTACCAAGTCATCACATTTTCTTGCTATAAGAGAAGATTTACCACTTAAACGTCTGGAAAGACTATATATGAATGAAGTTGTAAGACTTCATGGAGTACCTATATAAATTTTTTTTATCCTTATCTCCATTTTACATCAAGATTTTGGAAAAGTCTTCAGAAATCCCTGGATACTGAACTTCGTTTGAGCACTACCTACCACCCTCAAACTGATGGACAATCAGAACAGACTATTCAAACCTTAGAAGACATGTTGAGATCTTGCTCACTTGACTTTCATGGTATGTGGGATCAATATTTACCTCTGGTAGAATCTTCCTATAACAATATATTCCATTAAAGTATTTATATGGCACCATATGAAGCGTTATATGGAAAGAGATGTCGCACACCTACTTTTTGGGATGATTTTGGTGAAAGAAAACTTGTAAGCCCATAACTTATTGATGAAATGATGGAAAAGTTAGGGGTTATCCAAACCCAAATCAAATCATCTCAAAGTTGGAAAAAGAGCTATGTCGATAACCGAAGGAAATATTTGGAGTTTCAGGTAGGAGATCATGTTTTCTTGAAGGTATCTCCAAGGAAGGGAGTTATACGATTCGGTAAGAAGGGTAAATTAAGTCCCAAGTACATCAGACCTTTCGAAATTCTAGAACGAATTGGGGTTATATCTTACCATTTGGCAATGTCGCCAAGTATCTCTAAAGTTTACGATGTGTTCCACGTATCACTATTGAGAATATACATGTCTGGCCCAATGCATGTACTCACCTATGAAGAAATAGAACTGGAACCCGATCTATCTTATTTTGAAGAGCATGTCAAGATTCTGCATACCAGAGAACAAGTGTTGAGAAACCGGACGACTCGTTTGGTAATAGAGAAACCATAAGATGGAAGAGGAAACGTGGAAACCCAAGGAACTTATGATGAAGAACCACCTGAATCTTTTTATGCAGTAATATTCTATAAATTTCAAGGATGAAATTATTTGAATTAGGGGAGAATGTAACACACCAAGCTTCCATGGTACATTTCCCTTTGAATAATAAAATATCTTGTGTTGTACGCAACTTCGAGTTCATACACACCTCAACCAATCAAACTAGCTATTATGAATATTAATACCCACTTTTTGAAATTTTATAAATTTTATCTTTCAAAATGGACTCCATTTTTGGATTTTGAATATCAAAATTAGCTTAGGGTGAATTTTTAGTATTTTTCTGAAAACTTTCAATTTTTGATTAATAGTGAAAAACACCGAGTTATTGTTTAAAACCGACTTTTTATTTAAATAATTAATTATTTTTATTTAAATTTATTTTAGTTCAAAATATATACATAATACCTACATAATTTCAATGTAATTCATTGGAGTCATTTTATAATAAGTTTAGATATATAAAAATTTTATTGAACTTTTTACCGTCTTTTACCCACCTCTTGGGAGCATTTGCAAATTTGCATAAAACTTAGATTTACTGCTTCTATGAATTGAATTTTAAAAATACAAGAGACATGGTTGATATCAGTAAGTAAAATTTGGTTCGATAAGATGAAAATATTTTTTGGTGAATAGTAACTTTTGACTTTTATTTACCATGATTAAAAGTAAATAGGGTAATTAAAGGTAAAAATGAAATTATTATTACCCTAAAACATGTCCTAATTCTATTAGATAAGAGTATTTTGACCAAAAACAACCTTAGGAATAAAATATGATCATTTAGTTCCACATGGATTAGATTAGGACATTTATTATTATTTAATTCAAAGAAGAGTTAAAAGTGTTAAATTCTAGTTTTCATAACTAAAATATTTTTAATATAGGGTTATACATAGGATAAATTAGACTATAAATATTCATTGGAAAGATAAAAATATTTCCTATATAATGGTATTTTATTTATAATTTTTAGATATTAAATAATTAAATTTATTTATCACACAATGATGATGCATTAATTACCTTATTAATGAAAGATTAAAATAATTGATATTATAAATATCCAAATAAATGTAATTTGAGACTTTTTATGAATTACACGAATTTTATTTGTTAATATTACATTTTAGGTTTGATTAAATGATTTTTTTTGAAGTAATCATGCTGTTATGATTTTAACAAAAACAAATACCAAATAGTGTCAAAATTGACATAAAAGAGTTTTTTAAAACAAATACTATATTATTGATTAAAATTATATTCCTAAAAATATAAGGTTTGGAAAAAGGACTTATATAAGGTTATATATATTAATAATTAACCACTTGGGGTTTTCTTGGCTTGTTATAGTATGTTTATTGACTATATAGTATAAAAATACAATAAGACATGGTAAATGTCAAACTATTTAACTAAGAGTTAAATCTAAAAGATAAGGTTAATATGATGACCTAAACCTGTATAAAACATATTTTTTGAGTGGTTTCTGACCCATACCCACATTAGCATCGAAATAAATAATTTTGGATCAATTAAAAACCGAAACTGATTTTATTATAAAATAGTATTTCAATCTTTCCCTAAAGTAACTCTCACCTCTCTTATAAAAGGGAACTTCCCCTTATCTTAATTTCACACCTTCAAATCCATTTTTCTTGGCCAACCCCTGCCCAAATATCCTCTATTCATCCGAGAGTCCTTACTTTGGTCAGAAAGCCAACTATAGGAGCCCTTTTGATCAAATGAAAAGGAAGAACCCGAAGAAGAGGTAAATATTTCATCACCTCTTTCAAGTTTTTTTCTTCTTCCACTTCTTCTTTCCTTGTTGTTTACATTCTAAAATAATAACTCCAGTATCTTATATATAATATGATTTTATTATAAATATGTTACAACCATATTCATTATTCTATCCATCCTACAAATGACAAAGTCACCATACGTGCATACGTACGGCTTCCTGTCTCCACGCCGTGGTGTAGTTTTTTATTCAAACACTTCATTATTTGGATGGGTATAATAATGAGTATAACTGATGTAAATATTAAATATAGCATGTTAATGATTCTTTATATATTATATACCATCCAATTACATACGAATTCTCCATTAATATAATTGTCTCTCATGCATACATACGGATTACCGTCTCCACGAACTCGATGAGATTCAATCCCCATCATAATCATTCAAGAATAATTTTAATTTTAGGATTAAAAATAATGTTTTTGAACATAATATAATTCTGTATATGAATGAAATACATCCTATTCATAATAAACATGGATTACGTAACCAAGCATATAAAGGTAAACGAATCAGTTAACACCCAAAACGATGATACTACTAAAATATTATTAACAAAGAAATATTAGAATATCATACATGATATCATATTTATGTATATGGTTCTTGTATAATTTAATAACAATTAGTTAACTATTATAAAAAAGTTTAATGTACCATCGACCAAGTAAAATTACAAGGTAAGGGTTAATTTTACAATCTCTTTATTATCTGAGGTTGTTTTTACATAAGTATCTACTGGGACCTCTTTATCATCCACATCCATGTTTTCTTAAAAATGTATTTAAAAACATTTATACTATTTACTAGACTATGGGTTAAAGTAATTTATACCCTTATTTGAACTTATATGTTTTGAAATAAATTTTTCTGTCATTTTCCAAACAAGGTACTTTATGACCTTTTCGACAAAATTAAGGTAAGAATTTTTTTTTAACTTATACGGCGGGTACGGCTATTTTCCACCATTATGACATTGTCAAAACTTCCCTTGCAAGATTATAAGAATATTTTCAAAATAAATGTTTTCTTTTATAATTATATGACTTTTAAATTATTTCAAAATAAAAATAGATATTTCTCTAAAAAAGTTTTGATTTCATCTATGTCAACATCCTTTGATGGATTTTAAGATATTTTGAAGTTAATTTATTATGATAAAAATCTTCTAGATTTTATTGAAGGTTTTGTGATATGTTTGACTATGGATGTGTTATTTTTACACCATTCATGGTTTATGGATAAAGTATTGACATTTCGTATGCTCGTTTTAATACGAATGTTTATGTTATGTTTAAACCTTTTCATATGAGGAATGCATTGGACTTAGTAAGTGATGGGTGGAGCCCGCTATAGCTCCTCGATGAATCGATAGGTCTCATGAGACAAACTTGTGTCTTGGAATAAGGCCTTAACAAAATCTTATTTGTATTCATGGCACAAGGCCTTGACTATGTGGTTATGAAGTCTGTAATTATTCATTCCATCATTATGAAAGTGCCTATTGATATTTCATGTGATTTTTCAAATATTATAATATTCATGTGAATAAGTAAATTTAATTATATGATTTTATCTTTGCCATATTATGCTTAATTTTAAGTTGAAAGGCTTTTGTTTTATTCTTATACATTGCCTTAAATTTTTATCATTATTTATGAAAGTTTTTGCTATATTGTTATCCTTACTGAGCATCTAAGCTCGCCCATTTCTATGTTTTATTTTTCCCAAGATGTGAAGAAGTATTTTATGGTTGACCTGCAGGGATAGGCTAAAGATATAAGTTTGTTCAAAAGGGGAAAAAAAAATTTGATGTTTTTATTTCATTATTTAATGTAAAACTTAAGAATGTATCTAGTATTTCCAAGGGTACTAAACTGATCGGTCTTTCGGGACATGATTCCTTGTATCATGCCAATGTTATGTAATAATGCACCGACTCTGGGTAATTGGGGTCAGGGTGTTATACACCTCAATGAGTATTGTGGATATTTGGTTAGGTTATTAAGTTATCACTAAGGTTTATTGGACCTTAAAAGATACTACATTGGGTTGGTGTGGTGGTGTACCACTTAGACCTACCATCGTAGTTAGACTAGGTTCATGATTTCTTCCACGTGTCATATAGAAGGTATGTACATGACCCATATCATGTTATCGAATGAGGATAGTTGGGCATTAGGGATAGATATATGTTTTTAGAGTACCCAATATAGATCAAGGATTTATGGTATAATATCCTTCATGGGAAATTTATTCTTATGGTGCATGTCTGATGGTAGCACAAGAATCGTTAGGAGAGCACCTGAGAGTGATAGAACCCAATCAGAGTCCAATGCCCTAATCTTTTTCAGTAGTTTTTTTTCTTTTCAGGAAAAAACATGAGGTGGGGAGAATGTAATGACTCTATTTTTCCATGAAAATTTTTTGAATATTATAAAGAATATTTTCAAAGATAGGTGTTGAGTTAGTGTGGGATTACATGGCCTAGGAGCCTCATTGTTGATATGATAAAAATATTAAATATATTATATCACACACACATAGTTTTTTGGAAATAATGTAATAACTTCTAAAAAAAGTCTCGAATGGTAAATTTGAGACTACTATTAAAAAAAGAATGTGGGGTTTACCCTATGTGTGACATAATCTTTGTTGGAGTTGGGTGGTTTGTTTAAGTGCAGTCACTAGAAAAAATAATAAAATAAATTTATATGTTTTTTTATTTAATTTTCATAAACAAATATAATTATATTAAATTATAGTTATATACAAACCCTAGGGTTAGCCACATAACCCTATAATTTATGATAGGTTCATAGAGGAGAATTTGGTATACAATAATGTGATCGAGGATAAGCGATCATTTTTCCAAGGAGTCATATTTACCAAGGGAGTACATATATCTTTCTAACGATAATGAAATAGGAATATTCGTTATCAATGATTGATCCAAACTCATGGTAGGGTATTTTTTATGTTGGTTTTATCCTTATTTTTTATCCTATGATAAACATAAATCAATTCCCTTAACAAATTTATTCGCAGGTGAATCGTGATGTGTGAGTGTTGTTTTATCTTCTTATAATTAGGAATTGATATTTTTTTCATTATTTATTATCTTCTTCATTTTTTTCCTTCATGATAATATATTTAGGCCAACCCAAAAAATGGATGAGGTTTATTCCTCACATTTGTGTTCTGTTCTTTTCTCTCCTCATTCTTTTTGTATTCATCATTAGTATTTCTTTTGGTCTATGGTTCAACAAATACCCAAAAACTGATCATTGTGAAATTTATATTAGGTGAAACAGATCATCTCCACATGTATAGCTTCAGGATCAGAATCACGGATGAGGAATAATGTAGTGTTATGGATAATCAGACATAAATTGGAGACTGTATCAAGGGTGTTCATGCATAATTTGGTTATTTGATTGTTTAGTGCGGAGGGGAGTATTCTCGAGTAGATTGGATGGTTAGAATCTCATCAATGGAGATAAAATGAGTTCGGTCAACACCAAATATGATTTCCTTAAAATATTTCATTGATGGATCAAAGGAGAAAGTGGCATTGGCAGCTACGTGTGAGACGTTTTGGAATTTTTGGAAAATTCTGAAGTACATGGTGTGTAGTTCAGATGAACACATGACGTATATCACATTTCTTTGGGAGCTAGGATTTTTACAAAAATTAAATATCATGAACCGTGTATACCTCATACATGTTGTGTGACTCGATGCTGGTGGTTTTGCATGTACCTTAGGGTTACATGGGAATAGGCACAACCAGAGTACATGGGCATGGCATAGTATATAGGAACAAAGATGGCCATGTATAGATAGAGTACACCGGCACGGACCCAAGGTTCATGGTCACAACCAGATTACATGGCCATGGCCCTAGAGTACACGATCATAGGATAAAGGATAAAGTAATTCTCATTCTATCCAATACACTCTATATACTCTATATACATGTTGTGTAGTTATTCCAGGGAAATTTTAGGGGCTCAATCTCTTTTGTCTAGAATACTCTCAGTGGGGTGTGTTTCCTTAGTCCATTCCTATGAGGGTATTCTGAGGTATCTCATCCAAATAATAGGAAGAGTGATCCCCTCTATGGATTTTTATTGAATAGATTCTGGTATTCCTCTTTGTGGAATGGGGTGTTATCATCTATAATTCCTCCCAAGGTTGGGTTAGGAATCTCGTTGTTGACTACCCAGGAGAGTGATCCACATCCTAGTGTTTTACTCTGGGTAGGGTCGAGAATCCCCCATAGGCCCAGGATGAGATCCCTTTGTAGTGTATTGATATCTTCAGAGTTTCAGTGAATACTTATTTATTGTGAGGCCCGATGAGAATAGCCACTTGGATAAGCTCAATCAGTACCATCACCCCAAGGAGTCAGTTCTCCTAGATGATCATTTTCTTGAATCCTCGAGCAAAATCCTAGGGTGGTTGTATAGTTGTGACCAACTTTGAGGCTTAGAATCTATCTTGATTATATTTGGGTTATTCTTACTTTTATGTATCATGTTCTAATTAACATATCTTCATGATGTTGATATGATCTCTTTCTCTCTTGAGGTATTATTTTTTGTGATTTCAAGGTGTCATTTAAGGTATTTTTATACTCTCCCCTACATGGGATCTTCCCATAAATGTCATGTATTATAAAAATTAAAGGTCGTACGACAAAGTCCTAGGAAAACCAGAAGTATATAGGGTATATTTGATCTAAATAGGTTGGTTTCTTCCTGAAGTTTCTTTTGATAGCAATCTCATCCTTATTAAGAAGGTTAGACACTTTTATAGTTTTGATGGGCTTGTATTTGTCCCTTTATGTTTTCTCGTACTCATGTTTTTCTCGGATGTGGGATTTATATATGTGCATACATTCTTGGTGTTAGTTGTATCTTCCCTTTATTGTATTATATTAGAGTATAGATATGTGTGCATGTGTAGAGGTGCCAGAGTATAAGGCTTCTCATGTGTGTGATATGCATACTTGGCACCAGTCTCTAGCCACTGACCTATAGAGGTGGGCTTGGGATGTAACACTCAATTCATTACCGAAATAGTGGGCCCTGGTGGGTCCGGTCATGATAGTGCATATGTAGCACGTCGATGCAATATGTGTAACCAGTGCACGAATGCATAACAATTTATAGTAAATTATATCAATTTGTACTAATTTATACTAAAAATAATTATTTTTATTAGTTTTTACTAATTTATACTAATTTATAATAATTTATATTAAATTTATACTAATTTATATTATTTTAAATTAATTTATAATAATTTATAATATCTTATATTAAATTATGATAATTTTCAACGAACTTATACAATTTTTTGTAGTTTATATTAATTTATTCTTAATTAAAGTAATGTGTCATAAATTATATCAATTTATACTAATTTAAATCAATTTATAGTAATTTATATCAATTTATAGTAATATACATTAATTTATACTACTGTATAATAATTCTTATTAATATATACTAATATAAAATAATTTTTATTAATTTATAAAAAATGATCCTACTTTATATTAATTTATACTAATTTTTTATGAATTTATTACAATTCTTATAAATTTATTGTAATTTATATTAATTTATAATAAATTATACTAATTTATAGTGACTTATATCAGTTTACAGTAAATTATATCAATTTAGAGAAATATATATTAATTTAGTCTAATTTATTCTAATTATAATAACTTTTAATAATTTATACTAATGTATAACATTTTTTATTAATTTATACTAAATGATACAAAATTGTATTAATTTGTAAAAATTTATACTAATTTATCATAATTTATACTAATTTTTATGAATTTATACAGTTTTTTAGTAATTTATAGAAATTTATATTAATTTATACTAAATTATACAAATTTATAATAATTCACATTAATAAATATTAATTTTTTAAGAATTAATACTAATTTATTATAATTTATATTAATTTATACTAAATTATACCAATTTATAGTAACTTATATCAATTTATATTAAATTATAGAAATTTATTGAAATTTATATTTATTTATACTAATTTTATTAATTTATATTAATGTATAATAATTTTTATCAATTTATACTCACTTATACTAATGTATAACATTTTTTATTAATTTATACTAAATGATACTAATTTTTTATAATTTTACAAAAACTCATTCAAATTTTTATAAATTTATACTAATTTATATTAATTTATAGTAATTTATAATAATTTATTTGAATTTATATTAATTTTTACTAATTTATATCAATTTATAGTAATTTATTTTAAATTCTACTAAGTTATACAAATTTATATAAATTAATAAAAATTTATATCAATTTATAATAAATTATATCAACTTATACTAATTTATATGAATATATAATTATTTATATTAATTCCTATTTACTTTTATCAATTTATACACATTTATACTACTGTATACTAATATTTTTGAAGTTATAATAAATTGTACTAATTTATACTAATTTTATATGAATTTATACTAATTTTTATGAATTTATAATAATTAATATTAATTAACATCAATTTATACTAATTTATACTATATTATATTAATTTATAGTAATTCATATTAATTTATACATATTTATACTAATTTATATGAATATATGATATTTTTATTAATATCTTTTAATTTTTATCAGTTTGTACTCATTTATACTAATGTATAACAACGTTTATGCAGATGGGGTGCCAGCCAAGTGGTCTGGCGCACCCTCCATTCTGCATCTGGGTAGATGGAGTTCAAATCCCAGTTTTCGCTTATATTTGGCTCCCCAATTAAATTGGAGTGTCTCTCGGTGGGTGTCTTTTCCACTATATTACTTGACCCGTTGTGGGTGGTGTTTGACTATAGCAGTAGTGTCGATTTCAGGAGAGTGGGTAGTGCACTACTATCGACGGTGGCTTCATGGGGTGACTAGCTATAAATAGTTCTCCTAAGGTTGTGTGCGGGTCTCGTTGTCTTAGATGAGGCGTGTACGACAAGAAGGTGTTTCTGACTGGGGTAGGTCGGAAGGCTCCAGGCAGCCTGTGCTGGTTTCGGCAGGATGGCGTTCAGCATGCGGTGTGTGGCTTGCGTGGACAATTCATGATGTTGTGGCGGCATGCGCAAGGTGGCAGGCGGGACGGGTTCTCTATGGTGGCTTATGGCTTGCAGGTGATGGTGTGTGATGGCTCGCGGCACTGGCAGTGTGCCCTTGGCCGACAGCAGGGGGAGGTGATTGTGGCCTCTATCAATGAGGGGCGACTGGAAAAATGGGGATTATATATCCCATATAATATATATAGTATATAATAAAAATAAAAATAAAATGTGAAGGGTATTCTCTGGTCTATCCCTATGGGGGGCTATGGACTGGATTTATCCTTGGCGGGTGTCTGTGTTTGTGGTAGTTATACCCCGAAGCACCTAATATTATATAACAAATTTTATTAATTTATATTAAATTGTAGTAATTTATACTATTTTTTATGAATATTTACTAATTTTTATGAATTTATAATAATTTATATTAATTTTTAGTAATTAATAATAATTTATATGGATTTAAAATAATTTATACTAAATTATACCAATTTATAGTAATGTATATTAATTTATTAAAATTTATAAAAATTTATATAAATTAATAAAAATTTGAATCAATTTTTAATAAATTATATCAATTTAAGCTATGTTATATAAATATATAATATTTTTATTATTTTTTATCAATTTATACTAATATATATTAATTTTTATTAATTTATACTAATTTTGAATAATTTATACTAAATTATAGTAATTTATACTAGATTGTATCACTTTTTCTTAATTTATATTAATTTAAATGAATTTGCTAGGAATTTATACTAATTTATAAAAATTTATATGAATTTATACTAAATTATATCAATTTATAGTAATTTTATAATAAGGTTTAATATTTTTTATTCATTCATAACATTTTATTAATTTTTTATTAATTTATATTAATTTATAACAATTTATACTAATTTTTATTAATTTGTATGAATTTATATTAATTTATATTAATTTATAGTATTTTTTATTAATTTATAAGAATTCAAAATTAATTTATAGCAATTTATAAAAAAATTATACCAATTTGTAGTAAATCATAAAAATGTATACTAAATGTAATGTCGATTTAATAATCTAAAATAACTAACAAAATATATAAATTAAAAAAATCATTAGAAAAATAATATTTATAATTAAAAATAAAGTCTAAAAAAATACCTTAAAATTGGTACTTTGTCAAATAATATGCATATTTGGTCCAGAATCTACTGAGTTGAAGGTTGGATATGAAATTAGGGAGTTTTTTATAGAAAATAAGGCTTATGTGGAGACTATGGAGAGGAGGGGGTTGTGCATATTTTTAGTTTCCGTTTTTGCGACGGAATTTCCTTCACAAAAAGTCTGTCGTTTGGACTATTTGTGACAAATAATTTATCCATCATAAAAGTCCCCCACCAAAAATAAACTAAATAAAAGTAAGACCGGTCTTGATTATAAAAAATAATTACCTAAATTATATAAGACCATCTTTGTTAAAGGTTGGCGAACAACAATCATGGGGCATGGAAAAAGAAATTTATTTTCTCCTAGGGGTTACTATTAGTAGTAACCAAAAGTCATCTCTATATAAAAGTGTTTTAATCTAGTTGTCACTTATTCCAAAGTAAATAAAAAATAAGATTGTAAAGACAAAAGTGCAAGGGAGTTTAGAGTTTGTGAAATTTAGATGAGAGAGAAGTGATTGGATTTAGGTTAGGTGTTCCCCTTTTGTAATGCTATCATGGTTTTTAATAAAAAAATATCATTTATTTTTATTAAAATGATACAGTGAATGGAGTAATAATCATTTTCTCTTTATTCACCTTTGATTAAGATTTATCAAAGTGTGAAAGTTGCAATAGGCAATCTTTAAATTATTCATGCAAGACCAAATTTGGTAATGACATTCCCCAAATATTCAAATCAGACAACAATTCTTTCCTCGCGTGTTTAGTAATCACTAAATCTCTCCTATATTTTATTTTTTTTAGATCAACCAATTGGAATAATCAAAAATCAAGCAAAGGGAGAATAAATTATTTAATCAAAGAAATTTAATATTTTAGAATTAAATAAAACACAACCATGTTAAATTTAAATGCTAAAATTATAAAATTGAAAATCATTCAATTAATAAGAAAAGAATTTTAAAATTTGATTATACTCAAAACTCAAGCATCATAAGGATACCCTTTCCTTCACCCAACCATAAGGGCTTTTACCCCTCCCTATAAGGGGTTCATTGAATAATAGGAAGAATGAGACAAGGTAGAGGTAGAATGAAAATAAAGAAAAAATGAATGAATAAAACAAAGGGAGGAAGCAGGAACCTCTTCTTCTCACCATGGGTGTGTCCAGCTTTCTTTTAGGTGGATTTTCCCTTCTCTTGTTGAATCCACCCTCAAGGAAGCAGTTCCTTCTCTTTTTATAGGTATTTAGGGGAGGATCCTCAGGCTTCTCCTCCTTGAAAGTTCCCCAAGACCTAGATGATTTAAATCTGAAACACCCATGGATAATGGGTGTTTATTATTTTTTTGATCATGGAATGAAAACCATACGGGGTTCCTTCTTTGTGCATGGATTGGGATGTGGTATCATGGAATATAACAGCTTGGTTTCCAATCATGCATGGAATGGTGGCAGTGATGTTTGGGCCTCACCAATCCTCATCCAACTATTAAAGTGGCCAGATGATCTTCGAAATTGGCTCATGGGATTCGTGGGATTATCTAGAAGTGATCTAAAGTGATCAGAGACTCAATAGTGGAATCATATCTCGTACTCAAGATTTATTTGTGCCGACAATGAATATTTTTTATGGAAGCATTGGTGAAGGCTGATGAGTGAAGGTGGCAGATTCGGGGTGTTTGGTATGCATGCATCAAGGTGGCAGTGGTGCTCAAACAGTGGTAGTGGAGAGGTCGAGGTATGATGGTGTGATGAGTGGCGGTAGAAAATCTTATCTGAGCTCCTCCTTCATCCAGCCTTCACAGTGGCTAGATGAATCTTTATATGGTGTTGGTGGTGGTCCCCTGAGGCCTTTGAAGTAATTCATGGTGGCTTGGAGTCGAGGTAGTGGACATCAGCTCGAGGTGGAGTTCGATTAGTGGTCGGAGATGGCGATCTCTGGTGCTATAGCAGTGGTTGTTGATGCCAGGTGGTGGAGCTGCAGTGGATATGGCTAGGCAGGTCACACGATTCATTCGATCAGAGGTGCATGAAAAATTTTAAAAAATATGAACTATACAGGAACAAAGTTTCCCCACGTTAAAACACAAAGAGGTTTCATACTCTCTTAAAATCCTGAGCATGAATCTCACTCAGCAATGAATTCGATGGGGTGTCAGAGGATTCCCCTCACCACCGTGGACCACACCATCCTAAAAAGGATCTCCACCCATATCTATTTTGGATTAACCACAACACGTAGGTTCTCGAGCTCCGACCTACCTATGCGGCTCATGGATTTCATCCCTGCAAGCCACTATACCCGAGACTGATTCCCCTGAGCTCCTCAGTGGTCTGAGCTGTCCTTTCCACTAGACCCTTGGTCGTCTGGCCCTATCAAGGGCTGGCTAATAGACTTTGCCTTATTCTATATAGGTCCATCTAGCCTCTTGGGTTATTTTTTTGGTAAACACCCTAAAAGTTTCAAACCACAAGTAATTCAAAATATTAAAATTATCAAAAAAAATAAAATGAATGTGAATTTCAAGTTATTAACATTTTTACTCAATTTGAAAAATTAAAATTATATTTTCATTATTTCACATTTATTTACTAAAAATAATGTAACACATGGGTACTAAGATCAAGAATCCATTAAAAACATCTAATTTTAAAAAAAAATATTTACTAAAAATGAGTGTGTAAAATACCCTCATACTTAAACCATAATTGTCCTCAAGCATAAAATCTCAATAAGGAATATGATAATAATCGTAGATCTAGTAATGATGATTTTTGGTTTTCCCAAATCACAACACATTTTTTTCTCATTTTTTTGGTTCTTTTTTTCGTTTTATCTTGTTTTTTAATGAGGGGTAAAAAAATAAAGTATCATGAATGAATCCAAAACCTTAATTTATTCCCCAAATAATAACCCCCACACTTCTTCCTTACAAGGTATTTCATCCCTTCATTCATTATTCCTTCCACCCCAACACTTTAATATTAAATTATCATGCAAATACTAATAGGAGGGTAGGAATGGATTAAAAATGGCTTGAATCATGACTCATCCATAACAAGGTCATTATTCTATAGTCTAAACAAGGATTGATGTAAAAGTGGTATTTTAAGTATATGGAATTTTAAATATATGGGTAAATCATTTTAAATGTATTTTTTTATATTCAAAGATATGAAAATTTCAAATGAAAGTTTTGATAGGTGACATGACCCAAGATCACTCAAGAAATATGCTTAAGAATAAATATGAAGTACTTGGTCACGAAATCATCTTAGGAATGGGACATTTGATATTGGACAATAATTCCTTAGAATGACTAATGATAAAAAATAAATTCACAGGAATTTCATAAATTCAAAGCATGAAAAATGTTTCGTATATTTCATTTACATGAATTAACTAATTCCTTTAAATCATAAGCCCTTATTTTAATATTTAGGATTCATTTTAATGATTAAATCCTTCATTTTAATCATTCAATTTATTTATTATTGAAATATAAAACATGGAATCATAGTATTCCTAAGAAAGTCATGTCTCCTATATAAGTTAAGTAAAGCATAATTCAAGCTTGGGCATGAAATTTTCCAGTTGAAATCTCAAAACATGTTGTTTGTAAAAAAAATGTAAGTAGTTTAAAAGATAATCATAAAAGTGAAATACCTTTTGAAATTAATATTTTGTTTTATTCCTCCACTACTTGGGGTTAACTTTTGGTTTCATTTCATGATACTCCTATAAAACAACTCATACCAGTGTAAGAACCATTTTATTAAAGCTCAAAGTGGTGAAGTAAGAGGTAATTGAATCCTAAATTCTAATAAAATAGTAAAAAACCAGATTTCCTCTAGGAAGTGTCTTGGGATAATGTCATTGGATAAAACTAACCTTATGAGAAGAAATAAATAGCTGGGTTGGATAAGTTTGAGCTCCTCCACCGATTCTTGAGGTAAACATCCATGGAACTTTTTCAGCCTTTACCCATTTACAGTGAGTGGGTTTCCCTCATCTTATTTCTTGATCGAAATGGAACCAAAAGGATATAAATTATTAACAATAAAAGGTATTTACCCTCTATAATGAAGTTTACCTGGAGGTAAATTCAGTCCGGAATTGTAAAGAAGAACTTGTTATCCAAGTTGAAAGGTCTTTGGTTGAGTCATTTTATCATGTTCCACTCTGATTCTTTCTTTGTAAATTCCTTAATTTTCAAAATATTCCCTTATAATTTCTTCCAACTCATGTGACTGAATCTTTCTTTCTTTTCTAGAACTCTTTAAATCCAAATTCACTTTTTTAAGATCCCAATATTCTTGGTGCTCCAATTCCACTAGTAGATGACAAATTTTTCCCTAAATCAACCAGTAGGGGATCATACCAATAGTTGTCTTGTATGTTTATTGGTATTCCCATAAGGTGTATTCCAGAATTTGGCTCTAGTCCTTTCAATTTGGATTCACTATTTTCTCAAAAACACCTTCAATCTCCCAGTTGGACACTTCATCTTGGCCATTTGTCTAGGTATGGTAAGGTGTAGATGTTTTGTGGTAAACCCCATAATTTTTAAGCATATCCTCCATTATTGTATTGAAAACATGTGTCCCTTGGTTTTTTATGATGGATCTTGGAATCCCAAACATACAAAAACATTATCCCTGAAAAAATCACACACAACTTTGGCATCATCAGTCTCTGTGGCTTTGGATTCCACCCATTTAGAGACATAATCTTCAACAATTAAAATATAATATTTCCCAAAATATATGGGAAAGGGTCCCATAAAATCAACACCCCAAACTTAAAATATTTCACAAAAAAATGATGGGTGTTTGGGGAATCTCTTTTATCTTTATAATATTTCCAAAAATTTGAAACTTTTCACGTTTTTTACAATAATTATGAGTATCATTAAACAAGGTCAGCCAATAGATTTCAGATTATGATAATTTTATAGTCATTATATGAGGTCTAAAGTGGCCTCTATAAGAAAGTGTATAAAAAAATTGAAAAACATATTCTATTTCAATATCTAGTAAGCATATTCTTATAACTTGGTCATTGAAAATTTTCCAGAGAAATGGATCCTTACAGATATAGAATCTAGATTCATCTTTGATTTTATGCTTTTGATGGGAGTTAAGGGAATAATTTACATGAGGTGTGGAAAAATAATTTACTATGTCATTATACAATGTTACTTCACCTTCTATGATATAGAACTGCTCTCCGGGTATGTGATCATTAAGTGGGATCATCTCTAGAATTTCTATTTTAAGAGTATTGGGTAGCCTACTGAGGTGGTCTACACTTGGTTTTCAACTACTATTTTGTCTTTAATTTCTAAATTAAACTACTAAAAGAGTAATATTGATCTTATCAGCCTTGGTTTGGAATCAACCTTATTTATCAAGTACTTATGTACTGCATGATCAGAAAATAAAACTACTTTAGTTCCAAGTAAATATGAATTGAATTTATCTTATTCAAAAAAACAAAAAAAATCATTTTCAGTGGTTGTGTAATTGATCTGAGTGTCATCCAAGGTTCTTGAGGTATAAGTTATAACTTGAGTTTTTCCTTTAATTATTTGGGAAATAACTACTCATATAGCTTGGTTTTATTCATCATAAAGAAACTTAAATGGTTGTTCCCGATTCAGTTGTTGCATTATCAGTGGGTTATCAACTTCTATTTCAACTCATCAAATCCCTCCCTAAAATTATCATTAAAAAATCATCCTATTTTATGATCAATATTTAAATTGGAATAGAAATATTACTAAATTTTTTTATGAATATTTTATAAAAACCCACATTCTCTAGAAATGGTATGATGTGTCCCACACAGGTTGGGTATGGAAAGTAATTGATCACTTCAATTTTAGATTTATCCACCTAAATGACTTTTTTTGAAATGATATATCTGATCACTGTTCTGTTTTCAACCATAAAGTGACAATTTTAAATGTTCAAAACCAGATTTTTCTCTATGAATATTTTTAAAAAAAATTTATAGGTTCCCTAAGAAATGATCAAATTAGTTTCCAAAAATAGTAAAGTCATTAATAAATACCTCCAGGAAGTTCTAAATGTGATCTAAGAAAATTCCTAACATATATTCCTGAAATTTACCTGGGGAATTGCACAATCTGAAAGGAATCTTATTGTAATAAAAGGTCCCAAAAGAACAGGTCAGTATTGTCTTATCTTGGTCTTCTGGGAAAATTAGTGCCTGAAAATAACCAGAAAAACATCCCAAAAGTAATAATGTATCCTACCTACTATCCTTTCTATCATTTGATCAATAAATGGGATTAGGAAGTAATATTTTTTGGTGACTTATTTCAGCTTTCTATAATCAATTCACACCCTTAAACTATTTTGGACTCCCAATGTAATTAATTCATTATTCTCATTTTCCAAAATGGTCAATCCTTTTTTATTAGGGACCACACGGATGGGGTTAACCCATTCAAAGTCAGAAATGGGTAAAATGATATTTACCACCAATAATTTTTCAATTTCTTTTTTCACAAATTCCATAATTGTTGGGATAAGTCTTCTCTAAGGATGCCTAATAGGTCGAGAGAACTCTTATAAAAAGATTCTATCATATCAGACCTTGGATTTTATTACAATTATATCTCCTAGACTCTATCATATGGCTCAAGAATTTATTTTTAGGACAATCAGTGTTTTCTCATGGGTACCAGATAGATTATTGGAAATGATCACTAGAAAATTTTCTCCCTTCAAAAGATACATGTATTTTAAGTCACATGGGAGGGGTTTAAATTCTATATTCTGATGGTTGTTCTATGGATGATAATGAATTCAAATTTCCCAATTTGACTGCTTGAATTTCTATAGTAAAGGGTTTCATTTCAGTTTCTTCCAGAAAATTATCAAATAATTCATAGGTGATTGCTTTTTTGAGTTTTAAAAGAAGAATTTTTAAATTTTTGAGTACTCTTTCCTTCCGTGGTTTTTTCAATAGTAATGTGATCTCTTAGTGATAAGAATTCTTGAATCTTTAATGGGATCAATACCTTATTAATGGAAAATTTCAAAGAGTGAATGATTTTTTAAAGGGTTCCTTTTGTATTCGAGAACATTGAAGTTTTCCTTGTTGTCTCTCAACTCCATAATGAGTGTTACTTCATACACAACGATGCTCGTTTTAGCTATTTTTAGGAATGGTCTTCCAAAAATTATGGGTGAATTCTCTTTTTAACTGTATTCTTCCATGGTGAGTACATAAATTTTTTCTAGAAAAATTATTCCTTCAACTACTGCTAGAACATCCTCTACAACTCCATCTAGGAAAACAGTGCATTGGATTTCAAGTTGCACAACCACTCTTGTGGGATTCAGTTCACTTATTTTCAAATATGTGAAGACATAGTTAGACATGACATTAATGTAAGTACCAAGATCACAGAAATCATCAAAAAAATCAATGAACTCGTAGTATAGAGAATATAAATTTTCATGGATATTGATATTTTTTGGGTAATCGTGGTGTGATAATGGTTGAGACACTTCTTCCAAAGCTGTTTCTTTCATCCCCATCATGCATATTTCACTTGGTTCTTATTTCTTTGAGAAAATTTTTATATTTTTCTTTTGGTGGATTTCCTCTAGAAATTAAATATAGATTTCAAATTTCTAGAAGGTTTCTTGGATCTATCTTTGAATTTTCTCTTCTTCAACCTTTGTTGATCGAGTTAACATGGAAGAGAATAGTACCTTGTTGTATTTTTCTCCATTAAATTACTTTGTAATTATTTTTATGGATTCTCTTTTGGGTGGATGGGTTGATATTTATATTTTTGTTTAGAATTTTCCAACTAACTTGGTTCAGGTAATGGAAGTTCTTTGGTGCTTTAGGTAGTAATTTCACTGACTTTATCTTTAGGATTTGGGACTATCTGGGATGGTATCATTCCTAGATCCTTGGTTAGAATATAAAAAATAGTTATTAACTAGCTGGATAAATCTTTAACATTTTCTTTTAACCCCTCAACATCAGATTATAGTTTTTGGTTCTCAGATGATGGTGTATTGGTTGATATCTTCTCAAAACACTTTTATTGGAAATTTAGTAGTTGAAAGTCTGGTTTTTTTGTAAGGGTTATTTATAAGATTGTTCGAATGGTTTTAGGTTATGATATTTCTATTGGAAAGGTTACTGATTAGAATAACGGGGTTTTCCTAGTTTTACTAACCTTCAAATCCCTTTTTGGATTTCCCTTATCTTCATTGTTGATTATATTGAAATTTACTTTGTTGGAATGAAGTTGCACAACTCTTTGTACCCCATATATAATCATTTTGATCAGTGTAATGATTAGGTGATAAACATAATCCATATACTTATAGTGGAGATGGTTTCTCACTCAATTTATTTACAACCATATTCCTCTCCAATTTGGTCAATTATTCAATATTAGTATAAAGGAAAGGTGATGAGTCATATGTTCTTACCTCATGAATATTTCTTGTACTAGTGCCTCTTATTATGAATTCTTTTGAATTCTAATCTACCTTCTCAATGATATTCCAAGCTTCTTCTGGTTATTTTTCAATCAAATCTCCCTCGAAGGATGCATCCAAAAGGTTCTTATCCTTTTCTATAAATCCATGGTAGAAGAAGACCATGATGTTGTGTTCTTATAGTATTTGATGTGGGAATCTTGCACAAAAATTCTTGAATCATTCCAAGTATTTATAAAGATTCTTTCCAGTATCTTTTCAGATGGCGTATATCTCCTTTCTAATTTCTATGATATGGGAGTTTGGAAAGAACCATTAAATGAAGATTTGTTGTAGATCATCCCAATCATGGATCTCTCCAGTTTTTAAGCTATAAAACCACTCCTTAGCTTATCCTTCATGTGAAAATGGGAATTCCCTCCACTTTACATGATCCTCAGCTACCCCTCTTGGATTGTAACTAGAACAAACAAAGACAAATTCTTGATTGTGTCAATTGGGGTCTTCACCTATAAGTCCATGGAATCCGGTAGCATAGGATTCACGTTGACATGTAATTCAAAATAATTTTGTTGTGAATTCATGGTTAAAAAAAAAATTTGGTTGGAAAATAGAGGGTCATAAAGGTCCCTTAAGGTCTATTGTGGATTGATTTCCATGATTGGTAGTTTAGAATGAATACTTTAGTCTTCCAAATTGATTTATTTAAAAAAAATAAAGGTTGAGACTCCCAATCCTGGTTAATAGAGTTATTTCTATCTTAGTGTCAAATAAATATTTCTTCAATGGAGGTCCTAGTCATGAAATTTTTTTGGAATAGATTTACACTTACTCCCAACAGCGATGCTAGTTTTTATGAACACTTATCGTGGGGTGTGGAAAAAGAAATTTATTTTCTCCTAGGGGTGTAGTATTAGTAGTAACCAAAATTCATCTCAAGAGAGCAGAGTTTTAATCTAGTTTTCACTTATGTGAATGTAAATAAAAGAAAAAGATTTTAAAGACAATAATTAAAGTAAATTTGGAGTTTTTGAAATTCAGATGAGAGTGAAGTGATTGGATTTTGGTTAGGTTTTCCCCTTTTGTAATGCTATCATGATTTTTAATAAAAACGAATATATTATTTTTATTAAAATGATAAATTGAATGGAGTAACAATCATTTTATATTTATTGAACATTGATTAAAATTTATCAAAGTGTAAAAGTCACAATAGGAAATCTTTAATTTATTCAAGCAATACCAAATCTGGTATTGACATTCTCAAAATATTCAAATCAGCCCACCGTTATTTCCTCACATGTTTAGTAATCACCAAATCACTCTTCTATTTTATTTTTTAGATCAACCAATTGGAACAATAAAAAATAAAGAAAAGGGATAATAAATTATTATATCAAATAAATTTAATATTTCTGAGTTAAATAAAAATAAATGTATTAAATTTAAATCCAAAAATTAATAAATTGAAAACCATTCAATTAATAAGAATAGAAGTTTAAAATTTTATTGCACTCAAAACTCAAGAATCACAAGGGTTCCCCTTACCTTCACCCAACCACAATGGATTACACCCCTCTATGAAAGGGGTTATTGAGGAAGATTAAGAATAAGACATGGTAAAGATGGGAAAAAAATATAGAAAACAGAGGAATGAAGAAAACAAGGGGAGGTAGAAGGAGCCTCTTCTTCTCACCATGGGTGTGTCCAGCTTTCTTTCGGGTGGATTTTCCCTTCTCTTGTCAACTCTTCCCTGAAGGCAGCAAGTCCTTCTCTTTTTATATGAATCAAGGGGAGGATCCTCAAGCTCCTCCTCCTTTAAAGTTCCCCAAGACCCAAGCACTTTAAATCAAAAACAGACATAGATAACATGTGTTTATGATTATTTTTCATGTAAACTGAAATCCACATGTGGTTCTTCTTTCTTCATGCATATATCGGGATGTGGTGGGATGGAATATAGCGGATTGGGTAGAATACATGCATGGAAATGTGGAAGTGATAAGCGGGTTTCACCAATCCTCATTTGGACTTCAAAGTGGCCAAATAAGATTCGAAATGGGCTCATGGGGTTCATGGAGTGATCTGAGATGATTAGAGACTCAGGGGTGGAATAAGAGATCGTTCTTGATATTAGGTCACATTGGTAATGGATATTTTTTATGGAAGTATCCGCTATTTTTTATGAGTGTAGGTGGAAGATCTAGGGTTATTAGTATACATGTAGCAAGGTTACAACAATGCTCAAATGGTGGGAGTGGAGAGGTTAATTCTTGGTAGTGTGGTGAATGGTGGAAATGAATATCCTCTAAGATCATCCTTCATCAAGCCTTCATAGTGGCTAGATGAAGCTCAAGATGGTGTCGGGGGTGTTTGTATGAGACCTTATAAGGAATCCTTGGTGGTTTGGAGTGGAGGTAGTGGACATCGGTTTGAGGTAGAGTTCGAGAAGTGGATAGATATGGAAATCTCTGATTCTATAGTGGTTTCATTCAATGGTAGGTGGAGAAGCCATGGTGGAGACACTAAGGTGGGGTGTGGGATTCATTTGACCAGTGGTGTATGTGAAATTTTAAAAAAATATATGAACAATTCTAGGACAAATTCATACCACATTGAAATGCACAGTGGTATCACACACCTTTAAAATCCTGAGCATGGATCTCACTCTGCAATGAAGTAGATGGGGTGTCGAAGGATGCCTCTCACCACCACATACCATACCATCCCGGTGATTCCCTCCTCCCATGTCTGTGGGGTCTTGACCACCACATGGAGGCACTTGTTCTTCTAATTACCTATGTGGACCATAGATTTTATCCCCATGGGAAACTATGAATAGGCTCGATGCCCTTGTGTACCCCAGTGGTTTGATATGGCCTTCCTACTAGGCCCTTGGTCAGGTGGCCCTGTAAAGGGATATCAGTGTGACTTGGGATTAGTTAGTTGAGGTCTATCTAGGCTCTTTGGTTTTATTGGTAAACACACTACATGTTTCAAACAAAAGTAATTCAAAATACTAAAATTATCAATCAAAATAATTAAATGAAATCCAATTTCATGTTATTAACAATTTTTCTCAATTTCAACCATTAAAATTTTATATTCATTATTTACCATTTCTTTACTAAAAACAATGTAACAAATGGATATTAAGTTAATCAATCCATTAAAAACACCTGAAAAGTTTTAAAAAAATATGCACAAAAATGAATGTGTCAAAGGTTTGAGTGTAAATGCTTCAAGTTTCACATGTTTTAGATATATAATTAAAGGTCATTATGAAAAAGATTCTTCACTTAGATTTTCTCAATATATTGGACACACAAGGGATTTTATTTCCAAATATTTTCCTTTAATATTTATCTAGAAATCATGTTTGAAATTAGTATGGGTTCCTAATAATTCTTTTACTAATCCCCTTGGACCCAAATTTGTATGGGTATCAAAATTTTCTTAAATCTGTTTTTTGTAAGAAGTTTATATTGGAAGTTCCAAAAAGGAAACATGGTATATGGATTTTGTATGAACATGAAACATGAATTTTGATATCTTAAAAAAAATATTCCAATAAATATGATCGTGGTAATGTTATATTTGGTGATAATTATAAAGGAAAAAAGTTAATGTTTTTGATGAAGTTGGTATTTCAATTTTTCTCATTATTTCAAAAGTTTTATTTATAGAGGTTATAAATAATAATTTATTAATACCCCCTCTCTCTAAAGGTATCTCTCATGGGTTGAAAGTGGAGAAAGAGAGATAATGATACTTTAATCCCACCTCCAATATGCCATTGGTTGGTTACTAGCACTAAGGATATATAAGCATACGCATTGGAGGTATTTCCCTTATAAAAATTTGAGAAGTAAGAGGTAAGATGATGAAAAAAATCCAAAAAACCTACTCATAATAAAAATAAAAGACTAAATCCTAATACATGATGTGATTTCATACATAACTGAATACAATTGAAATAAAAAATACAAATGAGATAAATCCAAGATTGTGGTCACGAAGCTCCAACAACTCCTTGGAATAGTAATGTATATCTCAATCAGTTACCATCTCTTGTTGACCTAAAAATAGTTTTTATATATATAGGGTGAGCATAATATGTTTACTCTATTGGATCCCTCATAAAACCTATTATGCTAAATGTGAACAAAGCATACTAAAACCAAGTGAGTAAACAAATGAAATTAACTCATATCCTAATAGGTATATTATTCCATTTCCATCTTCACCTTGACTCACTCACCAAATAATGCATAAAATTATAACCATAATATTCAGAATATATTTATGTATATATATATATAAATGGGTTCCCAATAACCACTTACCCAATGGTTTTCCACTCTCATTCCCTAACATCGCACGCCCCAAGCCATCATCTATTCTATAAATAATCCTTCTTGAAAACACTTGGGTAACCATATCATACCATGCACCACATGTATCACACCATCACATCCATATCCTTCATATAGTAATTTGGTTTATTTCCAAAATATAGCACAACTTGTATATTATATATTATACCTCAAGCCGTCACAAAAAATATATAACAAATTTGTAATAACACTTTGGATACTACATCTAGAATACATGCATGCATAACAAAATCAATCCATCACAGTCTACAACACATGAGTATGGGAAATCACCTCTATGCATATCCACACATAATTATATAGCCTAAGAGTGAGTGGAGAGAGGGGGTAGTCACCCATTCATATCCTAGATAAATTGGGTGTTAGATAAAACACACCCAGAACCTCTAGTTGTTAGTTTCCCTTCTGATATGGGTTGGGTGTGTATGAAAAAAGAAAATATAAAATAGATATAACTCACAACCACACTAATCGAAACTACCATTCCATAGATTCATCTTGCTCTATCATCCCACAAAACACACAATTACCACTTCTAAGGAATAGATATCAAAAAATCATAAAATAATCAATATTAATTAATTCAATAGCCATTAATTAATATTATTCTATTTCTATGATTAGGATTTTAATCATATAATCCAAGTTATAACAATGCTATCAATTCTTTTATTGTACTCTCAAGTATGTCATCATCATAAGTAAGCATCAAAAACCAACCTCATTCTTTTACTAATTCATTATCATTTCAAAATAATTTTGGTACTCAAGGACTCATCCTAAACTACCACTTAAAAGAAGTAGTACATAATAGTAAACCATTCTAGGAATTTGGAAGCTGGTTATATTAATAAAGTTTGGTCATTGGCCATTAATAAAGTATCGACATGAAGCAAGAATCAATGAGCATGACTCACTCTAAATTCATTCAGTTTATCTTGATGTCCCACAATATTGTGTATAAAAACACATTTGGAATATCATGCCAATATCAAGACATCTGGAACCTCAGTCCACCATCATCATCATAACCAGCACCCCATGTGACTATTATAATCATAACTGGAACCTCGTGCCACTAACATCATCATAATAGGAACCCTCTGCCACTATCATCATCATAATAGGCACCTCATGTCATTATCAACATCACATCAACCATATCAAGTTTTAAATCATCCACACCAAAGGATACACATTCTATATGTAATTTTCTGAATTTTCTGTATATTATTCTTAAATATTATATGGAATTAATTTGAAACTATGCCTTATGACGGAGTGTGAATCTGAGGTCTGGGGTGCCAAAAATCAATGTTTGAAATAAATTAAACGTTTAAATAGCGCACGCAATAAGTTTTCCTAAAAAGTGGAATAACTTCTAAACGGGTACCTATATCAAAAATCCAAGGGTACCATTGCGTTTAGAGCAGTAACTTTACCTTAGGTGAGGCCTAACTTCGATTGGAGCAGGTCGGCTGCAAAAGTTAATTTTGGACGTTTTAAAGGAAATAAAATAAATTAACAATTTATTTTATTTTAAACATTTCAATGATGCAGTGATGTTTTTTCTCATATTAAATGAGGATCCCAAGGCTAGGCTCATAACCCTATAAAACTTCGTAGAATCCTCCAAATATTTGGAGAGGAGTCACCCCTTATAGAATTCTCAACAAATGATAATGAATGAACAGATCATGGATCATTGCATAGTAAGTTCAGAGGATCTCATAGACAGCAACAATGAATCCACTCTTCACCAGTGATCAATCTAGAACTCAAGGTAGTTTTTTTGATTTCAAATTATTGTTTTTCCTGTTCTTGGATTTAAATGACGAACACAGATCAACCCACGAACAAGTTGACCCATTGTTCGATCATTCTTTAGGGAGGGATTTCTTTTGCGTGTTTTGTTTTGAGGGATTGATTTCTTATTTGATTTTTTTTCTTGATCTTTATAATGGGATCAGATCAAGTTCATAACAAAAAATTGATGAGTTTTGTTCCTCGGTTTTATTTTGTGCATTTCTTCCCCAAATCATTCTTTGCGTTCTTCATGTTCTTCACAGAAGATGAATGATGAATTTTTTTGCATCTATTCCACGGTGAAACAATCCAAAATTAGAGATCCATCATTGTGACCACACAAAAGAGGTGTGACAATGATGTCAATGGAATAATTGACACGGTTTGGGAGAAATCATTATTAAATTGTTCTTTGTGTCGATGATCAAAACATGTTTTTATAGATGATTGAATATGAGAAACCTACCGTTTTTGTGTTTCCATGACGGGAAAAACCAGGATCTTCAATTTTGAGGCAATATAAGGACCGGATTGAGAATTAGAAGATCAATTGAGGCATACTAGTGAATAAAAGCGGTTCTGGAATTTTCCCCAAGAACACAGTGTGTATCCTGAAAAACACTGCATGTGGGGTTGGCTCTGCAGTGGCTAGGGTTTCGGGCTACAGAGAAGGATTACATGGCATCAGACACCTGTCAAATGGTATTTGGGTCCTTAAGTGGGACTCGGCGTGTATCTCAGATGATACATGGACACGGGGTGGAGTATATAGCATGTACTCTACCACACGACCAGACTAGGCTGGATACACAGCTTAACCCGTGTACGGGTACATGGGCATAAGCACACGAGTTGACACCGTGTACTGGAACATGATTGAGGTACATGGGTAGACCCAAAATCATTGTACATGGTGTGTGAGACATGCTACACACTGTGTATATCCCTTTCACACAACATGTTTTAATGACATGGGCCATGCACATAGGCATTACCTGGGGTCATGGGAAACAGTTTGTGACGTTTCTATATGTGTACTTTCTTGTACATGGATTGATCTCCTTTTCCACCATATCTTGGAAATGATTTGTTTGGGTTATTTCCCCTTGTTCATTCCCCTGAAGTTCAGGTATCATTTTCTATCCACATGAGTATGATCACTTTAGTAGGACTTCCTGGATAGTGTTAGGAATCCCCTCCGAGAGGCCTAGAGTAAAATCCTCTATCCATTATTGTCCCTAGGTAGAGTCAGGTATCGGTGCTGCCAATCCTACCGGACATCAATCCTCTAATTATCAGGTGAATTTGGATGAGTCATGGTATACTCTAAGGCCCTAGAAATGATCCTCATTCATGTATCATGATCTTTCCCCACTCAGGAGTGAGTTCTCCCAGAATGAGTGTATCTGATCTCTCTTCAGATCTATTAGTGTATCTATCTATCTAGTGACTTTTTTCCAACAAAAATTATGTCTCATGTGGAAATCATTAGATCTATCATACTTGTGGAGTTATTTATCCAAGATGAGTGCTTCTTGGAATCTTTTTACTGAATCCATAGCGTGGGTATGTGGTCGGGTGACTTACCTCTAGACTACGGGTCTAGGTTTTGAGTATATCTGAATATTTATCTTATTATATATTCTGTAGACATATAATATGTAGAGATAATTATACCTTTACAATTTTTTTCTTTGTGGTTTTTGGGGTGTCCTACTAAGTATTATTATACTCGCCCCTACATGGTATTTTCTGGCACATGTCACGTCTTGTGCAGATGAGCGACCTTTTAATAGAGACTAGGGCGGATCAGGACCGGATAGAGCTTTGTGAGTTCACTACAGTCTGAGGAATTCCTTTGGCATTGAGCAGTAGTCCCATTACCTTTTCTTGTTTATAGTTTATACATTTTAGTTTGAAGAATATTTCTTTTGGTGGGCTTATATTCTATCCAAGTTACTTTTCCATGCTTTACTTTTTTTGTACTCTGTTGGTAGGTTTAGTTGTATGCATGAATTTTTGTTCCTTAGTGGTTTTTACATTTCACCATTTGTGATTTTTGAGATGTGTCTATGTGTAAAAGTACTTTTTCAATGCCTCTCATGTTAGAGATATGCATACTCGGTGCTAGTCACTAGCCTCTTGCCTATTGGAGGCGGGCTTGGGGAGTCACGACACGGGCCCCACCAAGACGGTTCATGACACTAGAGTGAACATATATATCAAATTTATTTTTACACACATAATTTTGAAGAAACTACTAGTATAATATCAAGGAATTCAATCCCCATACAATAAATAATTGGATATCTAAACTGTTAGAGTTGGTGTCCTGATAACCAACTATTTATACTTTGATTACATGAATGTACACATATTGTATATTTTTCCTTGTTCTGCATGACTATAATATAATAATTTCCTGGAATATTTGTTGTATTAATGAGTTCATGGTAGATCCCCGCTATGATGAGAACCTTTAAATTCTATAACAATATTCTTAAATAAAGTTCTACAGTTGGATGACATACTATGATAGGACACATAGTATACATATCATCATGTGTGAGTACTCGTAAGAATATGAGACTCTCTCTCGTGGTGTTTGCACTTGGTAATCTCCAATATGGGAGATTATGAGAACAGACCCACCAATATTAATTACGCATGTCTTGGTATCATTGGACATTACTATATTTGAGCGTGTGTAATGGTTCTTAGACTGTAAGATTATCATTAACTCATGTCATGACTCGCGCACTTAGATTTGCTGACGAAAACCGTCATGAAGATAGTTAGCGGGAAGTAGGGTATGTTGGGTGCGTCACAAATGACATGTTTTTAATGGATAATTTGAGGAAGTATTTGTCCCTTACATATTTATGGAAGTAGATATCTCAGGCCCTTTGATTGAAATAGAACTATCGCCCAAAATCCATGGCCATGGTGTCACGACGAGTTTATTTCTGAAAGTCAAAGAATGAAGGATCAAGCATATAGGTTTATGACACTGCCATGAAACTTGCTTGATGAGATATTGAGACAAAGGGATTAAATTACACATTAAGTGTTCGTATGAGGTGACACGTCAATGTGGTGTCAACTTCTTTCTCTTGGGTGCCTTGACCCGTTTATAGACAGTAATATTGGACTTTAGGCAAGCTCACCTAATGCTAACGAGAAAGAGGCCTAGAGGGTCACACACTAAGTGTATCCAAGTATCTCAATTAGAATAAAGATTATTCCCATATGTGGTTTAATAATTATTCATGGAATCATAAATCATTTTAATGTTGGAGGAAGAATAAAATAAAAACAATATATACACGTTGTGTAGTTTTCATTTTGGAAAGGAAATGAAAAACGAATACACGCTGTGTATTAATGATTACACACCATGTATTTTTTCCAGTAGGGATTTTGAGGAAATAATATTGTTTTATTAAATGATATTTATTATAATCAGCATGGGGCATGTCAAGGAATTAATTATTCAACATGGATTTTTCAATAAGAGTTAATGAAATAAATAAAACGCATAACGCGTTCATTTATTTTCATAACTCTATAACCTAAAACTAGATTATAAATATCCTCACAACCCCAAAACTTTTCCCTAATCGTTGTGCACAACAATTCTGGAAAATTATCTCAAGGCCGAAAGAACTCCTTCCTCTAAGAACTCTCCCAAGACCGAGAGAGATCCACCTCCATCGGATCAAGGCGATCTAAGGTAGAAAATGCAAGCAAAGGCTTCTCTATGCTAGCACCCAGAGATTCCTTTGTCAATGTCAAGAGATACATGGTGCACGTGTGGATCACCGCTACAGGAATTATACACTTGGATTCTGCGACACAATGACAAATCACATCGGAACATGATCAGAAATATCAACGAAGAAAGAATTTCATAAAATGTACTTATTGACAATTAATTAAATTAATTATAATCAACCTGTGATGATCCTCCTTTATGGTTCCAATAATATTCTTCTTCTTTATCTACTTCTATGATTTAATCCATTGATTCTGGCATTTATTGTCGTATTGATCCTGGATTGATCATTTCTAACTACAAAAAGGCAAGTGGGCGCATCCACCCACGAGCTTCCGCTGCACCCAGGACCTTCATAAACCCCAATAAAATTATCTTTATCAAACAAGCATTTTAATTCCATATTTAATTAACAGTTTATTATGTATAGGTTTTTCATGTTAATAAACCTATATCAGAAGCTATAAATAGTTTCAAGAAAAATAACATGATTCAATCATTATTTCCATATTAAAAAAATTCCAAGATGAGTGGTAATTATTGTAAATCCCTAACCCCATAATCTTGGAACTGTTTCCTTACTTTATTATATCATCATTATTACAATGAATCAAATCCCAATGGATCAAAAACTGCAGTAGTTTTTTAAATCCATATTAATACATGAAACCCATTTTACATTGGGGAGAGAAAATAATGCATAACAAAAGTAAAATCTCATCATACTAGAAACTCATTCCAAGAATTCATATTCATATCCTAGGCAAAAGAAACAAATTAAGGGTGAGCACAAATGCTCATTATGGGTAAAGTACAGTGGAAGAAATAATTAATCAATAAACATAATCAACATGGAAAGGTAAATAACTGATCACACATGCCATTAAATAACTTGATAGAGCATAATCAAATATGTAAAGAATAAAATATGATTTAATAATTCCATATAAATAATCACATGATCCTAAAACTTGACTGTGGATATTCTAACTAACCATATAATCACATGTAATAATAATGATGATGGTGGAATACATAAAGTTGGATGTCTGAGCTATCAAGATCTATCCTCAAGATAATTACTATCAATATCTATCCTTAAGATAGTTTAAGTATGTGGGTAGAAACCCATCTGATTTGTGTTAAGATCTATCCTCCCAATAATTTAAAACTTCGTGGAATAAAATGTGAAGGTTTTTTTTCAACTGATTTTATCCCATGATACTATTGATGTAGTATGGGGATTGAATTAACCAGTCCCCAACCCATAGGTCTTGCATTAACCGGTCCCTAAGGGCTTGAATTAAGTTGTCCTCAACCCATAGGGCTTTCATTAACTGCTCCCCAACTCATTTCATACAAGTACAAATCATTCCTCATATATCAAATTATCAATTTAATTAATAAATAATATGCATTATCATCAAATATTTTTATTAAATAAATAATACAGATTTATCAATATTTCCCCAGTTAATCAAATAACTGTCAAACTAAACATCGTATGTAAAAATGGAATACGTTTTATTCAATAATAATATCTATTAATATGTATATTTAAGATGAATGTAATAACCAATTATAAATTATTACAATAAAGTGATTTTTTTAGGAGAAAGTTAAAAATCGCAAAATATTTCACAATAACTTTATCACTTGGAAATTTTGAGATCAAACCTCCTTAGATGAGATAATTAAAAGTGAAACTTAAAATACCATAAATTATGAGATAATAATGATATAAAATAAAAAATGGAAATTATATACACCAAATTAAAGTTATTTGGTTTATAATAACAAATAAGTCTCAATGGAATGTAAATTGAGATAAAATCCCCTACTACTTAAGTAACTTCTGAATCGTGAGCCCCATGAAAGAATAAGATAAATTGAAACTTTTAATATTATGAAACAAATTAAATTGATGATATAACATGTAATATGTAATTATATACACCCCACAAAAGAAAAAAGTGGTGAATATGGTATAAGTCTCACAGAAATAAAAGTGAGACTAAAAATTCATTTACTATATACTTTCTTTTAGTGTAATTATATTTAAACTCATATATAATGGTTTTAATCATGTTCTTAACTTATAAAAGAACCATAATAATATTTATAGTATCATATATTTTCTTATTATATTTTCTTATTATACTATCTTATTATATTATCTTATTATATTATCTTATTACCCATTTGTTAATAATCATTCATTATTTTTATTGTATCGGACATTAATTACCTAGTTTTTTGAGTATGTTTTAACTTGTTATTTTTATTCCTATTATATAGATCATGATTTCATAATCTCTATAATGTAAAACATAATTTAAATATTAAATTTATTCATTATATATGTATTTATAGTAATCAATGAAGTTTTTATATGGAAAACAAAATACCCCATTCATGGAGACAATAGGTCGTACATACGCATGAACGTTGTTTCCATTTTATTATCATATTAAAAGAATAAAAAGTAACTAATATAGATGTATATTATAATTAAAGTATCATATTAATGTCATATTTATCACATATTTAAATTAAAACCATCCTTAATACATTCCATTTAAATCATGAATGAATCACATCGCATTGAGGAGGCGTTACTCCACACGTCTAAAAACAATGTTATCGTATTCCCACAAAATGGATAGCATGAAGGTATGTATTCTATAAAAAATTTAAGAAAAATAAATAAATTATAAATATCATATTTATAATATATAAACTATAATTCCATCATTATTCCCAACCTTTAAAGGTGGAAATGGAATAATGAATGACATCGGTTCGAGAGGCGGTAGTCCTCCATACACATGAACGATGATTATGTATCTAGTTTTATAGAAGTGTATGATATTGCAGGTATTAACCTTAACATAACATAATATCATTATATTTAGGATAATTATGTTATTATATAATCAATATATTATAATAATTTAATGGTTGTATAAATAAATAAAACATAATTTTTTGTTAAATAATGTTACCTCTTTTTCAGATAAATCCTTGTGGTTTATACTAAAATAATTCATTGGATTGATTTATGCCCAAATTTTGGATTATATGATGAGTGGAGGGATGTTATGAGATTTTTTGGGAAGTATTTTTATGATCCAAAATATCTTGATATGTGTGAAGAAGTGAGGTGGATGAGTGCCCTTTTATAAGTGGGGGAGAGGACACATTTGGTATTTTTGAAAATATTTGTGTGCTCCCCATGTTTGTACAAACCAAGAGGCTTCCATAACACAAAAAATTAGATAAATGATGGATTAAGGTAGAAATATGTGCATACAATGGGTTTTGGACAAGTTTAGGGTCATTTTTACACCTTATATTCTAATTTTATTCATTAAGAAAACTCATTTTTACCTTAATCACTGTAATTAATTTCAACTACTTTCACTATTTACTTTGGTCAAAAATTAAGTTGTACTTATTAGAAATTATAAATTATGATGATTAGAAATATTTAACCCATTTTTAAAAATTTAAATCACATAATTTATAGAAATTAAATTAAAATTAATCTCACATACATGTCGAGAAAGTAGGTTTTAAAAGTGAAAACATCCAAAAGTTAACAAAGTTTTTATATGTAAAATCAATATAAAAATGAATCCAATGGCCAAGATTGGATTAACAGATAAAAAATTTATCTAATTAAACTTTAAAAACAATTAAAAATATAATTTAACAGTATAAAATTTTTAGATTAAAAATTATTTTTCAATTAAAATTAAAAATTTTCATTATTCATCAAAATATGAATGTTCTCAGAAAAATACCAAAAATTCACCCAAAGTAAAAGTTGATACTCCAATTTAAAAAATTATTTTTAAAAATATAATTTATAAAATTTTCAAAATTTTAATTTAAAATAGGTGTATCATTAAAAGATGAAAAACCTACCTTTAGAAAATTATTTTTTTATGCATAAAATTGGATTTTTCTTATCTTATGCCCATCAAATATATTTAATGAATGTCAATAATATTTTATTTAATATATTATATATATATATTTAATTAATATCATTCACTAAAAGTAATTAATTTAATTTATTAATATAAAACACCTTTGTCTCATAATAATAGTTCTTATAAAAAAACTTTCCCTTTTTAATCAATTGGTTCTTATATTCATTTCTAATTAATTGGTAGCCAAATAATTATAGAAACATATGTAAACAATATTTTAAAAATTTAGCTATTAATTTTCAATAATTTAATTATGAATTCTAGTTGATAATTATCATATTAAATAATAATATTAATAGTATATTATAGTTTGGTAAAACTCGGTCTTACATGTAATGCAAGTTATCCAAGAAACTCGGTATTATGTGTAAAAAAAGAAGACTTAGTGTTGTGTGTACCAAAATATAATATTATTGTTTCATGAATTATAATAAATATAATTTATTGAATTTATTTAAATATTAAATATATTTTAATGTATTGGGGTATTATATTCCCTTCTATTCTTGGAGTTACGTGACATATACTCTATCAGATACATTGTTCTTACATTAAAATTTTAGGGTATTACATTCTCCCCAGCATAAATAAATTTAATCCTCACAATTTAAACTTGATCTTGGTAATAAATAGTTTTATATTTTAAAATACTATTTTTTAAAAACCCACATCATAAAAGGGTTAAAAAATATCCTCTTAATAAGAAAGAAAAGAAAGTATAAGAGTCTTATGGGAGAACATATAACAATGTTTCTATACAGGAGAACATTAGTAGAAAGTGAACATATGTACTTGGAGGAAAATAATAAATAATTATATAGATTTATTGAGTTTATTGATCAAAAAAATTAATGATCAATGGAATGTTGAGGGCCTTAAATCCATAAATCTTTAATGATTTAAAAAACCAATGGTTCAACAAAAATTAATATATTAGGATAACATTTTTGTTTCAATATCCTTTTTCATAGATTTTAGGACTTATTTCACTCTCTAAGAATATAAGGAATTATACTTTATGTGTTTCTATTTCATAAACATGTTATTATCCTTTGGTTTTACCATTAACTATTTCTACTTCATCTCTTAACACTGGTTTCATCATATGGTGAAGTAATGCATTCATCTCTAAAACCTTATCCATATATCAACCTAAACCATTTAATAAATGGTTATCTTTTATAAAATATTATGATCCATCAATTATAAATAAGGTCACTAAATTTCCAAAATGAACTTATTAATCTTCATAAAGTATCTCTTAATTGTCACATAACAAACATGTGAATAATTTCATCATGTATTTTCATGAAACATGGTAATAACCTAAATTACCATATAAACTTATTGAAAACATGAATTCTTCCTTATTACTTATGTAAAATATAGTATATTGGATATATTTCTTATATCCCAAATTATTTAGACTTCATCAATGATAACATAACTACTTTTTGTAATAAATCATTAATTAGTTCCAAGGTGGTCAATAATATCCAATTTACTTTATCCATATCAATCATTTATTTATCCAACCATCATTATATAAATATGAGGAACATATTGAGGATTTCATTTCTCTTAATTATATGTTTTTCAAGAAGTTCAACTTGTTACTAAATCATTTTTCTTGGTCATCAGTAGTATTAAACATACGCTTTCAAATCCTTAATGAAAAGTACTAGAGTAGGATCCTTATACATTTAATAATACTTATAATCAGGATATAATTGGTAACATAATCTTAAAACAATATTAAAGGATCCAAATATGGGAGGAGATTAATTATTTCATTTCAGCTAAATCAATAGAATAATCTTTACCTTTATTCCTTATCTTCTTCTTAGGTATATTCTCTTGATGCTTTGGGTATTCATTCATGTAGTGCCCCATATCCTTGTAGTTGTAAAACTGAATAGAAGCCTTTTTGTCCTTCCCTTTACATTTTTTTTCTTAGATACCATTATATCTACACTTACAACGAACTCCTGATCACTTAAATCACTTCCTTGGGTAATTTTTTTCACAATTATCACATGCGGGAAATCCTTCTTTACCTTATTTCCTTTATCCATTTTCTACTAATTGTACTCTTGTTCTTGTGATTCCCTCCAAATCCATAATACTTTAATAATTTTTTCTACTTCTCATTGGCATATGATATTATGTCCTCATATGATGAGAATTCTTGGGAGACTCATTACCTTATAAATATTGTCTTAAGACCATAAAATTTATGATCTATATTACTCTTTAGATAATGTGAATTGGTGAGGTTATCATTCCTTCTATTATGGGCCATTTATAGATAATGACATACACTAGATTAGGTTATATCATTATGTAAAATAATACATAATCTCAAAACTTGTGAATTAAATAACATAAATTGAAAAAATTATGTGTATCTAATATCATAATCCTAAACATGTTTTCCTTAGGATGTTCTTTTATACATATCCTCAAAGTCTATCATAGGGTTATGTTCTCTAATATATTTTTTTATAAATATAGTTTACAAGGTTTCTAATAAACTACCTTTGATACCAATGATAACACCCTAAACCTAGAAACTCTAAGAAGATGCCATACTTTATTACATTGTCATGATTATAAAGAATCAAATCCTAAAGGATCGAAAATTTTAGTAATTTTGGAAAACCAGATTACATACATAAAAACAATTTTACATTGGGGGTAGAAAATAATGAATAAAAAAATTCAATGCTTGTCATACTTGAAACACATTATAAGAATTAATATTCATATCCTGGGGAAAGGAAAAAAATAAGGCTGAGCTCAAACACTCCTAAGGGTAAAGTACAATGGAAGAAATAATGAATCAATTAACATAATCAAACTGAATATGTAAATAACTAATTACACATTCCATTAAATAACTAGATAGAGCATAATAAAATATTTAAAGAAGAAAATATAATTGAACAATGCCATATAACTAATCGCATGAGCTTGAAAATTGACCATGTATATTCTAACTAACCAAATAATCACATTGAATAAAAATAATGATGGAATTCATAATGTTTTTCATCTATGTTGTCAAGATCTATCCTAAAAATAGTTACTATCAAGATCCACCCTAGAGAAAGTTTAAGTATGTGGATATAAACCCTTCTGATTTGTTTCAAGATCTATTCTCTCAAGAATTTAAAACTACTTCGAAACAAATATGAAGGGTTTGACACCAAATAATTTCATCCCATGAGACTACCGATGAATCTTGGGGCTTGAATGAACTGGTCCCCAACCCATAGGGCTTGAATTAACCAGTCCCTAACCCAAAGGGCTTGCATTGATTATTCCCCAGCCCGTAGGGCTTACATTAACTGGTCCCTATACTATTTTATAATAGTATAAATCATTACTCATATATAAAATAATTTATTTAATTAATAAATAATGTGCTTTATCATCAAATATCTGTATTAAATAGAAGATAAATATTTATCAATATTTTCTTAGTTAATCAAATAACTTTCAAAGTAAAAAACATGTGAAAAATGGAATATGTTTCATCCCATAATCATATCCATTACCCAAGAATATGGATATTCAATATAAATGCAATAAGAAATTAAAATGATTACAATAAAGTGATTGTTTCAAGAGAAAGTTAACAATCACAAAATATTTTAGAATAACTTTATCACTTAAAAATTTTCAAATTAGATCCCCTTGGATGGGATAATTCAAAGTTAAACTTAAAATACCATGAATTATGAGTGAAATATGATAAAAGATGAATTATATACACCACATAAAATTTAATTGGTGTATAATAACAAATAAATCTCAATGGAATGTAAATTGAGATGAAATATCTTACTACTTGAGTAACTTTTGAATCATGAGCCCCATGAAATAATAACATCAATTGAATCTTTGAATATCATTAAATAAAATAAATCTATGATATAACATGTAATTTGAAAATATATCCACCACAAAAAATAAACGAGTGGTGAATATGGTATAAGTCTTGCAGAAATAAAAGTGAGACTACCAATCTTCTTACCTTACACTTCAGGGGTCATATCACACCGTCGACATAAGTGTGATTATCAAGTCTCTTCCCAAAGGTATCTTCAAACGTGATTGTCAAGTAAACGGCTTAACTGGAAACTCTAGGTCTTGAACAAGATTTGTGGAAAGAAGGAATAATTGGTACCTATGTCTATTAATACGGCAGCTAGTAGTAGACACGGACCATACCTCGAATCACTCCTAGAGCCCTTGGGTCACACTCCTTGACTACATGCAGCTACTCCCCCTTCCCTGTTTTCTAGTTCCCTAAGCCTGTTGGGGACCACATTGGGGTGGTGGTTGTAACATATCAAAATGTGTACCACCTCTTGATTCTCTCCTAGCTCCGCTTCCATGTCGGATTCCCTGTAGATTCATCTGTCCTTATTAATTCCTCTTCCCGAGATATTTTACATGCCCAAGTCTTTGATACTAGAGTCAGTTTCTTACTTCCCCACTGTTAACATTCACTGGCCGCATCCACTTAGCCAAAGAACATTCAACCACAAAGGTTCTCTCTAGTACCCTAACATAAGTAGGAATGCATGGAGAAAAATTATTGGCTCAGATGTCCCTAAACACACCTTGCTCAGAGGTTCGAGCCTTGAATCAATGAACGTACTTTATTCATTGGGTTCATGGGATGGTCGGTATGCCTTGATGAATACTCATCTACTGACATGTTGTCCTGTCAAAGCTGTAGAATCTCTAGGGAACTCTCATCCATTATCTCTTTATGGCAAGTGACACCCTTCTCTGAGGAAGTTTCTCAATCTTGTCCACAGAAAAGTCACATCTTCGCAAGACTAGGGTAACCTAAACCCTGTCATCGTCCTACTGAGCCACATAGAAGGCTCTCTACCAGGACCGCCATCTGATCGAATGGTGCCCTGGCTAGGTGGAAACTTGACCACCTCCTCAAGATAGTCTTTAGCTTCCTGTGAGTCAGGCTCACCTCAGAACCTAAGGGGTATCTGATGCTGAAACACGTGTAAGGAACTAAGCCTACAAGTTTCCTCTACTAGTATTGTCGGTTGTAACTATTGTCCAAAGGGTAGTGATATAGCTGGCACACTACCCAAAGGTACCATCTCGGGAAACAGTCCATGTAACGAAGCCTCATCACTATGTAAACCATCCTCATGATCACTCACTACAAAATACTAACAACTAAAATCACCATCTTCCCTACTGGTGTCTCAACTAGGCAGAAAACTCTAGCCACAGCCTCCAGCCAGTCCTCAGGTGCCTGGGAATCTGTCTCACCTCGAAACCTCAGAGGCCTCTGTCGCTGGAACTCGTGCAATGCGCTCAGTCGGCATGCACCATCTGCCAATGTGGATGGTGGTAACTATTGCCCAATAGGTGGTGGTGGTGCTGGTACACCACCCAAATGTGAAAACACAGTAAGAGGGCCCTACATTGGAGCCTCATCACTCGGTGGTCCATCATCATGTACTCTCTCAGAAATCCTAGCTAGTTGTCTACGTGGTGGCATACTGATAAGGAATGGTATGCCACGGTCATTAAGTTATACCTGGTGATCTCACTCCAAATAAATCAAAAGAAAAACTTTTCAAAAACACGCGTAATTAGTGTTTTAGTGCACTGAGTCAGAAATCAGAATTCAGGGTCCTGGTGTATGGATACGTTGGCCATTGCACCAATTCTAGACTCCCCAAACTGAAAACCACACTCATAACACTTAACACTATTTCCATAGAGAAAATATTAGAGTCCAAGTTCTTTAGTAAAATTGAACTCCTCTGATACCACTTTGTCACGACCCATCCCCCGGGGCCCATGTCGTGACTTCCCCAATCCCTCCTTCCATAGGCCACAGGCTGGAGACTAGCACCAAAAGCTGTATTCCCTAAAACATGAAGGCATTTCCTTTAACCTGTACAAACACACGGTCCGAGAACAGAACAAGAAGCAAATTTGAAGTAAACTGCTATAGTAAAAGAGTGCTGAAAGTAAAAGGGGTCGGAATACAAGCCCAACGGTAAGAGTACGAGTAAAACTGAAAGAACAATACAACTGAAAAAGGGGAAAATATAATGGGTTATCCTCCAAGGATCCTACCTGAAGGGTAGGTACAGATCGCCTATTCAGCACTCCTCGTCTGTTTGTCTCCTCCGCGTCACGTCACGCCAAATGGTATACCTTCGAGCACTGTCTAGTCCTATCTCCCTTAGCCTTGATCAATTTTATACGTCATCTGCACAAGACACAACAAGGTGCGGTAAAAGCCCATGCAGGGGTGAGTATAACAATACTCAATAGGGAACCCGAGACTCCCGTAGATCTCCTAGAGTTCCACAAAGGAAATACCACAAAGAAAGACCTCAATCTCAAAGCATGAAGCAATAGACATCAACTATACTTAGGTATATTCCCATATATATACCTAAGTTATCAAGACATACTCATCTCATACATGAGGGATGAATACCACAAAGGTAATACCACAAAGGTAGAAGTACCACCAGGTAACACCATGGAGACAACACCTCGAATGTAGAAGTACCACATAGGTAACACCACAATGATAGAAGTACCACATAGGTAACACCAAGAAGGTGGAAGTACCACATGGGTAACACCACAAATATAGAAGTACCACGCAGGTGACACCACGAAGATAGAAGTACCACATAGGTGACACCACGAAGATAGAAGTACCACACAGGTCACACCATGAAGATAGAAGTACCACACAGGTAACACCATGAAGATAGAAGTACCACATAGGTAACACCATGAAGGTAGAAGTACCACATAGGTAACACCATGAAACCAGAAGTACCACACAGGTAACACCGCGAAGATAGAAGTACCATAGAGGTAACACCATGAAGATAAGAGTAACTCAGCTCACAATCAGGTATAAATTAAGTACATAAGTATAGATGATTAGTCGTAAGGATAGATCATCTTATTCTATTAGGTAGCACTACTTATGACCCACATGGTATCAATAGGTAACTAACCCCCGCTGACCTACAGAGGATATGACTCACACTAGATCGGTATGCGTTGACCCACACAGGATCGCTGAGCTTTGCCCCACACAGGATCTGATAGATGCTGACCCACGCTGACCCACACAGGATCGGTATGCACTGACCCATACAGGATCGTTGAGCTTTGACCCACACAGGATCTGATAGATTTTGACCCACACAGGATCGATGTTCTTACTTCACGTTATAGTCAGCCACAGGATTCCTCGCACCCGGTGCACTCGAGTTCCGAAGAATCTACCCCTCGAGATATCGGTTGTACCTCATCTGACACTAAGCTCCACAAAGGAGTAACCCAAATGACCGAAATGTCGTAAGGGTTCCAACGCAATAGACGGTGCATCAATCGGACGCCCGGTCTGTGAGTTATAAGTGTTTTAGTTTCGGGGGCCCGGTTGGATTCGGGCTCGATCCAACCCAGTCGTACTCCAACTGTCTCCAAAACTCAAGAGGAATATACCAAAAGGACCACCTAGATCAAAGGATCCCAATGCTGCATACGGTTCTTCAAACGGATGTCTGGTTTGCAATATATGGGCCTTTAAGTGTTTTTGGGCCTGAGTCCGGTCCGGCCCGGTCGGACTAACCCAACCCAACCCAGTCGAGGTTGGGCCACAGCGGGCTCAGCTCGCTGGGCCGAGGTCTATCCTAGCCTACAAGGGGGTGGCCCGGCTCGCAAGGGGGTGGCCCGCAAGGGTGGCCCGACCCACAATGGGACATCTCGGCCCAAATAGGGCGGTCTGACCTGCATGGGGCGGCGGCCCACAAGAGCGGCAGCCCAGTTTGGGGGTGGCGGGCCGTGGGGGCGGCGGCCTAGTCGGGGGCGGCGGATTGGTCAGGGGCGGCGGCCTGATCGAAGGCGCCGGTCGGGGGCACCGGTGAGGTCGGGGCGGCGGCCCGGTCGGGGGCGCCGGTGAGGGTGGCAGCCCGGTCGAGGGCGGCGACTCGGTCGAGGGTGTCGTCCCGGTCGAGGGTGGCGGCCCGGTCGAGGGCGGCGGCCCGGTCGAGGGCGGCGGCCCGGTCGAGGGAGGCGGCCCGGTCGAGGGCGGCGGCCCGGTCGAGGGCGGCGACCCCGGTCGAGGGCGGCGGCCCGGCTCGGTCCAACGCAGGGGGTATAACCCCCCGGTCTCCCGGATTCCCGAACGACCCAGAGGTTGTTCGGTTGGCGAAGTGGTGGCGCTGTGTGGGCACCGCTCGGTCACCGCAGAACCCGCTGGAGGTGGATTCAGCCTCCACTACAGCTTTGAATGCAACTTTCATTCACCGGCGGTGTGGCGGTCGCGTCTCCTCCCTTCCTGCGGCCGGCCGTTGTGTCGGCTGCCTCCTCTATTTGTTGCGGATGACGAGCTGTGGCCCTCCTCTTGCAATGCACGTTAGCGTGCTCGTAGTCTTCCAAGGTTGGGCAAGGAAAGAAAGATAGCGGAGGGTTCAGGAAGGTTTCGTTAGGCTCGCGCCTTCCGCGTTAGCTCGCAATATGGAGGATGTGAAGGGAGTTCAATAAATAATTGAATTGAACACAAGATTAACCCCACAAGATTCCCCCGCAATAACCTCCTATAAAGATGAATGAATTGTGGGTCAACCCGTTAGTCGGTTGACCCGCGTTCTTTGTATAATTTCAAGAATGGAGAAGATGGAATTAAGAATACACAAACAAAAATAATCCCCTAACTGGAAGAGACGTCAGCTGACGACGGTTGATGGAACCTCCTTCGTCGTTGTTGTTGGTTTGTGACTTAGTGGCGCTCGTCACCACTTGCTGGAACCAGTCTCATACTCCTTTTGGTTGGAGTCGCGGTACTTTTCCAGGGCTTTTTCACTTGGTGAAGTCGTGCCAACACCCCTCCCCAAACTCCATATAAATAGGAGAGGAGAAGGAGTGTGCAAAGCTCGAGGAATTAATGAGGTTCATTTAATTAATGAACCTCCCAAATTCCCAACGGTGCAGTTACAGGAAAAGAAGGGTCAATCCATTTATTATCTTGACACATCCTTGGTCCTGCTTGCATCGTTCGTCCATTAGAAGAAATAAAAAAAATAACAAACATGTTATTTTATTAATCTTTCAAAAGTTTGAAAAAAAATAACTTTTTCACCTGACCTACTGCGGTCGAAGTTAAGCCTCCCTTAAGATAATCCCAGCATTTCGTATTCAATAGTGCCCTTGGATTTTTAATCCGAGCAATGGTTAAAAAGTTATAAAATGCCTCTCATGTGTTTACTGAATGTACTCGAAAAAAAGTTCATAAAATTATTAACAGTCACCCTCGACCTGTTCTGATCGAGGTTAGGATCTACCTAAGTGGAAGACATCCCTACAAACCCAACGGTACTCTCATATTTCTAATCCGAGTTACCATTTAGAAGTTATGGATTTTAAAATAAAATAATTGTCACTTAATTATTTTATTTACGGCCAAAAACTAACTTTCAATGGTGGTTCGTGCTGGCCAATGTTAGTATCTTCATAAAGAAATCATACCCTCACAAGTTAAACGGTGGTCTTGGATTTTTAATCCAATTTACCATTCGTGATTTACAATAATTTGAAAAATAAAATAACTTTATTTAATTATTTTATATACGGTTATGCCATTTTTGGGTTTTCTCACCATAGGCTTGCGCCGACTAAACATAAGTTGTGCCTAGGGTAAACCCGCCATCCTGGGTGCAACGATGCCCTCTAATTTCTAATTCGGGCAACCGTTTAAGAGTCATTCTACTTTTTTAGGAAAACTGCTTATGTGCGCTAATTAAAGCTTAACAAAACTTCGACAGTTCATTCTGGGCACTTCGGGCCTCAGAATCACGCGCCTTCTGATTTTGCGGTCTCGAAATAATTCCATATAATTAAAAAATATATACAGAAATTATGGGACATTACATTATTTGTGTTATATTATTTGGTTATTTGGTCACTTGGTAATTTTTATCATTTGGTCATTAGGATCATTTTTTGGTTAGGTTGTTTGGTAATTTGTACAATTTTCTATTTTGGATATTTATCCATTTTGTCATTTGAACATTTGGCCATTTAGCCATTTTTTCCATTTGAATAAACAGCCATTTTGATCATTTTTTTCATTTGGGCACTTTTTCCATTTGACCATTTGGCCATTTTGGCCATTCATCCATTGGTCCATTTGGCCGTTTAGAATTTTGTCCATTAGGCCATTTAGTCATTTATAATTTTTTGGCCAATTGACCATTTTCCCATTTGGTTATTTATCCATTTGTCCATCTATCATTATTTCCATTTGGCCATTTTCCATTTTTCCATTTTTCCATTTTTCTATTTGGCCAAATTCCTAAATGGAAAAAATCCCTTATACTTAAGTAACAATATATATATATATATATATTCATATTTAATTACCTAGTACCTCTCATGCTTGGGCATTATAGTGAGCCCCAAAGTGTGAAAATACGTCATAGCATCTTTGTTCTTTTTGTTTTTTTCCGATGCATCATAAAAATAAAAATTCAATACAACTAATAACAATTAAATTTTCAATACAAACCATTAAATATTTTGAATACCTAAAACTCATTACTCTTCCAATATGCAATCATTTCGTGATATTTTGTTGTTGGATAGTCAGGGAATATTGGAACACCCTATAAATCAAAACCAATTATACTCTTCTAACAAACGTATAACTCATGCTTATATGATATCCATAACTCCCCAATATACATATATCATGCATCCTTAGTATCTTCACTATCGGTAAAGTTAAACCAATTTTTTAATGAACATGTTAATTCATAAAAATACAACAATAATATATATATCAATTTAATAAATTTTCTTACCCATATCTCCACCCATGATTTTTCCTTAATTTCATTACCGATATAACTCCATGAGATAGGTTTCACTGGAATGATATTTTTGTACTTGGATAAAGTTCCCTTAAAACGTCTACACCGCTTGGTATTTTGACCTATCATCTGATTGTCTTCACTGTAATCCACCATTATTTTTGTTTAGAAATTACCAGTTTCACGCATACGAGTGTTCCCACGTCTCCTATTAGAAGATCTCACTAAATAATATGAAAGGGAAAAATAATTAAGTCACATTACAATAGGAAGAAAATTATTTGATATAATTTGACATGCTTAAAATAAAAAAAACCCTGATGTGGGATACTCGTTAGGTTCTGATGGATTTGTGGACTGTCCTGAATTAGTATCCTCTTAAGGATGTTTCCGTTCCAATGCATTCACCTGTTGATCTGCATGCACTATAGTGGAGGCTAAAGGAAAAAATCATCAAATCCTAGATGGATGGTAGGAAATGGAGGTGGTGTAAACATGTAAAGATAAGGATATAAGGGTGGGGTATGCATCATATTATATGGTTTTTCTAAAGGTTGGAACATCCCTGGAGGTGGCATAGACATGGTATGGGAAGAAGAGGATAAATTACATGATTATGGAGGAATGGGTAGTAAAATCCTTGGATGATCAAGTGGAATATGGAAAGGTGTAGTATATGGGGTGTCTATTGGAGGGTTAGGGTGTTAATGGGTATGATGGGTTCTCCATGTAGCTATAGAAACACCCCCACTCTAACCCATACTAATTGGATGATGATAAGTCGACTCTAGTTGAGATAAATTTCCTTAAAAAATTTTGATAAATATTAAGAACATGACATTAAATGTAATGAAAAATAAAAATATTACAATTATTATAATCACTAAGGGAACTAGGGGAGGCAACCTGAGATCATGCATCCATTGATCATTATCAAAAAAATCACTTCCTTTTAACTTCTTAATGTCTTTTATAATCTATTTAAGAATTAAATGTACATTTTTAGAAATATTTTTTAAAAAAAATCATACAACTTAGAAGCCAAATAAGTCATAAAGAATTTCATAACATGTTTTAGAAACTATAATTTTAAACCAAATTATACATTTTTTAAAAACTCATTTTAAAACCAATTTTCTAAATTGAAATAAATATATTTAAATATAATGAAAATAGACAATACTAAAACAAACATATCATTCCAAACTGAAACTAAATTAAATTAATTATAGTAGTTTCAACTTGAGATGACCACGTTAAGGTAAACTAAATGAAATATGAAAATATATGGTTGATTCTATATATTACCCACCAATACTTTAGGTTCAAAATCAATTCTCACAATGGGTAAAGTTTATCCATCAAATATAATATTTTTTCCAACACCAATGGGGGTCTTAATGGTGTCAATTTCATCCCAACCATCATGAAAAATATATTCTCAGATCACTTAATTGATGGCATCGTAATCAGGTCTCATATGATCTTTAACATAAAAAACTTTCTTTTCCATTTATGCCAAAATATATGATTAATAGGTAGATAGGAGTCGATTCATGTCAATAACTCTAAATGCATGATCATTAATAAATGTACCATATCACATCATTTAATCAAACCATTTACATTTCATCATAGTGACTCGACCATGAGAGTAGTAATATAATAACAATATTTTCTCAACAAGTCCATAATAATACACATTTTCATATTAAGGCCTGTTATCTTATGCACAAGCATAACCGTCTTTTGTTTCTGTTAACATAAATCCATCATGTTGTGTTCTCATTTTCTCTAATCGATCAGTTGTAACAAATTTATACACATTGATTATTAAGGATTTTCATTCACGAACCAAAGAATTGGGACCAAAATCCAAAACTCTTAATTCTTGAAAGATGGAGTCAATAGGTAAACCCAAAACCTAAAATATATATTAATAATATAATTAAATGAATATATATATTTTAAGTTAATTAAATTAATGGTCATGCCTTAGATTTCAATCAAGTAGGAAACTCTTTGCTATAAAAATACTCTCTCCTTCTCAAAGGAAAAGATTAATGAACACTACTTAAAAAAATTTTATGTTCCATACATAAAATAATAATAAAGGTTTAAGGTATATGTAAAATTACATAGTATAAGATAACATATAAATATTCAAATTACTTATGTGATATAGTCATCGAATAAACCATAGTTAAACAAGACTATGTGATGTGCCATATCCCACTCTTTGAGGCTCAATGTAGCCAATGTATATAACCTACGAATTCATCCTACTTGAGGAAGAGATTGAAATGAAGGATCAATTTCCCCATACTACCCATCTTCATTTCTCATTTATCAATTATGTCTTGTGCTCACATAAAACAAATACATTGAACAAAAATCCATACATTCATGAGCCAGATAACCTATCACAATGGGACCTTCAGGATGATTCTTGTTTAAGTCATAATATTTCATTGTGAATATATTTATTTTAGTAGGATATATTGACCAAAAATAAATGGGTACACCAATAAGTTTTTTAGTTTAAAGATGAACTATTAAATGCGGTATCCAAGTGAAAAATGAGGGAAGGAAAAAATTTCCCAACTCACACAAAATTTAATGGAGCCTCTTACTGTATTTTTATTAATAAAGACTTGGATAAACTTTTCACACAAAGTTCTCTAAAAAATAGCACAATATAATCATCTTCACCCTTACATTATTCGATAGTAAATGCCCGATTGTTATTGGAATCAATTAATTAATAAGGATGTGATAATCATGAGTTTTTAGGGATTTTATTTCAAATCCATTATGTTTACTCATTTAGATATGTTGTTGGAATAGCCATGATGAACATTGATATTCTCTAATACTTCTAGAAATTGGTTTTCTCTAAAGGTGTTTTCACATGAGAAGCATAATGAACTTTCCATCTGTTTTCCCTGATACACACATGATGCAATTCTGGTTGAATACCCCAATCCAACATGTCCCAAAGAGATCGTAATTAATCTTTGGTATTCCCCTTGATATTTATAAGAATTGAAAGTATTATTTCACATATATTTTTAACAAATTTCATTATGTCTAAATAATGACATAACAAATTGGTAGACCAATATGGAAACTCCAAAAATGTAGTTTTCTTTTTTCAATTGTAAGTGGATTCAATGTCAACATTATTTCACTTTTTAGATTTCATATGACCTTTCCCTAATGAAAAACTAAAATATTTCAATTCATTAAGCACGTAATTTTTTGACATACATTGAGGTGGTTGTTCAGTGTCAATAATATTATCAAAACTCTAACGATTCTTATTTTATTAATGATCCATTGGTAAGAATCGTCGATGTCCCATGAAACTAAAACTACAGTGATATTTAATCCTTCTTTATCATGTATCCTTAATACAAATAGGACATGATAGTTTTCCCTTCATACTCTAACCAGACATCATTTCATAATTAGTGAAATCATTTATAATGCATATAAGGGCATCACGTATCTAAAATATATTTTTTAAAGAAGCATTGAATGTATACACACCCATATCCCAAATATTCTTCAACTCTCTTATAAAAGGTTTCAAGTAGACATCTATATCACTTCTAGGATCCAAATGTATAAATATTAGTATACTTAAGAAAGAGTTTATTCATACACTTCCACATAGAAAGATTCTAAATGTGAATAAAAACCAGCCATGTGTTGTGAACAGTAAGCATCTAACCAAACAGATTAAAACCATCACAAGATAGACCAAACCTCATATTACACACCTCAACTAAAAAATTGGGACGATTTACATCAAATTCCCTCCATGATAATCCATATGAAAAATAAACCAACTCATAATTATCTTTAATTCACTCAACATCATTCCATCGCATATTGGTTTATGTTTCTAAAGACATGAGTAGATTTTGAATCCTGGGAATTAATGGAAAGTTCCATATGAATTTCTATGGAATGTGAGATGGTGTTATATCTACATTTTCCTTCCATTTATATGTATCGCATTATTTAGATTCATTAAGGTATGTTTTTTCCTCCAAAAATAAAATTAAATCTTTCAGACAATCATAAATTTTGTTATTAGAAAATCTAATCTTCTTAATTAACTTTCATACCTTACAATGATTTAAGGGAATATCTACACCATCAGGAAGAATTTCCTTCAAAAATATAAGAATATAATCAATGGAGGTATTATAAATTACATACATGGTTTTTCTATCATATAACCACATTAAAAATTCTAGCTTTTTCATTTTAGTACATTTCTCATATATAAGAGTTCTGGCATCATCCATTAATTTTTTCACTCTCTCAACATCATAATCTTCATTATTTTCCTCATGTGTATTGATATAATTGCCTTTTTTCACTAGCATAATATCTCTCTCATGATTATTTTCAAATGGAAACTAATAAAATATCAAATTATCCATACCAATTATTATTTTTCATTCATGAATAGTATAATATTTTCTCGTCTCTTTAGTATGATATCGAACAAAATGGTTTGTTTAAAATCTAGTTTTTGTTATATGGTATCTAAATTCTTCCCAACTTATCCATGGTATTCCAATATAATTATAACATGGTCACTATATACAACCTCTATCTGAAGCATTATTAAATTCAAAATCTAAAAAAATATCCAAATTATTTTGAAACTTTGTTGAAATCTGGTTGGTATGATACATCCAACTCCTGTCTATTCTATTACAAGGTGAAAAGTTATATTTAAATTAACAATATAAACCATAATTAAAAAATTCCTTATAACCAATTTTAATATGAAATTCATCAAAGCATTCTAGTAGCTAGAAAAACAAATAATAAGAGAAACAACATATGATATAAGTAATGCCTACAAATAATGAACCAGACAAAGTATAAGACATGGAATGAGAAAAAACTATTACAAAATCCAATTAAATAGATATTTATTTATAAAAAAATTATTATTAAAACTTTCAAGTTTTGAATATGACATTAATCCAATTAAATAATATTTTATTTATGATTGAAAAAATTTACACAAGAATAATAACATTGTGTCACCCAACATCAAAACCACAAAAATATGCTAGAATAATATCATGGAAATTATACCATAACTGATATAAATATAAATAATCTTCCAATCCTAATATAATAGAAACTAAGGTTTTTAAAATAACAAAAATATATCCAAAATGTAATAAAGGATATGGAATCTTGAAGTTGTATGATATATGAAATGGGAAAGTGTATATGGATGTAAGAAACCTTTATGCCCATAATATTAGGAAAGGGGAAATTAGGTAAAGTTAAAGCACTATGATCTTATCCCATATAGAGTCAGTATATCAAAATATCAATTCCTTCTTTTAAAACCTATTCATTATTGGTTACGATACCATATTATGTGATCTATCATAGAAATAAGTCGACTTTTAAATGCTTAATAATAGGGCTATAAACATGAAAATTTCTAATACACTAAATATAATTCTAAAATGATATCCAAATTCGGTAAAAAATTAAAATTATAGTGTAGATGAAATTAAAGAACACTAATATGAACCTAAATTGGATACAATTCATGATGCAAGTGACCATTATAGAATAATACTATCCATCCAAACAAATAACAAGGCATGTAATAAGAAAAAACCAAGGCATACTCATAAAAATCCAAAAAAGTGCATGTATTGAAATAAATAAAAACTAAGTAATGTTAGCATGAAATTTTATTTCTTATCTAGAGAGTTAATCTCACTTGAAAATATAATTGAGGATAACATTTAGTCATGAAAGGTTTCTATTTAAGGTTAAAATTACTTATATTATTCAAACACAAGGAGAATATATTTTACATGATGTTTTATTTCAATTTAATAAGTATTTAATTTTAGGAAGATCCATCAAGTCTAAATAATTAATTCATTCCATCCAACTTTATGAAACCAATAAATTACTTCACCACTGATGAAACCTATTAATTGATATAAAGTGTGGTTAGATGGTTTTAAATTCATTTAACATGTATTATAAATAAATGGATAACCACTTAATACATGAAAAATGAACTAAGGTGGAATTCTTACAAAGAACTCAGTTATACTCTACAGGTAATCAAAATAGGTGTAACTATGGTTTATACCATTAAATTTTAATTAAATAACTAAATTCTTATATAAATATTTATTAATGGAAACTGTGTTTCATAAAATAAATATAATCCAACAAGATTTCCATTCTAACTTATATAATAATTTCATGAAATTTACCAAATTCTTCTATAAATATGTGTACATAATAAATGTTTTAAAATTATTAAATATTTGAAATCTAAATATTTATTTATATGAAAGAATATTTTATCATTAATTCATGCCTAAATAATAAAAATTAATTCTAAGAAACATTATTGAAAAGTACTATAAATAGAAAATTAAATTCTTAAAGAACCAATCTTAATAGATAAAGAAATATTCTAAATTTATTTATAATATTATAATCGTGTACATAATTGTACAATTATTTCTTTTTGGGTTAAAACAATCCAATAAATAGTTTAACCATGGTTCATGATATAAAAAATTAAATTTCAATAATTAAATCCCATAAATCAATGATAACAAAAAACAATATTAACCTTTGTAGTTGATTTAAATATTATTCCCAACACTAAAAATATATAAATCCCTAAAATATTTCATTAAAAGAATCACAAATTTAAGTTAAATCCATAAGAATAACTATGATTGTTTTTAAAATAAATAAATTATAATTAAAATAGTAATTATATGAATTTAATAGACTATATTTTATCTCTATTAGATTATAAATTTAAAAACCTGATGACAGAAGTAATGCCAAAATGCTCTAGTAGAATCACATGTATAGATAAAAATGAAAATAACAGCCAGCTGAAGAGAATAAGGATTCATAAATCACTAATTTGATGTTGAAGAAGATTGAAATAAAAAAACTTGAATTAGGGGATAACACTGGAGAATACGATTGGATGTCGATCAGTTGAGGGGAGAAGAAAGAACAGGATGGAAGGAAAGATTATCTCTCAAATATCGCAACAAAAAAATTCCATAAATGGAGGAATAAGAGTTAGTTGATTGGGGAAGAGTCACCTGATGAGGGGATGGGGGAGGTCGAAGCTCATAGGAGGGGAAGGGATCCTAGGGATCATCAATAATGAGGGGAGGGGACCCGAAATGTTAAGAATATATACCCATTATTTTTGAAATACTATTGATATAACTCAACCTTTACCAGTGGTTTTCTAAAACCATGGGTATAGATACATGGGGATAACCCCATTTTCCAGTAGCACATCAGTCTCCCAATGTCTTATCACAATGAATGCCTTATGGGAGAATGGATTTCTAGAATAAATGTTGTTATAATTACCATCATAGAGAGGAAGAAAGTACACCTTTACATTTTACACAGTAGTGAAGAAGTGGATTCATGTGTTGAATCCTACAAAGAAATTATTATATATTTTAATCCATCAAGGGCTAAAGGATGGATATCAAATACACATAATAAACAGTTTATAGGATGGTTCTTATATTATATTTATAAGGAGTTATCTGAAAATATGAATACGATTATTGAATGACTTCGATGGATAGCTAGGGGACCGAATGAAAATTTTATATCATACATTATGTAACATCCTAAGTTTTCAAATGGAAACATTATATTTGATGGCATAAAAGATACGCCACATCAAGCTTAAATGAATAGGTAAATATTATTATTTAAATGTGATTGTTATAACCTAGATATTAAATTAAAGGGTATAAATAGGATCATTGATTTATGAAATAAATATAAATTTCCAACTCAATATTAACTTATTGATAAAAGATTATAAAATAATAATATAATAAAGTAATTTTAATCTTTAGAATTGCGTTTTCTTCAAAAATGGATTTTATTTCTTTTCATGAATGAATATTATAATTAATTTATAGATTTTTAAGAAATTTTATTTGAAAATTTTAATTTAATTTTTGGTTTCATCATGTAAAAATTATCTTAGGAATAATTTTTTATAATTTTCTAAAAAAATTATTTTTTCATTGAATAGTGAAAAAATACTAGTTTTATTTTGAAAATTGTATTTTATTTACATTGTAAAATTATGTTTTTCTGTTAGTTTTAAAATTTAATAAGTTCATTTTAATTTAAAATAATACAATTATGGTTTTTTAGATGGATTTTATACTTAAATTTATTATAAAAACATTTTTATATTTTAAAATTGTATTTTTCTGAAAAATTGGTTTTCAATACATTTTCTAGTTTAATTTTAAATAAAATTCTGGCTGTTATTTTTTTTTTTTTTGAATTCTTAAAAATGGATTCCATATTTGGAATTAGAAGTTATAAATTTATAAAATAGATCCCTTTTATTTTTGGACAATATGAATAGTAAACTTAATAATTTTCATCTAGAATCTATTTTCATCCATAAATAGTATTTTTAAATATAAAATATTTATCTTCATAATGGTAATTTGTTTTTAAATTTTTAGGTAATAAATAATTACCTTAATGTATTTCACAACGTTGATGAAATATTTATTAAATTAATGTAAAACTCATATAAATGATATTAAAAATATTAAAAAAATAATAATTTGAAAAAATTAATGTGATACATGGATTTTATATACTAACTTGACATTTTTATAATATTATAAAATAGTTTTTTCAAATTATACTTGTTTTCTTTATGTTTTTAATGTCAAAGTGGTGAATAGTATCAAATTTAAAAAAAATATTTTATGTAATTAATATTTTTTAAAATTATTTAAAAATCATAAAAATATTAAATAAGCCCAAGGGGTAATATATGGTCAAAAATTTCATACCATGTGCATTTATAGGCCATTTTGAAGTCATTTTCTCTCGAATAGTCTTATTATATTTTAATATTTTGAGAAATTCCAAGAGTGCCTCTCCCCTCTCTTATAAAAGAGAACTTCTTATTCTCAATCCCTCACACTTCAAAACCATTTTGGTTCATCCAAAATCTATCAAAATACCTTTCTAGAATACCTCCCCACATTATAAAGTTCTTATTTTAGGAAAAACACTAAGCTTAGTGGTCTTAAGGTGTTAAAGAAAAAAGGATCGTCTGGAGAAGAGGTGTCAATTTTAATCAAGTGTTTCTATTTTGTTTATTGTTCCACATCCCTCAAACATTATTAAACCATTATAACATAATAACTCTAATATTATTCATATACTGAGATGTTATTATATCAGTTTCATGACCTATATCTATTTCCAATTCCAATATATGGGAAAATAATTAATTGTTCATGTGTACGGCAGACTGTCACCTCGCAAACCGATATTATTTTTTTTCCATCACCGTCTCTCAATACTAGTTATAATGATGGACTTAATGTTTATATATAATATTAATGTAAGATTTATCATTATGAAAAGATAATATATTTTTAATGTCCCTGACCCGAGTGCCACTAAACCGGTGCCCTGAGCCGGGTTGTCACATGACCTCAAGCGCGTCTCCCCATACACTAAAGGTTGCTGACTAGTAACGAGGGTCTAAAAGTTACATGGGAAGACTATACCCTATTTAATTGAGTAATAAGCATCATAAAACATATATAATTTCTGAATCAACATATCATATTAAATGAATATTCATAAATAACCATTTCCTATGATTGGGTATAAACCATAATGAATAGTAAATATGCCATGTCATGCTACAATGTCAAGTGAAAAAAACCCAAAATAAAGGCAAATAGAAAAATCCCCAAAATAGTCATGAATCTAAGTATAGAACCTCATCCATTCACATCCCAAATCTGACTCACTTTCCAATAACAATTCCTCTTCCCTTTTCCTGACCTGCAACCATGAAATCTGCTCAAGTACCCCACGGCATTTTGAGTAGGGAGTGAGTACAACTTAGTAGGTCACCACCAATGGTGTCCAAAAAATAACCAGTCTAATAAAGAGTGAATTAAATTATGAAAGAAATTAAAAGTAAACAAAATATAATTCGGGGGACACTAGTTAACAATATTTACTTTACTATTACTATTGGTCGGAGTAGATACTCAAGAGGGGGGTGAATTGAGTTCCAATTAAAAATTTCTGTTAAAACATATTTCTATTAAAACCCCCAATTTAAAAACAAGTTAAACTATAGTGAATTTGTAAATCTAAAAAGGTTCAATTAGGTTCTAAAAATATTGATTAAGTCTCAGTTAATTTAATCAAAAGATTAAATTAGATTTTGAAACTAATCTACTAATTTACAAAACTTACAAACACTTGCTAGAATAACTATCAAAGTAACTTTAAAACAATTTTATATTTCAAAGTAATTAGCAGTGGAATACAAAATATATATATAATATAATTTGAACTTAATCTAAGATGCACAACAGATATAACCAAGAGGTTCAGTATCAAGCCGAGACTTAGTCCTCTCAAACAATTTATATAAATTTTGATCCACACCCTGGATCGGGGTAAACAATAGTGAAAAGACTATCCAGGTACTAAGACCTCTACCATAGTTCTATGTGGGAAAACAAAACAACAGATCACTGGTTTTCCAGGTCTTAATTGACCTCTACCACAATCCACAGTGGGATACAAGAGAGAGTTATGGAAGGTTTGTGTGGGGATTTAGAAATCCTCCAGTTTATTACAGGAGTCAGAGTGTGTATAAAATATACAGAGTATGCACACTGATCAAAATTTAAATAAAAGAATCACTAATAGAGTATATAATAGTTTATAATGCTCTAGTGATTTTAAGTGTAGCTCTGGACTCCTTTAATTGATCAGGAATGCTTCTGAGTCCTTCTCTAGTTTTTGTCTGAAAAATAGAGGGTCGTTTTCTTCAAGTTAAGTTTGATCAGAGAGCTCATTGTAGTTCTCCTTGGCTAAGATGCATCTTGTGTTCTCTTCTATAATAAATTGCTTCATGTATGTACAGTGTTCCTCCAGTATGGATGTAGCCTTTATTTTATGTGTGTATGCACCACTTTTCAACCACTCTTCAGCCGTTATTTCGCACTCTTCTTTGCACGGTATTTGTCCTTCCTTTTATATCTTTCAGCTCTGGCAATGGGAATGATTACCTTTTCATAGGTACAAGGTACGGTTCCCTGACATGCCAACAACTAACATTAAATAACATTAATTTAATTAAAATCATCAAATATGACCGTTGCTAAATAAACAAATAGAAATATAGTTTAGCAGCATTGAATGGTCAACGGTCATCATCAGTAGCTTTCTGTCGGTAGACTTGTAATTGTGGACTTTGTATAGCGGTGAGATTCCTATTAGTATCTCTCAGTTCTTGTACTGGTATCTCCTTGTATCGGTAGTTTTAACTCTTCATATCAGCATCTCTTTGTCCTTGTATCAGTAGTTGCTCATATTAGTGACTCTGTCTGTATCGGTGAACTTTGTAACAGTAGTCGTTTGTCTGTATGGTTGTATCGGTAGGTCTTTATATCAATATCTCTTCATTGGACTTCATAGCGGTGGACTTGATTATTCCGGTAGATTTACACTAACAGTAGCTCTTGTGTAACAGTAGCTCGTATCAGTAGAATTTTGTATCGGTAGCCTGTGCATACTGGTAGCTCTGTTCTATACCAGTGATTAAGTACTATTGGTAGCTATGCTTCTATCGATGATGTGCTTACCAGTGGACTTATATATACCGGTAGCTCTATTCTGTTTCAGTGACTGTCTATTCAGTCTATCGGTAACCTTTGTCTATCGGTAGACTAAGTATCAGTAGGTCTATGTTTGTCTGTATCAGTATAAATGTGCATACCAGTGGACTTAACACTTATCTGTTCTATGCAACACATATGCCGATTGAGTTAGAATTATTTCAAAGTTCATATAAACATAGATAAACATTGATTAACATATTTTAAATATTATTTTGATATTATTATCAACTTGATAATAGAATGTCATAGATTTAAATAATTAATATATAGACATTATGTGGGATTATCAAAGTATGTGAAAGAATAATTGGGATTATCAAAATAGGTGAGGTCAACAATTACTAATCATAGTTCCAAATTCATTATATTTATATTCTTCATAACTTATCTCATCATAAACATGTAATCCATAGGTTAGGCATTTACCTCATTCACGCAAGGTTCATGGAATTTATCATTCTTCATAAGGGAATAAGTCAAGTCCCTGTCTCACTATAGATAACACATCACAACATCACAATGTCCACACCTCAAAGCCACAATCTAGGTGGAATGAAATTGTTATGGGAATAGAGGTTTGTCCCCTTCCCTAACCCGTTCATTGTGGGTGGAGTTAGAGCATCATTCCAACTTGACCTGTGGGAGGAGGCTCAGTACTTTATCCCACACCTCAAGCCATGTTCACATGCTTATTCATCCATTAATCATGCATAAACCATATCAAAACCAAACACAACCAATACATATAATAATCATAATCCACAATAATCAATAAGGGATCTAATATTATTCCATAACCCATTAACACATTACCATTTACATTACTTAACCAAATTCCCATTTTCATTCCTAACTCACTAAGCACATTCAATATTTCCCTAAAATCATCCCATTTCATATATTCATCAATCCCCTTATGAAATCCCATTTAATTTATTCTTCATTTCAAATAACATTTCCAATTAACATATTCACTAATTCATATTCCCTACTCTCTTAAGCATTTCTAATATAATTCTAAATCCACATGGAATATTTTAAATTTATCAAACTAACCCATTTTTGTGTCATGTCGAACAACCCTTGAATCCATTACCAATTACAGTCAGATTAATGATATTCCATTTTCACTTCCATTAATCACCATGACATACTCAACAAGGTCTCTACATTACCACATAATGACCTTGAACTTACTTGGCTAATTTCTAGGTATAGGAATATCAGTGCACCTCATGGGTGGCCCTAAATTGGTAAAATCATCCTTGATGCATCCCATGGGGACCATGAGGGTTTCTATTCATCATTTAGACACCTATTATACCAAAGCTCACCAAAGGAATCAAAATCACAATAAGAAGTGACCAAGAACAAAACTAAACATGCAAAAATCTACAACAAAAACTATGGGATAAAACTTCTGTACAACCTACCTCAAATATATTTATGAAAAACCTCTTAATCATATCCTTAGATCCTGATTCAACCACCCTTTTAATCCTCAACCTAGATATCACCAGAAAAAAAAAGGGGGTTTTAGATATTTATATGGAGATAAGAGGAAAATTCAAACCCAAAACCCAAAAGAGAAGAAAGAGAGGGATTAGAATTACCTGGAGCTTCAATCTACAACCAATGGCTCTACAAATAGCTTAGTATTGAAGGAGAATCACCTCTTGGAATTTTGGGTCACTAGGGTTCATCCTTAGGGTTGTAGGAGGTGGAATGGAGAATAATCCTAAGTTAAAACTTAAAAACCTGAGGTGGAAATTTTGTAATTTTTTCCTACTTTACTGAGATGCATGGTTTACCCAAATGTTTTTCCAAACCATGTGAAAATCGTACGTGATCCACTATCTAAGGGATGTAGGGATGCACAGTTACCTGGGACTCTCTATATGGTTTACAAATTGTTATCCAATTTTGTGATATGCTACTGTCCCAAAATTTCTCCCACCTCACATAGTTTACTTAATCATGCACCAACTATGCACCGACCATTCTCCAAGCACAGTTTGGCTTAGTTTTCCATTCATTTGGGTCACAAACCCCCAAAACACCCCCGGGGTCCCTCATACTCCTAGGAAACATCTCATTAACCTAAAACAAGTGGTTGAAACCAAAATTTAAACAAATACATACCTCCATGAGATTTGGGATCTTATAACCTCCCCACTTTATGATGACTCATCCATAATCCACTCTTCCTGAGCATTATAGAGTTTTGAATAAAATAGATCGGTCAACTGGGACAGGATGTCTAATTCTCGCTCCCAAGCTTCTTTCTGGACATTTCCATGCTTCCATAAAATTCAAACTAAAGGCACGTTCGTGCCCCATAAGACTTTCTTACTACATTACACAATATAAACTAGATTCTTCTCAAAGGATGCATCACTCTCAAGCTCAACATTTTCAATATAAATCACATGAGATAGATTAGGGTGATACTTCCAAATTTATGAAACATGAAAAACATCATGCATACCACTATACCATTGAGGAAGATCCAATAGGTAAGTCATTTGTCTGATCCTATTCACAATCTCAAATAGTACCTCATACCTGGGAACCAACATTCTCTATTTATAAATTTTATGGTGACCCAACCTTAGAGACACCCGGAAAAAACACACTATCTCCCACCATAAACTCAAGAGGTCCAAGATGTCAATCTGCATATAAATTCTACCGACTCCGAGCCGTTATCAAGTAATTTTTAATCAATCAAACCTTTTCTGGTGTATCTTTCATAAGACTTGGTCTTAACGGCTTATACTCCCTAGCTTCTAACAAACACAATGGAGATCTACATGGTCTCACATAGAGTGCCTCAAAATGCGCCATCTGAATTATAGACTGAAAAATATTGTTTTAAGAAAACTTGACAAGCGACATGTGTTTTTTCCATGAACCACTAAAATCCAAAACACAGGCTCTCAACATATCCTCTAATATCTAGATTGTATGCTCTGACTGCATGTCCATCTACAGGTGATAGGTCGTACTCAAAAACACCTGATTACCGAGCACCTTATGTAACCCCTACTAGAAGAATGATGTGAAATGTAGATCATGATCCAAAACTATGGTTCTTGTTACACAATTAATCCACACTATCCCTCAAACATACTCACCCAACTAATCAACTGTGTATGTTTCATGGATTGGAAAAAAAATGAGCTACTTTAGTCAATCGATCCAAAACTACCCAAACTGCATCATTCTTTCGAGGCGTCCTTAGAGGACCCAGTATGAAGTCCATCATTACATCATTATAATTCCATTTTGGTATGAGAAATGACTATAGTAACCCACCTGGGCACTGATGTTCAGCCTCCACCTGCTGACAGGTAAGGCATCATGCCATAAAAACCACAACCACTTTCTTCATCCCTAACCACTAATACTATCGACAAAGATAACAATACATTTTAGTCAAAACAAGATGTACTACCCACTTTAATGTATAGAACTCACACATAAACTCTTCTCACACACGTATTGGCACCAAAACATGGCACTAAACATAAATAATTCCATCATCACTCACATCCCAACTAGAAGATAAATCTCCACCATTAAGAATTTCCTTGATAGAAAAATGATCTAGATGCACTAACTGACTCTCCTTAACCTGGAAGAAAAGCACAGACTCAACTACTATAGATGAAAGGGTCATTTTCTTGTGCCCATCCTACACTTCCAAGTGCATCTCAAAAAAAGTTCATCATTCTCTACTCAGAGTTGGATTCTTAAACCACATGATTCTAAGTCTTATGGCTCAGAGCATCCTCAACACTATTCACTTTTCCTAGTGTATAAACCATTTAAAAATTGAAGGATTGTAGGTACTCAACCCACCTTTGCTTCCAAATATTCAAATCTTTCTGAGAAAATATGTACTTAAGGATTTTATGATTGGTAAACATCATGAATCGCTCTCCCAATAAGTAATACCTCTAAAAATTTACAGCATAAACCATAGTAGCTAACTCAAGATCATGAGTAGGGTAATTTATTTCATGTGGTATCAACTATATTTCCCCATATAATACAACCATATCATCTTACATCAACACTACCCCAATTATAACACTAAACACATCATTAAACAAAGTGTACCTCTTACTAGGCTTGGGTAAGATCAAAATCAGAGTGGTAGTGAACTGATTATTCAACTCTTGAAAGTCATTCTTGCATGCATATTACCACTCAAACATAACCCCCTTATTGGTTAAGCTTGAGAGTGGCACTACAAAATGAGAGAAATACTTAATGAACCATTGGTAATAACCGACCAAACCTAGAAAACTTATAACATCAGAAACATTCTTGGGTTACTCCCATGACACCACAACTTTTACCTTGTCTAGATGGACCCACACAACTACCTAAAAATGATGTATCCCAAGAAATTAACTTTATTAATCTAGAACAGACATTTTAAAATCTTTTCATAAATCCTATTCTCTATTAGTGTACTCAGAATGATGTCAAGATGTTTGGAATGATCATCAAGAGTTATTAGGTACACCAAGATTTCATCAACAAATAAAACCATAAATTGATCCATATATGGGTGGAATATTCAGTTTATTGAATCCATGAACACATCTAGTGTGTTGTCCAATCCAAATGGAATCACCACAAACTTATAAAACATGTATCTACTCTGGAAATCTATCTATGGTATGTTATAAGGTATCACCCACAACTGATGGTATCCCAATCTTAGATCAATCTTGGAAAACACTGAGGCACCCCTCAGTTGGTCAAATAGGTCTTCAATTCTAGGAAGTGGATATCGGTTCTTAACCATCATCTGATTTAGCTTCCTATAATTAACACATAACCTCAAAGACCCTTCATCCTTCTTATCAAATAGCATGGGTGATCCCCATGGTGATATACTAGGATAGATGAATCCCTTTTTCTCTAACTCTTCCAGCTGAACCTTTAGTTTCTAGAGTTTTGTTGGCGCAATTCAATATGGTGGAATGGAAACCAACTCTTCCCCTAGAAGTAACTCGATTGTGAACTCCACATCTCTCTCAGGTGGAAATACTGTTAAATCCTCAAGAAACACATCCTGAAACCAATCCACCATAGGAGGAAAGACATGTTTTTCCACTCCTCCTTCATCAAGAATAAGGCATGCCACTTGGGTTGTGAGTTCCACCAACTACTGTAAAACTAGCCCTATACGGCTCGTCTAAAGATCACAATCACAAAGAAGGACATAAGTATATCCATTGAGATATGTGAACATTACCCAATGTTAATAACAGTCGATATAGGGCTAATACAACACTATCCAGTCTATACCAAAAATCAGTACAAAATGTGACATCTAAAGGACAAACAGATTCCACAGGAAATGATATCTACCAACCTCTAAAGCACAACCCTTACATTGTCTGATGTCCTCAGCTCGCACCACCAATGGAGTATTAATTGACATAACCCTACATTAATATTCCATGATTAGGCCAAACATAACTACAAACTATGCTGAAATAAAAGTATGTGTAGAACCTATATCAAATAAAGCACTAGCAAGCGTGAAAGGTATAAGAACTATACCTCAAATGGTAGATGGTCTATCCTTGCCACATCTAGGTGTAGACTGAACTGTGTGAATATTTCATGCCCCTCTACCCTAGGTTCTATCCTGGGTATCTTGAACTGCACTGCCCTGCTAGTATGGACGATCTCGCCCTGGTGTTTCACATCCACCACCCCTACCGGTACAACCTATGGGGCTCCAACTACCTTCCTGATATGGGTTGATCTGTCACGAACCGAATCTAGTCACCATCAAAACTGACACCTGACCCGGCCCGCAACAAGGCCCTAAGGGCGTTCCTGATCCCCACGGGCTAGCCCAAGTTCCTGGGTATCATAAAATTATGTTTGGAAAGTATTTACCCGAGTTTATAAACATTAAACAACAAACAAAATCAATAAAAAAATCTGGATTTTTCAACTAAAACTGTCTTTTTCAAAATTTAAGAACTGAATTAAATAAGTTAAAACTATGTTTAAAGACCATTATAAAGTTATGAGACCAAATAAGGACATCCCAAGATCCTCCACATGGAAAGAGGCACCACCCTCAAGCCATCTCCACAACACCGCATCACAAACGACCGGTAAAAACCCGAACTGTTGGCACAAAAGTTGTACCCAAACCTGCAACAACAAAATAACCAAGTCTACTTACACCCAAAGGTGTAAGTAAGGTGTGAGCCAAATCCCAATAGTATACCAACACTAAGATATTCCATGTGATAAACATTCAGAGACAAAAAGCATGCAAGTTTTTAAAAACATATAATTTCTAGTTACAATTTCTAAAAGAAGTAACTTGAAAAAAATAAGTCTTCAAGTGGGCTAATTTAAAGAATCAAAAATTTTAAAATAAATTAGAATGATACTGAATTTTATATCCAAATATACCTTATGCCGACAGTGAGTATAAAGGATCTAATGAGCACAAGCAATAGGAAATAACCCCTAGGCACTAGCTCGTTGTGGGTCCCAGGTACCTCGTATCTCGATGAGAGTAACCATCAAAAATATTTGTTCTCGTGCATGAGACACTATTAGGGAACATACCCATAACCTAGTGGTCCCAAAACACAATCATAATAGTTTAGTTAGAGTTGTAAGCATCAATATTGTTAAGTGAAACTGAGGCCAAACCCCACAGATTCACTAGCATATTAGTACACGTCCACCCACCTAGATAATTGGTTTTTACCCTTATGCTAAAACAAGTTCAACAAGTCAAGAAATATACTTTTCATATGAAAATATAATTTACACATCATAAATTCACCAAAAATCCCACATGTATACCACACAAGTCACAAAATTCCACTTTTCATTCAAATTGATTTTCAAATCCGACTCATACCAAAATAGCCCACAACACTTTTCACATTTCTTTTACACTTCCACAAATCCATTAAAAAAATTATAAAACCAATCCAAGATATTACAACTCACATAACATCCCACTCACATGTTACATAATACCCTTTTCATAACCAAGATCCTTTTTTCACATCACACTCACACAAAACATCCCACGTCACTTTCACATCTCTTACACACTTTAGTAAATCCTTCGAACATTTTTATAAAACATTTCCAAGATTTCACACATCACAAAAAATCCCATTTCACATTTAAAATTTACTATTTCAAAATATACACACTCCAAAACCATTTTCCAAAATGGTTTCACCACTTACATAAATCATTAAATCATTCAAATCTTTCATAAAACAATTCCAAAGAGTATACCCAATCTTTGCTCATAAAACGCATTCCAAAACAATATTTCAAGGATAAAACCACACAAAAACACTACCAAAGTAGAATTGATAGCTCTATATACATTTATAAAACCACTTTCAAGTGTTATAAAATCACCTTGGATAATACCATGAAAGATACAAATGAAAACACCCATTTTCATAAAATGATTTGAAGAAGTATAACAAAGTTTTACACAACAAACCTATTCCAAAAACCCTATTTCAAACCCAATGTCACACAAATACCCTAAAAAATTATAATTGGTAGCCCAAACAATATTTATTAAACCAATTTCATATGTTCTAAAATACACCCAAATAATACCCTAAGTGTTACACATGAGAAACACCCAATTTCAAGCTAAAATGCAACAATAAAATTAAAATATTAACCAAATAAATCATTAACAGTTTTATCACCACATAAAACATATTAGGAATATGAATAATGAGTAAATGTATCAAACTAACTCATCAATAATTTTTTACACATGGAACCACCTACAGAAAGTGTCGAATCCCTCAAAACTTGGTGCAAAACATCAACCGCACCACCGCCACACCACAAGGAAGATAAATCCAGCCCTAGACCACAATATTTGACCAAAAATACACCAGATAAAACCCTAGGTTTGAACCCTAACTTATTTATATTTTAGAACATAATGAAAGAGGGAGGAAACCCTAAGGGAAAAGGAAGAAACCAAGAAAGAATCACTTACCTTGAAAAAAATTGAATAAATCACCCCAAATACACCAGTATATGAATTTGAAAATATCCAACCATTCAAGGGAGATTCTAAAAAGGTTGAAGAGATCAATTATAAATTGTAATGGGGGAAAAGAGTGAGAAATGGAGGAGTTATGAAATAATCAATTTACCTCTTCAAATCTGGAATATTTGAGACATTCAGAGAAGATTCATCCATATTCACGATGAAACCGAGATCCAAAGAGGTGGATGAGAGAATGGGGGCGTGCCTTGGGTATTTGGGCTCGGGGGAGAGTTAGAATCACCGAAAAAATGTAAATATTGAATGAGATATTAAAGAATTAAAAAAATATTTTTAATGAAGGGAATGGTCTTTCGGGCAGGCCCAATCCCTTAAATAAAAACTCATATCCACCATGATTATGGATTCCTAAATGGTCCAAAATAATATGGTGGTCTTAATAAGTTAGGGGATGAAAATTAGGAATTGTAATGGATGAAAAATGTTGAAAAATTAATGATTTATAAAGGAATAAAAAATTATTTTTAAATCTGGAATTGGGCTCACGGTTTGGCTCAATTCATGAAAACTCACTCATTCCTCCATAAAAGCTTGGGAAACCCCCAAAAAAGCATGAATGGAAATTAAAATAAATTTAACTTTAAAATAAGTCATGTATTTGAAAATTATCCCTAACATGAAAACTTTTTATCCCCATAAATCCACAGCAAGACCAAATACAAAAACCAAACCCAGCTGATAAACCAAGATGTATTTTTTTGCCAAGCTTCACCCCCAAGGGCCAAAACACCTCCAGTGATCAATTAAGAAATGATTAATCTCAAAACCCAAACTTACACTACTTTCTTGAAATGATCAATCACATTCATACTTTATCTCAAATGAAAACTCCTCAAACACTATCCGATCAAGACTCAATCAATCCACCCAAACAAACAACAACTTCGAACAAGGTTACACTTACCTTACTTTAACTAAACCATTGGGAGCACTACAATCCCAACGTTTACTCAAGGAACATGTTGGTAACTAGATAGTTTTTAAAGTGACTAACTACCGCCAATCCAAGACCATCGATAAATCTGACCTATTGGTACGGGGGACACAAATAGTCACCCCATCATAAGAGGTAACCTATATTTTTTCAAGACAGAATCAAGACACTAACAGGGGGAGGCCTAAACAAACTCCCTATTACAAAGGGTATAATTCCATTAAATGTTTACAAAGGAATGTACATGAGAATCATAGTGGGTCTCCCCACCATAAGAACCAACCATATTAACCAACCAGCATGGGTCGACATAGAAAGATGCAAAAAAAATATTTGGGAAGGGTGCAGGGTTAGTTCGCATGGTTTGGGAAACTGTGCACTAACTATGCAGATCATTCTTTTAGCATGGATTCATGACACATGATCACTACTAATCGGGCAAAAACTGTGTCCTCATCATGTCTATCCAAATTTCCAACCATTCTCTAATGACTCAATGGAAATCAAAGTGGGAGGGAATGACATTAGGTGATGACATGGGTACAAGGCCCTCCACTAATTTCCACTTAACGGGGTCAACAGAAGAAATATGATGACACCATAGGTTTAAACTCTTCCTATATTTCATACTGAGGATAGGACATTGTACAAGGGTTTAAACGACCCTGGGATTTCCCATGACTATGATCCAGCTTCTCTACAAGGCCTATGGCTAGAGCTCAAATGATTGAAGCATCTTCGGACTCGCTGTTAGGCTTTGGAAACCCCCTAAATGAGAATTATTCTTTTGGTTCCACCAACAACTACACTGAAATCCCCGATAATATTGGAAAGACATAACACATTCCAAACTCACCTTACCCTAACCTGATATTTCACTGAAACAAGGTCTTAGAAGATGCACACACATCACACCTTGTTTCTTCGGGTGAGAAACAATAGAAGTAAAGAACACCTATACTCACCTTCCTCTAAAATGGAAGATTTTGAAGTTTTTCAAAGGGAGACATCCTCCCAACATAACAGGGACTCTCAGAGGATTGCATGACTTTCACCTTTACGGTCAATCAAGCACATGACATCACAAGGCATCACTAAATAGAACCATGGATACTGATATAAACAATGCATGGATAGGGACCTTATACAACACCCCAAAACAACACACAATTCTAGAAATTGGCCACAATATCCTCTCATGACCAGATTTCCCACACTGGTATTTTAACATGAACTCCTTCTTCTAAGAGACTACGAAGGACTTAGAGGACCTCTTAGACACCATCCAGATACTCATCCATGCTAACAACCCCATACCACTTCCACCTTCAAAAAATCAGGAAACTTAAGAAGCTAAGGTCTCTTTCAACCTTCCATGGTCACTCTCCCACTACAAGAGGATACAAAAAAACCAATAAAGGAAAGTGTGTAGACTCAATCTAAAAATATCAAGAAAAATATTCCTTACATTGATCAGCTGGAGGATCTTCCAATGGAAAAACAACCAGGGATGCACTTTAGTTGTACACTAACCCTTAATGGGGCATACCTTATCCAACAATTAAACCCAAGGACCTAACCAAGATGGTATATTGGTCAAGATATACCACAAAACCAATCCAAACACATGAAAGGAACCACCGTAAAATCATTCCAAAACATTTCTCAGAAGAGACCACTAATCGGCCCTTCAACACAGCTTACCAACCAAACACAAACCCAAAACACAATACAAACAGAAGGGGTTCTTGGACTCAAAACATCCCACAACATCAACATTTTAAAAAAACACATAATACACACTATACCAAACTAGTCATAAATACATCAAGTTTCTCATTTAAAATCATCTTTTTGAAAATAAATGGTTCAGCGGTTAGCGTATCCACCAATGGTACCCCATGGGCCTCACACATGCATGTTTCTATGCCACATCAGGCACCCTCCTCATATCCATCCCAGAACTCATCCAGCCATGCCATCAACCATCCATCATCCCATATAACCCCATGTATGTGTTCTCTCATTAAAATGCCAAAGTTTAATACAAAAAAATCAATCCACTTTTCAAAACCAAAACAATCAACCAATACTTCCTTTTTCTCAAGATCGATAACCACGAAATCAAACCCAAATTACTGAATTAAAAAATTCAGAAAGGCACAATCATTCCAATTAAAACACACTTTCAATTTATTCACATCAATTTTTAAACATCTCATCCCATTAAAACACCTTTAAATAGTTTAGAAAACTCTATTGGAAACACTTTTTCAAAACCAACCTTGACATAGTTCATGCTTTCAAAAGAGGTGCAAACACACCATTTTTCATACCAATACAATTCTGAAAATTCAGTTCTCCATTTTAAAAAATCTAACCATTCCCTCTTTATTATATAATAATTTCACAAAAACTTTACACTTCTTAAAACCATGTCACTTTAAAACCAAAGTTCCAAGATTTCAAAACTAAAGAACACAAAACAATGTGAGAGGAAACTAGTTTTAGTGGGTGACATGGACATATGGTTGGCGGCAATATTCCAATCACTTAACCATCACAAAGAGTGTTCTAGTGAATGTCCCCGAGTACACATGGATTTCCAGGCTTTTTGAACTCACTGAGACCATTAACCCAACTCTCTTTTCATTTCCCCTAATCATCATCAATCTAAGAAATCCAAAGGACTCATATAAATCCTGACTTTCCCTGGTGACTCGAATCTCGTCATGAGGTGTGGTGATCAGGCACACTACCCATAACCGAAATACCAAGTCCCAATAATCCTAACTCTAGACTATCTCAACTGTTCCCCAAATAACATGGCCCGAAGAGTTAACCAGAACCTCCCTTTGATACCATTTTGTCACGAACCGAATCTGGTCGCCATCAAAACCGACACCTGACCCGGCATTAAACAAGGCCCGAAGTGTGTTCCCAATCCCCACGGGCTGGAACAAGTTCCTGGGTATCATAAAATGAAGTTTGTTAATGATTTACCTAAGTTTATAAACATTAAACAACAAACAAACTCAATAAAACAAATCTGGATTTTTCAACTAAAAATATCTTTTGAAAAATTTTAGAACAGAATTACATAAGTTAAAACTATGTTTAAAGACCATTAAAAAGGTATGAGACCAAATAAAAACATCCCAAGAACCTCCACATGGTAAAAGTCACCACCCTCAATCCATCTCCACAACACTGCTTCACGAACGACCGGTAAAAACCTGAACTGTTGGCACAAAGGTTGTACCAAAACCTGCAACAAAAAAATAACCAAGTCTACTTACACCCAAATGTGTAAGTATGTTGTGATCAAAATCCCAATAGGATACCACCACTAAGAGATTTCATGTGATAAACATCCAAATACAAAAAGTATGCAAGTTTTCAAAAACATGTAATTTCTGGTTACAATTTATAAAAGATGCAACTTAAAAAAATAATTTTTCAAGTGGTCTAATTTAAAGAATCAAAACTTTTAAAATAAATTCCAATGATAATGAATTTTCCATCCAAATATACCATATTCTGATGGTGAGTATAAAAAATCTAATGAGCACAAGCAATAGGAAATAACCCCTAGGCACTAGCTCGGTGTGGGTCCCTGGTACCTCGTATCTCGATGAGAGTAACCATCAAAAATATTTGTTCTCATGCACGAGCCACTAGTAGGGAACATACCCATAACCTAGTGGTCCTCAATCATCATCATCATAGTTTAGTTATATTTTTAAGCGTTAATCTTGTTAAGTGAAACAGAGGCCAAATCTCATGGATTCACTAGAATACTAGTACACATCCACCCACCTAGATACCTGGGTTTTCCCCTTGTGCTCAAAAAATTTCAACAAGTCAATAAATATAATTTGAATATAAAAATATCATTTCTACATTACAAATTCAAAAAAAATCCCACATTTATACCACACAAGTCACAAAAGTCCACTTTTCATTCAAATTGATTTTGAAATCTGACTCACACTAAAATAGTCCACAACACTTTTCACATTTCTTTTACACTTCCAAAAATCTATTAAAAAATTTTATAAAACCAATACAATATATTACAACTCACATAACAGACCACTTACATGTTACATAATACCCTTTTCATAACCAAAATCCATTTTTCACATCACACTCACACAAAACATCCCACATCACTTTCGCATCTCTTACACACTTTAGTAAATCCTTAAAACATTTTTATAAAACATTTACAAGATGGAACACATCACAAAACTAGACCTTTCACATTTAAAATGTACTATTTCAAACTATAAACACTCCAAAATAGTTTTCCAAAATGGTTTCACCACTTACATAAATCATTAAATCTTTCAGATCTTTCATAAAACAATTCCAAAGAGTATACCCAATATTTGCTCATAAAACCCATTTCAAAACCATATTTCAAGGACAAAACCACACCAAAACACTACCAAAGTAGAATTGGCAGCCCTAGATACATTTATAAAACCACTTTCATGTGTTATAAAATCACCTTAGATAATACCACAAAAGATACAAATGAAAACACCCATTTTCAGAAAATGCTCTGAAGAAGTATAACAAAGTTTTACACAACAAACCTATTCCAAAAACCCTATTTCAAACCCAATGGAACACCAAGACCCTAAAAACAGAATTGGTAGCCCAAAAAATATTTAGTAAACCAATTTCATATGTTCTAAAATACACCCAAATAATACCCCAAGTGTTACACATGAAAAACACCCAATTTCAAGCTAAAATGAAATAATAAAATTAAAATATTAACCAAATCAATCATGAATAGTTTTTGCACTACAGAAAACATATTAGGAATATGAATAATGAGTAAATACAGTAAGCTAACTCATCAATAATTTTTTACACATAGAACCACCTACTGAAAGTGTCGAATCCCTCAAAACTTGGTACAAAACATCAACCGCACAACCGCCTCACCACAAGGAAGATAAATCCAGCCCAAGACAACAATATTTGACCAAAAAGACACCAAATCAAACCCTCGTTTTAAACCCTAACTTCTGGAAATTTTAGAACATAATGAAAGAGGGAGGAAACCCTAAGGGAAAAGAAAGAAACCAAGAAGGAATCACTTACCTTGAAAAATATTGAAGAAATCACCCCAAATTCACTAGTATCTGAATTTGAAAATATCCAACCATTAAAGGGAGATTCTAAAAAGTTTTAATAGATCAATTAGGAACTGTAATGAAGGAAAAGAGTGAGAAATGAAAGATTTATGAAATAATCAATTTACCTCTTCAAATCTGGGAGATTTTAGACATTCAGATAAGTTTCATCCAAATTCGTGATGAAACCGAGCTCTAAATATGGGGAGGAGAGCATGAAGACGCGCCTTGGGTATTTGGGATCGGGGAGAGTTGGAATCACCAAAAAACTTAAATATTTAAGGAGATATTAAAGAATTAAAAAAATATTTTTAATGCAGGAAATGGGCTTTCGGGCCGGCCTAATCCCTTAAATAAAAACCCATATCCACCATGATTATGGATTTCTAAATGGTCCAAATTAATATGGTGGTCTTAATAAGTCAGAGGATGACAATTAGGAATTAGAATGGATGAAAAATGTTGAAAAATTAAGGAGTTATAAAGGAATCAAAATTTATTTTTAAATCTGGAATTGGGCTCACGGTTTGGCCCAATTCATGAAAACTCACCCATTCCTCTATAAAAGCTTGGGAAACCCCAAAAAATCATGAATGGAAATTAAATGAAATTTAAATTTAAAATAAGTCATGTATGTGACATGATAGACCCCTTACCATGCTATACACCTATCTTTGACCTCCATTTGTGCCTGGATGTTGAGAGTTCTTATAGAATCTATGTATGTGTCCCAAACTTCCACATGACTGGAACTTGACTAGTGGTCGAGGACACTAACCCCACATGTGCCCTAGCCTGCCACACTTGTAACAGATCATTTGATCACCACCCTAAGGGATTGGACCAGTCTTTTGACTACTTTTATCACTTTTTCCCTATTAGAAATTCCCAAAAAGATGATTCCTACCTTCATAAGTTGTACCACCTTTCTTCTTAGCTACCACCTTTCTACCAAAACCCCTTCAGGTTCCCTTCTGAGATAAGAGTTTATTCCACTACCTATTAAAACCTATTTGGATATAATATATTCACCTGAGACCTAATATCATGCCTAATCCCATCCTAGAAATTTTTTTCCATAGTCACCTCATCTCCTGCCTACATTGGAACGAAATGGTGAAAGTCAGTGAAATGGCTAGCATAATTCATCATTGATGCAACCCCCTGAGTCAAACTCATAAACTCTACAACCTTATCATGCCTCATTGCTTTTGGGTATTAATGTTCTAGACACTTTTCTTTAAAATCCTTCCATGTCATTCCTTTAGTCTGTTATATCTAAACCATAATGTCCCACCAACTCTTTGCTTGGCCTCGCAACATATAGTCCACTAACTTGAATAGATTCTCAAAAGGAGTATCCAGATGATCTAGAATTGTTTATATAGACTCTATCTAGAACTCTTCTACCTCTTTCCCACCCTCTCTGGTAAAGGTCTGTGGGTGCTATAGTTGAAACTCCCTGATCAGCTTGAACATACTCAGTGCAACCCACCCTGGGTCTTATTCCATCATCTGCATAAAATGAGAAAAAATCTCATGGAACTTCTCTTACTTGTTATCTTTAACAACTGGATACACTTTCCCTGCTATTTGTGGATCATTATCAGCAATGTCCTCCTATATCCCAACTGGCACACATCTTCATGGTGGCATTTCTCTACAATTCCATAAATGATCTATAGAAAAAAAAACCATAAAGCTTTCACAAAATTCAAAGGAAGGATCATCACTAGCCATAAAAAAACCATTCCACAATCACCATTCAAACAAGCCTTATCATACCTGGAACACTAACCTTGACTTTCCCTGCCAAGGACTATGGTTAACACCAGGTAACCAACTCACAAGGTTACAAGACATACATTATACCTCATTTCAAAACTATTCTCATACCATAACTTATTTAAAAAACATTTTAATTAACTTACCACCCCTTATCAAGAATAATTCCTTAATTATTATTTAACATTTTATCCATTTTTATCATTTAATTAAGCACAATTTTTATCACTTTTAAGAAAATAAATTTCATTTTACCCTCTATGTCCCACACACTCATCTCATGTGTGTACCTACTATGATGCATGTCAATTATATACATAGGTTCCAAGAATGATGCATGAATTCCCAACCTCATTCCATTCTGGCCATGAGAAAAATATCATAAAGCAGTCACATCACACAACAAGTGTATCACACATTGGTGAAATATCATCAAATGTAACAACACACAATAAGAACAACAATTCCCACCCTGAGTGACTTGGGTTTTATCTCATACTTTGGTTAGCAACTCCCAAGTACGAGCTCATTTCCAAGTCATGACACCTTTCTAACCTCCTATCTACTATTCCCAAATAGTAAGCCACAGAAAATACCTGCTCTGATACCACTTTGTAATGTCCCCAACCCAAATTATACTAAATCGGTGTCCTAGTCTGGGTTGTCACATAACCTCAAGCATGCCTCCCCGTATGTAAGAGGTTTTTGACTAGTATCAAGGGTCTAAAAGTCACATGGGGAGACTATACCATCTTTACCATTGTAATACATAGCAGAAAACATAGAGAAATATAGAATTTACATAGCATAATAAATAAATATGCATAAAAAACCATTTCCCATGAATGGGTATAAACTATAACGAACAGTAAATATGCCATGTCATGATATAGTGTCAAGCAAAAAAAATCCAAAATAAAGACAAACAACAGAATCCCAAAAATATTCTGAACTCCAAGTCTAGAATCTCATCCATACACATCCCAAATCTGACTCACTTTCCAAGAACATGGCCTCTTCCCTTTTCCTGACCTACAACCATGAAATCAACTTGGGTACCCCATGGTAGCCATAGTAGGGTGTGAGTACAACTTAGTAAGCCACCACCAATGGTGTCTAAAAAATATCTAGTCTAACAGATAGTGCATGAAAGTATGAAAGAAATGAAAAGTAAATATAAGATAATTTGGGGTTCACTAGTTAATAATATTTACTTAACTATTACTAATCATAGTTCCAAATTCATTATATTCATCTTCTTCATAACTTATCTCATAATAAACATGTAATCCATAGGTTAGGCATTTAAATCATTCACACAAGGTTCATGGAATTTATCATTCTGTATAAGAGAATAAGTCAAGTCCCTATATCACTACGGATAACACATCATAATATCAGAATTTCCACACCTCGAAGCCTCAATCCAGGTGGAAAGAAACCATTAGTGTAATAAAGCTTTGCCCCTTCCCTAACCTATGCATTGTGGGTAGATTTAGAGAATCATTCCAACTCGAACCAGGGGAGGATCCCTAGTCCTTTATCCCACACCTCAAGAAATGTACACATACTTATTCATCTATTCATCACCCATAAATCATATGAAAACCAAAAAATCCAATAAATATCATAATCATAACCACAAAATCAATAAGGTAGATAATATTATTCCATAACCTATTAACACATTACCATTTACATTACTTAACCCAATTCCCATTTTCATGCCTAGCTCACTAAGCACATTCAATATTTCCCTTAAATCATCCCATTTAACATATTCATCAATTCCCTTATAAAATCCCATTTAAAATATTTTTCATTTCACATACCATTTTCAATTAACATATTCATAGATTCATATGCCCTACTCTCTTGTGAATTTCTAATAAAATTCATAATCCACATGGAACAATCCAAATTTACCAAATTTACCCATTTTGTGTCATGCCAAACAACCCTTAAAGACATTAACAATTATATAAATACTACCAATATTCTCTTTTCACTTCCATTAATCACCTTAACATACTCAATAAGGGCTCTACATTACCACACAATTACCTTGAACTTACTTGGATAATTTCTAGGTCTGAGAATATCGACACACCTCATGGGTGGACCTAAATAGTTAAAATAATCCTAAATGAATCCCATGGGGACCATGAGGGTTTTTATTCATCATTTAGACACCCATTCTACCAAACCTTTCCAAAGGAATAAAAAAATAATAATAAGTCACCCAGAACAAAATTGAACATGAAAAAATCTACAATGAAACTATGGGATATAACTTATAGACCACATACCTCAAATATATTGATTAATTCCGTCTTAATCATATCCTTAGATCCTGATTCAACCACCCTTTGAATCATCAACCTAGATCTCATCAGAAAATGGATTTTTTAGAGATTTGGATAGAGATAAGAGGAAGATGCAAACCCTAAACCTAAAAGATAATAAATAGATGGATTATAATTACTTGGAGCTTTGATCCACCACCAATGGTTCTCCAAACAAATTAGGATTGAAGTATAATCACCTCTTGGAAGCTTAGGTTACTAGGTTTTGTCCCTAGGGTTGCAGGAGGTGGAATGGAGAATAATCCTAAGTTAGAACATAAAAACTTTAGGTGAAAATTTTGTAATTTTTTCCAACATTAATAGGACACATGGTTTACTCAAACGGTTTTCCAAACCATGTGCAAACCATGCGTGAGCCACTGTCCAAGGGAAGTTGGGTCACACGGTTACTTGGGAAGCTCTTCATGGTTTAGAAACCATTCTCCAACTGTGAGATATGCCACTATCCCAAAATTTATCCCACCTCACATGGTTTAATTAACCATGTTCCAATAATGTGATAATCATTCTTCTAGAATAGTTTAGTCTGGTTTTTCTTTCTTTTATGTCTAAAAACCCTGAAATACCCACAAGGTCCCTCATACTCTTAGGAAACATCTCATTTACCCAAAAAAGGAGACTGAAACAAAAATTTAAACAAATACATACCTTCATGAAATCTGGGATCTTATAATATCATTTAATTTATTATCTTTCCATGCATAAAAAATGATAACGTCATTCATGCGTACATGTGAATTGTCACCCCCGCGAAGTGATGTGATTCATTTTTCATGACCACATCACATGGATGATATATATAATTATATTTAATTAATTAATATGATATTTATGATATTATTATCATTTTATAAAGATAAAATTACACTTACATTATTTCCATAATGATTGTTGAAAAATGGAAACTTTACTCATGCGTACGTAAGACCTATCGTCTCTATGATTGTAATGTGGTTAATTTTTCATAACCATATTTAATGGATGGATTTAAAAGTATAATTTATGTATAATAATTATTATTATTTCATTAATATTATTATGGATATTATGTAATAATGAATACTTTAACTAGATACATCATACCAAATTCATTTTGGACTCAATTACCAAATATCGTCAAAACGTCTGATGTGAACTTAAATAATTATGTAATTTTTATAACATGGTAATAATTTAAATAAAAGGAATAATAAAACTAAAAAAAATTAAACCTAGTAAATAATTAACCTACGTTTAATATTCTGGAAGCTAAATAAAATAAATGATGAATCAGACTCATGGTAAGGGGCTCTTTAACTAAAAAACCTCATTTTAAATGTTTTAAAGATTTATTTTATAAATATTTATATTTCATTTAAATGTTTTTAAAATGATTTTGATGAATTTATTTACATTTAAATGAATGTTTTAAAAGGTTAATTTTCTAATTTCTCTAAAAAATCCAAAAGTAATCTTTTTAAGGTTTTATGTAAAGGACTTTCTCTTAAAAACCTCTTTTAAAGTTCCTATTTCAACTCTTTTTACAAAGGTCAAAAGAAATGTTTTTTTAAATATATAGAATGAACATAATTTCCTACTTTTATGAATATTTAATTATTTAATGTTTCTTTCATATGTTTTTATAGTTATTTTCAAATAAAATGGTTTCATTATTATATGTGTGGTTTTTATATTTTAAAAGTGATTTTTATTAAAAAAATGGTATTTTAATATCTAAAAGTGTTTTAAATAGGGGTTTAAAAGATTTTTCAAGGGTTTTATTAATGATTTTATCCTTGGATATTATTTATGATGATCATGTCTATATAGATTCGGGTGATCCATTATAGCTTATACAATGGGTGTGCCCAGATAGTGTAGGGTGAGCCCATTATAGATTATATGATAGGTGTGACCAGATAATGCTCCAATGCATTGGGTAATCCAAAAATGGAAGTTAAACATATGGTTATTCCATTTGTAAGGGTTATATAAGGGTTTTATGATGATGATGTCCCAAGAAACCTACATTATTTTTCTATTCTTATTAATGAGTTTTTACAGAAATCATTTGATTTAAGGAAGGTAATATAATGATGTTTCATTCAGAAAAATGATTCTCTTTTCGAATAAAAATGTATTATTTTTTAAGAAATTTTTTTTAATTGTTTTTCATTTTTTTCACTGGACTAATGGTTTCTTTTCTTTTATGTCCCTTAAAAATATTGTTTTCTCATCCCAAGTTTTAAAAAAAATTCACAGGATTGAAAGAATATTTGGGATAAGGATGAGATCAAGGGGAAAATTGTGAATATTTTTTATAAAGAGAAACCATGTTGTATTTTTAAAAAAATTATTGGTGAAAAAATGGATACTGAGTAATAAGTGTCCACTTATAATGTATGGGTTTAATTTTTATGAGTTTTTTCTAATTCTATAAAACTATAAATCAAAAATATCCTTGTAATTTTATGAATGTGAATTATAGTTCAAAAACACTATAATATATAATGATTAAGGTCAGGTACTTACTGATGGTATCAGAGTATGTTTTAGAAAACTTTAGATATTAGGATGTTTTCTTGTGAGGTATTATTAAGAGTTATATATATTATAATAGGTTTATAATTTTAAGTTTTATTATAATACCAATGTCTTAGGAACCCCTTTTAAGGATTTATGTTATGAAATTTTAAGGTGTCTAATGATACTTTTGTAGATATTTATATTTGAGGATATTTCTGAAATTTTATAAGGATTATATTAATATAGTTTTAGAATAAAGAAAACTCATAGGATGGGTGAAAACCCATCATGTATGGAAAGGCCACAAGTTTTGAACACACAACCAAAGGACGAAAAGGGTGCATCACCTACCACTGGCCTACGTGATATCCCATATAGTATAACTTTTTTCTTTTTAGTTAAACAATTTGATAGATGAAAAATAATTTGATTTTTGGAATATGTGTTTTATGACAAAGATAACCATGAGATTGGAAAATAATTTGGTGATTAATTGATTAGTGTCATTTTGTAAGACATACACTATTTGAACTCTATATGATTAACGTAAACAGAATACTATGGTATTTTATTTGAGGAATAATGGTTGAATTATATTTTGGAATCATATATGATTTTATTTTGGATTAATAGTGATCCAGTTTATGGTTGGAATATCTTGGATATTATGTTATTTTGGAAATTACATTTTTTTGGTATGAGACTTTAAGAGTGATTTATATGATTTCAAGATAAATGGTGAATTTATTTTGGAAGACTATGTGATAAAATCCTTCTGATTTTTGGGTTTCAATCTTAGTCTAGAATATTTTTTTGAGGAAATTTAAGGGTAATTATTTTTTTAATTTTGGGTATTACTGTTAAATTTTGAAGATTAATTCTTTTTGGGAATTATCTTATCTTATCATGACCATTTTGGTTTTGGTTAATGTATAAAGACATAAATAATAGATTTTTTCTTTTGGGGATTTTGTGATCCGTAGAAGTTGATTTTAGGGCTTCATACATAAAAAATTCATACTCATCATTTATAGAAAAAGATGAGTTTGTAAAGGAAATTTATTAAAGGATGAATTTATTCTTATTAAGTGAGTATATTTCCTCATGTTATTAAACTAGTTAGTAAAGTAATCCTAAAATAAGAAACATTATCTGTCTACTTTTCTTAACTAGAAATTAATATCCCTTTAACCTATCACAGATTTACATTTTTGTGATGGTTAACTTTCTCATGGTCATGATTCATATCAAACTATATCAGTCCTTTTGAGTTATTTTTATCTTATATGTTCATGTTTTCCTATAAGGAAACCTATTATGTTCTATATCAGGTGACCTTCATACTTCCTTTACTCTCATTTCAAGAGGAGGTTTTATTAATCCTTTTTATGATGTGGGATTTCAAGAAAAAGGTATTTTCAAAAGGCAACCCTAGTTTTTGATCCAAAGTTAAAATTTTGAGGAGGAAATTTATTAAAGGTGGGAAGAATGTAACATCTTATGTTTTTAAAAGGAAACACTATGTATAATAACATACAAGATACGCCCCATCGAGCTTAAACGAACTGATAAATATTATTATTTAAATATGGCTATTATAACCTAGACGTTAAATTGGAGGGTATAAATAGGAATAAATGATTTATGAAATAAATATAAAGTTACAACTCAATATTAATTTATTATTAAATGATTATAAAATTATAATATAATAAAGTAATTTTAATCTTTGAAAATACTCTTCAAAATGGGTTTTCCTACTGTTCATGAATGAATATTATAATTAATTTCAAGATGTTTTATAAAATTTATTTGACAAAATTAATTTTATTTTTGGTTTCATTATGTCAAAATTATTTTAGGATTATTTTTTTTGAATTTTCTTAAATATTAATATATCAATAAATAGTGAAAAAACTAGTTTTATTTTGAAAACTGTATTTTATTTACTTGGTAAAATTATGTTTTGCATTAGTTTTAAAATTTAATTAGTTAATTTTAATTTAAAATTATCAAATTATTCTTTTTTATAATGATTTTATATTTTAATATATTATTAAAAACATTTTATATTTAAAAATTGTATTTTTCTGAAAAAGTGGTTTTCATTGCATTTTGCCGGTTTAATTTTAAATTAAATCCGTCCACTTATGTGTTTTGAATTTTGAAAAATGGATTCCATATTTTGAATCATAAGTTCAAAATTTAGTAAATATTTCCATTTAGTTTTTGGAAAATAGGAATTGTAAACATGGTAATTTTTATTACCACGGTTAAGGGTAAATCGGGTAATTAAGGGTAAAAATAATATGATAAGGACTAGTAAATTGCCCTAAAAGTTGAAAAGAAATTATTGTGTGGGTAATTTTAGACCAAAATCATCCATGGGTTAAATTTATTACCCTTTTGATCTACTTGTTTGACATTAAGTCCCTTGTAGTATTTTATTTTAAGAAAAGTCAAATTTATCACACTATGGTTTTTAATAAGTATAACATTTTTAATATGTGGTCATTAAAAAGATATATTATAACATAAATAGTATTTTGAAAAGTAAAATATTTATATTTATCATGGTAATTTATTTTTTAATTTTTAGGGAAGAAATAATTACCTTAATGGATTTCACAATGTTGGCATAGTATTTATTAAATTAATGGAAAATAAAATAAATGATATTAAAAATATTAAAAGAAATATAATTTGAGATAATTAATGTAATACATGAATTTTATAGATTAAATGTACATTTTTAGAATATAATAAAATATTTTGTTCTAATTAGACTTATTGTCTAGATGTTTTTAATGTCAAAGTAGTGAATAGTACCAAATTTGAAAAAAAATGATATTTTATGGAATTAATATTTTTTAAAATTATTAAAAATTATTAAAAATATTAAATAAGAACAAGGTGATAATATATGGTATAAAATGTTATACCTTGTGCATTTATAGGCCATTTTTAAGTCTTTGTCTCTAGAATAGTCTTATTATATTTTAATATTATGAGAAATTCCATGAGTGTCTCTCCCCTCTCTTATAAAAGGGAACCTCTTCTTATCAATTAATCACACATCAAAAAAAAATTCATCTAATATCTGAAAAAATACCTTCCTATAATTACTAACCACATCCTAGAGGCCTTATTTTAGGCAGAACACCAACCTTAGTGGTCTTAATGTGTTAAGCAAGGGAGATCATTCGAAGAAGAGCTATCATTTTTAGTCAAGTGAATCTATTTTGTTTATCATTACACATCCCTAAAAAATTATTCAACCATGATAAAATAATAAATACATTATCCTACATATACTTAGATGTTATTATTTCATTTTTATTACCTATATCCATCTCCACTTCCATCAAATGAGAAAGGAACTAATCATTCATGTGTATAGAGGACTACCAGCTAGAAAACCGATATAATTTTTTTTCCATCACCATCTCTCAAGACTAGTTATAATTATGTAATTAATTTTTATATATGATATTAATAAAATGTTTAACATTATTAAAATATAATATATCATTTAGGTTCTTATCTTTCCATGCACATAAAAATGATAATGTTGTTCATGTGTACGTGTGAATTATCACCTCCATGAAGCGATGTGATTCATTTTTCATCACCACATAACATTCATTATATATATATATAAGTATATTTAAATGATTAATATTATATTAATTATATTATTATTATTATTTAAAGATAAAATTATACTTATCTTCTATCCATAATGATCATCAAAAAATGGAAACGTTATGCATGCGTATGTACAACATTATGTCTACATGATTGTAATGTAGTTCATTTTTCATAAACAAATTTAATGGATGGATTTAAAAGTATAATTAATGTATAATAATTATTATTATTTCATGAATATTATTCGTTATATTATGTGATAATGGACACTTTGACTAGAGGCATCATACAAAATTCATTTTGGACTCGAGTACCAAATATCGTCAAATCGTATGACGTGAACTTAAATAATTAAGTAATTGTTATAAAATGGTAATAAATAAAATAAACAGAATGATAAACTTGTTAAATTTTCCAAATCTGTTAAATAATTAACCTAATTTTATTATTCTTTAAGATAAATAATGTATGTGACGAATCAGACTCATGGTAAGGGTCTCTTTAACTAAAAAAACTCATTTTAAATGTTTTAAAGATTTATTTTATAAATATTTATCTTTCATATACATGTTTTTAATATGATTTTTATGAATGTATTTTTATATAAATTAATATTTTAAAAGGTTAATTTTTTAATTTCTCTCAATTGTTTTCAAAAAGGAATCTTTTTAAGGTTGTATGTAAAGGGATTTTTTTTTAAAATTCACTTTTAAAGTTCCTCTTTCAGTTCTTTTTAAAAAGGTAAAAAGAAATGTTTTTTTAAACATATAAAACATGAATATAATTTACCTATTTCATAACCATTGAATGTTTTAATTTTTCATTTATAATTTTTCATAGTTCTTTTCAAAGAAAATGGTTTTATTATTATGTGCATGGATTTTAGATTTTAAAATTTATTTTTACAAGAAAAGGGTATTTTGATATCTAAAAGTGTTTTACACATGGTTTTAAAAGATTTTTCAGGGTTTTTATTCATGATTTGGTACTTGGACATTATTTATAATGGGTGTTCCTAGATAGAAATGGGTGATCCCATTATAGCTTTTATGATGGATGCTTCTAATTAGCATTGGGTGATCCCGTTATAGATTATATGATAGATTCACCCAGATAGTGATCCAATATATTGGTTACTCTAAAGATTGAAGTCAACTATATGGTTATTCCATTTGTATAAGTCTATAAGGGTTTTATGATGATGATTTCCCAAGTCACCTGCATGAATTTCCTATTCTTGTTAATGAGTTTTCATAGAAATCATTTGATTTCAAAAAGGTAATATAATGGTATTTATTTAATGAAAAATGGTTTTCTTTTTAGATGAAAAGGTATATTTTTTTAAGAAAATTATTTTAATGGGTTTTCATGTTTTTCATTGGACTAATAATTTTCTTTATTTTATGTCTCTTACTGAGATTTTTTTTCTCATCCCAAGTTTCAAAAAAATCATAGGGTTTAAGTAATAGTCGGTACAAGGATGAGATCAAGGGAAAATTTGAGAATATTTTTCATAAATAGAAATCATGTTTTGTTATAAAAATATTAATTTAGTGAAAAAAAATGATACTGAGCAATAAGGTTCCACTTTTAATGTATTGGTATAATTTCTAAGAGTTTGTATTGATTCCCTAAAACTCTAAACCAGAAATATCCTTGAAATTTTAAGAATGTTAATTCTAGTTCAAAAACACTAGAATATGTAATGTTTAAGACTGAGTCATTACACACTGGTTTTGTAATCAATGGTTATATGTTCTATACAAAAGAACATGATGACTACAGTATGATGAAAAATAGGGGAGTTACACTTGTGGTGGAGGTGATGCACATATCTTGTTCTGAGGATAGAAATCCAATTTATGAAAATATATCATATTTCAGCATTATCAAAGAGATATAAAAGTTGGATTATATAACATTTCAAGTACTGATTTTCCATTACAAATGGGATGACAATAGGAGTGCAGTAAAAGTTGATGAAATGGGATTTGTGAAGATGAATTTCAATGTGGAAGGGGAAAAGTATGAGGTGTTCATAATGTCATCACAAGTAGTTCAAGTATTTTATGTCTCAAATCAAACAAAAAAGAATTTTCTGATTGTTCTGTCGGTGACTAAAACAACTATAGGGTCATATGAAAATTTAATCGAGGATAACCCTTTCATTGGGAGATCACAATAATTTCATGACAGTCCCAATCTAGATAATGCCTTGTTTGTTAGAGGGGACCACAAAGAGAGGATTTGGATTCTTGATAGAGGAGCCAAATACCTTAAACCTTTAAAAAAAATAAAGAGAGTTCAATGAGCAGGTTAAAGTGTTTTTTAATATACAATGTTTTTCCTTATAATATTATGTGTTCTATACTATATAAATATAATCTAAATTAAATGTTTGGCTACTCATGTAGATAATTTTTTCTACACATGATGATGTAACCAATATCGGTGAAGAATAGGCAGTTGATGCTAAAACTATAGAATTATTAGGGGATCAATAGAATGTTGATGAAAAAAATAATGATGCAGTATCATAGTACTTACTATAAATATCAAGGCAAGAAGTAGAGGTATAAAATTTGAAGTTGGTTGGAATTGACATGGCCATCTTTTTTACCCCAAAAAATACAATGTTCATTAGTTATGTTGGGGTCACAACAAGGAATAATTTTCCAGTTGATATAGATTCATAGAGTTATTTACATATTTTAATGAAGGAAACCCTTTGGTAGGATATAAATATAATGTTACGATATACTTTCTCTATTTTACTGAAAATTTATATGATGAAACATTGATTTAATTTTTATTATTTCTTGAATATTTCATTTATTTTAGAAAATTTATATAATAAATATATCTTAATAGCCACTATAAAATCCCATAATTCATTTTTTATGTGTAGGAATTTATTGCATGCTAATGTGACACACAATGTGGTCGGTATAACCTGAAGTGCGTGTTTTGAATTTTGTATCTGGTTTGTCCTTTGGGTTTGTTGTATGTTGGTTATTAGGATGTGGGAGGGTTGACCATTATTTAAGGGTTCACACTTATCCTATAAAAGTGTTTGTAAAATACCAAAAACATGGATTAGAGGAATATAAAAGTGTCATTTTAGTTTAAACATCCATCACATAGAAAAAACCAAGAAAACGAGATCATATTGTTTTCAAAGTTTTGGAACATGATCCATAATTCATTTATCATGTGTAGGAATTTACAAAACATCAATCCAACACCCGATGTAGTTGGTATGACTCAAATTATGTGTTTTCAATATAAAAGTGTCATTTTAGTTTAAAACATATGTTAAATAGTCAAAATTGAGCAAAGAATCTTTGATTGTTTTCAAACTTTAGAAAAATGATCCATAATTCATTTTTCATGTATAGGAATTTAATGCACATCAACCTAAGACATGATGTGGACAATGTGATCCAAAGTGTATGTTCTAAATAAAAAGGTTCCATTTTAGTTTGAAATTCATGTTAAATAGTCAAAAACTAGCAAACAAGCTCAGATTATTTTTAAAATTTAGAAAAAAATCCATAATTCATTTTTTACATGTAGGAATTGACTACACATAAATCTCACACATGATGTTGTCGATATAACCCAAAGTGTGTGTTTTCAATACAAAAGTTCCATTTTAGTTTAAAACACACATCAAATAGCCAAAAATGGTCAAATGAGATCAGATTATTTTCAAACTTTAGGAAAAAAATCAATCCATTTCTCACATATAAGAATTGACCGCATATCAATCTAAGAAATGATGTGGTTGATACAATCCTAATTCCATGTTTTCAATAGAAAGGTTCCATTTTAGTTAAAAATGAAAATCAAATAGAAAAAACCCAAAAAAAAATTATATTGTTTTCAAACTCAATGAAAATTATCTATAATTAATTTTTTATGTGTAGGAATTGACCTCGCATCAATCAGACACACGATGTGGTCGATGTGATCCGAAGTGTGTGTTTTCATTACAAAAGTTCCATTTTAGTTTAAAACACACATCAAATAGAAAAAACCAAAAAAAATGGCCTTTTATTTATTTAAAACATTACGAAAATGATCCATAATTCATTTTTCACATATAGGAATTGATCGTACATCAATATGAGACATGATGTGGTTGATATGACCTAAAGTGCATGTTTTCAATTGAAATGTTCTATTTTAGTTTAAAACGCGCATCAAATATCCAAAACCAAGAAAAGATCTCAAATTTATTTCAAACTTTATGAAAATGAACCATAATTAATTTTTCATGTGTAGGAATTGACCATACATCAATCTGACACATGATGTTATCGATATGAATCGAAGATCATGTTTTAAATACAAAAGTTCCATTTTAGTTTAAAACACACATCAAATAGCCAAAACCAATAAAAATAGTATGGATTGTTTTCAAACATTAGGAAAATAATCCATAATTAATTTTTTACATTTAAGAATTGATCTCACATCAATCCAACACACGATGTGGTCAATATGACCCAAAGTGTGTGTTTTTAATAAAAAAGTGTAATTTTAGTTTAAAACACACATCAAATATCCAAAACCAATAAAAAACTTATACTATTTTAAAAAAATTGGAAAATTATCCATAATATATTTTTTATGTGTAGGAATCGACCGTATGTCAATATGGAACATGATGTCGTCAGTATGACTTGAAGTGAGTGTTTTCACTATGGGGTAAATATGTCCTGAAGTGTGTTTTTTTAATAAAAAGTATCATTTTAGTTTAAAACACACATCAAATATAAAAAACTAAGAAAATGAGCTCATATTGTTTTAAAGTTTTAGTAAAATATCTATAATATATTTTTTAAATGTATGAATCAACCTCATATCAATCCGACACATGATGTGGTCGGTATGACTTGAAGTGCGTGTTTTAAATATAAAAGTGTCATTTTAGTTTAAAACATGTATCACATTTCCAAGACCAAGAAAATGTGATTGTATTATTTTCAAAATTTAGTAAAATGATCTATAATTTATTTATTATGTGTAGGAATCGATCACACATAAATACAACACACGATGTGGTTGGTATGACTCAAAGTGCATGTTTTCAATATAAAAGTGTCATTTTAGTTTAAAATGTGTATTACATAGCCAAACCCAAGAAAATGAGCTCGTATTTTTTTCAAATTTTAAGAAAATGATCCATAATATATTTATGACATGTAGGAATTGACTGAACATAAATTTGATACATGATGTGGTCTGTATAACTCAAAGTATGTGTTTTCAATATAGAAGCATCATTTTAGTTTAAAACATGTATCACATAACCAAAACCAAGAAAATAATTTTATATTGTTTTCAAATATTAGTAAAATGATCCATAATATATTTTTGACATGTAGGAATTGACCACACATAAATCTGGCGCACTGTGTGTTTGGTATGACTCTAAGTATATGTTTTAAATATAAGTGTGATTCTAGTTTAAAACATGGCTCACATAGAAAAAATCAATAAAATGAGCTCAGATTGTTTTTAAAATTTAGGAAAAAAATTCATAATTCATTTTTGACATGTAGTAATTGATTGCACATCAATCTGATAGATGATGTGCTCGATATGACTGGAAGTGTGTGTTTTCAATATAAAAGTGTCATTTCAGTTTAAAATGTGTATCACATATCCAAAACTAAGAAAAAGATCTTGAATTGTTTTAAAAAATTAGTAAAATGATTCATAATTCATTTTTGATGTGTAGGAATTGACTACATGTCAATCTAAGAAATGATGTGGTCGGTATGGTTTCAAGTGCGTGTTTTCAATATAAGTGTCATTTTAGTTTAAAATGAACCTCACATAACCAAAACCAAGAAAACGAGCTTGGATTATTTTCAAACATTAGGAGAAACAATCCATAATATATTTTTGACATATAGAAATCAACCTCACATCAATCTGACACATGATTAACTAATAGTATCATTAATATATACATTAATTAACAATATAATATATCATATGTGGATTATATAATATTACAATTATAATTTATTTATTTATTTATTTATTTATTTATGTAATGTTATTAAAATAAAAATTGGTTTTGTTACAGAGACAGAATTTTGTATAGAGGTTGATCGTTCAAAGGAGTTTGGTAGTTTTTATTTGGTGTATGGGTTGTAATTTTTTTGGTTAATTGTAAATATGAAATTAATGTAAATATTTTGTATGTAAATTTAAAATTGAAATTATATTGAAATGTTTTATTTCTATTACAATCTAGTTTACTGTAAATTTATATTACTTTTTATGTATTCTAATTGGGTTTGATTTTACAGTGTTGTTGCATGGCTATTGTAGGGTTGTAGATGTGTAGGAGATGAAATGGCCTTTATCATCACTAGATGAATCACTGATAAAGGGTCCCTTTATGAAAGCTTCATCCAATAGTGGTAAAGGGTTTATTTATTAGTGCTTCATCTAGCACTGATAAAGTGTCTCTTTATCAGTGCTTTATCTAGCACTAATAAAGGTAACTTTTATCAGTTTTAGGAAAAGCATTGATAAATGGTACCTTTATTAGTGTTTTTCCTAATGCTGATAAAGTTCATGGGATTTTAATATCGCTTATATTGTCAATTCTTTTAAGAACTGAGAAAGATCATTCACAATACCATTAAAAGTGTGTATTGTAATAGTGTTTGATCTATCCATGGTTCCATAATATTCATACTAAAGTTATACATCTTCCTCATAGGATTTTTTCTTGTCTATCCTTAATTTTTATTGGTACATGGATAAATTTAGCATCCTTATCAAGAGTAATATCCTCCCAACTGATCACATGACTAAGATCCATGTAATACTTCTTCAGTTGAAAGACATAGAAGACATTATGGAAAACACGGAATCTCGATGGAAAGGCTAACCAATACACAACCATACCAATCCATTACAAAATATCAAATGGTCTAACATACCATGGATCCATCTTCCCTTATTTTCCCAAGTGTCAATGACCATGTCTCAATGACACTTTCAAGAATACGTGGTCGCTCACATTTAAATAAAAAGTGTGGTGATGATGATATTCATACGGATTCTACTGGATCTGAGCCATTTCCATACACTGTTGGATCATCTGGATCTTCTTTGTAGTATTCTAGATTAAACTGGTCCAATCAGTGAAGTATCTATTATTTCCACCCAACATAGTGGACAATGAAAATGAAAACCATATAATGCCTCAAACGGGACCCTATATATCATCACCTAGTAACTATTATTGTTGGATAATTCCACCAAATCCATGTGATCTTCCCATGAGTTGTAGAAAAACCATAACATAAGCTCTTATCATATCATCCAATATTTTAAGTGTGTGTTCTGATTATCCATCCTTCTGAGGATGATATGTCATACTCATGGCCAATTGAGTTCTGAGAGTCTATTTCAATGTTTACAAAAATCAAGATGTGAATTGAGGATCTGTATCAAAAACAATCAAAACTGGAACTCCATGTAATTTGGCCACTTCTCAAATATGAAACTTTGTCAAATACTCTATAGTGTTTGACTCCCAAATTGGGAGGAAGTGTGATAACTTGGTGAGTTGGTCCATAATAACCCAAATAGAATCATTCTTCTGAAGATTACTTTGTATAATAGTGAAAATTACATAGAAATATGTACTCACTTCCATATAGTTATAAGCATAGAATATAGAATACCAGCTAATCATTGAAGCTCAGCCTTAACTGACTGATACTTTGGACACTTTATAGCGCAATCTACAATGTTTCTTTTCATACCTAACCATCATAAATGAGTTTTCATCACCTTGTATATTTTTTGAATACCTCTATGAATATCCCATTTTGAATAGAGATACACTGAAAGAAACTATTCCAGGAAAGACTGAAGGACTACAATTCAATTATGAAAACATAAAAAAGAGTTTACATGCTATGTCTAGTCGTTAGAAGTCTCCCCACTATTTAGGTTTAACTTAATGGAAGTACAATCAGGATCTTCAATCTGAGACTCTTTTATAAAATCCATAGGTCAGTAATAATATTAACTGGGAATAAAACTGCATTCTCATTTTGTTCGACACAATCTACATGCATTTCAGTAATGAAACTCATTAGCTATCACTAGTCAAGAGTTCCCCTAAAAACTTTGTTATATGACTTCCAAATCAAAACATCTGCTACATAATTTCCTTTCTTGGGTATATACACCAATTAAAATTCAAAAATTTAGATATATTCTATCCATATTCATTACCCCAAGTCCTAATATCATTGGCAGAAGATATATTTCAAACTCTTATGATCATTGAAGACTATGAACCTTTATCCAAAGAGATAGTGATGTCAGGACTTCAAGGAATGAACCACTACAGCTAATCCCAGGTCATGTGTCAGATAATTTTTCTCATACATTTTCCACTATCTAAAACCATAGGACACAACATGATCTCCTTGCATGAGAACACAACCAAGACCATATTCAAACACATCACAATATACCATCCATCATGATGTGAGACATATTTTCCACATGTAATCTGAATTTTTTAACCATAAAATAAGCAAGAAAATAATGTGATGCATAATTATCAAATAAAGAATTCATAATAGATGAGTTCAAAAGTTTGTTAACTCACATTATAGACTAACCCGATAAAAGTCAAGGGGATTTTAGTTGTGGATTGATTCGGATAAAGTCAAGGACGGTTCTTCCTCCACTTTAAAAGGAATCAAAGATAGGTTGTGCCTTTAGGGATTAAAATAGAAATTTGTGGTTTTAGCCTTTAGGGATTCAAAAAGAAATTTTCAAAGAGTTTTGACTCTACATCAAAAGTCAAAGATTCCATTTTAGTGGGTATCACCTCTCTCAACATTTTATAGAATTGAAGAGTAAACATAAGATCAAACACATCACATAACACAAATTAATATATAATAATATAATATATATATATATAATGTGTGTGAGGTATATACCTATAACTCTTTTATTATTGTTATTATTATTAAAATTATTATTATTGATTTTTTTATTATTATTACAATTATTATTATTATTATTATTATTATTTAATGTTTTTAGTTAATAGGTTGAAATTTTTTTCATTTTTTTCCTTCTTTATGTCTCCATCCTTTACCCTTATTATTTATGAACACACACATAAATTTCATAACTGTTTAAAAAGTAAAATCATTTTTAAGTAAAAAAGAAAAAATTGGGTGGTGGGTATAATATGCATGATACGAGTCCCATAAATCGATGTGGATATTTATAAATCTCTAATAAATTTATAAAATAACACAATAGAAATAATATAATGAAAATTAAATGAAATATTGTTTATTTAAAAATTATATCTTAATACCCCCAAATCATATCTATATCATTTATAGAGGCAAAACAATCACCATTAGAATGCATATATAATTTTTTATTAATATGCATTATCACAAATTTTGTTTTAAATTTTATATTAAAATATTTTTCATCATATATATTTTTATTAAATAATGTCTCTTATTTATCAGGATTCATATATAATTTTATTAAGATCCATTAAAATGTATAATAATAAATTAAAATACAAAACATTGGATAGAGTTTTAGCGGCCCACATTTCCTCATCAAACCCTATAAGCAGTGAGGGGTCTATAAATCTGGTCTCTTTGTTTTACCCCAAGAAAGTGGAATTTTTTTCACTATTTTTATTCCCCATAAAAATAGGCACCACTTTCGGCATTCTCTATAACCCTACCGCATATGACGCAACCATGGGACCCACAGGCGCAGCGCATAGCTTCCTCCTTCAATCACGCTTCTATCTCATGTGCTCGCACATCAAGCCTAAGATTCCCTCTATCAGATGTTCTTGTAATACCATGAATTTACATAGACATGTCTCTCTAGAGACATTTAATAGAATTGGAATGATACAGAGAAGATTAACATGGCCCCTATATAAGGATGACATGCACTATTCAAGAATTAGTTTAAAAAAATCCACATATCTCCTCCTTGTTCTCATCTTCTACAATTTAAAGGTTTCATTATGATAGTTTTTTCAAAATATTTGTGTAAATTTATTTTATTTTATAGTGGTTTCTATTAATTGGATCCATTTTTATCCTCTTCGGATTTAACTCTGAAAGTATTGTACTTTAGTTTTGCATTTTTTTTCTGCCCTTGCCATTGAAATGGAAATTCCATTCATCTATATACCATGTTCACTTTCCTGGATGATTCCCCCATTTATGGTTTCCTTGTTGTTCCCCCTACTATTGAACCCTAGTGATGAGAATAAAGATCTTGAATTTTTCATTTGTTGTCATTAGTGATGAAGTTTGATTATAAACTTTGAATTATACAGTTAGGAGACTATTATTAGGGATAATTATTATTTCAAAAAAATATATAAAGGGGATTCTTTGGAATCATATCAATTAGGAGATTCTAGTTCTATTATTAGTAATTTCAAGTTGTTTCCTTATCATTTATACTATATCCTCAACTTCATGACATCGTAATTATTTTGTGGTTTATACATCATGCATGAGTCCGCATGAAATTCCATGGAATTTGATTCGTTGTAACCACAGTAAGACTTTATTACATCGAAATAACTTATTGGTAGTGGAAGTATCTATGTATCATAATATAAATGGATATAAATCCTTAGATTATAAATGGAAATGTCTTATCATGGGAATTGTTCCCATAAATAGTGGTGGAAATGTTGCTATCAAATTTTGATCCTTGACATCCTTTATGTTATTTTGATCTATCTGTACTGGTATTACTAGGATATTCCATTCAAAAATTTAAAATTCCATATTATAATTTCATCTTTGGATCTCCTGAAATGAGGTTTCATTAAGTGAGGAAGAATGTTTTTGTTGATTCTCTATACCTTTTTAATCCCCTACTGCATTTTCCAGACTGTAATTCCATCTTATAACCTAATGTGTAGCAGCCCAATGGCCCTCTATAGTTTTTTCAATGAAATATGGATTATAAACTCAAGAAACACTAAAAACTACTTAAATATCTAGTTTACCAAAGCACTTAAAGTATATGTAGGTGTTTATTCTTTGGTTAATTTCTTCATCTTGTCTCCAGTGCGTTTTACTTTCCAAACGGGTTACATTTTCTCACCAAGTCTCTGGATATCCTCCCATCATTCCTTAGAAAAATACCTAATGTATCTACACATAATGAACCTATGTGAATACCATATCCAAATAATATGATCACACTACATTTATTTTCATGTAATGAGGTCATACCTTGTAAACCAAGATTCTCTCTCTCTTTTTGATTTGCAGTAAGTGACAAAGCACCCATCAAAGTAGCTCATGGCTATGTCATAACACTATTAGTAAGTATAAGTGGTTGTGATTCTTGTAATGACTATGGGTTTGGGTTTTCATTATTGGGATGCTATTTCCTCAAGTAAACCATGTTGTTCCTTTATCATTGTTTATTGAAAACATGTTCCCTAAAAATGTAGAAAAGCAAGCTCTTGAAAGATCCACCCAAGATTTTATACTTTTCTAAATCCATCTACCTTTTTGTTTTGATGTAATAGAAATTTTAATAGAATGGTAAGTGGTATTAAAAATATTTTCTTGGTGGTATATCTAAGAATAGACGATATAGGTAATGAACTAACACACATATATGTAAAATGTAACAATGTTTTTTAGAAAAAATAATATTTTTAATAATGAAAACTCACTTTGTTTTCCATTCATTTTTATTACATCCATTTTTTATGACTGGCATTCTTCTTTGGATAGAAGGAAAATTTTTGGATTATTTATTCATTTTATTCATATTTTCTATCGAGTTTTAAATGTTTGATGTTATTCGTCATATTTTTTAATTGTGTTTTTATGGTTCTATTCTAATTAAAGGATTAATACCGATGTGTAAGACTTAAATCCATAGCTTATTTTTCATTTATTATATTTTGGTAATTTATTATAGGATAGAAATTTTGAGCCTAGGGATCCAACTTGGTTTCATTTGATATCTAATAATCAATATATTCATTTATTTTTCATGTTCACCTGAGTTTGAATGCATTATTAGTATATGAGATCCTCTATATAATGTTTGTATTTTTTATGGACTATATATTGGAATTAATGAGATGTTTTTTTCCTCAAATTTTGGAATCGGTGACTATTTGAGTATCATGATACATTGAAAGATTATTTTCGACATTTTGGTTTCCATTAATTCGTTATATTTTTATTTTAAAAATGATGCGCTAAATTTTTTTATGAAGAATATTTCTTAAATAAAAATAAAAAGTTTATAGCATTCTCATTATTCTTCTAAAATTAAAATATCATATATTTCTAATAATCATATATAAATATTTTTAATTATGTGAGATAATAAAGTCAATTATAGTAAGACTTATATTTTTAATGTGCAACATCTTTATGTTGGAACAATATAGTATAAGTTTTAAAAGTTAGCATTAGCATGCTAATAGTTTTTTTATGATTTTAAGAGAACCATGAGACTTATTCCTTTTGACTGCTAAACTATAAATGGTTATTGTCATTGTATCTTTTTGAAAATTAAAGATTCAATAATTAATTATAAAATCTTTGTGAGTTTGTTTTTTCTTTATTGCATGTGTAACTTTTTTATTATTTTTTTATATTTATGCATTCTTCTCATATTCAAAATCACAAAAATCTCAAATCATGTCCCAACATAAACATGTCTATAAATATTGGTTATTGTGTTTGTCCTTGGGTGTGCTGTCTAAATATTTTATCACTCTCTGATATAATTTTTCTTGACTATTTGTATTCACCAATATTTGAATCTTATTCCCTCCCCCTTGTCATATGTTGTGAATATCAGGTTTTCCCTTGATAGGGATGCTTAATGGGGCTCAACTCTATTAGATCAAGTATATTTTATAGGTCAATTTGAAACAATAACAAAATGTCCTCATTTTAAATCATATAATGATTGGTGAGAAAAGATGTGTATTTAAGTAGACTGACCTAAACTGATGTTGGTTAACTCATGGGTAAAAAAGTTTTCTTTTCATTTTTTATAGAATTATTATTGTAATAATATATTTTTTAATTATGTGAGAAATATATGTATAAATTTATTTCTATATAATTAAAATTAGGAGTTTAATGTTTAATATTTGTTCAAAATGTCCTTTTAATTTTTATTTTTAAGAATAATTAAGTCTAGGTCACCCTGGAAGTCGAACTACTTATGATGTGAATGGGGAATAATTTAATTATTTAAATCCACATTAAATATGGTCATAAACAAACCTAATGTATTTAGCCCTGACTTAGTCAAATCCATTAACCATCTACACCCCTTGAATCTTGCATCAGTTGGTATTAAAGATTCAGTTTACATGATATAAAAACCATACTTTCATTTTATTAGTCATTTATAGTTTAAACTTTTTATTTATTGTTTTTACTTACAAATTAAAAAATATTTTTTTATTTATTTTAAAACCTTTAGAATTATTATTGTTATGAATTATTTAAAATATCCCTTATAAATAATTATTCACACATTAACATTTTATTTATCACAAGTAATTGATTTCATCAAAATGAAATAAGATGTATGGAAAATTTTGAAGATGAAAAATCAGAAGATACATTTTCTTTACACATATTATATTTTAAATTTATTGAGCATATTAAAGTTTTGAGTGACTATAAAATAAAAGAATAAAAACATTGGATATCATTCTACTCATATTGTTTTATCCTGTTCAATATTAGAACATTCAATTTTCTCTTTCTATTACATCATTCACCCTTTTCATTTTCTTAATCTCTATATTTTAATATTTGGATCTTTTTCCTTAAATATATTGCTAGCCTCATAAGTGATTTTATCCAAAACACCACAATCATTACTTTATTTTCTCATTTCACCATTATTTTCACCCATGTGTTGGGTGATCAACCAAGAGATTAGTTGTATATATTTAATGAAATAAAACTATAGAAATTTATATATTAGCCTCTATTAGCCTCATTTTAATCTTATATTCACTTCTGTGTTTGATTTGAACCATAATTATTGGTCAATATATTTATTCCTTCTCAGATGATGCACAAACTATATGAGTCTTTAATCCAACTTGGTTCAATTATTCAAGTATTTAAAGTATGTGTAATTGTTTATTGGTTTTATATGATTTTTTATGTTTAATTTCTTCTTTTCATTTTCATGTTCAATTAATCTCGAATGCGTTATTTTTATATGAGATCCTTGATATAATACTTGGATATATCATTGACCTTAGTATGAGGTCAGTGATAATATGTCTCTCAAATACATAAATTTGTGACTATTTGAGTATCAAAAATCATTGAATAGTTTGATAGGATTTAGAAACTTAATGATTTAACAAATCTAATGTTTTCATATTTTGGTTTCTATTAGTTTATTGTTTTTTTATTTTAAAGATGTTGGGATAAATGGTGTGAATGAAGGTTTTTTTTAAATAAATATAAAATGATCATAACATTCTTCTTATCCTTCAAAAACTAAAACATGGAATATTTTTATGAATCATATATAAATATTTTTATATTGATTTCATAACCTATCCTTATTGATGCCCTTCTTAGGCAGGTTATGAATATAAGAGTGGCCCTTGAATCTCACTAGATCTAAGCCTACTGCAAGGTCCTCGGCAATATTTTTATCTGAAAGGAGTAGCATAGTGGTTAATCTAGGTTATCCCTAGAGGTGGTCACTCAATTAGTCATTCATCATGGGAGTTGTCACTTATTTTGTTTTTGTGATTTTTTCTATATTAATTAAAATTAAAATAAGAACAATGGAATGTGGTTTTGTGTATTATGAATTAGATAAAGTAAATTGAATAAGATAAAATAAAATAGAGAAAATAAAAGTAATAAAAAATAAAATAGGTGTTAGATGGATAAACGATCAGTCCAAAGGTAGAGTTTAGTTTCATGGTAATCATTAATTAAATTATATTTCATTCCACTTCAATTATCTGATTATATACTGATCTTCCAACTATCTTCCACTATTTAAAGTGGAAGTGGAAAGCACACTCAAAAGTCTCTATAAGTGCATTAATAAACCACTTTATCCTTGGATATTGATAATAGAATACACCTCTCCCAATTTTTTAATCTAACCCAACTCTTGACCACATCCCATATGTCATTCAAAACATGTGGTGCTCAAATTATCCATATACTAAGTGAAACATATGAAGGGGTGTTAAAATTGATTTAATACTGGAAGAAATAAGGATTTATGTTACATAAAGGGAAGTGTGACAACTATCACTAAACTCACACATCACTCACTCCCTTGAATTAGAAAAATAATAATAATTAAAATAAAATGAATAAAAGTAGGGCTATAAGAACCTACCTCCTTTGATCAACCATATTTTAGTTCTCTATAACCATGGAGTGTGAGAGGTTGATGATGGAAGAACTCAAGTTCATTTCAGTTAAAGTGTGACATCTCATTACTAGATTTTAGGTACTTCTAACCATTTATTTGGGACATCTCTTATTTGGGGCTTATCTCAGGTTGTGTTGGGTGAAATTTGGAGTTTTTTTCAAGGTTTCTAGGCCTATGCATGGTTAGATCATGATTAGTGAAAACCATGTGGATCATATTAGTAAATCATGTGCCTTTTGTTTTAGTTTTTGAGGAGGGAGAATAATTAAATTCACTTTTAGTGTAAACCATGCAACCTAAACTCCAACCCATTTGGGTTGGGATAGTTGACCATGCACGGTTGGTGTACAATTTTTCAAAAACTATGGCTAAACCATGCAACTCTTTCCAGTGTCTTAGAAGGGGTTTCACAGTTGGTGCATAGTTTTTCAAACCATGCTACCAAACCGTTTCTCAAGTAGCCTAGTAAGAGGTGTACAGTTTGTCAAACCATGTGGCCAAACCATGTGACAAGAATTAAATTCCCTAAATTTATTAATTAAATTCCCAAGACCCTTGTTTTAATTTTTAAACTCCTTCCAATTGAACCTAACTCAACCCTATTGATTATGGAGGTTCTCTATAGGTTATTTTGGCTCCTCCAACCTATTCTGTTCTCAGATTGAAGTATTAGTGGATGTGTTGGATTCCTTCTGGTAAGTGTAATATCTTTAGTTGTGAATTATCATTTATTCCTATCTAAGATTCTTTGTGAGTGGTGAATCCTCATGTCGTTGAGGGATATAGATCTTTCTTTTCTGATTTTTAGAACTATGATTATCCCTTTATTGTACTAGCCTTAAACTCTCCTTGTGGATCCAGTGTTGGGTGTTGATGATCATGGATTGAGGTAGGTGGTTTCATAAGAAAATCTCTATCAATTGAAACCCTTGATGCTTGTCTATTTGAATTTTATTTTCAATTGATTTCTAAATCTTGATTTGAGTCTCTTGGTAAATTATTTTGAAATTGAATTGTATGCGTAATGAAATCCTTTGAAAATAGATTTTGAAAATAAAGAGTTGATTTATGAAAAATTATCTTGAAATTAAATGAAAGTTTAAAGAAATATTTTGATGAGATGAAAATGTATGAAATGAATTGTGATGTGTAATGAAATGATTTGATTTGATAGTCATGTGATTTGATAAAACCATTTTATGTCTGTTTTGAAATGAAATGGCATGTTTTGAATATTGAACCTAGGGTTGATTAAAATAATGTTTTTAAATTATTTGAGATTATTTTAAATGAATGATATCCCCTTTTTTATTTGTTTACCTTGAGACACATGAGGGCCTAGTTATTTAATAGGATGATATGCATGCTAGGTAAAACTGACTACCTAGGAAATATTTGATGATTAAAATAATACTAAAACTACTTGAGGTCATGGAGTTCATTCTTTGGGATGGATTCCTATCCCCACTAGGACTGATCCCTAGGGATATTTTCACCCTAGGATCCATATTTCATTGAGATTTTGTGGAACCCCATGACTCGAAATAACTAATCCTTGAGGCTTATAACTATGGTGATATGATTGAAAATGATGATTACATTCCAATGATTATGAAATAATTTATTTATGCCTATTTTAGTAAAATATTTAATTAATTTATATTTTTAAAAGGATTCTTATTTATGCCCAATTTTATGGAAATTAAATTTTATACCATTTTTATTCTAGTTATTGAAATGTTTTGAAAATCGTGTTTTGATACAAACTGAGAAATGATTTCCATGCCATGTTTTACTTTAAATTGATAATATTTGGTTTATAGGTTATATATTGTTGATTAAATGATCAGTGAGATCCTAATATGCATTGTTTCTCATAGACTACATTTGCCTTTGTACATTCATATGTTTTCTTTTGTTGAGTCTAGGAAAAGGAAAAGCACCACTCATAAGTGGTGGATGTTCTTGATTAACAGACCTTGAGAGTTGGCGATGATCAATGGAATGTGTTATCCACTTGTTAAATGGAATTTATGGGTTGATGTTTGGATTGTATCTTATGATGACTTGGGTTGATGTTCCTATTTTTAAAACTTTTATTTGGTTACTTATGGTTTTCTCCCTCATGGAGTGTTTGGCATACTTAATGATTATCATGTTATATCTGTTGCTATGTCTTTATGGGTCATCCTTATAGTGAAATAATTATCTATGGTAAGTATTAATTCCCTATAGCTAGTTTCCAGTGCAGGGGGATTGGGAATACGCTTCAAACCATGTCAGGATTGGTCCAGATTCCATTTGGGTAGGTTATTTGAGTCAGTTCATGAAAAATTCGCATCAATGGCATTCATGCCTCTTTTTTTATGTTAATATACAGTTTGAAATTTCTTGGTAGATAGGAGATAGTATTTTTATAACTTAAGGGGAATGTTATAAGTGAGTGAATTCTCAGGTCTCATTGTAACATGCCTTAAGTTACAATGGTCTATTAGAAAAAAAAGTGTCTTTGAGGAGATGTTTGATCTAATCCTAGAATAAATTCATTGATTTAAGATTTTTTTTCCTATTTAGTTTTGATTAATATAGTTGATGATATCAAGTATATTGATTTATACTTCCCTTATTATGTGTTAATGATGTGTATTACCATGTCCCCAATAAGATATTTGAACATACCCCATGAGGGAGCTGTTGATGAACCATAGAATGTGAACCCTCAATTTAATTAGAACCTTGTGTAAATTGTTGTGTATGAGGTCCAAGATTTGGGCCAGATGGTTACACCTATTCCCATTTAGGTAGTAGAGGTTTTACCTCAAAGGGAAGATAGTAAAGATTTTCCCTAGGTCTTTCTTTGTCTAAATCCACCATCTTTACATGGTATCAATGATCCTCAGGAGGCATGGGATTGGTTGAAGAAATTTGATTAGCTTATTGAGTTCTTGGTGGCACCTAACTATATTAAGGTGAAATATAATTCCTTCAAGATTTACGGTCCTATAAGAAGGTGGTGGGACTTGATAGTTTAGATGGGGTATAATGTGTGATTTTAATGAAAAGACTATATAGTACTTTTCATGGAATAATTCTATCAGAATCAATGGTGTTTCTAAGTCTATAGAGATCCTTAAACTCAAGAAAGGTGATAGGATTGTGACTCAATATGCCAACCACTTCATTGAGATTATTTATTTCTCAAAGGAGGTGGTATATAATGAGAAACTGAAATCATGAAGGTTTGAGATGGATCTTCAACCAGATATCTGATCTTTGTTTTTCTTATTAAATCTCACCTCATGTGTGGATATTCTGGATAGATATTTTAGGGCATAACTTTACATGGATGGTAATTAATATTTGGAGGGAGTTCTTCCATCTCCTAAGGGTATCTTGTGTGCCCCCTTTAAAGGGAAGAGTAATTAGGATGAATCTTGTAGTAGAAACTATAGTGATGGTGAATCTTAGTTGCATACTTTCTCGAAATCTTATACAATGTCTAGAAAAGGCCCATTAACTTGTTTCCAATGTGAATAAATCAGGAACTCGAAGTGATTTTTCATGGAGGTGTCAAATATATATAGCTCTTGTGGATGTTTAGGTCACTTATAGAAGTTTTTTCATGTTTCTACTACTCTGTGTAATGGTACGGGCTTGACTACTGAACAATATATGGTTATTTTCATTGTATCTTTTTGAATATTAAATATTCAAGAATAAATTATAAAATATTCAAAGTATTTTTTATCTATCATGTGAGTAATATTTTTATTATTTTTCTTAAATCTATATATTATTTTCTTATCAATTTACGAGTTAGATCGGTGATTCAAAATCACAAACATCTCAATTCATGTCTCAACATAAACGCGTCATAGTGTATATTGGTTATCATGTTCATAATTGCATATGATATCTAAATATCATTTCACTCTTATATAGTATTAATTGACTATTTATATTCACCAATGCTTGAAACTTATCTCCACCCTCTTGTCATATGTTATGAATATTAAGTTTCCCCATACTAGGGATGATTAATGGGGATCGAACCCTTTGGATCAAGTATATCTTATAGGTCAAGATGAAATAACAAAAAAATGTCATTTTTTTAATGTCTAAAATTATTGGTGAGAAAAGGCATGCCTTTATGTAGACCTACATAATCTAGTTTTGGTTAAATCATAGGTAAAGATTTTTTTTCATTTTTATAGAAATATTTTTGTAATAATATATATTTTTTAATTATGTGATAAATATATGTATAAATTGAAATCTATGAAATTAATTTTATGTTTTTAATGACTACTATTTTTTGAAAATGTGTCATTTAATTTTTTTTTTAAGAATAATTAAGTTTGGAACACCCCACAAGTGGAACTACTTATAAAGTAAATGGGCCATAACTAAATTTTTTAAATACTCATTAAATATGGGCATAAATGAACCTAATGTATTTAGTATTTACCTATAAAAATCCATTAATCATTTATACCCTTTGCATCTTGCATTATTTGGTATCAAATATTCGGTTGACTTGATAGAAAAACCATCCTTTCATTTTATTATTCCTTTATACTTTAACCATGTTTATGTCTTGTTTTTTTACATACCGATTAAAAAATATTTTTGTATTTCTTTGAAAGACTTTAAAATTTATTATTTTTATGAATTATTTAAAATATCACATATAACCAATTATTCACACTTTAAAATTTTATTCAAAAAAAGTAATTCAATTCATCAAAATTAAATAAGATGAATGGTAAAAATTGGAGATCAAAACTTAGAAGATACATTTTATTTCTACATATTATTTTTTAAAATATTAAGCATATTCATGTTTTGAGTGATTGGAATAGAAAAGAAAAAAAATATTTGGATATTATTCTACTCACATTGTTTTAACATATTTTTCATTATCACATCCAATTTTTTCTTTATATTATGCCACTAACTGTTTTCATTTTCTTAATCTCTATATTCAATATTTGGATATTTTTCCTTAAATCTATGCTGACCTCACCAGTGATTTTAGCCAACACACCAAAATCATTACTTTATTTTCTCATTTCAATATTGTTCCCACCGATGTGTTGGGTTTTATAATCTTTTGATATCACCCAAATGCTGAGAAATTGAATAGTAAAATCCAACCATGATCAACCAAGAGAAGATTTGTATATATTAAATGAAATAAAACTATAACAAATTATGCCTCGACCTCTCTTGGTAGATTTTAATATTATATTCACTTGTTTATTTTATTGATACCTCAAGTAGCAAAAAATATATTATTTCCTTCTCATATGATGCGTTATCTATATGAATATTGGATCTTATTTGGTTTAATTATCTAATTATTGAAAGTATGTATAATTTTTTCCTAGTTTTATATGATATTTGATGTTTAATTTATTCCTTCCATTTCCATGTTCAATTGATCTTGAATTCATTATTTGTATATGAGATCCTTGATATAATACTTGGATCTCTCATGGACCATATTATGGGATCAATGATAAGTTCTCTCTCAAATGTAGGAATTTGTGACTATTTGAGTATAAAAATCCATTGAATAATTTGATAAGATTTATAAACTCAATAATTTAACAAATTTAATTTTGTGACATTTTGGTTTCCTCTAGTTCATTATTTATTTATTTTTGAGAATTTGTGCTAAATGTTGTGAATGAAGAGTATTCTTTAAATAAATATAAAAAGATCATAACATTTTCCTTGTCCTTAAAAAACTAAAACATGACATATTTATATGAATCATATATAAATATTTTTATATTGATTTCATTACCCATATCCACTAATGTCATTACTGGGTGGGTTATGAATATAGTAGTGACCCTTAAAGATCTATAATTCTGAACCTATTTTAAATTTCTGATTAATATTTTTATCCCAAATGAGTATCATAGTGGTTAACCTAGGTTTTCTTTATTGGTGGTAAATCAATTAGTCGTTCTTCATGGGAGTTGTCACTCTTTTTAGATTTTTTTCCAGTTTAATTAAAATGAAAACAAGAATAGGTGAATTTGGTTTTATGTGTTATTAATTAAATAAAGTAAATTTAATAAGATAAAATAAAAGAGAGAAAATAAAATAAAATAAAGAAAAAAATTGTTATAAGGATAAATTATTGATCCAAAGGATGAGTTTAGTGTCTTGGTCTGTATGGATTAAATTATATTACATTCCACTTTAATGATCAGATTATATACCATTACTAAAATCGTATTCCACTATTTTACATGGGATTGGTGAGCGCGCTCAAGCGCCTCTCAAAGTACGTTAACAACCAACTTTATGCTTGGATATTGAGCATAGAATACACCTCTTCTGAGTGTATAATTTAACCCAACTCATGACCACATCCCATTAGTCGTTCAAAACCTATGGTGATCGAATAATAAATATGCTAAGTGAAATAGAATAAGATATGTTAAAATTTATTTTATAGTGGAAGAAATAAGTATTTAATTAATGTGAAGTGAAGAGAGACAATTATCACTCAACTCCCACATCGCTCACTATCATACTTGAATTACAACAAAATAATGACCAAAATTAAATGAATGAGACTTAGGTTGTAATAACATGACCCTTGGATCAACCCTCTTTTAATTATCCATAACCATAGAGTGTGGTAGGTTGATGAGGGAAGAACACAATGTGATATTTGGGGAAGAAAAGTGAAAAGGAGAAGAATGAAGTGTTGAGAACAAGTTGGCTATAAGTTGTTTTTGGAAGCTGAAATAAGTTTATACTAAAAGTGTTTATTTTTTTTGTCAAAGAAGAAAGAAATAAACTCACTTTGTAAGAGCTAGTGATTGCACTCACAGTCATAGTCATAAGATCATACACAAAATTCTTAAGAAATTTCATCGGTTTGAGAATAATTTTTCCTGCAAAAAAGGTTCATAGGACTCACCTTAGGTCCATAATGAAAGAATGAATCAGAATAAATAAAGATTATCAGAGTATAAATGAATCTAATGATAATATGATGATGATTTTATGATCTTGGAGTTCTCATAAATCATAATTTTTCTGGGAAACTTTTGATGCTAGCCTTATGAACGAATGGGGGAGAACATGTGCTTCCAATCATATTGAAACTTGGTTGGAAGAAAGAAGTTACTAGAAGAATGGTAAGTTATAATAATTTCCAATATAAGTGAGATGATTCTATTCTGATCCTAATTGTTTTCACAATCATTAGGATTTCATGATTATAAGTAGAAGTTGGTGAAAGAAGAAATTAAAATATTTCTGGTCTCAGTTCATCAATGTGATATCACTGAATGTAGAATTATTTGAAGGATGTGAAGTTTTGTTTGGAATGTGACAAGATTAAGTTTCTGGTTTTCAATCATATCAATAAGACATAAGATACAAATATTTATAGAAAGAAGTTGAAAAATGTTGGAGTTGAAATTGATGATTCCATTCCATCAGATGCAGTGTTCCACCGATCATTGGTGTAATCTTGACACTGATCATTAGACACAGTAATGGTTAAAAATAGAATTAGAGGCATAATTTTTTTATTGGGAGTTGTTGGGACCAATGGAAAATAAAATAAGTAAATTTTTTTGGGAACTATGCATATAATAAAGTCAAAGACCGATCAACCAGATGAATATCAATAATGTATTCAACCATTTTCATCAGGTTGAATTGTTTTTTTCTCTATCATTTGGGTCAATAATGAAAGAAGGAATATGATATGTTTTCAATCGGGTTAAGAGAAAAAGAATAAGAACTGTTAAATTGTTTTGTATCAAATGGGAAAAGTTTCATCGAATTAATGTGGTGTCAACCATCAGACTGGAGGTGAAACTGATCCATCAGAGTGAAGTAGTGATCGATTCATCAGGTGAATCCTAGCACCAATAATTTCATCAGACACAAGATCATCAGCTTGGGGAAAAGAAGAAAATGAGAACTATTTAAAATAGTTAAAAAGGTGTTGTTAAGGGGGTCTTGAAGTTTGAAGAGCTTAGAGAAAGTGTTTTTCAAAGAATTGTGAGGCTAATGCTAAAGTGTTTCCAAGGAATTTTATGAATATTTAGAATTTGCAACTATTTTTATGGAAAAGAAAAGGAAACTGAATTATAAGGAAGTAGAAAAAATGTTTTTGGAAGAAAGGTTTCAAATTTTTATGCCTTACAATTGGTACGGAGCATCAGAATGAGATAATTTTTTCTTAGTTGGTACTAAGAAAAATAATGAGAAGTCTTCTATTTTTCATATGTTTAATTTTTATAGAGAAATGTAATGAAAAATCTATTTTTGTACATATTTATTCATCATAATGAATAAATCTGAATGAAAATCAGAATCAGACTAAAGAATGGTTAGAAATTATAAATCAAGCTAAAATTGTGAGAATATTCCATAAGGTTAGAGAATAATCAAGAAGAATTGAGAAGAACTAAAGAAGTAAAATATGTATCTGAAATGAATGAGAAATTGAAGTTTTGAGAAACTTAGTTAAGTGGGAAAACTTTTCAGATTCCCAACTAAACCATATTTGGTGCACCTATAAAAGGAGGAGAGTACATTGTACTTTCAAATGAATCAAAACACTATTCACATGCTGAGAAAGATATAGAATCTCTAAAGTTTTGAAGAGAGGAGGAGTTTTTGGATTGAGAATTCTTGAGGAAGTTTACTAGATAGAAGAAGGAGAAAAAAGATCATATTATGTGGTTATTAGATCAGATTGGGAAATCATAATGAGGTTTCTGGAATTAGATAGAGGCAGTTAAAAATTGTTTCAGTGGTATTTTGGTTGAGTTATATTTCTAGACTAAGCAATTGGACTGAGTAATCAGACTAGAGTATCGAACTGAGTATCATTACAAAGTCCAGAGAAGTTTTTACCTATTTCTAGGTAGGAAAGTGAATACTTTTTTTAGATATTATATTTTTTAAAGTTGAAAAGTTGGAATAGTAACATTTTTTGAAGCAATTGGTGATAGTTTCTTAACTTGTTATATAAAATTGTATTACATCATTTTGTGCTACTTAAAGTGCATGCATTGTTGTATTGAACATAGTGCTACACAAGTGTAAAGGCATATCCTACTTGTTATATCCACACAAATGGATTTTTTTTCTAGCGGATTTTATGGTATTAGATTGTTTGTATACCATACCAAGGTTGTAGCAACTCTTACTGAGTAGTGAAACTTGTAAATTCTTGTATTCCTATGGATGTGTGATTAGTTTGTTTTTCAGTAAAGTGATAACTCTTTAATAGGAGGATAATATTATTTCAAAATAAAGGAAACTTAAAATAAAAATATATCCCTAATTCTCCCCCTTCCCATCTCACTGATACATTGATCTTGGCTGGGAAATCTCAATTAGTATCATATCGAAGGTTCCCTTCGTTTACTCTTTTCTGATTTTTTTGAAGATAAGTTGTGATGGAAAATCTAAATCATGCAAATAGTTAGGGTATTTCAGTATTTGATGATAAATAATATTATATCTAGAAAGATATAATGTTTCCTTATCTTATATCTCTGTGTTTGATGTTCTTGAAGCTGTAACAAATAGATTTACTTCTACTGATGAAAAATTTCCTCTCACATCTATTGACAAGAAGAATCATGAGAATAATGGAAGATCTGAGAATGATTTAATCTCATAACTTTCTAAAAGTGTGTTTCTAAGATTGAAGGAGGTTTCCACTATCAAAGGTATCTGGGATAAGCTGAAGAACACTTGTGAAGGCAATAAAAAAGTAAATAAGAAAAAATTACAAAATTGGAGTTTGAAGTATGAAGATCTAAAAATGGGTGAGTATTAATATATTGGTGACTTCTTTACTAAGGTTAATGAAATTTTTAGTACTATCAGATGTCTTAGTGAAAAGTTGTAAGATTATACTATTGTTGAAAAAATATTGAGAATTCTTCCTGACAATTTTGATGAAAATGTTTCCTCATTGGAAGATGGAGATCCAAAAACATTATCTATGGATGATTTTCATAGTACTCTCATCACTTATGAAATGAGAAGCAAGAAATTTATGAAAGGAAAAAACAAAAGTTGATAAATAAATTTCTTTTAAGGACACCAAGAAAGAAAGTCCTAAGAATATTCTTGAAGAAGAAGAAGTTGGAGATTCAGATTCTAAAAATGAGGTATGTAAAAATCTTGATGAATTTTTATCCTTTTTTTCTAAAAATGTGAAGAGGTACATGAAAGTAAAAAAGGGAAATTCCCTTAAAATGATTTGAATTTGGAGTCATTGGGAACTTTATGGATAATTTTTCTCAAATAAAGAAAGAATATGATAGTAAAAAAGATGAAATAAGGTAGAAGAGATCATGGAAGAAATCGGGTGATAAGAATAAATCTTATTCTAAAGGGAAAGATAAAAATTTCTCCAAATCCAAAAGGAGAAGTTTTTTTTCTAAAGATGATGAAGAAGAAGACATTGAAGCTGAATCTGGAAAATCTACTAAGAATGGTGAAGAGAATACCTCCATTATAATAGTTAGTAATGAATAGTTTAGAACTATCAATTCTAAATAATAAGGAGAAACTCGATTAGAATTTCATCTAAAATAATAACTGAAAGAATTATTAAGAAAGATTAGGAGGATTTAGAAAGAAATCAGGAAGTTGAAAAATGAAATTTACTCAACAAAAAATAAATAATGTTTTCTTGATGAGAAAGTTAAGCTGCTATAAGAGATTGATGACTTGAAGAAATATATTAGGAAAGAAAATAATCAGTGTGAACATTTAAAAGTTAAGTTGAAGGAAAAAGAAGAAGAGTTGAAACTTTTCCAAAAAAACTTCCCAAAGATGAGTAGAGGGTTTCAAATTTTAATAACTCTATCTCTGAAGTTGGTGAAAGTTTTTTAAAGAGTAAACCTGAGAAGTATCAAAATTTACCTTCAAATGTTGATAAAAATATGGAATCATTTCTGAGAAGAAGAAATCTGGGAAAGTTATATATGTGTCCAAGACCAACAAAGTAGAGAAGTAATAAGTTTATAAACATTATGAGTCTAAAAAGTTCCTACAACTTCTAGTTTTGATAAGGCTGAAAATAAAATTGAGCTGGAGAAGAAGTTTTTGATTCAAAATTTAAAGGTTGATGGTCAAAAAAATTCTGATGTTAAAGATAAGAAGGTTTCTGAGAAACATGCTCACAGCTCCAAATAGTATAGAATATACAAAGCTAAATATTCTTTCTATGGGTACTGCTAGTATTGTGTTGGATTCAAGAATATGGAAAATATGTGTTGGTTTAATCAATTACATTACAATTTTTCCAAAAATTACAGAATTAAAAGTTTGAGTGGGATTCAAACATTTCAATGGAAGAATTATGAGAAGGATGTTTTTATGAAAACTAAGAAGGTTGGTGTGGAAGTTAAAAATAGATTCCAACCTATGGAAACTATTTTTAGAATATGTGAACAACTTAGAAATCTTGAAAAAGGATTTAGTGTTTTTTTACCGGAATAAAAAAATGATTTTAACAATTTTCATAATCCAGATGTGAAGAAAGATAAAGGGAAATAAAAATCTCTTGTTGTAGAAATCACTCTCATAGCTATGAAAGGAGAATAAACTTGTATTTTGTATAGTAAGTGTTCTTATCATATCACAGGAGACATATAATTGTTGAAGAATGTGAAATAATTCAAAGAATGAATAGTTTTATTTGGTAATGATGAATCTCTCATAATCAAAGGTGTTGGATCAATCATCATTGGGGAAGAAAAGTTGAAATCCAATAAATCAATGTTTGTTGATGGGATAAAACAAAACTTGATAAGTGTTTCACAATTTTGTGATGAAGGCATCAAACTCTTTTTCAGAAAATATGGGTTCGTTGTGAAAATATAGGAATATGCAAAGATAGTTACAAGAGGTCAACATACAAAAGGAAACCTATTTCAAGTTAGTGAGGTTCAAAACTCTTGTTACTTATGTATGGTGGAAGAGAATCAGTTATGCAATAAATGGTTGGGACACATGTGTCAGAGAAATATGAGCAAGTTATCAAAGTGAGACAACGTCTGGGGTATCCCTGGTATTTCAATAAGAAGTGATTGGCATTGTACAATTTGTCATAATGGAAATATTACAAACTCTGTGCATAAGAAGGTTGAAATTTGATAAAAAAACTGGTGACTTATTCATTCTAATATATGTGGGACAATGATAACACAATCAAATCATAAATATAATCACTTCATCACTTTCATTGATGAATTTATTCTCATTACTCATGTTATGTATATGAAACATAAGTCAGATGCTCTGAAAATGTTCAAGAATTTTAGGAGGAAAGCTGAGAAGGAATGTGAGTATTCAGTGAATAAGTTGAGAATAAACAATGGTAATGAATATAAAAATGACAAATTTCAAATTTGTTTTGAGAAGCATAGAATTCATAATGAGTTCATTTCACTATACAAACCTTAATAAAATGGTGTTTTTTAAATGAAAAAATAGAATTTTGGTTGAAATTGGGTGAACTATGTTACTTGAACATGGTCTCTCTCATTACTTTTGGAGAAAAGTCGTGATCACTGCTATTTATATTCAAAATAGATGTTTCAATAGGCCAAGTTCAGATATAACTCCGTGTGAAATTTTTTATGAAAAAACTCCAAGTTTAAAAGAGTTAAGAGTTTTTGGGAGTCCATTCATCATAAATAAGAAAGGTGGAAACCTTGTAAAGTTTGATCAGAGAGGTGAAGATGGAATTTTTCTTGTATATGCTCTAGAAGGAAGAGGATATAGATGTTTCAGTAAAGACGTGGGAATATTAATTGACATTATTGATGTGAAAGTAATTGAAAAGGCTAAGGAAGATGCTAAAAAAATTTATAGATAAGAAAGATGAACAAGATGAAATAATTTTTGTTAATAATTTTGATAAGGATGCAAAAAATTGTAATCCTACTCAAGAAGAAGAATTAGACTCAGTTATTTATAGTAATGAGGAAGAATATTGAAAATCTCATCCTAGTATAAGGAAGTAATTGTAATCTCAAAACATTATTTGTGACCAACATCAAAAGGTTCAAACAATAATAAAATCAAATGTTATTACACATATTTATTTGTATTCAAAAGTTGAGATAAAAGATGTGAATGAAGCTTTTGAGCATCCAAAATGGGTTTAGGCTATAAATGAATAATTGGATCAAATTGGGATGAACAATACTTGGAAACTCATACCTAAATAAAATAACAAAAAATTTATTTGTACAAAGTGGGTATTCTAGAACAAGTTAAATGAATATTGTGAAGTGATAAAAAAACAAAGAAATATTAGTGTGCAAAGGTTACTCGCAAATTGAAGGAATTTATTTTGATGAGACTTTTGCTCCAATGGAAAGGTTAGAAACAAGAAAAATCTTTCTTTCTATTACTTCAAAATGAAGTTAAAAATTTTTTAATATGGATGTAAAATCAAAAAATTTGAATGGTGATGTTGATGAGGAAGTTTATATTAAATAATTATGTGTCTTTGTTATTGGGAAGGATGAAAGTTATATGTGCAAGATAAAGAAAGACTTGTATGGGCTAAAACAATCTCTGAGGTCATGGTATTATAAATTGGATACTTGCATAAGAAATATGAGTTTTAAGAAAGTGATGGTTGATAGTAATATGTACATCAAAGAAAGTCAAAAGTTTTTCCTAATCATAATTTTTTATGTTGATAACATTATCTTTCTAGGAATGATGAATGACCTTTAGAAATATTTTCTTAAGAAATGAAAAATTTCTTTGAAATGTTCATACTGGGTGAAATGAAATACTTTTGTGGGTTAAAAATCTCACAAAAGAAGAAACATGTTTTTCTTTCTCGAGAAAAGTATGCTAAGAAACTTCTTAAGAAGTTTGGAATGAAAATTTTGAAACCTATTTACACATAAATTTTATTGAGAACCAAGTTGTCTAAAGATGGAGAAGGTAAAGAAGTTGACTATAAATAGTTTCAGAAGTTGGTTAAAAGTTTTTTGTATTTGAAGAACAGACATTTTTTATACTATTACCTTATGTACAATATTTCAGAGTACTCTAAAAAATCACATCTACTAGATGGAAAAATAATTCTTAGATATATAAAAGGCATAAAAAATTTTAGAATCAGGTATGATAGCTCAGGAACTATTAACTTTTTTGGGTATTCAGATGCTGATTGGGTAAGAAATGTTGATGATAGAAGATCCACATCTAGTGGAGTTTTATTTCTAGGAAAAAGTTGTGTAATTTTTTATACTAAGAAACAAAACTCAGTTACTCTTAGCATAGTTGAAGCTTAGTATGTTACTTCCACTCAAGCCAGTACTGAACTAATGTGGATAAAAACTCAATTGTAAGACTTACTTGTTGAATTAAAGTTACCCTTTCTCTTATCTTATGATAATCAAAGTTATATCTACCTTATAAGAAATCCGGTACAAAATTCTTGTTCAAAACATATTGATATCAAATTTTATTTCATCAAAGAGAATGTGGAGGAGAATTAATTGAAGCTGGAGTATATTCCTACATCAGAACAAGTTGCTAACATTTTCACAAAACCTTTACCGAAGGAAGAATTTTTCAAATTTAGGTTGAACATGGGAATCCAACCACTTTCTCATCAAGGTTGAGGTATGTGTTTTTATCCCCTCTCTCATCTAGTCATTGGATTTTGTTGTAAAGGGGGATAATTGTTTCATAAATCTATCCATTGATATGATCTAATACTTTTTAAGGAATCATATATATAGGGGGAGTTGTGGGTAAGTTATGAACTCAATATATAAGTGTTTGAATTATTCTAATAGTTTTTTAGAGTGGTTTTATGAAACTTTTGATTACAGGAAAGTGGAAGATATTTTTTAATAAGTGAAGAAAGATGTAAAGAGAAGTTGAAGAAGTTTCATGAGCCACTGCTTTTAGACAACACGGTTTTGTTGTTAATGATTCTTATTTCATACAATTAGATAGATCATGTAGGCTTAGAATTTTTGATAAGTAATTTATAGCTTAAGGTTACAAAGTCCAGTGATTTATGAACCTTAGTTGATAAAAAAATTCAAAGGGGAGATTTTTTGGGACCAAGTTGGTTAGAATTTGTTTTTGGAAGTTGAAATAAGTTTTTACTAAAAGTGTTTCTTTTTGTTGTCAAAGAATAAATAAATCACTTCACTTTGTAAGATCTGGTGATCATAATGACAATTGTAATTAGAATATCAAACTCAAAATGCTTAATAAATTCCATATGTTTGAGAAGAATTTTTCTGAGAGTAAAGGTTTATCGAACTCACCTTGACCCTTAAAGCTCGGTAATACTGATTCTATTTTGAATTACTCATCAATATTTTTATCCCAAAGGAGTATTTTAGTGGATAATGTAGTTTTTATTTGGAGGTGGTCAATCAATTAGTTGTTCTTCATGAGATTTGTCACTTTTTTTAAGTTTTCTTCTAGTTTAATTAAAATGAAAACAAGAACAGAGGGATGTGGTTTTGTGTGTTATGAATTAAATAAAGTAAATTGAATGAGATAAAAGAAAAGAGAGAAAAGAAAATAAATAAATAAAACAAGTGTTATAAGGATAAATGATTGATCCAAAGGATGATTTTAGTGTCTTTGTCATTGTTAATTAAATTATATTTAATTCCACTTCAATGATAAGATTATATACCATTCCTAAAATCATATTCCACTATTTATCATAAGAGTTTAGATCTCACTCAAGAGCCTCTAAAAGTACATTAAAAACCTACTTTATGCTTGGAGATTGATCATAGAATACACCTCTCCAAGTGTGTAATCTAACCCAACTCATGAGTACATACCATGATTCATTCAAAACATGTGGTGATCAAATAATCCATATGTTGAGTGAAATAGAATAAGGGATGTTAAAATTGATTTGATAATGGAAGAAATAAAGATTTAAGTAATGTGAAGTGGAGAGAGGAAACTATCACTCAACTCCCACATTGCTCATTATCATAATTGAATTATAAAAAAATAATTACTAAGATTAAATGAATGAAACTCAAGTTGAAATAACCTATCCCTTGGATCAACCCTCTTTTAGTTCTCCATAACCATATAGTGTGGGAGGTTTATGAAGGAAGAAAACAAGGTGATTTATGGGGAATAAAAATGAAAAGGATAAGAATGAAGTTTTGGGACCAAGATGGCTAGAAGTTGTTTTTGGAATCTAAAATAATGTTGTACTAAAAGTATTGTTTTTTTTTTGTCAAAAAAGAAAGAAAACGCCTCACTTTGTATGATTTGGTGACCAGAATCATAATCATAATCATAATATCGGACACAAAATGCTTAATAAATACCATTGGTTTGAGAAAAAAAATTGAAAGAAAAGGTTCATCGGACTCACCTTGGGTCTGGAATGAAAGCGTGAATTGGAATGAAGAAATTGTATTAGAGTCTAAATGACTCTGATGAAAATATGATTTTTCTTTACTAATCTTGGATTTCTCATAAATCCTAAGTTTTTTGGGAAACTTGTGATGTTATCCTTATGAAGGAAAGGGGAGAACATTTGTTCTCAATCAGATTGAATCTTGGATGTAAGGAAAGAAGTTGCTGGAAGGATGGGACATTATAATAATTTCCCATATAAGTCAGATGATTCTATTTTTATCCTAATTGTTTTTACAGTCATGAAAAGGTTATTATTATAAGTAGGAGTTAGTGAAAAAATAAAGTCAAATATTTCTAGTCTCAGTTCATCAGTGTGAGATCATCATATGCATAATTGATTCATGTAAGTGAATTTTTGTTCAGAACCCGAAAAGATAAAGATGATGGTTTTTAGTTAGACCAATAATCCACAAGCTAAAACTCTTCAGAGAAAGAATTTTAAAGTTTCTAGAGTCAAAATTGTTGATATTGTTTCATCAGATTCAATGTTCCACTAATCATTAGTGTAATTATGACACTAATCATCAAACACAATGATGGTTTCAAAAGGGAATCATAGGCAGAATTTTTTATTGGGAGTTGTTGGGACCAATGGAAAATAAAATAAGTGATTTTTTTTGGGACCGATGTGTATAAGAAATTCAGAGACCGATCAATAGGATGAAGATCAATAATGTATACAACCATTTTCACCAAGTTGAATTGTTTTCTCTCTGTCATTTGGGTCAAAAAAAAGTAAGTACTCTGATACATTTTCAATTGGGTCAAGAGAAAAAGAACAAGAATTGTTGAATTGTTTTGTATCAAATGGGTCAAGATTCTTCAGACTATATGTGGTGAAAACCATCAAACTAGAGGCAACACCGATCCATTAAAGTGAAGTAGAGACCGATTCATCAGGTATAACCTAACACTGATAATGTCATCAGATATAGGATCATCGGTCAGTGGAAAAGAAGAAAAGGGGGGCTATTTAAAATAGATAAAAAAGTGTTTCCAAGGGGGTCTTTAAGTTTAAAGAGTTTAGAGAAAGTGTTTTTCGAAGAAGTTTGAAGCTGGTGCTGAAGTTTTACTAAGTGCAGGAATCTTTAGATGTTGTGACTTTGTTTATTTAAAAATAAAGGAAACTTAAGTCTAATGAAGTTGCAATAATTTTGTTTGGAAGAAAGTTTTCAATGTTTTATATCTTATAGTTGGTATAGAGCATCAGAATGAGTATATTTTTTATCAGTTGGTACTGATCATCATAATGAGAAGTCTTTTATTTTTCATATGTTTAATTGGTATGGAGAAACATAATGAATAAAATATAATGACAATTAGAATCAGACTAAAGAATGGTTAGAAAGACTTAACCAATTTGAAGTTGTGAGAAGATTTGAGATGGTTCAATAGGAATCAATAAGAGTTGAAAAGCACTAAATAAGTTAAATATGTATCCAAAATGAATAGGAAATTAAAGTTTCAAGAAACATTGTTAATATGGAAAAAATTTCATATTTCCACCTAAACTACATTTGGCGTACCTACAAAAAGAGGATAGTACTTTATACTTTCTGACAGATTAGAACATTGTTCATGTGCAGAGAAAGAGAGAGAAGATTTGAAGTTTTTAAGAGAGGAGTTTCCATATTGAGCATTCCTGAGGAAGTTTTTTGGACAGAATAAGAAGAAGAAAGAAGATCATATTTAGTGGTTACTAGATCAGACTGGGGAATCAGAATGGGGTATTAGACTGATTATCATTATGAAGTCCCAAGAATTTCTTACTAGTCACTGGGTAAGAAATTTAATAATTGTTTTGAAGATTATATTTTTGAAATTTTTCAAGGTAGTTCATTAACATGTTTTGAATAAACTGATGAAAGTTTATTAAATTTTTGCACAAAATTGTATTACATCATTTCATACTACTTAAATCACATGCACTGTTGTATTGAACATAGTGATACACAAGTGTAAGGGCATATCCTACTTGTTGTATCCACACAAAAAATATTGTTTTCTAGTGGATTGTGTGTTATTGTATTTTTTCTATACCATACCAAGGATTTAGCTACTCTTGTTGAGTAGTGAACCTTGAAAATTATTGTGTTCCTATAAATGTGTTATTGGTTTATTTTTAAGTAAAGTGGTAACTCTTTAACAGGAGGAGAATGTTGTTTCAAAATAAAGGAAACTCCAAAGAAAAATATATCAATGATTCAACGCCCCCCCCCCCAGTGATACATTGATCCTAGCTGGGAAATCTCATGAAGTAGAAGAAAACACTTGAATTTGTAAAAAGATAGAGTAAAATAATAAAATTCAACAGCCAAGATGGTATTTAGGTAAAATCATAATAGAAAAATCCCCACATCCCCCTTTTTTCCTTTAATATAGATAACCAAAATCCTTGAAATTAGAATAATAAAATTAATATTATACCAATAAGGTTCATCTCCACCTCCATATTTATCCATATGGAAAACCCTCATTTTCTTCATCAAACAGCCACAACAAAATTAGTTTTGAGAATAATCAGTGGCTCAACTTCTCTATATTATGGCATAGTGGAAATCTGGTGTACTTGGAGGTCCCTTTATAGGTGTGGAATAGTTTGAGATAAATACATGAAATATATATAATCAATCATAATTTTATCTGCAGTAACATGGGTTTTCATCATTGGGTTGGGATTTATTCAGCTGGTGTTTCAAGTTAGAACTGTAAGTGGTCTTAAGTACTTTCAAAATTAGCTGGCAGATGTGGATTTGGTGAAGTATGATTGTCTTGGATATATGAAAAAAATTTCTAACAAAGCATTTGAAATTATATAAGGAGAGATTTTAGGATCATAATTCATAACCAATGGAGTTAGTGACAGCAGAACCATGGGTTTAGAACCAAACTGCGATAGTAGAACCATTCTGAGTGGAAATGTTTATAAGGGAAGGTGGATGAGTTCCAAACACTACTTTGTTCATTGGAAGATGTTGATAGAGTCAGTGTGTCAGTGGTTAGCTGTTGATTTCCTTGATCGAGCATTGGAAAAACATAAATATCATAAAGCAGTGAAACCGGATGAACTGGAAGGGCTACTAGGTATCTCATTTATAAATAGATGGTCTTGGGATACTTACTCAATTTTGGATAGTTTTCATTATTCTTTGGATTGAATATAAATTTTCTTTTATAATTTCTCCTAGGTATTTTTCTAGATTGGGAACTTTTAACTCAATGAGTTCATTCCCTTATTCTTATCTTCTTTTAAATTTCTAGTGTTTCCATGGAGTAGAACTTGTTACAAACCACACATATTCCTAGTGTTCTATATCGAGTGTTCTCTTTTTGTTTTTCTTCATTTTGCTTTGGGAGTGAGATAAGGGTTCTGTTGAGTGATGATTCAGTGTGTGGATGGGGAATTAAGCTTCTAATTTTGGATACACTAAGTCATGTGTCAATTATTTTGGATATTTTGGAAACCTTGTTTCACATTTTAGGTACAAGAAGTGGTTTTATATTGAGGGTTTTTGGCACACAAAATGATATTAGAGATTATTGTAGATCTCGGTTGTATAACCTGATTTGTGACTCCCATGAAGTCTGATTCTTATACTTTATTCCTTTTTTTAATGGGAGTTATGATTCTTAAAGATTATGTTTGAAGAGGTAAAGGTTTTACTTAACTTGTTTAACCAATTAGATTTTGTATTTTAGAGGATGCATGTAGATGATTATTTGTTCCAGAGATATTTAGAGATTCTATTCATAAGGATAAAGTCAGAAGAAATAGAAAATAGAGATAGGTAAATATTCAAACATAATGCACTATGTGTGATTAAGATGATGTTGTCCCTAGAGGTGTACAAACTGGACCAAACTGGGTGTAGTTAAGTTACACAAAATATATGGATGGGTTGGATTAATTTGGGTTAGGTCGGGATTAGGTTGGTTCAGGTCATGAGTTGGAAAAATAATGAACCAACCCAACCTGACTAACACAACCAATCCCTAATTTATTTCCTCTAGGGGTTGGGCACTCTTCTTTCCTCATATTACCTCTTGGCTAATAGAAATGTCTTGTACATTACAGGTAATGTTAATTAAATATAATAATTACCTATAATGTTTTATTTTTTGTCTAACCTATAAAATATATAAATAAAATAGCTTTAATGTTCAAAATTCAATAGATATTAATTGATTTTTTTATTTGAATTTTTTGTATAATATAAATGTTTATTGAATTTTTTTAGATGCATTTTTATTAAAATTTATGTTTTTTTGTTGGCTGATACATATTATAGGTCATTTTATATTTTAGCCCTAATTTATTTAGACATTATAGGTAATTTTTCATTGTCTATTAAAAATAGATTAGTTTCTCCATGTGATGAGGTATTTAATGGTTTTTTAACCAAATTTGTTTACAATTTTGAATTGAAGTTAATGGGGATTGTTATTATATTTGTATTTAGAAGATTTTAAATTTTTAAATTTGTTTATTTTTAATTTAATTTATAGTTTTATAGATTTTATGGTATTATTTCCTATAATTTTTCTTTACCTATTACAATAGACCTGATTGTACCTAACCCGACCCACCTCAGGTTGGGTCAGGTTGGGTCAGGTCATTACAAAAGATGTCTATAACCCAACCTGACCCGACCAAACTCAAAAACATTTGATTGGGTTGAGTGAAACTTTTGACTATACCCAACCCAGCCCAACCCATAGACACCCCTAGCTGGCTCAAAATGTGTCCTTCAATATCAAGGAGGTTAATATCAATATGGAATTAATTTCCTAGCTAAATAATATGTATGAGATGTAGACCATAATGAACAAGGTAATGTTGATTTAGATACTTTTTAGTATGAAGATGCCAAAAGGAAGGTCGGTGGAAGATCATGTCAATGACTTTAATGTGATTTGGATCTAGTTGGAATTAGTGGGTATAGTGTTCATAGGGGTATTGTTGGTGTTGATCCTTCTTTAATTTATTCTAGTATCATGAGATGTGATTGTTTCCATGGTGAGAAATTCCCATGGTAAGGCTGACTTGGTGTTCGAGGATATCTAGGATATTATTCCGAATGAAGAGATCTAGAGGAAGGAAGGCTTGGATGCTACCAAAACTTATTTCAATGTGATAGGAATGGTACATTACATTCAAAGGAAAAGATAGAAGAAGGGAGATGGCATAAGATAAAGAATTTGAGGAAATTAGTTGTCCCTGTTGATTTTGCATATTGGTACAGTGAAAAGAAAAGACATTTATGGAAGGAATGATAGGAGAGATGATTCAATTCTGAAAAGTATTCTTTCATTTTATCTTCAAACTCTATAGCTTTGGAAGAAAACATTATATTTCTTAGTCATGAAAGATTGTTGGAGTCATGGATTCTTGACTCAAGGGATTTATTTCACTTAATGTATGAGAAGGGGTTCATGGTAAAAGTTGTTTCCATAAGATTAAACAAGGATTACCTTGTTAATGGAGAAACGCCCAAGATTTATGTAAAAGAGATGTGAAATTAAGAATGAAGAATGAATGCATGATCAAATTTTAGGGTGTTCATCACATACTGGGGTTTTGGAAGAACTTGATTTTGGTAGGTCAGCTGGATAATGGGGGGTTCTGTATGGTCTTTAGTGATGGTGTGTGGAAAATCACATAAGTATCCATGTTAGTGGATCATAGTTTTAAGGACAAAGAATTTTATCATACTAGAAATTGTGAAGGAACAATGAAAATCGGTATTTGAAAAAAATGATATTTTTTTAGTGAAAACTCAATTTGTTCACTTTCCTATAACTTTTTATTTCCTTTAAATCTTAAATGTTTAATGTTATACATCATATTCATTGATTTTTTTTACTAGTTCATTGAAAATTAATGGATTCATGTTGATGTATAAGTATTAAATTCATCACATGTTTTTAATTCTTATATGTTGAGTATGTATTTTATTATAGAATTTTGGAGTCTAATAATCCCACTTGGTTTAATTTATCTAGGTATTGAAATAGTATATGTAATAATTCCTTGGTTTCATATAATATATAATAAATAAATTCTTTACTTTTTCTTCATGTTTAACTAAGCATGAATTCATTATTAGTATATGAGATCCTTGATATAATGGTCGAACCTCTCATGGAATCTATTTTGGAATTAATGAGATGTTGTTTCCCTTAAATGTGGGAATTTGGGACTATTTGAGTTTCATAATTCATCGAGTGATTTGATAAGATTCATAATATTGATAATATGTAAAATCATACATTGTGATATGAATTGTTTTCAATATTTTGGATTCCATTAATTCATTATATTATTATTTTAAAATTTAGGTTCTAAATCATGTATTTGAAAAATATTTTTTAAAAATAAAAAGAAAATGTTTATATAATTCCTTTTGTTCTTAAAAAATTAAAATATGGAACCTTTTTATAAATAATAAATAATTGTTTTTAAATTGAATAGTATGTTTTTTTGGGTATTGATCCATATATTTTATTTTTATATATATTGAAACATAAATATTTTAAAATATAGACAGTGTTATTTTTTTAAAAAAACTTATAAGTATGCTTTGATGATTGTTTTCAACCATATTTCAAACTAAAATAACATTTTTTAAGAAGAAAAAACTTCAATAATTTGATGTGAAACCATTCTAAATGATGTAATTTTAATTAATTAGTCAAAGGGAGTCATAAAAAATAAATAATTTATTGGATTTCATGAGATCTTCAATTAATGAGTTAATGTCATTTTTCTGTATAAATCAACCAAATAAACCCTTTATTTATCTTATTGAGTCCCAAAGAAAATTTAACACCATGAAATATATATTTATCTTATTTAAAAATGAAGAAACAAATTTTTTCCAAATTGGAATGAAATATATTCAAAGTTAATTGATGATAAAAAAAATTAAATTAGGGTTGTTTGGGAAAATAAAGTTAAGACTTATATTCTAAATCCATGCTTCACACATTCATAAAGTCTAAATATTTATCCGGTTTCAATGTACTATAAGTTTTAAAATTTATAATCAGTTTTAATAATTTTTTATATTTTTATTTTAAGAGAATCAGTAGATTTTTGATTTTTGATTATTGAGCTATAAATGATTATTATCATTGTATCTTTTGGAACATTAATGATTCATGAATCGATTATATAATCTACATGAGGTTGTTTTATCTCTATCATATGAGTAACATTTTTATTATTGATTCACTTAAGTGCATATGGAATTTCCATTCTTTTATTCATTTTTAAATTGGATATTTGGATAAATTGTTATGATTTTACAACCTAAACATGTTTTGGTAGGTGTAATTTAGTCTTCAAAGGAAGGAATGTGAATATATGGCATGAATTGGGAAATTTGGATGGAAAAGTTTTGAATGGGGCTCACTTTGTTGGATAAATTCAAATATGTGTGTAATATTATCATCGAAGGGAGGAACATGAAGATATGGTATGAACTGAGAAATTTGGATGGAAATCAGAGGCTTTTGGACCCTTTTTCCATGGCGCATGGTCACTACTGAGTCACTCAAACCGAGAACCCCAGCTGAGATGACCATGTGAATCTAAGAGCCTCAAGACAGAACCTCCCACACGGTCTCCACATGGTTTTCTAAATCGTGTGGAACCTCTAAGAAACCATACGGGGTGTACTGGTAAGGAGGTAGTGGATTCTACATAGTCTCCGTATAGTTAACCAAACCATGAAAACTAGCCTAGGAAACAATGCACCTCATTTCACCATGACATAATTTTATGCATGGCTTGTGAATGGTTTACTAAACTGTGCACCTTAACCATGTAAGGTCAACAGACTTCCACCCACTTCTCATCTACCCCTCCTAACCACCATTTAACCCAGGATTTGGACCCCAAATAACCCTTGGACATTGGAGGAAAAATAATTAATGCTTGGGGGACTATTTTTGGGAGACATAATCATCTAGAGGCAATTAATATTTGGAGGAAGGGAGCTTGAAACTCATTATAGGAAATTTTTGGAAGATTTATCTTGTGGTTGCTTGGTTCTTTACCTTTCTTTATTAGTTGTAATGAACACTTTAGGTATTAAGAACTTGTTTTTTTCATTTATTCAATGAGTAGCTAATTCTCTTTATGTTTTTGGTCTATGTAAAATGTATATTCATTAGTAATTAATTTTACTTGTTGTGTTCATGTTGGTTTATTCTACATCTCATAAGTTCTCCTACAATCGCTTTCTTTATCTTGCTGGAAACTCCATATCGGATCAAGAACAGAGTTTCTAGGGATCTCCAGGGGAATTACAATAAGGGATTCCATGATCATTTGGTCCATTTTTCATCTCAAAAGGGGGTTGTTTTCATGAAGTTTATAAAAACCAATTCTCATATCAATAAGTTTGTTTCTATTAACTTAATCGAAACTCACCAGATCAAGGGAGTTTCATTACATTTGAAACCCAAAGATGTGAATTATTTTGAACAATACAACATGATAAGAAAATCAATTTTTGAAAATCTTCAAAACCATCCATAGCTCAAAAACATTTCTTCTATTGATTATTTAAAATAGTTTCTAAATCTTCTTATTGTAAGTAAATTGTTAAAGAATTTGAATAGTTAATCATTCAAATATTTGAAATAACTCTCAAATCCACAACATATCTACTCTTAATTTAGTAAGCCTTCGTTTAATTAATCATGACTCAAATAACATAACAATTTCACTCTCTCTGTGGATCGAACCCATACTTATACTATACTAGTTTTGAAGAGTGGTTAATTGAATTTGGTCCGACTAAAGTAATACTTAAGTTGGAACAACACCAAATTATGGTTCCATTTCTGTGGAGTTATTAAATGGTGGTGTTGTTTAATTTTTTATTTTGTATTAATTAAGTGAAGAAAAAAATTATAAATTTTGAAAAAATCTACTCTTAATACCATTTCTATTTTGGTTATCTTTGGATTTCCCTTTTATTCTTGGTTTGTTGTTCAGTGTTGTGCAAGACCATAAGTGAATGAGTAGCTAGATTACTCATTCTAAGTACACCAAGTTAGTGGAGATACTACCATTTGACCTCAAAATTGAATAAATAGTATTTATGATATGTAAATCACTTATCATAGAAAATAACCAGAACACCCTCATGGAGAATATGGAAGAGGAAGAACTAGATATGGTCTAAGGAGTTGGACATCATTTTTCACTTGATGGGAATCATAACCAATAGATCGCCACTGATGGTAAACCAAACCAGCCTCCTCCATCCCACTTTATGGAATATGTTCCCTGGAACCATCAATGACCACATGATCAATTTTTGCTAGGATATGGCCATCAACAATGGTAGCAATATCTTCCACCAGAATGGTTAACTTATATGCCTCAGAATCAACGACCCAATTTTTCACAAGTACAGTATTATATGCCTCTACCTACTCAAGAACAAGAACCTCAATTTCATACTATTATGGATTATGGATTACCATAGATCCATAGAGTAGATACAGGCATTGTTAGGCCACCTTTGTAGGACCAAGACTTCGAGATCAAGATGGCCAATATGAAACGCATCCAAAATATGGTCTAGTTTGGGGGAATTCCAAGTGAGGAACCCAATTCCCATCTCTCTAATTTTCTAGAGATATATGACATGTTATATTACCACATAGTTATGAAGTATGCAATTCAAATCCATTTATTTCCCTTACCATTAAGGGGAAAATCAAAAAAAATGGATTAAATGGTTTCCCCAGTGCTCCATCCTCGCTTGGGGGGCATTGGATCAATCCTTTCTGTCCAAATATTCTCTTCCCTCAAAGATGGTGATGTTATGAAATGAGATTCACAGCTTTTAGCAGCATGAGTTGGAGTATTAGTATTAGTAATGGGATAATTTCAAGGAAATATTGAAGAAATATCCACATCATGGGCTCCCTCTATGGATACAAGTTCAATCCTTTTATGGTGGACTTACAATAAACACCAAATTTGTGGTGGATGTGGTTTCTGGAGGAATGTTAATGAGAAAATATCCTAAATAACTATTTTGAACTTTTTGAGGATATGTTATCCAATATCTTCCAATGGAATTCTGATTGGGGAACTCAGAAGATAATTATACAAAAAATTGATTCCACTATAATAATTTCTACTTAACTTGATGTTGTTTCAAATAAAATTGATGCATTGAATCTGAAAACAACGTCACAAGTTCAAGCAATAAATCATCCAGCTTTTAGTGAATGTGGTGAAAACCATGTAATGGGTGAATGTCTAAGGTTAAGTGCCAAACCCTCAACAAGTTATGTAAGTTGTGTTTCTCATAACTGTGGGCCAAACATGTTCCCTAAATGCTATAAATCGGCATAGAAAGATAATGTGAATATGGTTTGGATGTAGTAGAAAAAAAATCTTATCCTCAACCCTATAAGCCACATGGTTATAGACAGTAGTATTATCAAAATCCACATATAAGACAAAAATGTGGAAATCAATATCAACAGGGGTCATATCAACTAAAAGGTTATCAAAACCCTCATCTAGAACAACCTCCTAGATAACCACAATAGAAACAATACATTCATAAACAATCTCAACAAAAACAACCATCAAAGTTAGAAGAGATTATGTCTAAATCCATTACCACTGTTGAAAATAGATTCCAAAATCAAGAAGCATCTATTCAAAGCCTTGAGAATCAAATTAGATGGATATCTAATCAACTCTCAGCAAGGAAACTTAGAATAATACCAAGTGACATAGAAAAAACCCTTAGAAGGAGGCTAATTCAATAATCCTGAGGAGTGGTAAGGAGCTTCCTCATCAATTGGTTGCAAAGTAAGGAGAAGGTGAAGCTAAAAATAAAAACAAACCTGCACCTTCTTTGGAAAAAGAAGATGAAATAGAGGAGCTTTCCCCACCAAAAGAGACATCAAAAGGGAATAGTCCCATGAATGATAAATAAAAGGTGGTTTTCAAGCCTTATGAACCCATCTTTCCCTTTCTATAATGAATTAGATAGAGAAAAATAGATCAGTAGTTTGGAAGATTAATGTAGGCTTTCAAGAAACACCACATCAATATACCATTTATGGAGGCATTGACTCAAATGCCCACATACACAAAGTTCTTTAAATATATCCTCTCCAAAAAAAGGAATATGGAGGATTTGGGTACTATCCCTCTCAATAAGTAGTGTTCAATGGTGGTACAACATTCAATTCCTACTAAACTGTAAGATCCTGGAAGCTTCTCTATACCATGCACATTCGGATCATGTGAGTTTGGAAATGAAATTTGTAGCTTGTAGGCTAGTGTGAATTTCCTTTTGGTGTTTTCAATAATCTGGGACTGAATTAATTGAAGCCTACTCATGTGGCCCTACAACTGGATGATCACTCTATCAAATACCCAAAATTAATTCTTGAAGATGTGCTAGTGAAGGTTTGGAAGTTAATTCTCTCAACAAAATTTATTATACTTTATATGGAGGAAGTTATAGATGTGCTGCTAATTTTTGGGATACCCTTCCTAGATACAGGTAAAGTTTTGATTGATTTACATCAAGATGAATTAATCTTTAAAGTGGGGGATAAAAGAGTGTCCTATAATGTACTAAAGGATATTAAACAATCCTCATTTTTGGAGAGTGAGGAATGTTGTGAATTATCAATAGTTGAGAATCATGTTAACTATCTAGAAATTTACATGTACTATTTTTCCTCTATCAATGAGCTGAATTCAATGGAAATCTAGTCTGATTATGAACTAGAAGAGCTATAGTATATTTCAGTCCAGGTCAGCCCCTATTGGTAGCAAGCAGTAATTCTAGAAAGTTTGGGAAGATAAGGAGTTTAACCTATCATTCCTTTGGTTATTAAGGCTTCAGTACTCAAAATTAATCCTATTACATCATCCTCAATGTATGGGTATTTGGGTGACAAGGATACACTTCCCATTATTCTCAATACATCCCTCGTACAAGAGTAAGAGGATGCTCTTTTACAGGTTCTTAAAAGAAGGAAGCAAGCTTTTGGTTGTTTGGTGGAAAACCTTAAGGGAATCAGACCAACAATTTGTACCCACAAGGTACTTCTAGAAGAGTGAGAAAACTCATCCCAACAATCATAATGATGGTTAAATCATCCTATGAAGAAGGTTGTAAAAAGAGAAGTGATCAAGTTACTAGATGCTGGAATTATATACCTGATTTCTGATAGTCTATGGGTCAACCCTTTGAAAGTGGTTCCCAAAAAGGGGGTATTACCATGATATTCAATGAGATGAATTAGTTAATCCCAACTCATATTATTATAGTATGGAGGGTGTGTGTTGATTATAGAAAGATGAATGATTCCACAAGGAACACTCCCTACTCCCATTCATGGATCAGAGGTTGGGGCAATTGGTGGGGCATGAATTTTACTACTTCTTATATGGTTATTCAAGATATAACCAAATTTTTATTTCCCCTAAAGATCAAGATAAGAGCACCTTCACATGCCCATATGGAACATTTTCTTACTGGAGTATTTAATTTGGTATGTGTAATGATTCAACCACCTTCCAACAATGTGTGTTATCTATATTCCATGACATGGTTGCGTAGATTCTGGAAATTTTCATGGATGACTTCCCCGTATATAGGAATTAATTTGAAACATGCTTGAAACACTTGGAAATGGTACTAGAATGGTGTTAGAATACAAATCTAGTTTTAAATTGGGAGAAAATCCACTTTATGGAATAAAATGGTATTGTCTTAGGACACTGGATATCTGAGAATGGAATTAAAGTATATCCCACAAAGATAGATGTGATATAAAATCTTCCCATTCCACTTCTGTCTATGAAATATGGAGCTTTCTTTGGCATGCATAATTTTATCGAAGGTTTGTGTGGGATTTTTTGAAGATAGCTCAACCATTAACTAATATTCTTTCAAAGGATTCTCTCTTTGAATTCAATGAATCCTACATTGGGAAATTTCAGCTTTTGAAATTGAGATCGGTGGGAGCTCTGATCATGAATGCTCTGAATTGGTATGAGTAGTTTTAGCTTATGTTTGATGCTAGAGACTATGTTGTGGGGGAAATTCTTGGGCATCGGCTTGATCGAATCATCTGGCATATCTACTATTCTAGCCATGATTTTAACAAAGCTCAAATTAATTAAAAAACCACAAAAAAATGTTGGTGGTAGTCTTTTCATTTGATAGATTTCAATATTACTTGGTTTTTTCCAAAGTCATTATTTATATCGATTATACATCACTCAAATACTTGTTAAACAAGAAATATTAAAAGTCATAGTTGATTAAATGGGTGTTATTTCTCCAAGAATTTGACTTGTAAAATCATGATAAGAAGGGAATTGAAAAATTGTTTATTGACCATCTCTCCCACTTGGAGTTTCCCAACTTAGAGAAAGAATAAGATAGAGAGATCAAGGAATATATTTTAGATGAACACCTATTCTTAGTGGCCACTACACCTCGTCCATAATTCACTAAAATTTCCAATTATTTATCTATGGGAATGATTTATCCTGGTCTTTCTTATCAACAAAGAAAGTGTTTTCAATAAGAAGTGAAAAAAATTCTAGGAAGATCCACTAATCTATAAATAATTTGGAGATGGAATTATTTGCTGAAGCATTCCCAAGGATGAAATCAATGGTATTATAGAATTTTTTTTATTCATCTCCTACTAAAGTGCATCATGGGTTGAATCGTACAATAGAAAATATCTTACAATCTTGATCTTTCTATCCAACCATCCATAAGGATTCCTGATATTTTTTGGCACGGTGTGATAAGTTTCAGTGGACAAGAAATATTGGGTGTGGAGCTAAGATGCCTCAAAACCCTATCCTTGAAGTTGAAATTTGGGGTATTAACTTCATGGGACCATTTCCACCATCGTATGGAAACACATATATTCTAGTGTGTGTGGATTATGTTTCCAAATGGGTGTAATCCACTGCCACATCCTACAACAGGGCAAAGGTTGTCATCAATTTTATGAAGAAGCACATATTCAGAAAAATTGGTGTTCCTCAAGTCCTCATTAATAATAGGGGGACGCATTTTGATAATTCTATGATGAGTAGCATTATCACCAAATGTAGGGTGAAGTACCACACAGGGACACCATACCACCTGCAATCTTGCAGCCTAGTTAATGTTTCTAACTACGAACTTAAATAGATACTAGAAAAGAAAGTGAGAGAATCAAGAAAGGATTAGTATAAAAAGCTATATGATGATCTATGGGCCTACCATACCACTTTTAAAACTCTGTTGGGCATGTCCCCATTCAGATTGGTCTATATAACGCCTTGTAACTTACCTGTAGAGCTTGAGAATAATGAAAATTGGGTTGTTATGTAACGACCCAATGTTTTTAAATAGAAATTACCTTCTTATATTTATGTCATAAAATAACATGAAAACACAACATAATGAACTACTAAGTGATAAGTGACCTTTAAACATCATTTTGTCACTTCTTTGTTTGGAATTTTAAAAATCTGACATACACGGTTGTGCTCAAGATGATTTTTAAAGTCTAATGAAACAAAAATAATTTTCGGTGAATAGTAACGTACCCTTAGGAATAGTAACATACCCTTATGAATAGAAATATGACCCTTATGAATTTTAAATCATCCAACATAAGAGTAACATTACCTATGAATAATTAAATAAAATTTAGACATCTTAGAAAGTGACAATTCGACCATAGTAAACATTTTGGTATTTTGTAAGTCATAAATAATTAATTATAATTAATTAATTAATTTAAAATAAAATTTATTTTCTTAAAATGTGTTAATTAATTATCAAATCAATGTATTATAGTTTTTAGATAATTTTATAATACCCTACATAATTTTTGAAGGCACTATAAAATCAGTTTTAATTTTAAAAACTGTTTTTTTAAGTAAATTATGATTTTAATTAAATATTAAATTAATCATATTTATAAAATTATTTTTGAAAAAAGGAATTCGTTTTTTGATTCTAAACATCGAAAAATGTTTGGGGTAAATTTTTGATATTTTTTTGAAATACTTGAATTTTTTATGAATAGTAGAATCCGATAATTCATAATAAATGCTAAATAATGGATTAATTGAGTCATGTGTGATTTTATGCTGATGTAATCCCACTTGGTTCGGGATAAAATGATAAAATAACTATTCTTGGTTACTCAAGACTCACTATTCCTTGTCTTATGGTAAATTAATAAACTAATGAATTTTATATTAAGGAAACTCCTCTCCCCTCCACTATAAAAGTCACCCTTCACACCCTCATTTCCTCACACCTCTCAAGATTCAACCCTTCTCTAAACTCTGACCAAACCTATTCTATAGCCCCTCCCCAACACCCAAGAGCTTCTAGTCTCATCAAAAGACCAAGCTTAGGCCCTTAAGGAAGATCTCAAGGGGAGGATTCAAGAGGTAATTTCTCTCCCTTTTCTCCTTTAATTTCCTTTCAAGTTCAAGTTCATTTCTTGATCTATCCCCACCTATCTTCATATAAATTGTATTGTAACTCTAGTATTATAAATATACTGGAATTTTTTGATTCTAATGGGATATTATATCATCCAACCCCCTTTCCCTCTTCCTTTTATTTTATTAAAGAGAAGGTTGTTCGTGAGGTGTTAATTTATCACCTTCAAGAACGACATGCTTTCTTCTTCCATTTCTACCTTCAGATATGGTCATGAAACCATTTTTATGGTTGAACCAGAATATTTTATATGTATTATCTCCTATTTAAAGTTCTGGAACTAACTTATGGCCATATTACTAAGTGATAAATTAAAACAAGTTTGTTGTGATCGAAAAACCGCCCAAATTAACCCAAACAATCATCATTTAATTCTTATCTAATGATTAATCCACACGAATCTAATATAATTCATTATAAGATCATTAAAACTCCTGTAATATTATTAATAACATGTAATATCAGTTCTTTATGTTTACCCATGTTCTACCTAAACATCAATTTAAGAATACAAGTGAATCACTCAAGAAAACCATAAAAACAAACATTCCCGAATAATGTTTTTAAACTCTATTACTCATCAAAAGGCACATTAAATCACTTAATGAAACCATAATGAACCATATTAATTTACACAAAGGTTATGTATTTCTAATAAATGAATATAATGTCATTATACAGGACATTAAAGAGAAGGAAGCATTCGGATACAAGGTAAGGGGAAATTCTTGAACCCAACTTTCATCCTTCAGGTTCTACCTCTTTCATTACATTTTTGATATGGTCAATCCTTAAAGATCATTTGTTCATCATTGTCTTTCCTTTTCTGGGATATATATTTTTTCTAATGAAGTTTATGTCAATCCAAATGTTTTCCAAAAGAACTCTTCTTTTAAGAACTTAACTTTTACCTCTCATTCATGGTTGATGGTTCTTGTATCAAGTATGGTGTTCCCTATTTCTTTTGGGAACCCAAAGCTTATGAATGTATTCTTATGAGATGAAACCCATTCCTTACCATGGGTTAGTTATGTTCACTTTTGATTTATGTTCCTTGTGTCAATCATGATAATGATAATGTTATGATGTGACGGGTGCGCCCGGAATTATATAGCGCAATTATGAATGTTTCAAAGTGACGGGTGCACCCGGAATTATACAGCGCTCCAATGCATTGGGTAAAGTGATGAACTTCATGAGTAAATGTGAAATTATGTATGAATAAGATGCTATCTTGGTTCACAATTATTTGTGTTATTTAACCACGAAGACATGATGTTTTATTTGTTATGCATTGCCACATTTCAAGTCTTATATTTATGATTCCTCTCATGTTCATGATCTTTTTCCCATGTTATGATTATGCTCACCCCATGATATATTGTTCTTATCTATCCTCTTACTGGGCTTCTAGATCACCCCTTTTTATGTATATCCTCAGGTGGTTACATGTACTAAGAAGATTAAAAGTGCCAATAAGAAGCTAGAGAAGAAGAAATTAAATAAATGTTTATGCTTGATGTTGTAATTGTTATGTATGGTCCTAGTTTGACCAAGAAACTAAACCTTTGGATCCTGTATGTGTAATACTATTATGTTGTTTATCTTTAAAATGATGTAATAGTAATGTAATAAAAGTTAGGGTTGCTATAGTTGGTATCAGAGGCAAGGTTTAGTTAATTTGGGAATTAGGATTAGTGAACCCTAGAGAAAACCTCTAACATGAGACTAAGTACAAAAATGCACACAAGAATATTTACATAAGGATCCCATATGTTATGTTTTTGGTATAAATTTTTTAAATTAATAAGTTATTCATGAATTGTTTACTTATGTTTTGTTCTAACCTTTTCTATTTTAGAAAATAGTGGGAACCAGGAGAAATCAGGCCAACAACTCGTGTGAGGGTTAATGCAATGATTACCCGAACGACATCCCCAATGATTTGGGAGGTGGATTTCAAAACTTCATGGATATGCTTACCCAATTATCTCAGGTTATGAACAATAACCATAATAATGGGGAATGTCCTCCTTCACCAAAGAAAGAGAAACTGGCTATCGAATGTTTTATGCGGCAACGAACACCGACGTTTTGTGGATCTTCCGATCCACTAGTTGCAGAACAGTGGGTCAACTCCATGGAGACGATCTTTTCTGTTCTTCACTATTCTAAGATAGAGAAGGTGACTCTAGCTGTTTATCATCTAGATGGAGAAGCTAGTCAATGGTGGGATTTGATTAAGAACACCAAGCCAAGGGAGGAAATTTAAGAGATGGAATGGAAAGACTTTAAGATAATGTTTCTTAACAAGTATTTCCCAAGAACTCTTCACACGAAGATATAGAGAGAATTCATAGAGCTCAAGCAAAAATAAGGATAATCTTTCACAACCTATGAAGCGAATTTCACAAGGCTTGCAAGGTACACTTCGGGTTTTGTTATCAACAATGATATCAAAATTGATAGATTCTTTAGTGGATTAAAACCACACCTTCGAAAGGCTTTTACAATTCGAGACTTTGGGAGTTATGAATAAGTTGTTTGATGTGCTCTCAAAGTAGAGATGGAGTTTGGAGAATTGTCCCATGGATATGGGGATAAGAAACAAAATATGGAGTTTCAAGCTGGAGGATCTAATGACAAAAGTGGGAAGAAAACTCAACGACCCACATGCCAAAAATGTGGGAAGTTACACCATGGGAACTACCTCAAAGGGATGGGAAAATGCTTCAAGTGTAGGAAAGAAGGACATCATTCTCAAGAGTGTCGGAAAGACATGAAAAGGAAGGAGAATGTAGCCAATGAAAGGAGAGAACAACCAATGGTTCAATGCTACAACTGTAGGGAGCTAGGGCACTATACAAAACAGTGCACTAAACCTCGAGTTCTCGAGTTTAATCAGCGTCAGCAGCCACCAAATACAAAGGAACAAGGTAAGGCTTATGCTATCACTACTATGGAGGTGGATCATGGTAATGAAGTCGTACTAGGTACACTTTCTATTCACTCAAGAATGGAAAAAGTCTTATTTGATTCTAGTTCTACACATTCCTTTATATCTTGCAAGTTTTATAGAACTATAGAATCGAAGCCTCAAAACCTTGAAGTAGAGATATCTGTAAAAACACCAAGGGGTGCAATCATTGCAACCCAATTGTTTGATTCTTCTCCTGTTGGCGTATGTGGGAAGATTCTTTCGGAAAATATTGTAATAATTCCCTTGGTGGAATTTGATGCTATAATGGGAATGGATTCGCTCTTGTTATATAGAGCTCATATCAACTGTCGGGAAAAGGAAATATATTTTAATATTCCGAACCATCCCATGATCCTCTACAAATACAAGGAAGATTGTGAATCTCCTTTGAAAAATCCTTCAATGGTGTGGGTGTTGATTCCCTATAAAGAAGCATACCTCGCCCAAATGGTTGAGTCGAAGGAAAGTGCCAACCTTGAGGAAATGCCCATCATGAGGGAATACAGTGATGTATTTCCTGAAGAGTTACTTGGAATTCCCCCGGATCGTGAGGTAGAGTTCTCAATTGAACTCATACCCGGAGCTACTCCTATCTCGAAGTGTCCCTATAGGATGGCTCTTATCGAACTGAAGGATTTAAAGAAGCAGCTGCAAGAGCATCTGGAAAAAGGGTTCATACACCCTAGTGCATCACCTTGGGGTGCACCAATGCTCTTTGTGAAGAAGAAGGATGGAACAATGCGGCTGTGTATCGATTATCGAGAACTCAACAAGATCACCATAAATAACAAGTATCCTCTCCCAAGGATTGACAACTTGTTCGATTAGTTAAGAGGTGCTCAATACTTCTCAAAGGTGGATCTTCATTCTGGATATCATCAGGTAATGGTGAAGAAGGAAGATATTCAGAATACTGCCTTCCAAACAAGGTGTGGGCACTATGATTTTTTGGTGATGCCCTTTAGACTTACTAATTCCCCTGAAATCTTCATGGATTTGATGAATAGATTCTTTAGACATTACCTCGACAAATTTGTGGTAGTGTTTATTGATGATATTATCATCTACTCCAAGAGAAAGGAGGAACATGAAGAACATTTAAGACTTGTGTTGGCGACATTGAGAATGGATAAGTTGTACGCCAAGTTTAGCAAGTGTGACTTTTGGATGAAGCAAGTCATGTTCTTGGGACATGTGATCACAAGTGAAGGAATTTATGTGGATCCTTCAAAGAAAAAGGCGATTGAGGAATGGACCAGGCCCTCTAGTGTCACAGAAATCCTTAGTTTTCTTGGATTAGCTGGGTACTACTAACATTTTGTGAGAAACTTCTCATGATTATCAATCCCACTAACTAAGTTAACAAGGAAATGGGTAAAGTATGTCTGGACGGAAGAATGTGAGGGGAGATTCAAGGAGATAAAGAGAAGGTTGATCACTGCACCTGTACTCACACTACCAAAAAGTGGAGAAAGTTTTGTGATATACAGTGATGCTTCAAAGAAAGGCTTGGGTTGTGTACTCATGAAAAATGATAATGTGATAGCCTATGTCTCACGACAGTTGAAGATCCATGAGCAGAACTAACCGATGCATGATCTAGAGCTGGTAGCCATGATTTTTTCCTTGAAAATATGGTGGCACTACCTTTATGGTGATAAGTGTGACATATACACCAACTACAAGAGCCTAAAGTATATATTCACACAAAAGGAGCTCAACATGCATCAAACTATATGGTTATATCTAATCAAGGATTGCGATTTCTCTACTCACTATCATCCTGGAAAGGCGAACAAGGTAGCTAATGCTCTAAGCAGAAAAGAACCTGCTACTTTATCCATGCTACAGATTGAGAAAGACCCTATCTTCATGGATATGCAAAGAATGGATTTGGAAATCATAAGGGCAGGGGATACATCCTACCTTGCCCAAATGATTGTTCAACCATCCATCCAGGAGAAGATTAAGGAATCGCAAAGGGATTATGTGGAGATAAAAAATAGGGTGAATGCAGTAAAGGAATGGAAGCTGCAAGAGTTCCATATCGATGGTGATGGTGTGATTTAGTTTGGAACATGGCTTTGTGTGACTTCATCACCCGGGATAAAGAAGGAGCTACTGGAAAATGCACATAGCTCAACATTCTCTATCCATCCTGGTAGTACCAAGATGTACCGTGATCTCTGAGAACACTTCTGGTGGGATAACATGAAGAAGGAGATTGCGGAATATATATCAAGGTGCTTGGTATGGCAGAAAGTTAAAGCTAAGTGACAAAAGTCAAAAGGCATGATGCAGCCATTGCCTATACCCATGTGGAAATGGTAAAATGTTACTATGGACTTTGTCATGGGTCTCCCGAAGACGTCGAAGGGAAATAATGCGATATGGGTTGTGGTTGACCGACTCACCAAGATTTCCCATTTTATTGCTATTCGGGAAGATCTCTCGCTTGAACAACATGTAAAGATATATGTGAAGGAAGTGGTGAGACTGCATGGTGTTCCACTCTCAATTTTCTTTGACTGTGATCCAAGGTTCACATATAAATTTTGGAGGAGCCTTCAACATGCTTTGAGTACTGAATTAAATTTCAGCACGGCCTATAACCCCCAAACTGATGGCCAGTCTGAAAGAACTATTCAAACACTTGAAGTTATGCTAAGAGTCTTCTCTCAAGAATTCAAAGGTGGTTGGGATCATCATCTCCCATTAGTTGAGTTCTCATACAACAATATCTTCCACTCGAGTATTCATATGGCTCCGTATGAAGCTCTTTATGGAAACCGATGTAGAACTCCAACCTGTTGGGATGAAGTTGGAGAAAGAAAGCTACTTGGACCTGATCTTGTTCAAGAGATGACAAAGAAGGTTCAAGTCATCCAGAAACACATCAAAGCTCCTCAAATTAGGAAAAAGAGCTATGCTGACAACCGTCGAAGGGACTTGGAGTTTGACGTTGGAGATAAAGTCTTCCTTTGAATATCTCCATGGAAGAGAGTCATGCGATTCAGGAAGAAAGGGAAGTTAAGCCCAAGGTATATTGGCCCCTTTGAGATCCTTGACCGCATAGGAGTTGTCGCCTATCGTATTGCACTTCCACCAAATATGGTTCAAGTTCATGATGGGTTTCATGTGTCACTACTGAGGAAGTACATACCAGACCCCTCACATGTACTAAACTCAGAGGTGGTGTAGCTAGAAGATGATCTCTCCTATGAGGAGAAGCCAGTAAAGATTCTGGATCGGATAGATAAGGTTCTACACAACAAGACAACCCATCTTGTCAAAGTTTTGTGGAGGAACCATAAGTTTGAGGAAGCAACTTGGGAACCAGAAGAGGCAATGAAGGATAAGTACCCTCACCTGTTTGTGTAAAGTGAAATTTCGGGGGTGAAATTTCTTAAGGGGGGAAGAATGTAACGACCCAATGTTTTTCAATAGAAATTACCTTCTTATATTTATGTCATAAAATAACATGAAAACACAACATAATGAAATACTAAGTGATAAGTGACCTTTAAACATCATTTTTTCACTTATGTGTTTGGAATTTTAAAAATCTGACATACACGATCGTGCTCAAGATGATTTTTGAAGTCTAATGAAACAAAAATAATTTTCAGCGAATAGTAATGTACCCTTAAGAATAGTAACATACCCTTATGAATATTAATATGACCCTTATGAATATTAAATCATCCAAAATAAGAGTAAAATTACCTATGAATAATTAAATAAAATTTAGACATCTTAGAAAGTGACAATTCGACCATAGTAAACGTTTTGGTATTTTGTAAGTCATAAATAATTAATTATAATTAATTAACTAATTTAAAAGAAAATTTATTTTGTTAAAATGTGTTAATTAATTATCAAATCAATGTATTATAGTTTTTATATAATTTTATAAGACCCTACATAATTTTTTAAGGCACTATAAAATCAGTTTTAATTTTAAAAATTGTTTTTTAAGTAAATTATGATTTAAATTAAATATTAAATTAATCATATTTAGAAAATTATTTTTGAAAAATGGATTCATTTTTGTATTCTATGCGTTGAAAAATGGTTGGGGTAAATTTTTGAGATTTTTTTGAAATACTTGAATTTTTTGATGAATAGTAGAATCTGATAATTCACAATAAATGCTAAATAATGGATTAATTGAGTCATGTGTGATGTTATGCTGATGTAATCCCACTTGGTTCAGGATCACATGATAAAATTACTATTCTTGGTCACTCAAGATTCACTATTCCTTGTCTTAGGGGAAATTAATAAACTAATGAATTTTATATTAAGGAAACCCATCTCCCCTCCACTATAAAAGCCACCCTTCACACCCTCATTTACTCACACCTCTCAAGATCCAAGACTTCTCTAAACTCTACCAAAACCTCTTCTATAGCCCCTCCCCCACGCCCAAGAGCTTCTGGTCTCATAAAAAGACCATGCTTAGGCCCTTAAAGAAGATCTCAAGAGGGGGATTCAAGAGGTAATTTCTCTCCCTCTTCTCCTTTAATTTCCTTTCAAGTTCAAGTTCATTTCTTGATGTCACCCCACCTATCTTCATCTAAATTGTATTATAACTCTGGTATTATACATCTAATGTAATTCTATGATTCTAATGGTATATTATATCATCCAACCCCCTTTACCTCTTCCTTTTATTTTATTAAATTGAAGGTTGTTCGTGAGGTGTTAATTTATCACCTTCAAGAACGACATGCTTTATTCTTCCATTTCTACCTTCAGATATGGTCATGAAACCATTTTTATGGTTGAAACAGAATATTTTATATGTATTATCTCCTATTTAAAGTTCTTTAACTAACTTATGGCCATATTACTAAGTGATAAATTAAAACAAGTTCGTTGTGATCAAAAAACCGCCCAAATTAACCCAAACAATCACCATTTAATTCTTATCTAATGATTCATCCACACAGATCTAATATAATTCATTATAAGATCATTCAAACTCCTGTAATATGATTAATAACATGTAATATCAGTTATGGATGTTTACCCATGTTCTACCCAAACATCAATTTAAGAATACAAGTGAATCACTCAAGAAAACCATAAAAACAAACATTCCCGAATAATGTTTTTAAACTTTATAACTCATACAAAGGCACACTAAATCACTTAATGAAACCATAATTAACCATATTAATTTAAAAAAATGTTCTGGATTTCTAATTAATTAATATAATGTCATTATATAGTACATTAAAGAGAAGGAAGCATTCGGATACAAGGTAAGGGGAAATTCTTGAACCCAACTTTCATCCTTCGAGTTCTACCTATTTCACTCCATTTTTGATATAGTCACTCCTTAAAGATCATTTGTTCATCATTTTCTTTCCTTTTCTGGGATATATATGTTTTCTAATGAAGTTTATGTTAATCCAAATGTTTTCCAAAATAACTCTTCTTTTAAGAACTCAACTTTTACCTCTCATTCATGGTTGATGGTTCTTGTATCAAGTATGTTGTTCCCTATTTCTTTTGGGAACCCAAATATTATGAATGTATTCTTATGAGATGAAACCCATTCCTTACTATGGGTTAGTTATGTTCACTTTTTATGTATGTTCCTTGTTTCAATCATGATAATGATAATGTTATGATGTGACGGGTGCGCCCGGAATTATATAGTGCAATTATGAATGTTTCAAAGTGACGGGTGCACCCGGAATTATACAGCGCTCCAATGCATTGGGTAAAGTGATGAACCTCATGAGTAAATGTGAAATTATGTGTGAATAAGATTCTATCTTGGTTCACAATTATTTGTGTTATTTAACCACGAAGACATGATGTTTCATTTGTTATGCATTGCCACATTTCAAGTCTTATATTTATGATTACTCTCATGTTCATGATCTTTTTCCCATGTTATGATTATGCTCACCCCATGATATATTGTTCTTATCTATCCTCTTACTGGGCTTATAGCTCGCCCCTTTTGATGTATATCCTCAGGTGGATACATGTACTAAGGAGAGGACAAGTTCCAATAAGAAGCCAGAGAAGAATAAATTAAATAAATGTTTATGCTTGATGTTGTAATTGTTATGTATGGTCCTATTTTTTCCAAGACACTAAACCTTTGGATCCTCTATGTGTAATACTATTATGTTGTTTGTATTTAAAATTATATAATAGTAATGTAATAAAAGGTAGGGTCGCTATATATTAAGGATTTTAACTATATGATTTAAATAATTTTAAACAGAAATGGAAATTATAATTGTTTGAGTTTGATGAAATCTGGTATGAAGCTTATGAAAATTTCAAGCTTAACATAGAGAATATGAAGGCAGTTCATGACCACATAATCTCTCGGAAAACCTCCCAGCCCGGTGATCAAGTATTTTTATTCAACTCATGGTTATGATTTTTTCTAGGAAAACTGATGTCCCGGTGGTCAGGACCTCCAAAATGGTCAGAGTTTTCCACCATGGTGTGGTGGAAGTTTCTAGCAAAGATGTAAAAACATTCAAGGTGAACAGGAAATGCCTCAAACCATACTTACAAATGGATTAAATGGTGGGCACGGTATCCAACATGAAATATGGGTAACAAGAGGCCTAGGTATGTCGAGCTCAACACAATAAACATTGCACTGACCAGGAGGTAACCCATCATTTCAAAAACTTTATCACAATAATTGTTTGTTTGTGTGTGCTTAGGGGAGCATGTTAGCATGTGTTTTCAATTTTTGGGTGTTTTAGTGATAGATATATTATTTAATACTTATTATACTCAACTTAAACATCCCATGTAAATCTCAAATCATCTATTAAAAATAATAGGGGAATAAATTTTTTAGTTTTAAAGGGTTTCATTTCACTCAAATGGGGAGAAAATTCAAAAAAATAAGGAAGAGTCACATGCACGGTTGGAACATGGTTAAACAAACCATGAGTAATAACCATGTGAAATAGAGACCATATTTCAGAGTCATCTATATGGGTGTTTCATGGTTAACCAAACAATTTTGATCCTCTAGGAAACCATGCAGGAGGGCAGACACATTCCAATAGCATACGCATAGTTACCGCATAGTTTGATAAATCATGCAATGTAAACATGAACCATTTAAAATACCTAAAAAATTTAAACCCTGAAAAGAAATATACCCAAATTTCACTCCCCAAAATCATGAAACTCCTCCTCCCAAACATGAATAGTACCCTCTTCTTCCTCTCATTCAACCTCCAAACCCTTCTTCCTTATCTTCCATCAGATCTCACTCAAAGGTAAGATTCTCCCTCCTCTTATTCTTATTTCCCTTCTTTTTCTTCCTCTTATTCTTCTTTGTTTCTTTTTCACTTATCTTATTTTCTTAAGGTTAGGTATCCACACGATTTTCCCCCAACCCCCTTTTCAGTTTTTGTTTTGTTATTAAATCATGGGTTTTCTTCACCCTTCTTCACACCTATTCTTCTCAAAACCTCCCACCGCACGCTTGAACAATCAAATTTAAAAAAAACCCAATTTCATACACGAATTTTCAATATTTGTGGGTTTACATAGGTTATTTAGGTTTTTCAAATTAAGAATTCAATTTTCTATCTATAATTTTTTCTCAGATGTGAAATTTATATGTGTTGCCTTCCACTACTTGTAGGACAACCAACTCAACCCCATGGCCTCATCAAAACATGCACATGCTTCCAGCTCAACCATACCCTTGGTCCACACCTAAAATTTAGTAAAAAGAGGATAATAAGCGATACCGAGTGTTAGTCACTCATGAGGTTAATACCCACCACTGCTTAGTACCACAACATCTTGAGGCCTTGGGTATTTCGGATGAGTTGCAGAGGTTGATTTCCTATGGGCACCTCACCCAGGCACTTGTTATGCACCAACCCACCTTTAAGGAACTAGTATTGGAATTTTCTTCCACATTTCAATGCCATGATAGATATGAAGATGATAATTAGGGATACCTCAGAGAGGATGAAGGATATTTCACATTCTGCCTTATGAACCATCACTTTAGCTTTTGGCTAAGTGAATTTGCCACATTTTTTGGGGTATATGATAAAAATTATGTTCATATCATTGAGTATTCTAAGGAAACCTGAGAATGGGATCCTATGGATGCTAGAGAATTTTAGGCTACCATTTCCCAGCCCGGATATCTCTATGTCCTGGATACTTACAAGGCTTACCATCACTTAAACCCCATCGATCGCATTTTACACTGGATCATTACCACTTATTTCATAGCCTGATCGGACAGTGAAGGAAACGTCAACCTTTGATATTTTTTCATCCTCCACTCCATGATTATCGGCTCTCCAATTAACACCGCCTTCATATTCACATGGTACCTTCAGTATATGTTCTCCAAATCTATGGGAGACATTTTTGGTATTCCTTTCATCACTCTCCTTACCGAACACCTTGACATTGAATTTGATGAGGATGCCTTCCTTGAGCTAAAATTTTCCCTTCCTATTGATCTAACCATGGTACATCTCATGTGCATGATAGAATTTAATGGTAGACACTATCATCTTAGATTAAAGCAAGAGGAATCCTAGACTAAACCCCAACACGCCTCATCACACCTTTATTCCTCCCACCACTCATCACCACATGTTGAGGACTACCGACCCCTGACTCCAACCACCTCTATGAAGACTCCACCTTACTCAGCCTCTTCCACATTCCACCACCTTGAGGGAATTCCATATTATGACCCAAATATAAACTATAAGTGTTATAAAGATACTTATTATATGTTCTATTGGTAGGTTGGTCCACTAGACGACAGATGGTGGGCATTAACATGAACGATCTCCCTACACCTGATCTCTACCATCCCCTTCCCAGTCAACCCCCATCCTAAAACATGTATTGTAATTCCCCCTTTTCTCTCAGATCCCATATTGGGATCCTCTTCTCTATTGTACCCATCATTAGCACCTCCTATTGAAGGGATAGACTCTGATCTGGTCCTAGAAAATTCTTCATGGGTTTAGGAATCGCAGGCACAGTTTCGAGATCCATCTGGATTTGATCCCTCTAAGGGTTGGCATTGATTTCCTTAGATATTTGGATTCAACTACTTGATCTTTTGTGACTTTCTTTTTGAACTTTCATTATCTGTGGATGTTGCTTTCCTTTTCATGAATGGTGTGATTGTGTGATCCCTTTTCTCATTCCACTTATTTCTACTGTACTATTATTTCTTTGCTTTTTATGGTGTCATTATCAAGAAAATAGGAGGATTGTTATTTTAGTATGAGGACACTCTTCCACTGGGTGGGCTATCACACACCAATTTATGATCCTTCCTCCACCTTTTTATAGTAGATTTTTCCTATTCTGATTACACTTTCTTTTATTTCATTGTTTCTTCCTCCCCTTGTATACAATTTCATTGCCCACCCTTCTCCAACTTACTACATTCAAGGGGGACCATTCTCGGTTTTAAGTGTTGGGGAGGGTGCCCACTTTTGGCACCACATTTTCTCATTACCTTGACATTACCTAGAATGAAATTTTTTTCTTAAGGACTTCTAGAGGGATGTTATATATGTCACACAATTATATCAACTGGGTAAAAATGTATTTTGGAGACTTATTTTTAAAATTCCTCATATATCTGGATTTATAAGATCATTTTTAATGTGAATAAGAATTAGAATGCTTGAAGATAGACCTTTAGATATTCATTCACAAAACATTTTGTTTAAAAATGAACATTATGATGGAGTATTTTAAATTAAGGAACCCCTTAAAATGGAAATTGATTTATGTATAAAGGGAAGTGAAGTATGGAAATTTTTGATGTCGTACTAGTGGTTATTACGATGTCTTAATTTCATGAATTATTGACTTTACCTCTTACTTAATAAAGTTTGGACATGGAAAAATTGGGCCTCAATTTCAATGCAAGTATATCACCCCAATGAAAACATTTTGAAATAGGAAAATGCATTCCCAAATTTGTGGATGACCTTTCATCATTATTCAAAGAAGAAAGTCAATGAGTTTGTGTGACCTATAAAAGTGATAGCCTTCTATTTGACAATGACGAAATATTTACTTAACCTAATTAAGTGTATGATGACGTGGAAATGGAAGTGGGAACTTTCTTTGAATTAATAAGGACAATTTTAGTTGTAAACAATAATGATTTAAGAATGAATATTTGGAAGTTTTGAATTGATCTCACTTTGTTGGATGACTTCAAATATGGGTAAGTCATGAAGAATTCGTGTAGGAATTTAAATAATTTTTTATCCAAAGATTTCATTCATTTTGTTGATTTAATATATGAAATTTCTACATGTTTCTTTGGTGATCTCTTTGAGATGATTTTCTAGGAATTGGTTTAAGGACAAACAATCGATCGAGTATGGGGGAGTTTGATGCACTTAAGTTCATATGGAATTTTCATTATTTTATAAATATTGAAATTGGTTTTTTAGATAAATAACTATTATTTTACAACCTAGACATGTTTTTATAGGTGTAATTTAGTCATCAAAGGAAGTAACATGAATATTTGGCATGACCTGGGAAATTTAGATGGAAAAGTTTTGAATTGATCTCACTTTGTTGGATAACTTCAAAGATGGGTGTAATTTAGTCATCAAAGGAAGGAACATGAAGATATGGAATGAACTGGGAAATTTGAATGGAATAGAATGCTTTTGGACCCTTTTTTCACGGTGCATGGTCACTATTGAGTCACTCAAACTGAGCACCCCAACATACATGACCAAGCAGAGCTAGGAGCCTCAAGAAAGAACCCCCCACATGGTCTCCGCACAGTTTGTTAACCCATGTAGATCATCTAGGAAACCATGTGGGGTGTACTGGAAAGGATGTTATGGCTTCCACATAGTCTACACATTGTTAACTAAATCGTGTATACCATCCTAGAAAACCATGCACCTCATTACACTAAGACAGAACCTTACACATGTCTTGTGTGTGGTTTACCAAACAGTGCGTCTTAACCATGTGAAGGTCAACATGCTACCACCCACTTCTCATCTACCCTTCCTAACCACCATTTGACTCGGGATTTGGACCCCTTGGACATTGGGTGATGGATAATTAATTCTTGGGGGACTATTTTTGGGAGACATCATCATCTATATTTAATTCATCTTGGGAGGAAGGGAGCTTGAAACTCATTCTAGGAAATTTTTGGAAGATTTCTCTTGTGGTTGATTGATATTTTACCTTTCTTTCTCAACTATAATGAACACTTTAGGTATTAAGGGATTGTTTTCATCATTTATTCAATGAGTATCTAATTCCCTTTATGTGTTGGGGCTATGGACAATGTAGATATGTTGATAATTAATTTTACTTGTGTTCATGTTGGTTCAATCTATATCTAATAATTTCTCCTACAATCCATTTCTTTATCTAGCTAGAAACTCCGTATCAGATCAAGAATGGAGTTTCCAGGGATCTCTAGGGGAATTACAGTAAGTAATCTCATGATCATTGGGTGCATTTTTCATCTCAAAAGTGGGTAGTTTTCATAAATTTTATAAAAACCAATTCTCAGACCAAGAATTTGATTTCTATTATCTTAATCAGAACTCACTGAATCAAGGGAGTTCCATAACATTTTAAACCTAGATATGTAAATTATTATGAACAACATAACATGATAAGAAAATTTATTTTTAATGATATTCATAACCATCCACATCCCCGATGCATTTCTTTTATTGATTGTTTAAAATAGTCTATGCATCTTTTTATTTTAAGTAAATTGTTAAAGAATTTGAAGAGTTAATCATTCAAACCTCTGAAAAAAATCTCAAAACCCCAACATATCGACACTACATTCATAAAACATTAATTTAATTAATCATAACTCAAAGAACAAAACACTTCCACTCTCTATGTCGATCGACCCCATACTTACACTATACTAATTCTAAAGCGTGGTTAATTGAATTTGGGTCACCAAAAGTAATAATTCGGTTATAATGACACCAATTATTTTTTTAGATTTTATATAATATTCTATTATCAATTTATGGGTTATATTAGTGATTAAAAATCACAAACATCTCAATTCATGTCCCATCCTGAATGTTGTTTGATTTGGTTCTCTAGAACTAACCTACTTTGTACTTTTGATTTCTAGAAAATTAATAAATGCCTTATCACTTAAAGATTATTATTTATAAAATCAATGTGATAATTTCCTTTAATTATTTTTTACATAGAAAGGTTATAATATTTTCACACCTCTATACCCATAGTTTTCTCCAACCATGGGTATAGAGGTCCCTATACCAACAGTTTAAACAAATTGTTGGTATAGTGTCGAAATCAATATCTTATACCAACAATTTTAAAATTCAGTTAGCATAAGGTTATCTATTTGAATATATTTTTAAAATCATTGGTATAAAGTCACAAAAAATGTATTTCATGACCTCCCCTCCCCCATGATCCCTAATTCCCCCTTACTTTCACGACCTCCCCTCATTCTCCCAAGGAGAATATCCGCCCATTCATTCATTTGTTAATTCAATTCTTCTTCAACATCAAATCGGTGAGTTTTTTTTCCATCCTTGATTATGATGAGCATCTATTGAAGGACCCCGAGACACCCTCAGAGGGGAGGGGTGAATCAGGGTGACAAATTTTTCTTTTAATGTGATGGATCTTGTTCCCACGTTGGTAGGAACTTGTTGAACCTGTAAGATGAATATGATCAGAAATCAAACATTCACATGCACAGAGAAGATACAACACTTTTTACTTGGTTCACCACTAAGGGCTATGTCCAAGGAGCATACGCCGACAAGTTTTCGGTCGTACCTAATTCCATTAATCTTCACTAGTTGTGGATTACAAATGTTCGGGAACAATCACTCTGTCCCAGGCTCACTACCTTTACAAAGGTTTAGGGATAGCTCACTGCTTCCCTCGGGTCACTCCCGTTGACTCCCCCTGGCTCACTGCCCTTAGGTGAAGTCCCACTCAGTTTATAGATGTGAAGTTCTCTTCATCATTGCATAAGAATGCATCCTCTGTCGTATGTAGATGCTCTGTTGAAGTCCAACTCTTACCATAAGATGAATCTCACTTTGCGCTGAGGGTACCGGGCGATCTTCCAGATTTCGTACAACTTCAAAAAGGACAGATGAACTTTAACAACCCTGGCACGCTTATCCAAGCCCGGCACGCAAGTTTCAATCCTGGAACGCAAGTCACTTGCGTGGTACAAATTCAGCGCACATGTGACACTAAACTACTTGCGCGACACTTCCTCCTTCAACACCAAACTTGCGCGACGTTGCGCCTTTAACTCCCCAACTGCCTTGGTCGCACAGCCAACAATCGGCGCGCAACCTCTACTTGCGCGACCCAACAACCACTTGTGTGATGAGAGCTCAAAAAATCTCTAATTCTTGAACTACGTACGAAATGAGGAGGGGGTCCTCTATTTATAGGCAAACTGGACCCCCTGTGCGGTGGCACGCAAGTCTTCCCTCAACGCGCAGGTTCCGGCGCACAGCTCATCCTCCCTAGCCTCTATCACGCTACTCACTTGCGCGACCACAAAAATACTTGCGTGACCTTATTTCATTTACCATATTTTGAAGTTATGATATTGAAAAACAATAGGCGTGCAAGTTTCCAGTCCTCCTAGGCATCGGCGCCCAAGTCTCTTCACGGCGCGCAGGTCACTTGCGCGACCAGCCCAAAACTTGTGCGGCCCTTATCCCTTTGCCATTTTCCCATGTTCTGATCTTGAAAAACATATGGTGCGCAATTTTCCTCTTCATCCAGTACACAACACGCAAGTCTCTTTTCCAAAAAAAAACTTTCTGCATTTTTCGATTTTCAAGCCCAAATATTTGGCAAACACTGGGAAACGGTGCCACCTTCAATACCGTTGTCTGCTTGAACTGTATGATCTATTTGCGGGTACACATTCTGAACTTCCACTGCTGATTGACAAAAAACACAAACCATACTCCAAATCATGCATAGAAGACCATGGTTCCAACAATCTCCCCCTTTGGTTTTGTTGGCAATCAGAAAATAAATTCAATAGATCTCCATCCATGTGAAAACCAAAAACGCAGCCAACACTCTAAGTCTACGTGAGCAATGCTCGATGTAGAAAACAAGAGAGGAAGCTTAAATTGGGTTCCAATGTTTTCCTTATCATTCTTCTCATCACAGAAGCATTACTTCCAATTTTTTCCTTCTCATTATTCTCATCACAGAAGCATTACTTGCCTGAATTTATTCCTTTCTCCCCCATTGACAATAAATCCAAAGGCCAGTAATTTGTTCAATGTTCAGCTCAAACCATAGTCCCCCTGGATAGTATCTCCCCCATAAACCTACATCATAGCCATAAACAGATAAAAATAGTTATCACAAACGGGGAGAGGGGTATTGTGGAACCTCCTTATGGACTGGGAGGTGGCTGAACACCGAGGTTCAACTGATGCTTCTCAAACACAGCCGCGGACAGTGGCTTGGTTAGGATATCAGCCACTTGCTCATCAGTTCCCACATGATCCATTATAATCACCACTTGTTCAACTTTTTCTTTGATAAAGTGATACCTGATTTCAATATGTTTCGTACGGGAATGTTGAATAGGATTCTTCATAAGATCAATTGCGCTCTTTTTTATCACAGTAAATCACCATTGGTTTCTTTACCTCATCACCAATATCTGTTAATTGTTGCTCCATCCATAGCAGTTGAGTTCATGACTTTGTGGCAGAGATATACTCAACTTCAGCAGTACTAAGAGAAGTACTTTCTTATTTCTTGCTCCACCAGCCAACACATTTCTGCCCAATATAGAAAGCTCCACCACTAGTGGACTTTCTGTCTACTACATCACCATCCCAGTCAGCATCAGAAAACGCTGATAATTCACTATCCCTACCTGCAGCAAAAAATAACCTAAAGTTATGTGTACCTTGAATGTACCTCATTATTCTTTTTACTACCACCATATGTCCCTCCTTTGGATTACTCTGAAAGCGGGCCACAAGGCATGTGGCAAAGAAAATATCTGGCTGTGTCACTGTCAGGTACAGTAGGCTCCCAATAATGATCCTCTTGTACATAGTGGGATCAACAGAGTGCCCATCCTCATGCTTTCCAAGTTTAGTTCCAACTGTAATTGGAGATGACATTGGTTTGGAGTCTTGCATATTAAACTTCTTCAGCAGCTCTCTTGCATATTTTTCCTGAGAAATGAAAGTTTATTCCTTCTTTTGAATCACCTGCAACCCCAAGAAATATGTGAGCTCCCCAATCATAGACATTTCAAATTCTGATTTCATGTGGTTGGCAAATTCATCCACTCATTTCTACCTGCTGCCACCAAATATGATATCATCAATGTAGACTAGAACCATGAATTGATCTTTTGGAGAATTCTTCACATAGAGATTGTGATTAACTTCTCCTCTTTTGAATTCCAGCTTCTTGAGATATGAATCCAGCTGGGAGTACCACACCCGTGGAGCCTGCTTCAAACCATATAGATCTTTCTTCAGTTTGCATACCTTTGTTTCATCAGTACCCAAAACAAAGCTCACTGGTTGTTCAATGTAGACTTCTTCTTCGAGTACACCATTCAAGAATGATGTCTTGAAATCCATTTGATATAATTTATATCCTCTTTGGAGTGCCATGGCAAGGAAAAGCCTAATTGACTCGAGTCTAGCCACTGGAGCAAAGGTTTCTTCAACATCAATGCCTTCAATCTGAGAGTATCCTTTACATACCAGTCGTGCCTTGTTTCTGATGACACTTCCATGCTCATCAAACTTATTTTTGAAGATCCATTTGGTACCAATCACATTGTGACCTTCGGGTCTCTGGAAAAGATCCCACGTCTGATTCTTGTCAATTTGATCTAATTCATCATTCATGGATTTCACCCAAGATTCATCATTTGTAGCTTATTCGAATGAGGAAGCCTCTACAACTGATAGAAATGATATTGCGTGTTATTCCTCATCCTTCTTGTTTGAGTGGGTTCACTCTTGTCCCCAATTATGTTGGATGGATCAATCTCAGCTCTTCGATTTCTCCTGTGAGGTTCAGTAGCATTCTTTTTAGCCACAGTTTCTTCTTCAGATTCTTCTTCTGAGTCAACATCATGATGTGACTTCTGAGTGTTTTGAACAACTTCCTCTATTTCTACATTTGTATTTTCTTCACGTTTACTTTCTTCCGGAATTTATGTCACATCAGCATATGACGTCCTTGAAGAATTTTTGGTTTTCTCTTCAATTATCTTAACATCAATGCTTTCCACAATCCTTCCTAAACACTTTTTGAAACATTTGTAGGCTTTGCTGTTCATTGAGTAACTGAGGAAAATTCCTTCATCTGCATTGTCACCATATTTCCCTTGATTTCCTTCTTTGTTCCTGATGAAGCATTTACTTCCAAAGACACGAAAGTATTTTAAATAAGGCTTTTGTCCATTCCATAATTCATATGGTGTCTTCGTCTCACCCATATAATGTCTTGTTCGATTATGAATGTACACTACAGCTTGAACAGACTCTTTCCAGTAATGTTATGGAATACGACTCTCAATCAGCATAGTTTGTGCCATATTGTTCACCTGTCGATTACTACGTTCAACAAATCCATTTTGTTGTGGAGTTCTCACAACAGCTACCTCATGTTGTATCCCATGCTTCTCCAGATAATTTTCAAATTCAATGGACGTGTATTCTCCTCCATTGTCAGATCGCAACACTTTGATTGTTCATCCAGTATCATTCTCAGTGATTTTCTGATATGCTTTCATGGAGTTAAGAACTTTTCGTTTCCTATTAATGACCATCACACATTCCATTCTACTGTAGTCATCTATTAAAAGGACAAAGTACCTTTCTCTATGAGTTCCGGAAACATTTATCGGCCCACATACATCTGTATGAATCAGATCAAGAAGGTGAGATGCCCTTTTCTTCTTTGGCCGATATGAACTGCAGACCAGCTTCCCACGAATGCAAGTGTCACAAGATTTTTCATGCTCACGCTTCAGGTTTGGAATGTCCATGACAATTCTCAATTTTTATATTTTCTCCATGTCTTTTTGATTGATTTTTCCCAGTCTCCGATGCCACAAATTGTTTTCTTCTTCAACAGTCATGTAACATACATTTTCTTCACTATCAACCTGATACAAGTTGCCTTCTGTTCTGTATCCCTTCATAAGTGAATTGCCTGTCTTTCCCTTGATAGTCCGGCCTTTTTGATTAAAAGTAACTATAAGTCTCAAGTCACAGAGTTGACTCACACTGAGGAGATTATGACGTAGGCCATCTACGTAAAGGACTTCAGTCTTCTTTAGTTCTCCATTAGCTAATTCGGTACTTCCACTCCCTTTGATTTTTAGAGCCCCATCATTACCAAATCGTATTGTACCATCAACCTTCCTTTTAAAATCCATTAGTAGGCCCTCATTACCTATCATATGAGATAAACAACTGCTATCCAGAATCCAGGTACTGTTATTCTTTGTAGCATTGAGGGCCACCTGCAAGGTTGGATTTCTCAATCTTCGTTCTTTCCTTCCATGAGACATTGGATTGAGTATATATTATTGATGGCCTTTCAATTATCTCTTCTTCATACCCAGGTTCTTCATAGTCAAAATATTCTTTGAGAGGAGAAAACCTGTTTGAAAGAGAAACATTGTCTTGCTGACGAGACTTGACTTGTCTTGAACTTTGGTATGAGGTGTCCATGTCCCTTCTCTGCCTGCAATTAGCAGCCTTATGACCAAAGTTAGAACAACGATAACAATATCCATAGAAATTGTTTCTTCTATAAGAATTAGGATATGAATTTGTTTTACTTTGTTGAACTTTTATATCTTCTCCATTCAGATAACTTCTTGCCTCTTCGCAATAAGACATGGTATGGCCCAGATAGCCACAGAACTGACACTTCATGAGAGGAAATGTCTTCTCACTTGAATTTCTCCTCATACCTTCTTCCTTGGGAGAAAAGTTAGACTTTCTGTCATTTATGAATGTTTGAGGATAATTTTCAGTTCTCCTTTTAGTTTGGATTGAGGGTTACTTTTTCGGCACTTTAGGTAATGTTTCAACATGTTCAACTTTCATCTTATCTTTATTTTGGATCTTTTCACTTCCAGCAGTTGATGTCTCAGCCTCACAGTCAATTCCACTCTTTCCCATGCAAGCGGGTCTTTGATCACTCAAGATTTTTCCAACCCCATCTGAACCACCCTTGGCTCTTGCTAGTAATTCTGCATCTGAGAATCTTCCAAACTGTATTTTCTTCCTTGATTCTTTTGGAATTGATTTAGTCTCAAGTTTACTCCTTAGAGTAACAACTTCATCTTCAAGACCCTTAGTGGTCTTGGATTTTTCATCAAGTCTGGAGGTGAGTTCATTGATGACCTTTGCCTGCTCTTCAATTCTCAGCTTCAGATCCACTACATCATCATTGCTTTCAATTATTTTAGACTGTACCTTCACAAATTCTTCCATTTGTTCAATTTCAGCTTCAAGTTGATCAACGTATTCAGTTGATTCTTCTACAATTGATTTACACTTATTGCAACTCTTACATTTAATCTTAAGCTTACTAATGGCATCCTTAAGTTGCATCTCGGGATCTACACAAGTTCTCAGTTGTTCTTCTCCAACAGTATCTTCTGACTTTTCAACAGTGGCCATCATGGAATCATGGTTCCCAGTTTTGAATTCTGGTTCTTCTTCATCATAGAATTCATTATCATCTTCTTCCTCTTCACAGAAAAAACTCTTCCTTTGCATTTTCTTTCCAGATTTGAAGTCTCCCTTTTTGAAGAACCTTCTCTAAGGCTTCTCGAAGCTTTCATCTTCACTATCTTCATCATTGATATTTCTTAAGCACTAATAGGCAATGTGCCCAACTTTTCCACAACGAAAACATGCGAGAGGTAACTTCCCTTTGAATTTCCCTTTCCCCTTCTGAAACTTCTTTGCAATGAGAGAAAGAATTTCTTTTTCTTCATCATCTTCACCACTACTATCTTTTGAGATTTTCAGTTTATCCATGTCCTTGAATGCCATTTCCTTTCTCACACGAGTCGTAGAATCTTCTGGTTTGACTCTCATTTCATATGCTACCAGGCTACTAAGTAGATCATCCAGAGAAAGTTTGGAAAGGTATCTTTCCTTAAGGGCTGACACCTTTTCATTGTACAGAGGTGTAAGTCTTATTAATATTTTCTTTACAATATCAATGTCTTTGATTTCTTCACCTAGACCCCAAATTGCTCTAACCACTTCAGTAATTCGATTGAAGAAAGATTCTGCATTCTCGTCTGGATGCATCTTCAGATCATCAAACCGATTGTGCAGCACTTGTAGTTTCGCCTCCTTCACTTTGGTATCTCCTTAAAAAATATTCTTGAGTTTATCCCACATGGATTTTGCTGAGTTTAAATTCATCACTTTTAGGTAGATCTGATCAGAAAGGGCTGCAGTAAGTGCATTTTGTGCTTTAGCATATGCATCAAGAATTTTCCTGTCTGTTTCAGTCATAGCCAGGATTGTTGGGTCAGTGACTTGTATTCCTTGCAAAGTAGAAAAGAGAACCTCCATTCTAAGAGATCTTAGATGAGATCTCATTCTGTTCTTACAGATCTGGAAATTACTTCCATCGAAGTGAGGGACTCCCCTGACATTGACTGCATTCTCCATGACGATAAAGGACAGATTCAACACCAGCAACCTTTATGCTCTGATACCACTTGAAGGACCCCGGGACACCCTGAGAGGGGAGGGGTGAATCAGGGTGACAAATTTTTCTTTTAATTTGATGGATCTTGTTCCCATGTTGGTAGGAACTTGTTGAACATGTAAGATGAATATGATCAGAAAGCAAACATTCACATGCACAGAGAAGATACAGCACTTTTTACTTGGTTCACCACTAAGGGCTACGTCCAAGGAGCATATGCCGACATGTTTTCGGTCATACCTAATTCCATTAATCTTCACTAGCTGTGGATTACAAAGGTTCGGGCATAATCACTCTGTCCCAGGCTCACTGCCTTTACAAAGGTTCAGGGATAGCTCACTGCTTCCATCGGGTCACTCCCGTTGACTCCCCCTGGCTCACTGCCCTTAGGTGAAGTCCCACTTAGTTTATAGACGTGAATGTCTATTCATAATTGCATAATAATGCATCCTCTATCATATGTAGATGCTCTGTTGAAGTACAAATCTTACTATAAGACGAATTTCACTTTGCGTTGAGGGTACTGGGAGATCTTCCAGATTTCGTGCAACTTCAAAAAGGACAACAACCCTGGTGCGCTTATCCAATCCCGGCGCGCAAGTTTCAATCCCAGCGCGCAAGTCACTTGTGCGGTACAAATTAGGTGCGCAGGTGACACCAAACTACTTGCGCGACACTTCCTCCTTCAACACCAAACTTGCGTGACGTTGCGCCTTTAACTCCCCAACTTCCTTGGTCGCGCAGCCAACAATCAGTGCGCAACCTCTACTTGCGCGACCCAACAACCACTTGCGCGACTCAACCACTTGCGCGATGAGAGCTCGAAAAATATCTAAGTCTTGAACTACGTACGAAATGAGGAGGGGGTCCTCTATTTATAGTCAAACTGGACCCCCTGCGCGGTGGCGCGCAAGTCTTCCCTCAGCGCGCAGGTTCCGGCGCGGAGTTCATCCTCCCTTGCCTCTGTCGCGCTACTCACTTGTGCGACCACACAAATACTTGCGCGAACTCATTTCCTTTACCATATTTTGAAGTTATGATATTGAAGAACAATAGACGTGCAAGTTTCCAGTCCTCCTAGGCATCGGCGCCCATGTCTCTTCACAGCACGCAGGTCACTTGCGCGACCAGCCCAAAACTTGCGCGGCCCTTATCCCTTTGCCATTTTACCATGTTCTGATCTTGAAAAATATATGGTGCACAAGTTTCCTCTTCATCCAGTACACGGTGCGCAATTCTATTTGCCAAAAACACCTTTCTCCATTTGTCGATTTTTAGGCCCAAAAATTTGGAAAACACTAGGAAACGGCGCCACCTTCAATACTGTTGTCTGCTTGAACTGTATGATCTCTTTGCGGGTACACATTCTGAACTTCCACTGCTGATTGACAACAAACACAAACCATACTCCAAATCATGCATAGAATACCATGGTTCCAACATCTATTTTATTTTTATATAGGTATAAAAGAACAACTTATATCTTGTTATGTCATTATTATTCCCAATTAATTGAACTGAGTTTTATTTAGATTATATTTTTTATAGTATTTCATAATAAATGTGATCTAAGTTGATGTATTTTTTAAAATATTTAGTTACTTGATGCCTTTAACTAAATCCAATTTAAATTTATTTGTTTTGTAACATATATTTTGGAATTATATAATTAATCATTGTAATTATTTGTTATTTTGTTAATGTATTAGAGGGTTATGAAATTATTTATTTAATATTTTTATTTTAATTAATGGATGATCAAAAATTTGGTATAATTAATTTCAATATAACATGGAGTGAAATTTTTGAATAAGTATATTGGTAATTGTAAAGATATTATGTAAAAGTATGTTAAATAAAAAAATGATATTTATAGATTTTTTAAATACCGATTGACATAATTTTCTTTTCTTAAGCATTATGATAGTGAGTTTAATAGTTTGAATAATATTTTTTAGTATATATGATTAATTAGAAAATTGAGTTTGAGGAGGAGGTATAAGGTGGTATAATGGCTTATGTTAAAAAATTTACTTGCATTGATACATTTATAATTATTTTTTTAAGCATGATGATGTGTGGGTAATTGATTCTTTTTCTTAAAAAATGCATTATAAGTGAATATTGTATTTATAAATGTAAATTTTTTGATGTAATTTTAACATTATGGTTTGAAAATGATGGATCAAATACTCAAGTTGTATTTTATGCCTATTGGGTGTTATATGAGTTGATTATAGAAAATGTAATTGTTATAGAATCATGTTTTCAAAAGGATGTTATAATTTTGGAATGTATATTGTGTGTTAATTATGTTTAGAAGAGATGTTATTATTTTAAAATCATATTTAAATGAGTTATGTTGTAAAATTTTTTTTAATGTAATATATAGCAAGGGATTATGTAATTTACGTATGGGTTAGTTCTTGTACCACACTTGAATTTATAATTTATTCTTTGTTGAAAATATATCCTCTAAAAGTTTTTATTATTTTTTAAGAATTCAATCACATTTCTCCATTCTAACTCGTACTTGGGTCCATTGGTGTGTTTTAAAAGGTAATCGTCTTTTAAATAAATACAATTGTTATTATGTTAAATGGGTCCAATGTGTAAAAACCTTTTTTCCATGGCTAATTTCTATTTTTCTAAATAAGTGTTTTCTTAAATTATGTTTTAAAACATTAAAAACTTATTTGGATAAGGAACCCATATTTTTCTATTAAAATTTCATGACTGCTACTTAATCTATGACTCGTGCTTTGATTGGCGTACTATTATTATGTATTAGTTTTTTCTTATTCCATGTCTTATACTATAATGCCTCAACCCGAATTCCACTTTAAATTGTGCTATGTTCCAAAGTACCATTGGGAATTAGGCGTTCTTCCTTGTACACCAAATGCTGCTGACTAGCAATGAGGGTGTAAAGAGGTTATAGTGGCGAGACTATATCCTCATATGGTGATAATAATAATGGTCTATGTATATACAAAAATGGAAGGAAGACCATACTCGGTAGAATCACTAACAAGAAATAGCATAATAATAAACAAACATAAGCAACAATGAATAATAAATACAATCATGCCATTTATAGAAGCATGCATACAAATACAAAATAGTAAGCATAGAGGGTCACATGTGGCCTAAATCAGTATACATATATATAATAAGAATTTTGAAAAAAAAAACTAAAAACAAAAAGGAAGCTTCAATTGATGCAAGAAACTTCAAGGTCCTTTTTCATGCATCTCATGCTAGGCAGTACAACATAATTACTAAGGTCTGGCTTCCGAGCTCGGTCACTTACCTGATTGAAAATTCATAAAGTCTACATGCATCCCAAAGGGCCTATGTAGAATGTGAGAATAAATCTCAATAGACCACCACCAACATGTTCCTATCTTACATCCATGATAATAGAGGTGTTCTAAATATAAAAAAACCACACATGCATATAATATAAATAACCTCCTTCCTTTGTGATCAATAATCATAAGGAAGCAATCACTGGATTTAGCCATCATCGATATCCCATGTTCCCCCATTTATATTTATGACATAAAATGACATGTCTATATATATATATATATATATATATCTCACTGACACCTCATGCCAACCAAAACCTCTCATGTCATAATCAAATAATCAAAATCCTAAAGGCACGTGGTCTCTTAGACCTCATCTCAGAAATACTTTTTGGCTAAAATATTGACATCTGAGGCACAAATATGTTTGTCCTCCAAATACAAAACATTGTTCTATCAATACTCAATATCTTGAAGAATGATGATATTCTTCCTCCCAAATAATCCCAACCCAATAGCCTCAATAACATGGCAAGACTTATCCCCCAACCAGTGGTCTCGTCACCGTCAATTGATGGCTCCTCACCATACCCGTGGATTTCTATGAAAAACACCTATAACCTCTCTGATGTTTAACACCATCCTAAGATGAAACAAACAGAGGCTTCTACACACACAAGTGGTCAACACCACCTCATTATCCGAGTCCTATATGTGTGCACATGACTCTAACAGTGTTTCAGAAAACATTGTTAGCAGCAATCTCCAAAAAAATTCCTAAGACACATCTTTCTAACACCTCATTCCCCTATGACTATGTTGCTCAAACTGATGGTCAAAACCATCCCATATCACTCAAACCATGCCCACAGCCTGATGACCTCATCACCTTAATTTGATGACCATGTCACCCAACCTGGTGATCAACATCACCTCAAGTATCTAGGCCAAACCCAAATTGACGACCGAGTCACCTCAACCCAAGTGGTCATTACCACCTCAATCCTCAGGCTATTCCCTTCACATTCCCATGAAATCAATTAAATCAATATAAATAATTTGATTTAATTTAATACATATGCTCATCCTAAACTGCCCAAGATGGTCCAATTCCCTTACTTGGCTTAACCATGTGTCAAAGGCTTGGGGCATACCCAACAACATCCCATGTCATCAATTAATTAATTTAAAAACAAGCATTTAATTATTTAGGGTCCCACTTAGTCAACCCACATGGCATATATATAGAACACCCCCGAAACATGAGAAAATTCAAAGAGAAAGCTAGGAACCACCTACATTGCATTGTTATATGTTTTCTCATCTAATGTTAACCTCTAACTTTAGATGATTCGGAAGAAATCAGCATTTTAGATGAACACCTTAAAAATATGGTAAAACGACTCACATAGATTTAGTGCATCATATAGTGAGAGAAAAGAGAAAAACAAGATAGCAGATCGAAGGCCTTACTGATGCAGTTCCAAAGAGACCTATAAAGATTAAAATGGATCTTGGATGGAGGATTTGGATCAAATCCTAGGGGAGGAAGAAAAATAGAGGAGCTCCTTGTTATGCACGGTGAAAGGGGATTGTGGAAATATAGGAGGTCTCTCTTGAGAACAAATTTACTGCTGGCCAACAAACCCATTTTGTGGGATACTTTATATAAAGCCAGTTGGGACATATTACTACATAGTAAAATAGTGGTATTCTTCAGCTGATAAGACCATTTTGTGGGAGACTTAGACAAAGCCAACTGGGGCATGTTATAATATAGTTAGGCAAAGGATTTATCTGCAATTCTGACATTCTATTACTAATAGCCAATGGAAGATTATGGAGATTCGGATTTCCCCGGACATGGAGTCTATTTTTTTGTAGAAGGAACGTACCTGAGTATGATTGGAGCATTTAAAATCAAAATTTCCCAAGATTGTTGGAAAAGGTTTCCTACACAGGTATGGCCTAAATGTTGGAAACATGGTGTCTGTAGTTTTAGGTCAAACAACTAGGACCATAGAATTATGAAAACAATAGGTGAAACATGGCCTATCAGACCAAGTCCATTCTAGTACACTTTGTAAATGAAAGAGGAAATTGTAAATCATGGTCTTAGGGATTCTCATTAGGGTTATATGGGACAAATATTTGAGGGATGACCACAAACTTAATTTGAATCACGGGTTCCAACATAATGTCTTCAAAGCTTACAACAATATAATAGGATTCTCCTGAGGGAAAAGTTATTGTTGGTTGACTAACCCATTTTGTGGGTGACTTTGTGAATATCCAACTAGTTCATGTTACAGCATAGTTAGACAAAGGAGTCCTCAGGTATCAGACATTCTATCGCTGAAAGCTAGAGAAAGATTATGAAGATTCGAAAATGTCTAAGAGTGGGATTGTGACATATGGAAGGGATATGTATGAGAAAAAAGGAAATGTTTTGACTGATATTGGTCATGAAGTTAAAATTCCCTTAGATAGATATAAATCATATATGGAAAGGGGCATCTTTATTTCCTTGGTGGACCCCATAATGAGGGGACCCGAATGAAGGGCTCCTGTATAATTTTTTATTTGTACACAGTAGAGGGGGTATGTATTTTTTACCCCATGGTTGGGACTATTACATGAGTCCTAGGTGTCACTATGTATCTAATTAGGATGAAAATCAAGGCACACATAGTTCTTGAGGTACCACACAGTTTAAATTCATGTGGCCAGGACACTAGCCATCCAGTTTAACATAATGTGGTAAAGACATCTAGGCAGAAGGTGCCTCAACGTGATTGTGCCTGGGCCAAGGTATAGAACTTATGAATCACTACATATCTTGTGGGAGAAAGAATCAAGACACATGTATTTATAAAATAAATATCAATTGCATTGATTGAGTTCATGTGTGGAGGAAAAAGTTTTTTTTGTTTTGAATATAGGCTCATGCATAGGGTGAGAACCCATATTAGATCCTCCCATGTAGAATTGACTCATAGATAGGAGAGTGAGGGAATTCACCATATTGTGTTATAACTGGGCCCAATATTGAAGTTTTGGACATCACTACATGTCTCATTAGAATGATAATCAATCCCCATGTAGTTCTTGAAGAAATTGTACAATTTATTATCATACGATGAGGAGGTATGGTGTGCCTTTTAAGGTCTTGCTACTAGGACCATGATACCCCCAATGTGAATTGATATTCATTACTCATATAGGGGACTCTTTTACCAAAACTATTAAGCCCATGTCAGCTATGTTTGGTGTGAGAAACAAGGAGTGGAAAAGGTTTATTCCTACTGATGAGTGTATGTTACTAAAATTAATTTATTTGATTTGACATAGAGGTAGAGTTAATGATGAATTACTTTAATTTTTATCCTCATATTTATCCACGAGGATCTGAATAAAAATTTAATAAAATAATTGGTTGAGGATTTTTTTTATAATTTTTTTTCGATAAAACTTGGTTTTTTTAATTGTTTCTATTTTATTAAAAATGATAGGGTTTTATATGATTGTAAAAATAGGTCTATGGAGGTGTGTACTTCCTTAAAACTTAGATAAATAATCCATAAGTCATTTGAGACATGTAGAAATCAGCCACACCTCAATTCAATGCATGGTGTGACCGTTATGACTCAATGTGTCTATTATCATTTTAAAATTGATAGTTTAGTTCAAAAAATGTCACTCACTGAAAAAAAAATCAAAAGTGCTTAAATTTTCTTGATAATGTACGACATCAATTCATAAGATCTTTGTGATGTGTAGGAATTAGTTTCATGTCAAACTGATATGTGATGTGATCAGTATAGGTCAAAGTGTGTGTTTCCAGATTAAAATGACATTTTAGTAAAAAAACAAGTGACGTGCTCAAAATTGAAATTTTTACTTTTCCTTACTAGTGTAAAAGTTCCACAAGGGTATTCATAAAATATCAAAAATTTAGTTTCAATGACTAATTTGAGGTTATAAGGACTCAAATCACACGACTATCACATTTTGATGCCAAATTTATTGCATGTTGTTTTTCGTTGCATTCTTCCTCAAAATGTACGACATACATTAACCAGACTCTGCTTCTTTTTCAAATCCATATGCAGTAAATTTGTAGACCCAATGAAGGTTCCCATCATGAATAAGAATATTGCAGTCATATTATGTGAATTAGATATGTTCTTCCCACCATGTGTCATGCCTTTGTAAGAAAAGCAACAATGTTGTCTCTACTTAATCATAGAGGTAATCTTGATATTTTGAATAGTAAATTCATTATCCATAGAATTAATATATTATTTCGTATTTATGTTTAATTTATTTATTTTTAGTATTAATAAAATAATATTTTTTTTCTTATATAGGTGGATTATTTTGTTCAAATTGGGGTGATATGTCCATCTTTCATGCTTTTCTGCACCAAAACTTTCACATATTTATTCTCCCTCAAAAACATTCACCCATATGGTGTGGACATTTATCACTTTCTTTAAAGTTATTTCCACTAGCTTTACAGGAAGAGAAATGACACTAACTCTTCTCAATTATAGAGGTAATCTTGATTTTTTCATAGTAAAATCATTGTCCATAGAATTAATGTATTGTTTCATATTTATGTTTAATTTATTTCATTTTATTATTACTCACATAATAATTTTTTTCTTATACATTTGGATTCTTTTGTTCGAGTTGGGGTGGTATGTCTATCTTTCATGAATTTATTCACCAAAACCTCCACAGGCTTCTTCTCCCTCAAAACTTTTCACTCCTATAGTGTTGACATTTATCACTTTCTTTCAAGTTCTCTCCACTACCTTTGCAGGAAGAGAAACAATGCTGCATCTGCTCAATTACAGAGGTAATATTGATGTTTTCACAGTAAAATCATTGTCTATAGAATTAATATATTGTTTTATATATATATGTTTAATTTATTTATTTTTATTATTACTCACGTTATAATTGTTTTCTTATACAGGTGGATTCTTTTGTTTGAGTTCGGGTTCTCTTTCCATCTTGCATGCCTTTCTGCACCAAAACTTCCACAGACTTCTTATCCCTTAAAACATTTCACCCCTACAGTGTTGAAATTTATCACTTTCCTTCAATTTCCCTCCACTACCTTTACAGGAAGAGAAATGCAGCCAACTATGCTCAATTAAAGAGGAAACATTTATGTTTTTATATTTATGTTTAATTTATTTTTTTGATTCAAAGTGTGTGTTTCAAGTTTAAAATGACATTTTAGTAAAAAAGATAAGTGGTGTACTCAAAAAAGAGAAAAATCATTCATATTGTTTTGTTACTTTAGTATAACGATTCATAAGTGATTTGGAACCTGTGGGAATCAAATGCACCTCAATCTAAAGCACAATGTGACTACTATGACTTTAAGTGCGTCTTTATTTAAAATTGACATAAATTTTAGTAAAAAAACAAACTAACATACTCAAAACCAAAAAAAATACATTCATATTGTTTTGATACTTCAGGAAAATGATACATAAGTGATTTGAGATATGCATTAATCAGCCGCACCTCAATTTGATGCACAATGTGACCGATATGACTCCAAGTGCATGTTTTTATTTAAAATTGACATCAATTTTAGTAAAAAGGCCAACCAACATACTCAAAACCAAGAAATGCATTCAAATTGTTTAAATACTTTATGAAAATGATCCATAAGTAATTTTTTATGTGTAAGAATTAGTCCCACCTCAATCTGATATACAATGTGATCAGTATGAGTCAAAGTGCATGTTTTAATTTTAAAATGACATTTTAGTAAAAAAAACAAGTGACGTAATAAAAACCAAGAAAACACATTCATATTATTTTGATACTTTAGAAAAATAATTCATATTTCATTTGAAGTGTTTAAAAATCAGTCGCACCTCAATATTACGTACGTTGTGACCGATATGACTCAAAGTGCATCTTTTTATTTAAATTTTTCATCAATTTTAGTAAAATGAAAAATTATCCTACTCAAGACCAAGAAAACACATTTATATTGTTTTTATACTTTACAACAATGATCCATAAGTCATTTGTGACTGTAAGAATCATCTGCACCTCAATCTGATACACGATGTGCCTGATATGACTCAAAGTGTTCGTTATCAGTTTAAAATCGAAATTTTAGTTCACAAAGTGTCACTCACTGAAAAATGATCAAACATGATCAGATTTTATTTATAATTTAGGAAAATTATTCATAAGTCATTTTTGACATGTAAGAATTTGTTTCACATCAAACTGATACACTATGTGATAAGAATGAGTCAAAAGTGCATGTTTCCTGTTTAAAATGACATTTTAGTAAAAAAGAAAAGTGACGTACTCAAAATTGAGTAAACACGTTCATAATTTTTTGATAATTTAGTAAAATTATCCACAAACCATTTCAGAAGTGTTAGAATCATACACACCTCAATCTGATGCATGGTGTGACCGGTATGACTCTAATTGCATCTTTTTATTTAAAATAGACATCAATTTTAGTAAAAAAAAACAAACTAACCTACTCAAAACTAAACAAAAAAATTCAGATTATTTTGATACTTTATAAAAAAAATCCATAAGTTATTTGAGATGTGTATGAATCTTTTTCACCTCAATCTGACACATTATGTGACCTATATGACTCCAAGTACGTTGTTTTTATTTAAAATTGACATTAATTTTAGTAAAAAGGCCAACTGGCCTACTCAAAACTGAGAAAATGCATTCAAATTGTTTAAATACTTTATGAAAATTATCCATAAGTCATTTATGATGTATAGAAATCAGAAACACCTCAATTCAATACACAATGTGATCGGTATGAGTCAAAGTGCATGTTTCATTTTTAAAATGACATTTTAGTAAAAAAGACAAGTGACGTACTCAAAACTAAGAAAACACATTAATATTTTTTTGATACTTTAGGAAAATGATTCATAAGTCATTTGAGACATGTATGAATAAATCACACCTCAATCTGATGCATGGTGTGACCGGTATGACTCAAAGTGCGTCTTTTTATTTAAAATTGTCATCAATTTTAGTAAAATTGACAATTGTCCTACTCAAAACTGAGAAAATACATTCACATTATTTTGATACTTTATGAAAACGATCCATAAATTTGTGATGTGTAGGAATCAGTCGCACCTCAATCTGATACATGGTGTGCCCGGTATGAATTAAAGTGCCCGTTATCAGTTTAAAATCGATATTTTAGTTAAAAAAAATTGTCACTCACTAAAAGTTGATCAAACACACTCAATTTTTATTGGTAATTTAGGAAAATGATTAATAAGTCATTTGTGACATGTAGGAATTCGTTTCATGTCAAAGTGATACACGATGTGATCAGAATGAGTCAAAAGTACATGTTTCTAGTTTAAAATGACATTTTAGTAAAAAAGACAACTGGTGTACTCAAAACCAAGAAAACACATTCAGATTATTTTGATACTTTAGGAAAAAAATCCACAAGTCATTTAAGATATGTTGGAATTAGCTGCACCTCAATCTGATGAACGGTGTGACTGGTATGACTTCAAGTGCGTCTTTATTTTAAAATTAACATCAATTTTAGTAAAATTAACACTTTTGGTTAATTTATTTCTTTATATTATTACTAACATAAGAATTGTTTTCTTATACAGGTGCATTCTTTTGTAATTAGGTAGGGTATCCAGATTTGTTTCTAACCTTTACATGTAACCCAATATGGCCTGATATCACTCGGTATCTAAGATATAAGAATCTTCATCCAATAGACTCCCCTCAAATATTATCTCGAGTTTTCAATATTAAGCTTGAATATCTAATGAAAGATTTAAGAGAAGGATGTTTATTTGGAAAATCAAGGGCAGGTAGCCATCTATCTGCATACTTCAAATATGTTTATCCATACTGTTTTCAATTATATCATCACTTACTAACTATAACAGTTTTGTTTCCATTTAGTTGTTCGAACTGTAGAGTTTCAGAAACACAGCTTGCCTCATGTGCACATCTTATTATTTCTCTGCCGTGAAAACAAAGTGAACACTCCAACAGCTGTAAACAAGTATGTCTACACTGAACTCTTGGATAAATATGCTTACCCAAAGCTACATGAAGTTGTCAAATTTTTTATGCTCCACGGCCCTTGCGGTGCTGCGAACAAATCATCACCTTGTATGAAACATGGTAAATGTGCAAAAAAATCCAAAAAAGTTTTCTGAAAATACAACAGTTGAAGAAGATGGTTATGTCATTTATCAGAGAAGGGATGAAAAAAAACAGTTCTGAAAAATAACATTCCTTTGGATAATCTCTATGTAGTTCCATACAATCTGGTATTGCTATTAAAGTATCATGCTCATCTCAACATTGAAGTTTGTAATCAGTCATCTTCAATAAAATACTTGTTTAAGTATATTAGCAAGGGAAACGGTTGTGTAATGGCATCACTCTATGAAGAAAACACCAAACACTCCTCATAGAATACTGTAGATGAGATAAAAATCTATTATGATTGTCGATCCATATCTCCTTGTGAGGAATCTTGGAGGATTTTTTCATATGATATCCATTACAGATATCCACCAGTTGAGAGGTTACATTTCCATTTTCTAGAATAGAATTTTGTCACATTTTCAGACAACGATTACATTGAAGATGTATTAAATCATAGAAATAGTTCTCAGTCAATGTTGACCTCTTAGTTCGAATCAAATATTATATACTCGGAAAGAAGAGGTTTAACTTTTTTAGAGTACCCTACTAGATTTGTGTTCCACTCTCAAGATAGGAAATGGTGTCCCCAGAAACAAGGAATCCGTATTGGAAGACTATACTATGTGCCTCAAACCACTGGACAACTCTACTACTTTAGGATACTTCTAACAAAAATCAAAGGTGAAACTTCGTATGAGTATATCAGGACTATAAACAGCATCACTCATGGTACATTTAGAGAGGCCTGCTCTGCTATGGGACTACTGATAGATGATAGAGAGTTTGTTGAAGCTATAAAAGAAGTCTTCTCTTAGGGAATAGGACAACATGTACGCAGACTGTTCGTGAACATGTTAATCTGCAATAACATATCTCACCCAGATATCGTCTGGGCTGAAACCAAATACATACTATCAGAAGACATTTTATATATACATAGAAGGATCCAAAAAATTCCAGGTGCACATTTTCTCATGTACCTGCTTTATTGGTTTTAATTTAGGTCTTGCCAATGTCTAATTATTACTACTCGCTGGTATTTATAACATTGTAATAAAGAAAAACTGCTTCAGTTTTTCTACCAAATCTGTATACTACCCATTAAATCTGCAACATCTTACTCTGTACATGTATTTACTATATTTCAGTACACAAAAATACCTCCCATTAAGTATATTACAATACTAACTCCAAACAACATTTATGTTCACATTTAAATATTAATTGACTTTGTTTATTTTGTTCTGTAATCCTTCTTAAAAATTCAGCACAGTTCTTCACATAACTATTCAGTCCACACTTTATGACTTCCAATATTTGAATCTGTACAAATATTCCGCATTTTCATATGTTAGTTAAACAGATAATACTTCTAACTACATTGAACTTGAAATCATTGTACATATTTCTGTAGTATAACTTCGTTTATATTTATTATAATGCAGTATAACAAAATTTACAGCCTTTCTATTCAAATATAAATACAATAACACTTGCTTCATTTTAATCTGTACTATTCTGTACAAGTAATCAACAGTTTCATATATCATTTATTCACATTACATTGCCAATTGTACTTAGCTATCTATAAGAATGTGATATACTTCTCTTCTCTAGCATTAATGACAATATTGTAGTACAATGCAGGCCCACCATTAATAATAAGTTTTTAATACTAAATGCATGAGTTTCAATAATTCTATAAGCCTCTATGCAATTATAAAGCAGTTTTTTATATCAAATATTATTACCTACAAACTGGACCCTGCTTGCATAAATTATTAATAACTACTTTGTCCTCAATAGAACCATGTATCGGTTTAAGAATTCCTAATAATACAGACTACAGCGCATAAATACTAATGGTTTCTATCTATGTATTTCAACTTCCACTGTAGTGCTTATGTTTAATTTAATGTAAAATGTTGTAATGACTTCATTAACGGTTTTTCGTATATCTATTTAACAATATTCCACAAAATTGTAGATTTGACACTCACAAATCACCAGATACATACATATGATTTGAGAGAGATAGACTGCATTTTACAGAGCAATGGAAGAGCACTTCAGTTATATCCTCCTATGCCACTTCCAGATTCAGATTTTTATGCCACTCCAAATCGTTTAGCTGCATAATAATTGAATTACAATAAAGAAACACTTCTACAAGAGGGAAACCATTTACGTAGTATGCTTACAGATGAACAGAAAGAGGTGATGTCTATCATTCTCTCTTCACTATCTAGAAATTAGGGTGGGTTCTTCTTCTTGCATGGTTATGGAGGCATAGGTAAAACCTTCATCTAGAGAGTACTAACATCATTGCTGCGAGCACAGGGCACGATTGTACTTGTAGTTTCATCGAGTGGAATAACTTCACTACTGTTTCCTGGAGGAAGAACAACACATTCAAAATTCTGTATTCTAATCTCTATTACTGAACATTCAGTTTGTAATATTCAGCAGGGGAGTGATGTAGCGGAACTTTTTCAATTGACTAATCTCATCATTTGGGATGAGGCATCTATGATTCATAAGTTCTGTTTTGCGGCTTTAGACCGAACTCTTAAGGACATTATGACTGTCAAAAATGATAATGCTCAGAATTTTCTATTTGGTGGATTGATAGTTGTCTTGGGAGGAGATTTTAGGCAAATACTACCAGTTATACTAGGAGGAAACAGATGTGACATTTTCTATGCAAGTGTTAAATCATCGTATCTTTGGAAACATTATCGGGTGTTATCTCTTACAAAAAACATGAGATTGCATTGTACTACTAGCAGTCATGATGCGGTTGTGTTACGTGATTTTGCTAAATGGACCTTAGATATTGGTGAAGGTCGAATTAGACAGCCTAATGATGGTGAAGCACTCATTCGAATTCTATCAGCATTTATTCTTACCGAGAGCGATAATTCCATGGCTGCAATCATCAACCATACATACTTAGGTTTCTGTAGCAGACATGGAGACCAAACCTATCTGAAAGACCGTACAATTTTATCTCTAACCTGTGATGTCGTACAAGAAGTAAATGAATATATGTTGACCCTCACTGGATATGAAAAAAAAGATTACTTCAGCTCAGACTCTATTTGCAATGCAAGTTTTGATACAGAAAGACCAGAAAATATTTACACATCTGACATGTTAAATGGTATAAATGTCTCTAGGTTACCTTCCCACAAAATTACACTTCAAATTGGTGTTCTGATTATGTTACTATGAAATTTGGACCAATCTTTTGGTTTGTGTAATGGAACTCATATGATAGTAACACACTTGGGTGAACATTTCATTGGCACCGAAGTTTTAAATGGATGTCATTCGGGATATTCTGTGTTCATTACAAGATTAACTATGACTCACTCTGACGGTAGATGGCCATTCAAACTACAAAGAAGACAATATCCTTTGACAGTTTCTTATGCGATGACTATTAATAAAAGTCAGGGTCAATCATTGTCTTCAGTTGGGATTTATCTTCACAAACCAGTGTTCTCTCATGGTCAATTATATGTTGTAGTGTCTAGAGTCACATCAGCTACTGGATTGAAAATTTTAGTTGAAGGTAACACTAATGAGTCCTCAAATTACACAGAAAATATTGCCTACAAGGAAATATTTCATAATCTGTCTTAGGTATCATTTCAAATGATTTTTATATGCTCTATTCTGCTCTGGAAAATGATTATGTTTACTATCATGGTTTTTTTACATGTTTAATATGTTTTATTTGAACACTGAATGATTATGTAGAGTAACAAATATGTCACGCTCAATAAACATGCTGAATGAGATTAGCCCAGACGACGATGAAACACTGTGAATACAAGTTCGTGTCTTGAACATGTGGTTCAATTCATCTTCCAAATACTCCAATGAAGTCGTTTTTGTTGATCTTATACTATACGACATCCAGGTGACTTTTCCTTACAGCAAGTCATTATAAATTATTTTCATTGTTTCTCACCTACGCTCTGAACATATATATATATATATATGTATATATGTATGTATGTATGTATGTATATATGTATGTATATATGTATTTATATATATATATATATGTATGTATGTATATATATATGTATACTTCCATCGTTCCCTATAATCTGTATTATTTCTTCATTAGCCCACATTTTAACATATTGTATGCAGGGAACCAAGATTCAATGTACCATTACGAATCGTCAACTTATCTCTAATTACAAACAACTGTTGGGTGAGGGACTATTCTATATTGTACAAAACTTCCAAATATCTTCAAACCAAGGAAGTTACCTCGGAACTAGACACCCGTGTCGAATCATGTTCACATCCACGACGTTTGTTCATCCGTGTGAAGCACAACTACCTCTTTTTAGTTTTCATTTTACTTCGTTCGATGACATAATTCAGGAAAAAGTCCCAGAAGAACATCTAATAGGTACATGTGGTTAATACCACATAATTACAGTTCCATTTACCAAGTTATGTTAAATTAATATGTACAATGTCTTTTAGTACAGCCATATGTTATTCACAAAAACTTTGTATCTGTGTACTATGATTTAGAACTAATCAGAGTTCTACGTTACTCACATCCAATGCAATCAATGGGCACTTCCAACCACGGAATGTAGATTATTTTAGAAGATGACCGGTACTTTTTTGTTAACTAATTTCATTACATTATTGTAACAGAGAACATTTACTCATTTAGTCACTTTTCTTCCCTACAGAGGGTTGAAAGTTACCTGCAGCTCATGGGGTAATTTTGCATTTGAAACGTCGTGTTACATGGAAAACAACACAGACCCCACTACCATATTAATATTACAGCTTGTCTAGGTTAAGTGATTGATGAGTATTGTAGCACCCCAAGTTTTTCTAAAAATAAATAGAAATGAATGGAACTTTGTTTTAAGTAGATATTTTTAATTAGCCTTTAAAACATAACTTTTCTACTTCTATGTTCTGAATTTCAAGAAACTGTCATCTACAATTGTGTTCAGTATGTTATTTGGAGTCTATTGGAACCAACTTGTTTTTTGGTGAATAGTAACATACCCTTATGAATAGTAATATGAATAGTGATATGACCCTAATGAATAGTAAATTTTATTATTATTTTATTTGATTGAGGCTTTAAGATAATAACATCTAGGTTAATCTTTCATTGTGATATAGAAGTAGTTACAGAATTAGAATTGTTAATTTTTGAATTTAGTATGCTTTTATTTAAAAATTAAATTAATAATATTTAGAAAATTATTTTCAAAAAATGGACTTCATTTTTGAAATCTACACGTCGATAAATGGTTAGGGTGAATTTTGGGAATTTTTCTGAAACAGTTGATTTTTTGGTGAATAGTAAAAAATACAATTTTTAGTTTCGGTGTATTAATGACATCATTAATGATATAATAATGATGTCATAAATCTGGTAGACTTGTGTATAGTTAAATAATTTGTGATGTGTCCAAAGTGGCTTATACCATGTGCAAGCCCATGTTTTTGTAAATACCACTCATGAGGTGTCCCTTGAAAATTATTAAAATAATCCCTCACTTTTCCTATAAATACCAATTCTTCCCTTCATTGAATTAATTCCCAATTCTCCCTCAACGAAGCTCTGGCCTCCTTACCTTTATAGTATTCTTCCAAAGGTTTCCTCAAGCCCCCAAGGTCCCAACCTTCAAGTTCTAAGGTTTACTCTACAAGGTAAGAAAAATCTCAATTTCTTTCTTTTTCATTTCAAGTTCTCTTTTGTGTGGTATTGTAACGACCCGAATCTGGAGCCCCTCCACTGGTGCCTCGTACCCGGTGCACCACATGACCTCAAGCGTGTTTCCCCAAATTACAGAGGCTTCCGACTAGTAGCGAGGGCCTTGGTGAGTCGGTGGGGAAACTATGCCCTCATTCGGTAAGGTATACAAGTTAAGAAAACAACAATAAACAGCGGAAGCAGTAAACAACATGCATACCAACAGAAACCAAACAGCGGAAGCAATACAGATATATAACAATAATGACAATGATGCAGTAGGTACAAGTATCTAAGGAAAACAGCAAACACAACAACGTGCTGAAATACAACTAAAACCAAGTGCAAAAGAAAACAAAGTAAGCTCCTAAACATCGCGAGCCATGGCTCGGTCCCATGCTCCCCAGCTCCTGGTGCAATCAAGATCCTGAAGTAGAAGGGAGCTTTCCCTTGTCTATACCTGCAGCAACATAGTCTGCTTGGGCCCAAAAGTATGGCCCAAACAGGGTGTGAGATACAATCCCAGTAGGCAATCACCCAAAGATTTGTTCCTTATAGTCAAATGAATACATGGCAGTAAATAAACAAGAAGTAGTAAATAGGAAAGCACAAGAAACTACAATCCACAGTTCTAAAAATTAAAGCACAAAAGTAAGCATTCAGCAACAAGAAGAAAACAGGTAACCCTCTAGGTAGCTCTCATAGCCTAACCCCTATGGTTCAACCTATAGTACTAGAAACCCTATGGGAGGCACACACAGTCTCACCCCTCTGGTTTAGCTATGTAATTAAGCAGACTCTCTGGGGAAGCACTCACCGTCAATTCCCCCTATAGTCTCGTATCGTGCTAAAGGCTCTCTGGGGAAGCACTCAACGTCAATTCCCCCTGTGGCCCACGTCGTAGATCTACAGACTCTCTGGGAAAGCACTCAACGTCAATTCCCCCTATAGTCTTGCATCGTAATAAAAAGACACTCTGGAGAAGCCCTTCCGTCAATTCTCTCTTTGGTCTACTAATCTAGGTTCTCACAGTCCTGAGTATAACTAAACATGCTCAATGCGCGTGTATCGTCCAAGTAAACCTCAAGAACTACTTGGCTATAAACTAAGGCTCAACAGCATATCAAAAGAGACAGTTCCACTATCCTACAACAAGGTATGGCAACTGGAAAAATGCCCAAAAGGAAAAAAAATCATGGCAAAGCAACCTGAGCACAAAACAATTACTCTACTCACAAGCAATAACCTCTAATAAAGCAATCAAGCACGGTAGGAAAACAACAAGGCAAAACAGGAAACACGCAATACCCCGTTCAAGGGTATTGGTGGAATTTGCACAAAATATTCATCGACTTTCAACAGAAAGGCACAAACCACATACCTCGATCCGATGAGATCGATATACGTGAACCTCGATGACATATTCCTCTTAGAACAACGTATATCTGAGAAAACGCACAAAATTTTCATCCCACGATAACTTGGAAACGAGGAGGAATCAATGAACAAGGCTAAAGCAGAAGGAAGAACTCACTGCTGCGATTCCAACGCAATCGACCGTGCTCGAATCGGAGAACGGACGGCGAGGCGGGAGCTCGTCGAAGATTCAGTCGTACGGTCACTTCTGGGTGGAAGAAATCTAGAGAAGAAGATGATTTTGGGGGTTAGTCGCGACCCCGGTCCGTTTAATGAAAAAAAAGGAGAAATTACACGGTGTGTACTTCTTGAGTACACGGCGTGTACTTCAATTTTTCGTACTCTGAAATAATCGGCCTCCACCTCAGCCTTACACACCGTGTGTGTGGCCCGGACACGGCCAGCACACGACTTTGAGTCGGGGAAGAGTACATGGCGTGTACTCAAAAAGCACATGGCGTGTACTTCTGAAATTTCCAGAAAAATTATTTTCCTTAAAAACTCTAGAAAAAGGGAAAACATACCTAAAAAGAGATCCGGGTTCTTAAAAACTTCCCCCCTTAAAGAAATTTGTCCCTGAATTTACCTAACGAGGCGGAGAAGGAGAAACACTGAACAGATCTAGCCACTGCGATCGTACATCGGTCTCCCTCTCCCAGGTCTCATCTTGTACTCGCCCGTGCTGCCATAGCATCCGTACCAGAGGAACAGACCGCCCGCGGAGAACCTTCATACTGCGATCGACAATCCGGATAGGATGCTCCTCGAACGATTCATCCACTTCAAGCTCGACTTCCTCAGGCTGAAAGACGTGAGATGGGTCTGAAAAGTAACGTTGGAGCTGAGAGACATGGAAGACATCGTGCATGGCCCGATACCTCTGAGGTAGCTGCAACCAATAGGCGACCATCCCCACTCTCTCCAAGACCTCAAACGGCCCGATGTACTGCGGTGAAAGCTTACCTTGTCTCTGAATCCTTTTGTGTCCCAACCTCAGTGTGACACGTAGGAAAACCTGATCACCGACCTCGAACTCCAAAGGTCGTCTCCGCTGATCAGCATAAGACTTCTGTCAAGACTGAGCTATAGTCATCCTCTTCTGAATCAGCTCTATCTGCTCTGAATTCTCCTGAACAAGACGAGGTCCCAGCAAAGATTCCTCTCCTGCCTCCAGCTAGCATAAGGGTGATCGGAATGGCCTACCGTACAAAGCCTCGTATGGTGCCATCTGAATGGTCACCTAGAAACTGTTGTTGTAGGCGAACTCCACCAGAGGGATATGCTTCTCCCAAGAACCGCCAAAGTTTAGAATGCAAGCTCGGATCATATCCTCAAGCACCTGGATCGTGCGCTCGGATTGGTCATCAGTCTGGGGATGGTATGATGTACTCAAAAGTACCTGTGTACCCAAGGCCTTCTGAAGTCCCTACCAGAACTGAGAGGTAAAGCGCACATCTCTGTCTGAAACAATAGAGCACGGAACTCCATGCAGACGAACGATCTCTATGATGTAAAGTCGTCCCAGATCATCGACACTGAAAGTCTCCTTGATCGGCAATAAGTGAGCAACCTTCGTAAGTATGTCGATGAAAACCCAAACAGTATCGTTCCCTCGAGGTGATCTCGGAAACCCAGTCACGAATTCCATCGCGACATCGTTCCACTTCCACTCTGGGATGGGTAATTGTTGTAAGAGCTCCGCTGGTCACTGATGCTCTGCTTTCACCTACTGGCAAGTAGAACATCTCATGAAAAAACTAGCAACATCCGTCTTCATACCTGGCCACTAGTACTGGCGATGAAGATCCCGATACATCTTGGTGACACTAGGATGAACTTCCCAAACAGAGGAATGGAAATCCCGCATCAGCTCCTCGCGTATGTCTGATGGCACCCATATGCGTCCTTGGAAACGCAAGATCCCATCCTCGCCCACTGTCCATCCAGGAAGAGGGTCCTCTCCTGACACACCCTCCCACAGGACTAAGCCTTCTAATTCTGATAGCTGCCTCATCCGTACCCGATCAAGTAGCGTGGAGGTAATAGCTACAGAAGATAGGAAAGTCTATCCCCGTCTATTATGCACCTCCAGATGCATCTCAGAGAATAGATCCATCAGCTGCCACTCACTACTGGCCTCCTGAACTGCCTGAATCTGAGTTATCCTGCTCAACGCATCTGCCATGGCATTGCCCTTTCCCGGTGTATAGGCAAGCTTGAAATCAAAATACTTTAGATACTCGACCCACCTGCGATGCCTCAGATTCAGATCATGCTGATTGAATATATACTTGAGACTCTTGTGGTCAGTGAAGACCACAAAGTGCTCTCCCAAAAGATAGTGTCTCCAACAATGCAAGGCATGAACAATAGCTGCCAACTCCAGATCATGCATAGGGTAGTTCCTCTCATGTGGCCTCAACTGTCGAGACCCGTATGCAACGACTCCATCTCCCTACATAAGCACAGCTCCCAGCCCGATACCTGAAGCATCACAGTAAACAGTGTACCTCTTGCCTGGCTCTGGCAAGACTAGTATCAGTGCTAACTTCAAGCTCCCTTTCAGCTCCTAAAAGGCTGACTCACAAGAATCTGACCATAAGAACTTCTCCCCCTTCTTGGTCAGACCTGTCAAAGGTGATGATAGACGAGAAAATTCCTGAATGAAGCCTCTGTAGTATCCAGCCATCCCTAAGAAACTCCATACCTCAAAGACGTTCTTCAGCTGATCCTAGGAAACTACAACTCTCACTTTCTCTGGGTCCACATATACTCCTACCTCTGAGATGACGTGACCCAAGAAGTGAATCTGATCCATCCAAAATTGGCACTTCGAGAGTTTAGCATAAATCTGATGCTCTCTTAGTATACTCAGAACGATCTCAAGATGTATGGAATGGTCGTGTCGATTGTGAGAGTACACCAAGATATCGTCCATGAAGACCACGAAGAAGGAATCCAAGTAAGGATGGAACACTCGGTTCATCAGTGCCATGAAAACTGCAGGTGAGTTCTTGAGTCTGAACGGCATGACTGTATACTCGTATAGACCATACCTGCTCCTGAAGGCTGTCAGAGGTATATCTGATGGTTTAATGAGCAACTGATGATAACCGGACCTCAAGTCGATCTTCGAGAACACCCGGGATCCTCAAAGCTGATCAAAGAGGTCATCAATCCGTGGCAAGGGATATCGGTTCTTGACCGTCAACTGGTTCAGCTTCTGATAATCCACACAAAGCCGAAGGGTACCGTCTGCCTTCTTCGCAAACAGAACAGTCGAACCCTAAGGAGAAGTACTAGGTCAGATGAAACCCTTATCCTATAGCTCCTCCAACTGCTTCTTGAGCTCCTGCAACTCAGGTGTGGCCATCCTATATGGAGGAATGGACACCAGTGCTGCTCCTGGAATGAGCTCAATAGAGAAGTCTACCTCACACTCTAGATGAAAACCCGAAAAGTCCTCTGGAAAGACATCCTAGAAGCGATCCACCACTAGAGGAAAGTCCAACTGTGGAGTCCCCTAATCATACAGATAAAGACTAGCAATCTGGGTCGTCACCCCTCCTAGCCCAAGATTCTCGAGTCCCACCCGACTCGCCCGAACGTCCCATTCGCCTCTAAGAAGAAAAGATCCACCCTCTGGTGAGACGAAACTCACTCTGCGGCGATAGCAGTCGACAACTGCCCGGAAGGGAATCAAACAGTCCATGCCAAGGATGAAATCATAGCTTGTCATCTCTAGGACATAGAGATCCCATAAGAAGCGATACCCTACAATCTCGAGAGGGCACTCTCTACACCGGCGTACACTAGATATCCTCGTTCCTAAGGGTGTGTCTAGTGTCAACGAGTCTGCAGAAGAAAAGATGCAGAGTCTAAGGCTATCCACAACGGCAATAGAGATAAAACTATGCGTAGCACCAGTATCGAAAAGGGCTGAAGATAAAACTGAGTCTACTAAAATCTTACCTCGAACAGTAGAAGGGTTGGGATCTTGCTCATGATAAGTCTGCTCCACGGCGAAATATTGGCCCATGTCGCAGCCCTGCTGGCTGACCCCTCTGAGCTGAACCTCCCTACTGGTGCTGAGGGACTAGTGGCTGACCGCCACGGCCTCGACCTCCACCTCAGCCTGAACGGCCAGAAGAACTCCAGTTCCCTGACTGGTGAGAGACTGGTAGGGCTGCTCCTGAATAAGGAGTCATGGAAGAACCCCAGTCACCTGCTGCTAGTGAGAAAACCAGGCAGAAACGCTGAAGGTGACCCATCTTTCCGCAAGATCGGTATTACACGGGGTCTCTTTGGCACTGCGGCCTCATGTGCCCTGTCCGACCACACTGGTAGCACATCACCTAGCTTCCTGATAATGCGTCTCGCTTCCTCGAATCACCGTGTGTAGGCTCCCTTCGGCGCTTCTTGCTGTCATCTGGAGGAAGGCTAACTCTGGAAGCAGAACCTCCCTGGCTTGTAGCTCCAGAGTCTCTCAGATTGTGCTCTGCAATCAGTGTCTGGTTGACAATGGAAGTAATGGAAGTTAGCTGGAAGATGTTCACCTGCGAGTGGATCTCCCACCTGAGTCCATCCTCAAACTTCCTCGCCAAGAACACCCCACTCCCATCCCGAAGGGGTGTAAAACGCTACAGCTCGGTGAAACGAGAGGAATACTCCATGACAGATAGAGTACCCTGCTCTAAGCTCATGAACTCTCGGGCTCGATCGGCCCTCAGGGTCTCTGGGTAGAAGTAGTCGTAGAACACGCGCTGGAACTCCTCCCAAGTCATAGCCTGTTGTGGACCCGCCTGTGAGACCACGTCCCACAACCTCTTGGCGGAGTCTCGGAGCATGTAGGTGGCGAGCTTGACCCGCCTCTCTGGAGGCGTCTCCAGATGCTCGAAGATAGTCAGTATGGCTTCTAGCCATGACTCTGCAGCCTGAGGTCCTCCCTCCCTCAAGAACATGGGAGGATGCTGCTGCTGGAAAACCCGCGTCAAGTCTGACATAGACGAGGCAAGAGGCGGTGCTCCCTGGAAGGCTTGCATCATCCTCATGAAACCTTCCCTGAACTGTGCATCAGCGCCTGCAACTGGTACAACAACCGGTGCCAAGGCTGGCTCGGCTGGGGGATCGACAGGAAGTCCTTGATCAGCCATGTCTGGCGTCTGATCACTGCCTGAAGACAGATGTACAACCAGAGGACGTCTCGAAGGCATAGCTCTGAAAGATCAAAACCACACCTTAGATCAGGAAAACAAGGACAGAGAACACAAGAGTACAAAATGGGAACAGGGGAAGAAAAACACACAAGATTGCAAAACATGACTACACGGCGTGTATAAAACTACACGGTGTATCTTCTTAAACCACTGACATGGGCGTGTACTCCTACCCTACAAGTCATGTACACTTTAAACTACACGGTGTGTTGACCCCAACACATGGCGTGTACTTGAAAACTATTTCCCTGCCTGAGTCTCCTTACATGGCTAACCCACACGGTCCGACTCAACCTGAGACTACACGGCGTGTTCGAAACAAACACAACGTGCACTAGGCAAGGCTTCAGTGGTCCGTGTTGTTGATTACACGGCCATCTACACAGCTGGACCTTACACGGTGTGCTCCAAACAAACACGGCATGTTTAGGCGAAGGTGACATCGTTCCGTGTTGTTCGTGACACGGTCGGGTGCCTGGGCAAGACTACACGGCGTGTTCCGATCAAACATGGCGTGTGTAAAGAAAGGTAATATCAGCCCGTTTTGTTCGTGAAACAGCCGGGTACCTGGACAAGATTACATGGCATGCTCCCTATGGACACGGCGTGTTCTACCCGAGCTTCCCCGGCCCGTGTTGTTAGTGACACGGCCGGGTATACGACTCCGAACTCACACGGTGTGTACCAATGGTACACGGCGTGTTCCCGAAATTACTCCCATGACACCGTGTTCTACTCACATGGTTAGTGACACGGCCTGAAAACTACACGGCGTGTACCCAAAAAGTACACGCTGTGTATTCTGGGTTTTTCTGGGCAGTAGCTCAGAAACTGCGCAGAATTATAGAAGCACTAAAAACAAGGGAAAATGTGCCAAATTTCGATCCGTGAGGGCTCATAACACCTCACGAACCAAATTTTTGGTGTTCACTTTAAACAAAGAACAAAACAATAGTTTTCTAGCATAACAGCAGAGAATCTATCAAGAAACTATCACAATAGCATGCATTATCTACACAGAACCTATCACAATAGCATTCAATCGCTAATGCACCCTAGATGGCATGGCAAGAATGCATGGCATGTGATTTCTAAAAGTTCCTATATGATGCATGAGATGGAATACCCTCATCTCATCGGGTTGCGACAGAAATAGAACCGAAATATCAAAACAATAATAGCACAATCCATGTGAATCACTCTAAGTGAAATCAGGTCAACCATAAAATCTCAAAACTAGAAACTACAATTAACAAGGTAGTATGGATTTTCCCTGTACACGGGTTAGCTACTCCCGAACACAGCTTAATGCCAAGTACTGAATCTGTCCTATCCCTGGATAAGGTCTCCAAACAGTAAAGCAAGAGAAAAGAACTCCTCTGATACCACTTTGTAACGACCCGAATCCAGAGCCCCTCTACTGGTGCCATGTACCCGGTGCGCCACATGACCTCTGGCATTTGGGGAAACGCGCTTGAGGTTATGTGGCACACCGGGTACGGGGCACCAGTGGAGGGGCTCCGGATTCAGGTCGTTACAAAGTGGTATCATATGAGTTCTTTTCTCTTGCTTTACAAAGTGGTATCAGTCATTACCAATCGGGTCCCGATGACAGCACAGCCACCCCGCCTAAAAATGGTCGTCGGGTCCTGGCCCACCAGTTGCCCCGCAGACACGTGGGGCCCACCCCAGGGTCCACCCACTTGCCTGAACTAGTCATCAGACTAATTATAGTTCCCACAGGCCAACACTTGTCTTTTACAGTGTGCTTTGTCCTCACTCACACACACCCTGAGAAACTTCCCAGAAGGTCACCCATCCTGATCACTACTCCAAGACAAGCACGCTTAACTGTGGAGTTCTAATCAGACAGGCTCCCGAAAAGGAAGGTGCACCTTGTTTACATGAGTCATATCATTTAGTCATTTAACCCTTTATCATTTGGGGATGTTACAATCACCACCCCTTTAGAGCACAATGCCCTCGTTGTGGGACCTACATCTCAACCCAGGTAGTGCACCGCACTTAAGGCTGGGTTCCTCCTCTAATACCACTTTGTAACAACCTGAATCCGGAGCCCCTCCACTGGTGCCCCGTACCCGGTGTGCCACATGACCTCAAGCGCATTTCCCCAAATGCCAGAGGCTGTCGACTAGCAGGGAGGGCCTTGGTGAATCGGTGAGGAAACTATGCCCTCATTCGGTAAGGTATACAAGGTAAGAAAACAACAATAAACAGTGGAAGCAGTAAACAACATGCATACCAATAGAAACCAAACAGCGGAAGCAATACAAATATATAACAATGATGACAATGATGTAGCAGGTACAAGTATCTAAGGAAAACAGCAAACACAACAACGTGCTGAAATACAACTGAAACCAAGTGCAAAAGAAAACAAAGTAATCTCCTCAGCATCGCGAGCCACAGCTCGGTCCCATGCTCCCCAGCTCCTGGTGCAATCAAGATCCTGAAGTAGAAGGGCGCTTGCCCTTGTCTATACCTACAGCAACATAGTCTGCTTGGGCCCAAAAGCATGGCCCAAACAGGGTGTGAGTTACAATCCCAGTCGGCAATCACCCAAAGATCTGTGCCTTATAGTCAAATGAATACATGGCAGTAAATAAACAAGAAGTAGTAAACAGGAAAGCATAAGCAACTAAAATCCACAGTTCTAACAAGTAAAGCACACAAGTAAGCAGTCAGCAAAAAGAAGAAAATAGGTAACCCTCTGGGTAGCTCTCACAGCCTAACCCCTATGGTTCAACCTATAGTACTAGAAACCCTATGGGAGGCACACACAGTCTCACCCCTCTAGTTCAGCTACTTAATTAAGCAGACTCTCTGGGGAAGAACTCACTGTCAATTCCCCCTATAGTCTTGTATCGTGCTAAAGGCTCTCTGGGGAAGCACTCAACATCAATTCCCCTTGTGGCCCGCGTTGTGGATCTACAAACTCTCTGGGGAAGCACTCAACATCAATTCCCCCTATAGTCTCGCATCGTAATTAAAAAACACTCTGGAGAAGACCTTATGTCAATTCTCCCTTTGGTATACTACTCTAGGTTCTCACAGTCCTGAGTATAACTAAACATGATCAGTGCACGTGTATCATCCAATTAAACCTCAAGAACTACTTGGCTATCAACTAAGGCTCAACAGCATATCAAAAGAGACAGTTACACTATCCTATAACAAGGTATGGCAACTGGAAAAACGCCTAACAGGCAAAACAAGCATGGAAAAGCAACCTGAGCACAAAACAATTACTCTACTCACAAGCAATAACTTCTTCTAAAGCAATCAAGCACAGCAGGAAAACAACAAGGCAAAACAGGAAACACGCAATACCCCGTTCAAGGGTATTGGTGGAATTTGCACAAAATATTCATCAACTTTCAACAGAAAGGCACAAACCACCTACCTCAATCCGAGGAGATCAATATACGTGAACCTCGATGATTGATTCCTCTTAGAACAACGTAGATCTGAGAAAACACACAAAACGTTCATCCCACGATAACTTGGAAATGAGGAGGAATCAAGAAATAAGGCTAAAGCAGAAGGAAGAACTCACCGCTGCGATTCCAACGCAATTGACCGTGCTCGAATCGGAGAACGAATGGTGAGGCGGGATCTCATCGAAGATTCGATCGTACGGTCACTTCTGGGTGGACGAAAACTGGAGAAGAAGATGATTTTGGGGGTTAGCCGTGACCCCGGTCTGTTTAATGAAAAAAAAAGTACACGGTGTGTACTTCAATTTTCCGTACTCTGAAATAACCGGCCTCCACCTCAGCCTTACACACCGTGTGTGTGGCCCGGACATGGCCAGCACACGGCTTCGAGCTGGGGAAGAGTACACAGCGTGTACTTATGAAATTTCCAGAAAATTTATTTTCCTTAAAAACTCCAGAAAAGGGGAAAACATAACTGAAAAGAGATCCAGGTTCTTACAGGTATAACTTTCAAGTTTCCATACCATGTTCTTATTTTCTTCTTATTCTTTATCTAATATATATTATGATTCATTTCTGGATGGGTGACCCTTGTCCTCTATTTTTTTTAATATTTTCTAAAACCATGTTGTGTAGCCGTTAGGCTGTTGAATTTTTGTAAGAGATTTCTCACTTATTCTTTAATTTTGAGTTCCTTCCTTATTATTTCTTCATATATCCTTACCCAAGAGGCATGAAATCTACATAAATCATGTATATTATAGATTTTATCAAGTTTATGAAAAATTACTCATCATTATTCTTCTCCTCTCCCACTTATTTAAAGAATAAAAACATTGTCCGTTTGTGTCGAATTACCGACATCGTGGATGATGTGATTTCAATTTCCATTAATTCTTTCAAGTATGGTCATGAAACCATTTATATGGTTTAACCAGGTTATAATATATGTTTTATGATTCACCCATGGTTCTGGAATTATTTTGTACTCATGGTTCTAATTTATAAGACAAAACGGGGTTGTTATTTTCAAATAACCACTAAAATGATCTAAACGAACATCATTACTGTTCTAACTTATGAATCATCCTCATGTAAGAATTAAAAATTATGAATGGAATAATTTATGTTACTGGATATATGTAAATACTAATCCATTCCAATTCTGTAGTTTCACTTCCAATCGACAATAATGTCCATTATGAACCAATCATGGAAATCATGTTAAGAACTCACCCAAAAACAATGCAAAGGGAAAAATACTAACAATTAAGGGTAAAATGATGTTATGAAATGATCATATAAGATGTTATAAACATGAAAATGTTTATTTAAAATATTAATAACACTTTTTTAACCATTATACATAAGTTTTAAACAAGTTTTAAGTAAGACAAACCCGAGGTAAGGGAATTCTTAACCCGATTTCCATTCTTTGGGTTAACCTTCTACTTCATTATTTATGTGCTATTTAAATTTTTTTGTGTGATGGGTTATGTTTATATTATGTTTAATTATGTTTATTTACAGTATATATACATACATCATCTACTCTATTAAGTCTCTCTTCAATTGTATGATATTTATAAGGGGTTTTTCTTTAAAAATCCTCTTTTTAAATTCGGTTTTACGAAATTCCAAAGTAATGTTTTTATGGAATTATTCATGTTGTATGATTATGTTTTGGTTCTTGTGAATTATTTATTATGAAGGGTGGGACCTATATTTACCTCCAATGTATTGGGTATGAGTATGTTGGAGGTCAGTCGTATGGTTACTCTAAGTGTAACTGCGATGGTTACACAAAGTAAGGTAACCGTGAGGGTTACAAATTATAAGGTAGCTAAGAATGGTTACAAGATTATGTAAGTAATGCCTTGATTATCCAATAAAAACACATATTTTGATTAAATTTTAAGGGTATTAAATGTTCATTTTTGATCTTATGGTCCTGAGTTAGTGGATTTTAATTTTGAACATCCATTTTCATCATTTGTCCACTTCATGCCTAATATGCACCAATTTAGGACCAATGTTTCATATGATTTTAAAGAATTTAATTATCCATATTTTAATTTGATATTTTTTAAAATGGATATAAACATAAATATTAACATTTTTCATTCAGGGATCAATGGAGGATTCATAAATGATGATGGGGATATTTGGCAATGAAAGAAAACAATTCTGGAGAAGGCAGATTGGATATCATCCCACTGATCGGAATGTGGGGCCTACAATAAAGGCCCAATGAAGCCCAAAATTTATGTTAGGATAGAATACATATATGGGAACAAATAATTATTTTTGTGACAGTGCTAATTCGTCCTAAATGGTGGTGATTAAGGCGTCCCAAGTTGAAGATGAAATTCTGGGCCAGATTCTGCAGCCCAGAAAAACATCCCACTATTTATATCATATCACTAGAAATAATTACTATTTTGGGCTTAAATTATAAATGCTGTTAGGGAACATCAGTATATTCATTTAAGTATTCTAGGTCCTACTCAAATTCGGCATTCTAGAAGGTCATTTAGGCGCGTCTTTATGGTGGATGCAAGCTGGATGCAACTTCGGGGCAAGAAGTGGAAAAGTCTCTCTACATTAATGTTCCACCCACCTTTCCCCAACAAAATTAATTAAAGTCACATGGGATGTTTGGGGATCGTCCAAGTCTTAATTTTTTCCTATTTAAGGTATTATTGGTGGAGGATTTAGAGATCTTTGTGCTTTTTTTTTATTGTGATGTTATTATGCGAAATTGTCTTTGTAGAATTTTTCCTTCCCATGTAAGTTGTTCTAATCACCTTATATTTTAATAAAAGTTATTCTTATTCTATTTTTCTATTCTTCCTCTTATCACCTTGATACCTTTTCCTCAAGTTGTGAATTTATTCACACCAAACCTTGTGATTTTTTTCACACAACGGTGGAGTGATCGTTATTTTTGTTGTTTTTACTTCTTCAATTCCACCCTCATAAGTCTACTTTCCACTTCCGTTGAGAACTTGTCATCAATGGAGGGATAGATATTTTATGGGTTGATCCAAGGGAGTATCAAGGGGATGGATTTAATGTTATTCCTCACTCCCTAAATGTTATTAATTTATTTTAATTGAGTTTCTTTCATTCAATGATTTTTATTCTTCTCCTTCTTTATTGAATTTATTCACCCCACTTTCATGTGCTAATTATATCCTTTACCTTGGAGTGATCATAAAAATGATCCTACAAGTTTATAGGTGATTATCATGTGTTTTGAAGGGGTTTAATCAGTAATTGATGAGTTTATTTTGAATTCATTGCATGAATCCTTCTCGAGTCAATGAAATTAAAATCGTAAAAAAAGAATTCATTCAATCCACCCCGAGCAATAACCTAGGATCAACTCATTTCTCATAAATTGAATTCACATAGATCTTTTAGTGCTCTTTTAAAACCATATAAAATAAACCCAATTTGTCCACTTCATAGCCAAAAATCCATCTTTTTCTATTGAGTGTCTAAAGGTTCTTCTTAGGTCTCTGAGGATTCGACAACCCAAGCTACACTGCAAGCGACCGCTTGACCCTTAAAACTTGGGTAAATTTGGGCGACACAAAATTTTGGCACTGTTTCCGGGGACCAAGTAAGTTCCTTAGACAAAAAACCTTCTTTCCTAACCCTCATTCTTCTATTCTCACCCAAGATCTCTTATCTTTTCCCTTTCTCGCTTTTTTTATTCTTTTGGCGCATGTCCGCCTTCACCCGCGATAACTCAAACAGACTAGTTAGGGTGGAAAGTCATAGGATAGGGGAGTCAAGTAAACAATTGGATCCTAATCTTCCTAATACCCCAGAGTTAAAGATTGAGTCAATTTCAATGGAGGTTCTTCAAAGAAACCAACTCATAAACCCGGACGGGAACCAAAATGGAAATCCAAATGAGGCAGCCCCAAATTTGGGGAATGAAATCGATAAAACCATGAATGAATACCTTAGACCTACCTGGAACAATGCACCCTATTGAATTAGGCATAATTCCCTAGGAGATTCCCACTATGTCTTTAAACCTCATGTCCTAAACCACCTTCCAACCTTCCATGGGATGGAGTCAGAAATGCCTGACCTCCATGTCAAGGAGTTCAATGACATTGTTGAAACCATGTGCTCACCACATCAAATTGAGTCAGATAAGATGAGGCTCTTTCCTTTCTCACTTAAGGATCGAGCAAAGAACTGGTTAAATAATCTAAGACCTTCATCAATCCACACTTGGAACTAACTGAAAAGAGAATTTTACAAAAAATACTTCCCCCATCACAAAACCATTGCACTAAAAAGAGCATCCAAAAATTTTTTGAAAAAGAGGGAGTCATTTTATGAAACATGGGAGAGGTTAAAAGACACCCTAAACATGGTTCCACACCATGGTTTTTCTATTCCTGAACAAGTAAAAATTTTCTATGAAGGTTTAGGTCTGGGGAACAAACAATTCATTGACATGGTGTGTAATGGGACCTTTAAAAACAAATCCCCAAATGATGCTTACGAGTATCTAGAAATCCTTGCTGAACAAAACCAAACATGGGGAACATCACCTTATTCTGAAAAGCCTCAAAGAACTGTTGGAATGCATACACTTAGAGAAGAGGAAATCCTTAGGGCGAAACTTGCAGTACTCTCTAGGAAGGTTGAAGATATAGACCATAGGAAAATCCCTGAAATCCAAACTGTAGACCATGTTTTCAAAATCTGTGAAAAACATGACCACAAAACAGACAACTGCCCAACCATTCCATCCATCAAGGATGTTCTTTTAGGAGGACCACCTACTAAAGTCAATGCCCTAAACTTTCAAAATCCCCAATACCCAAACACATTCAACCCAAGGTATAATGACCACCCAAGCTTCTGATGGAAAGATAACCAACAACCTAGCCAACCACACGGACCAAACCCCTACCCTACACAAAATTTTCAAAACCATAACCAATTCCAACATCCTATAGTCCAATACCAACAACCCATCCAACAACCAAAATATCCCCCTGGGATAACCCAACCAACACAAGCCCCTTCCCAATCTTTCCCTCTCCCAATCCTTGAACAACTATGCAAACAAATGGAAAGGATGAACTCAGAAGTCTCTTCCCTGAAACAAGAACTTCAAACCATCAAAACTGGAAAGGAACCCATGCCCACACAGGCCATTCCACAACAAACATCAATGAGAGAGACAAGTTGCACTCAAACAACTCATGAACAACTAAAGGCTGTGACAGTTTTGAGAAGTGGGAAATCAATTGAGAAACCTGAACAAATAGTTCAAAACCCACATAAAGATTCAAACTCTAATGAAAATTCAAATTAAACACATGAAAAAACTAAAGAAACTAATAAAAATGTGAAAGAAGCAACTCTTCAAAAAACAACCCCACAACCTTCCCCATTTCCTCAACGCATGAGGGGGGAAAACCAAGCCTGACTTAAGTGAAACATTGAGGGAAATATTCTCACAAGTCAAGTTGAACATTCCACTCCTAGATTCCATTCAAACCATTCCTACATACTCAAAATACCTTAAGTACCTCTTCACATTTAAATGGAAATTCTCACATAAGAACCAAGTCATTTTGGCAGTAAATGTTAGCACAATAATCCAAGGAACCCTTCCTCCAAAGATGAAAGACCCAGGATGCCCTTACATAAATGTTGAACTAGGAGAGAACAAATTTTTCAAAGCCTTGTGTGATCTAGGAGCCAGTGTGAACCTCATTCCTTATGCTATGTATTGTCAGTTAGGGCTTGAAGAACTCCAACCCACATCTGTCACTCTTCAACTTGCTGATCGTAGTATTCGAGTTCCAAAGGGGGTCTTAAAGGATGTTTTGGTGAAAGTTGAAAATTTCATTTACCCAGATGACTTCACTGTTCTAGACAATCACCCAAGCTTAGGTCCTAGGGAGAAAACCCCAATCATCCTTGGTCGTCTCTTCCTTGCAACAATCAACTCTGTTATCCGAGTCCGAAATGGGAACATGACCATCACCTTTGGAAACATGAGTCTAGACTTGAACATCTACAATGAAAACTCTCAAATTGGGGATGATGAAGAGATCCATGAGGTTAATTGGATAGGTAGTGTTGATAGTGAACTCAAGGAACATCAAGGAATTACCTAAGGATGTTTAAGTCAAGAAGAGATTGATTTTCTTTGTTCACATGAGGTAAATTTGTATCCTTGGCTTGAATCTCTTTCAGATAGCTCTATTGATGATTTTATAGAATCACCAATCAATGATACCATGGGTGAAATCAATAACATCAAGTCGATACCCATTCATGACACTACTCTAGCTAATTTAGTGGATGAAAATTCTTTTCACAAAGAACCAATTTTGTCAAGAAATCTGAACAAAGAAACTGAGTTCAATACAAAGTCTCGTCCTTTCTTGGAAAGTGATAACCACTTTGATCTTGAATTTAAGGTTTTACCTTCATCACTCAAGTATGCATTCTTAGGGGACAATCAATCCTTTCCTGTTGTAATTTCTTCCTCTCTTGAAGCCGATCATGAGAGGATGCTTCTAGATGTCCTTAGGAGACACAAGAAAGCCATTGGATGGACCCTATCTGATATTCCTGGGATTATCCCACTTATCGGGACTCAAAGAATTGTTCTAGAATTTGATTCAAATCCATGTCGTCAACCTCAACAGTGACTCAATCCTAATCTCATGGAAGTAGCGAGGAAATAACTTTTGAAATTGTTAAAAGCTGGTATCATCTATCCTATAGCTGAGAGTGAGTGGGTTAGCCCAATCCATGTGGTTCCAAAGAAGGCTAGAATCATATTAATAACCAATAAGGATGGAGAGATACTTACAACAAGGGTTAGTAGTGGATGGAGAGTCTTTATTGACTATAGGAAGCTCAACTCTTGTACCAAGAAAGACCATTTCCCCTTGCCCTTTATTGATCAAGTCCTCAAACGAGTGGCGGGTCATCAATTCTACTGCTTCCTAGATGGATTCTCAAGGTATAATCAAATTGAAGTCTCCTTAGAGGATCAAGGAAAAACAACCTTCACTTGTCCATTAGGCACTTTTTCCTTCAAGCACATGCCCTTTGGGTTATGTAATGCCCCTGGTACCTTCCAGCGGTGCATGATGGGAATCTTCTCGGACATGGTGGGGGATTGTTTAGAGATCTTCATGGATGATTTCTCCATCTTTGGGGATAATTTTGAGGGATTCCTTCTAAATGTTGAAAAGGTTTTGTCAAGGTGTGAGGATAAGAATCTCATACTAAATTGGGAAAAATGCCATTTCATGGTAAGGGAAGGATATCTTCTAGGTCATCTGGTATCTGGTAGAGGGATTGAAGTTGATAAAGTTAAGGTTGACATCATTCGTCACCTTCCCTCTCCTAAAACTTTTAAGGAAGTGAGGTCCTTCTTATGACATGCTGGCTTTTATAGAAGTTTCATTAGGAATTTCAGCTCTATTTCTCGGCCACTTTGTGCTCTATTGGTAAAAGATGATTCATTTTTATGGACAGAAAGCCATGAGGAATCATTATCTACACTCAAGTCAACTCTTATATCTCCACCTATCATGAAATCTCCAAATTGGAAACTTCCTTTCGAGCTCATGTGTGATGAAAGTGACTTCGTTGTAGGAGCAGTCTTAGGAAAACGGTGTGAGAAAACTCCATGTGTCATTGCTTATGCAAGAAAATCTTTAAATGATGCACAAATAAACTACACCACCACTAAGAAAGAGTTGATTATTGTTGTCTTTGCCTTAGAGAAATTCAGGTCTTATCTCTTAGGATCACCCATCATTGTCTTCACTGACCATTCAGCCCTAAAATACCTTTTTCAAAAACAAGATGCCAAGGCTAGATTGATTAGGTGGGTCCTTCTTCTTCAAGAGTTCGATTTAACCATTAAGGATAAAAAGGGTGTTGAAAATTTTTTAGCTGATCGCCTCTCTAGGATGGAATTCAAAGACAACTCACACCACCTCTCTGTGTCTAATTCATTTCCTGATGAGCACCTCTATTCAGTGAGTGATTGCCCTTGGTATGCTGACATAGAAAACCATTTGGTGACGGGTGACATTCCAAAATTCATGGGGACCCAAGATAAGAGGAAATTCCTTTCTGATGTTAAACACTATGTGTTTGATGATCCTTACCTCTTCAAGTTTTTTCCTGATCAAATCATCAGGAGATGTGTTCCTGAGTCTGAACAAGAGTCCATTCTAAAATTTTGTCATGGAGAGGCATGTGGAGGCCACTTTTCTATAAAGAAAACCACTGAAAAGGTCCTCCAAAGTGGTTTCTACTGGCCGAACCTCACTAAGGATTCCTTCCAATTCTGCAAAAGTTGTCCTCAGTGTCAGCAATTAGGATCCATTTTCAAAAGGAATCAAATGCCCCTCACTCCCATTCTGGTCGTTGAAATCTTTGATTGTTGGGGAATTGATTTCATGGGACCCTTTCCAAACTATAAGGGATACCTCTACATCCTCTTAGCTATTGATTATGTCTCAAAATGGGTTGAATCCATTCCCACAAAGTCTAATGACCATCATGTTGTGATCTGATTTCTGAAAGAGAATATATTTTCTCTATTTGGAATTCCTAGGGCTATAATCAGTGATCGAGGAACCCATTTCTGTAATCGCCCATTCTCTTCACTCATGTCTAAGTACGGAATTTCTCATAAAGTTTCCATTGCGTACCATCCTCAAACCAATGGTCAAGCTGAGTTAGCAAATAGGGAGATTAAGCAATTTCTTGAAAAAACTGTCAACCCCTCTAGGAAATATTGGTCTGAGAAACTCTTGGATGCTCTTTGGGCATATCGTACAGCATTCAAAACCATCCTAGGAATGTCACCATATAGGTTGGTTTATGGAAAAGCATGCCATTTACCTGTTGAAATTGAGCATAAGGCATTTTGGGCAATCAAAAAAATGAATTTCGACATTTCTTTAGCCGAATAAAAGAGGAAATTAGATCTTAATGAACTTGAGGAACTTCGGATAGAGGCTTATGAAAATTAAAGGATAAATAAAGCAGGAGTTCAAGCCTACCAATCTAGGAATATCAAAGTCAAACAATTTGAACTGGGAAAACCTGTGCTCTTGTATAGTTCAAAACTTCATTTACACCCAGGAAAGTTAAGGTCTAGATGGTCAGGTCCATCCATAGTGCATCATGTGTACTCCCATGGGGCAGTAGAGATTCAGGATCCCACAAGTGGTAACATTTTTAAGGTCAATGGTCATAGGTTAAAACCATTCATTGAATCATTCAATAAACAGGAACTAGAGGTATAGTTAACAGAGCCAACCTATGAACCAGGAAAAAATTGATAGATTTAGGATCCATGTCGGGCTAACGATGTTAAACAAAAGCACTGCACGGGAGGCAACCCATGGTTTTCATGTTTCTAATCTTTTTGAATCATCTTTTGTTTCCTTCTTCTTTATTTTGTTATTTAAAAAATATATAGACTGTTGACATGTTCTTCTTTTATGAGTAAGGATGGGTATGAAAGGGGAGCACCGTATTCATCCATTCCATGCGGTGTGATCCCTGAGTAATACCTTACCCATAAAATATTAAGAAGACAATGTATCATCAGTTTATTCTTATTTTATGTTTTTGTGGGTATTTTAAAAAAAATAGATTGTTGACATGTTCTTATTTTATGATTAAGGATGGGTATGAAAGGGGAGCACCGTATTCATCTGTGTCACGCGGTGTGATCCATGAGTAATACCTTACCCAGAAAATATAAAGAAGACAATGTATCATCAGTTTATGTTATTTGTACGTTTTTTTAGGTTAAAAAATACAAAAATATATATATATATATATTAAAAACAAATTAAAGGCATGTCATAGGTCATTGGGAAAAGCTGGTCACAACCGTCCAAGCCATTGGGAGACAAACCAGAACTGAAGGGAGACATGGGAATGCATTTTCAACATCAACCACCAGGTGACTTCATTCCATAATTTTCATTTTCAATGTCTTCGTTGAACTTCTATCCTTCCCCTTCTATGTTTCAATTCTTTAAACACTGGGTACAGTGTTATTCTAAGTTGGGGGGGGGATGAAAATGTGTGGAAGGAAAAATGTCATTAACCTTAAACATGATAACACACATTCCAAACTCTGAAATTGGATATCAAATAATTTTGCATGTCGTGATTCTGATTTTAATGCAAGTTTATGTTCATGTGTATAGATATTGGAATGTGCGGTTGTCCGATGTGATTTTTCACCGTTATATTTTCATCAATATAATAAAAAAAACACAATGCACGTCCTCTAGATTGTGGTATTTTAGTTTGAGTTCTTGGGGACCCATAATAAATATCATAGGATTGGTGATCATTTTAATTTTAACATGAGTATTCAAAAAAATCAATTGTGCGTAGAGCAATGAATTGTCCTAATGTGTGGCTTTCGTCACTTGGGGATCGTGACTCCATAGTTTTCTGGCCCAGAGTTGGGCATTTTATCTCTATTTGTGGTAATTTGAATTTGTTTTTGATTTAGTTAACTCGAGATGATGCCCAAGTATGTGATCTTCACTTGGTTCCCTAAGGTCTTTGAGCCTGGGAGTCATCGGAAAAGTTTTGTTACATGGGTTGACTCAATTGAGTTCAATTTCAATTACCATGGAAAAATTGCAAAAAAAATCCAAAAAAATCCAAAAAAACAAATAAAATAAAAAAATGAGTACTCATCTTATTATTAAAATTTGATTTCTCATAGCACTTCCATCTTTTCTCCCTCAAATGAAAATGAATCCCCATGTCTATTGTGACGCACAACACTTCATCATGCTTAATTGAATTTGGATGAAATATGGAAATAAATTTGAACAAAGGAATGGGCTTGGGCTTGAGATATGCCTGTGGACATATCTTGTTTTAAATGATTTTTATGGGTTTCATAATTGTTTGGTATGAGATCTTTGGGTGAGAAATGTGTATTAAAATGTTTTTGGAAAAGGTCATTCGAATTTCATTTTTGTGATATATATTTTGCTCGAGACTAGAAAAACTCAAGTTGGGGGTGTGATTAGCCAATAAAAACACATATTTTGATTACATTTTAAGGGTATTAAATGTTCATTTTTGATCTTATGGGCCTGAGTTAGTGGATTTTAATTTTGAACATCCATTTTCATCATTTGTGCACTTCATGCCTAATATGCACCAATTTAGGACCAATGTTTCATATGATTTTAAAGAATGTAATTATCTATATTTTAATTTGATATTTTGGTAAATGGATATAAACATAAATATGAACATTTTTCATTCATGGATCAATGGAGGATTCATAAAGGATGATGGGGATATTTGGCAATGAAAGAAAACAATTCTGGAGAAGGCAGATTGGATGTCATCCCACTGATCGGAATGTGGGGCCCACAATACAGGCCCAATGAATCCCAAATTTATGGGAGGATAGAATACATATAGGGTAACAAATAATTCTTTTGGTGACCGTGCTAATTCGTCCTACATGGTGGTGATTAAGGCGGCCTAAGTTGAAGATGAAATTCTAGGCCAAATTCTGCAGCCTAGAAAAACAGCCCACTATTTATATCATATCTCACGAACGAATTATTATTTTGGTCTGAAATTTTAAATTCTATTATGGGACATCCGGGTATTCATTTAAGTCTTCTATAAACCACTCAAATTTTTCCTTCTAGAAGGTCCTTTAGGTGCGTCTTTCCGGTGGATGCAAGCTGGATGCAACTTCGGGGCAAGAAGTGGAAAAGTCTCTCTACATTAATGTTCCACCCACCTTTCCCCAACACAATTAATTAAAGTCACATGGGATGTTTGGGGCTCCGAAAAGGCTTCATTTTTTCCTATTTAAGGTAGTATTGGTGGAGGATTTAGAGATCTTTGAGCTTTGTTTTGATTGTAATATTATTATGCCAAATTGTCTTTGTAGCATTTTTCCTTCCCATGTAAGTTGTTCGAATCACCTTAGATTTTAATAAAAGTTATTCTTCTAATCTTGTTCTGTTCTTCCTATTATCACCTTGATACTGTTTCCTCAAGGTGTGAATTTATTCACACCAAACCTTGGGATTTTGTTCACACAACGGTGGAGTGATCGTTATTTTTGTTGTTTTTACTTCTTCAATTCCACCCTCATAAGTCTACTTTCCACTTCCGTTGAGAACTTGTCATCAATGGAGGGCTAGCTCTTTTATGGGTTGATCCAAGGGAGTATCAAGGGTCTGGATTGAATGTTATTTCTCACTCCCAAAATGTTATTAATTTCTTTTAATTGAGTTTTTTTCATTCAATTATTTTTATTCTTCCTCTTCTTTATTGAATTTATTCACCCCACTTTCATGTGCTAATTATATCCTTTACCTTGGAGTGCTCATGAAAATGATCCTACAATTTTATATTTGATTATCATGTGTTTTGAAGGTGTTTAATAAGTAAGTGATGAGGTTAGTTTGAATTCATTGCATGAATCCTTCACGAGTCAATGAAATTAAAATCGTAAAAAAAGGAATTCATTCAATCCACCCCGAGCAATAACCTAGGATCAACTCATTTCTCATAAATTGAATTCACATAGATATTTTAGTTCTCTTTTAAAAACATCTAAAATAAATCCAATTTTGCCACTTCATAACCAAAAATCCATCTCTTTTTATTGAATGTCTAAAGGTTATTCTTAGGTCTCTGAGGATTCAACAACCCAAGCTACACTACAAGTGACCGCTTGACCCTTAAAACTTGGGTAAATTTGGGAGACACCATGCCCCAAGATACCTCTATGATTATATATATGTTCTCATATTTGTGTGGATCTTGTGTAAATCTCATGTTACACAAAGTAATTATATATGAGTGACAATCATGTCTTTTGAAAATGTTTTCATACGTTATGAGTATTCATGGACTAATGTGCTCTTTCATTCTTTTTCTTCCCTTACTGAGATTTTGTGTTCATCCCAAGTTTTTAAATGATTTTCACTAGTTAATGGATTTTTAAGACAAGGAAGGAAGTCATGTTAAATTTTTAAGAATTGTTAAGGAGTCTTGTTTTAAGTTTTAATGTTTTATATTTTGAAAAAAAAATGGAAACTGTTTTTATGGTATCCACTCTGTAATAATGTGTAATGTTATGAATGTTTTTTCCTAATTCTCTAAATCTATAAACATGAAAAGACCCTCAATGTAAAATGAAGTGTTTTCTTGACTAAATTCAAAATTATGTATGTAATAAGGTCGGGTCCTTGTAGTTGGTATCAGAGGATGGTTTAGATAACTTTAGGGGTTAGGGTGATGTTAATAGAATACCATAAATGATTTTCAATTTATGTTTAATTTGAAATGATATAGAATTTAAATATTACCGTGTTTCTTCATCTAAGACATGTTTGTTCAGAATGGTTTTCCATAGAAGGAATAGGGATGCTGAAGAGGAGAGGAACCAACAGAATGACATCCTTCCAGAACTACAGCCCAGAATGGTAGGGATTGGAACTGAGCAGTTTGTGACAGTAATGGCTCAGCTAACGTAGGCAATAAATGGTGGTGGCATCCATGCAAGAGAACCAATAGAGGTACCACAACGGAACATGAAAATAGTGGAACATTTTATGAGACAACATCCTCATACATTCAATGGATCTTCTGACCCAGTAGCAGCTGAAGGATGGATCAAGGACCTTGAAAAGATATTCGATGTTATGGGATGTTCAAATAATCAAAAGGTAAGTCTTTCCATTTATTGTTTTGAAGGGGAAGATGATTAGTGGTGGGAAATGGTAAGTAATATCAAGGGTAGAGAGGATTTTGATGCCTTAGAGTGGGATGAATTTAAAATTATTTTCCTTGAAAAATATTTTCCTAAGATGGTGTGACTAAGAATGGAGAAGCAATTCCTTGAATTGAAACAGAAGGAGGAAGATTCAGTGGTTGTGTATGAAGCGAACTTCACCCGACTGGCGAGGTATGCTCCAAATCTTATTCTGGATCTTGATGGAAAAATCAACCACTTTTACTCAGGATTGAAGCCAAGGTATCAAAGGGCGTTGGCCTCCCGTGAATTCAAAAGTTATGAGAAACTTGTTCATTGTGCTAAGAGGGTAGAGATGGAGTTTCCTGATGATCACGTGCATTTTGGAAACAAAGAGAAGAAGAGGTCCAGTTGGCAAGCAATGGGTAAGAATCAACCAAATAAATTTGATGGTAAGAAAATCCAATTTCCAGTTTGTGAAAAGTGTGGCAAGAAACACCCTGGGGAATGTCTTAGAAAAACTGGGAAGTGTTTTAAATGCGGTAAGTTTGGAAATATAGACCGAGATTGCAATGAAAATGATCCTAAGAATAATCCTGATAAGAAAACTATAAAGTGTTTTAAATGTGGTGAGATGGGTCACTATGAAAACGTCTGCCCAAAGAGGGATCTAAATGATGCAAAGAAGCCAGACTACAAGCAGAAAGGTTTACTGAGATCCTTTGCAACTATGTCAGCAGATGTTGGCCCATCCAATGAAGTTGTATCTGGTACTTTGTTTGTTCACTCAGATTTTTCTAAAGTTTTGTTTGATACAGGGTCTACACATTCCTTCATCTCTGAGAAATTTTCTGGTAAATTGGAAATATCACCTCAACAAATGAGACCCAAACTTGTTGTTAAAACACCAGGGGGAAATGTTATAGTAAAGAGGAATTATAAGAATCTTTCTATTATGGTCTGTGGAAAGACTTTACCTGCAAAACTTGTTGTTTTACCCTTAGTTGAGTTTGATGTTATTCTGGGGGTGGACTGGCTTTCTGATTATCATGCTAAGATTGAATGTAGAGCTAAAGAAGTTTTTTTTTCATAAAGATTTCAGTTTGTATACAATAATGAACCCATACAATTGATAACATATCAGGAAGGTGAGAAAATATTGAAAGATGTAAATGAAAGTTATCTTGCTCATATTTTTGAAAAAAAGGGAACTATTCAAATTAATGATGTGCCAGTGGTAAATAAATACCTTGATGTTTTTTCTGATAAGTTACCCGGTGTCATACCTGATCAAGAAGTCGAATTCACAATTGACTTAGTTCCTGATGCTAAGACAATTTCAAAACCCCCATATCGTATGGCTCTAATAGAACTTATTGAATTGAAAAATCAGTTGCAGGATTTTCTTGACAAAGGATTCATTCATCCTAGCACTTCACCATGGGGAGCCCCTATTTTGTTTGTTAAAAATAAAGATGGTTCCATGAGACTTTGTATTGATTATAGAACTTTGAATAAAATCACTGTTAAAAACAAGTATCCTTTGCCTCATATTTATTACTTGTTTGATCATCTCCAGGGAGCTCAGTACTTTTCCAAGATTGACTTGAGATCCGGATACCATCAGCTGAAGGTAAAGGAGGATGAAATCTCAAAAATAGCCTTTCATACTAGATATGGGAATTATGAATTGGTTGTTATGCCGTTTGGATTAATTAATGCACCTGCTATATTCATGAATCTTATGAATAGATTATTTCATGAGTTCTTGGATAAGTTTGTGGTTGTATTTATTGATGACATTCTGGTATTTTCTAAAAATAATGAGGAGCATGAAAAAAATCTAAGGGTTGCTTTACAAACATTAAAATAAAATAAACTATATGGAAAATTCAGCAAGTGTGATTTTTGGTTGTAACCGATTTCTTTTCTTGGGCACATTGTAAATAAAGATGGAATAACAGTTGAACCTACCAAAACAAAAGTAGTTGATGAATGTAGAAGACCCACAAATGCTACAGAGATTCATAGTTTTTCGGGCTTAGCATGTTATTACCAACAGTTTGTTAAGAACTTTGCATGGTTATCTAGCCTGATAACTAAGTTAACATGGAAAGGGGTTAAATTTTTTTGGACAGAGGAATTTGATGTTTTTTTAGGAACTGAAGAAGAGATTGGTGAATGCTCCATTTTTTTCCTTACCTTCCCGAAATGGTGAGTTTTTCATCTACAGTTATGCTTCTTTGAAGGGACTTGGTTGTGTTTTGATGCAGAATGATCAGGTAATTTCCTATGCTTCGAGACAACTTAAACCTCATGAGATAAATTATCCCACACATGATTTGGAATTGGAATCTGTGGTTTTTTCTTTGAAAATATGGAGGCATCATTTATACGGAACCAAATATCAAATATATACTGACCATAAAAGTCTAAAGTATATATTCACTCAGAAGGAATTAAACATGAGGCAGAGAAGATGGCTTGAACTGATAAAGGATTATGACTGCACGATCAATTACCATCCTGGGAAAGTAAACAAAGTGGTGGATGCCTTAAGTCAAAAACATCGTGCATCATTAATCATGCTACATTTGGAACATGATACCTTGATTAATGATTTGATGAATTTTGGCTTAGAATTTGTTGGTGCAGGGAATACCTCTGTTTTGTTTCAGGTTTCAGTGCAGTCTTTGTTGTCAGACAGAATTAAGCAAGAATAGAAGAAAGACTGTGAGCTACAGAAAAAGGTAGAATTAGTTAAAATGGGTAAGTTTCCAGAATTTAATCTTGATAAAGATTATGTTTTAAGATTTTGAAAAGGGTTGTGTGTGCCTAGTGATTCTCAATTGAAGAAATATTTGTTGTGTGAAGCTCATAGTTCTCCATTTTCTATTCATCATAGCAGTACTAAGATGTACAGAGACCTTTGGGAGTATTATTGGTGGGATGGAATGAAAAGAGATATTGCTGATTTTACCATGAAATGTTTGACGTGTCAACAGGTTAAAGTAGAGCGGTAGTTACCGAAGGGGGTGCTTCAGCCTTTTCCAGTGCCAGAGTGGAAATGGGAGAATGTATCCATGGACTTTGTGGTAGGACTACCAAAGACTTATCGAGGTAACAATGCTATTTGGGTTATTGTTGATTGGCTAACAAAGTCTGTACATTTTCTATCTATTTGAGATACAATGTATTTAGATCATATTTCTCGATTGTACCTCAAGTATATTGTCAGGTTACATGGAGTTCCTCTTTCCATTGTATCTGACCGAGATCCCAGGTTCACTTCTAACTTTTGGAAGGGACTTTAGAAGTCGTTGGGCACAGAGTTAAATTTCAGTACAGCTTTTCATCCTCAATTAGATGGGCAGTCAGAACGAACGATTCAAACTTTGAAGGATATGCTTCGAGCTTGTTCAATGGACTTTCAGGGAAGTTAGGATCATCATATTTCATTAGTTGAGTTTTCTTATAATAACAGTTTTCATTCCAGTATTCAGATGGCACCTTTTGAGGCCTTGTATGGAATGTGGTGTCAGACTCCAGCGTTTTGGGATGAAGTCGGTGAAAGAAAGTTGATGGGGCCAAAATTAGTTTAATAAGTGGATTAGAAAGTGAGGATGATCCAGTAGCACATGAGGACAACTCAGAGCAGGCAGAAAAGTTATGCGGATAATAGAAGGAAAGACTTCTCTTTTGAGGTAGGTGACCATGTTTTCCTTAAAATCTCTCCTTGGAAAAGTGTGATACGTTTCGATAAGAAAGGGAATCTAAGTCCGCGATTCATTGGTCCTTTTGAAATCTTGGAGAAAGTTGGAACAGTTGCATACCGTGTAGCTTTGCCTCCTATTTTGTTTCAGGTACACAATGTTTTTCATGTTTTGATATTGAGGAAGTATGTGCCAGATTCATCACATGTCTTGAGCCCAGAAGTAGTTCAGCTGGAAGAGAACCTTTCTTATGAAGAGAAACTAGTTCAAATTCTTGATCAAAGGGAACAGGTATTGTGGAATAAGGTAATCCACCAGGTAAAGGTTTTGTGGAGAAACCACATGGTTGAAGAAGTAACATGGGATTCTGAAAATGCTATGAGGGAAAATTACCCTCAGTTGTTTAATAAGTAAATAAAATTGCGAGGACACAATTTCAAGAAGGTGGGGATAATGTAACACCCCAAGTTTTTCTAAAAAAAATAAAAATGCATGGAACTTTGTTTTATGTAGATATTTTTAATTAGCCTTTAAAACATAACTTTTCTACTTCTATGTTCTGAATTTCAAGAAACTGTCATCTACAATTGTGTTCAGTATGTTATTTGGAGTCTATTGGAACCAACTTGTTTTTTTTGGTGAATAGTAACATGCCCTTATGAATAGTAATATGAATAGTGATATGACCCTAATGAATAGTAAATTTTATTATTATTTTATTTTATTAAGGCTTTAAGATAATATCATCTAGGTTAATCTTTCATTGTGATATAGAAGTAGTTACAGAATTAGAATTATTAATTTTTGAATTAAGTATGATTTTATTTAAAAATTAAATTAATAATATTTAGAAAATTATTTTCAAAAAATGGACTTTATTTTTGAAATCTACATGTCGATAAATGGTTAGGGTGAATTTTTGGAATTTTTCTGAAACAGTTGATTTTTCAGTGAATAGTAAAAAATACAGTTTTTAGTTTCGGTGTATTAATGACATCATTAATGATATAATAATGATGTCATAAATTTGGTCGACTTGTGTATAGTTAAATAATTTGTGAGGTGTCCCAAGTGTCTTATACCATGGGTAAATACCATGGGCAAGCCCATGGTTTTGTAAATACCACTCATGAGGTGTCCCTTGAAAATTATTAAAATAATCCCTCACTTTTCCTATAAATACCAACTCTTCCCTTCATTTAATTCATTCCTAATTCTCCCTCAATGAAGTTCTGGACTCATTACATTCATAGTAGTCCTACCAAGGTTTCATCAAGCCCCCAAGGTCCCAACCTTCAAGTTCTAAGGGTTACTCTACTAGGTAAGAAAATTCTCAATTTCTTTCTTTTTCCTTTCAAGTTCTCTTTTGTGTGGTATAACTTTCAAGTTTCCATACCATGTTATTATTTTCTTATTATTATTTATCTAATCTATATTATTATTCATTTCTGGATGGGTGACCCTTTTCCACTCTTTTTTTTTTAATATTTTCTAAAACCATGTTACGTAGCCGTTAGGCTGCCAAATTTTTGTAAGAGATTTCTCACTTATTCTTTTATTTTGAGTTCCTTCCTTATTATTTCTTCATATATCCTTACCCAAGAGACATGAAATCTCCATAAATCATGTATATTCTGTATTTTATCATGTTTATGAAAAATTACTAATCATTATTCTTCTCCTCTACCGCTTATTTAAAGAATAAAAACATTGTCCGTTTATGTCGAATTACCGACATCGTGGACGATGTGATTTAAATTTCCATTAATTATTTCAAGTCTAGTCATGAAACCATTTATATGGTTGAACCAGGTTATAATATATGTTTTATGACTCACCCATGGTTCTGGAATTCTTTTGTACTCATGGTTCTAATTTATAAGACAAAACGGGGTTGTTATTATCAAATAACCACTAAAATGGTCTAAACGAACATCATTAATGTTCTAACTTATGAATCATCCTCATGTAAGAATTAAAAATGATTAATGGAATAATTTATGTTACTTTATATATGTAAATACTACTCCATTCCAATTCTGGAGTTTCACTTCCAATCGACAAGAATGCCCATCATGAACCAATCATGGAAATCATGTTAAGAACTCACCCAAAAATAGTGCAAAGGGAAAAATACTAACAATTAAGGGTGAGATGATGTTATGAAATGATCATATAAGATGTTATAAACATGAACATGTTTTTTTAAAATATTAATAACACTCTTTTAACTATTATACAGGAGTTTTAAACAAGTTTTAAGTAAGACAAACCCGAGGTAAGGGAATTCTTAACCCGATTTCCATTCTTTGGGTTAACCTTCTACTTCATTATTTATGTGCTATTTAAATTTTTTTGTGTGGTGGGTTCTATTTATATTATGTTTCACTATTTTTATTTACATTATATATACATACTCCATCCACTCTATTAAGTCTCTCTTCAATTTTATGATATTTATAAGGGGTTTTTCTTAAAAAATCCTCTTTTTAAATTCGGTTTTACGAAATTCCAAAGTAATGTTTTTATGGAATTATTCATGGTGTATGATTATGTTTTGGTTCTTGGGAATTATTTATGATGAAGGGTGGGACCTATATTTCCCTCTAATGCATTGGGTATGAGTATGTTGTAGGTCGGTCGTATGGTTACTCCAAGTGTAACTGTGATGGTTACACAAAGTACGGTAGCTGTGAGGGTTACAAATTATAAGGTATCCAAGAATGGTTACAAGATTATGTAAGTAATGCCCCAATATACCTCTATGATTATATATATTTTATCATGTTTTTTTTTATCTTTTGTAAATCTCATGTTACACAAAGTAAGTATATATGAGTGACAAGCATGTCTTTTGAAAATGGTTTCATACGTTACGAGTATTCATGGACTAATGTGCTCTTTCATTATTTTTCTTCCCTTACTGAGCTTTTGTGCTCATCCCAAGTTTTTAAATGATTTTCAAAGGTTAATGGATTTGTAAGATAAGGAAGTAATCCATGTTAAATGTTGAATAATTGTCAAGGAGTCTTGTTTTAAGTTTTAATGTTTTATGTTTTGAAAAAAAATGGAAACTGTTTTTATGGTATCCACTATGTAATAATGTGTAATGTTATGAATGTTTTGTCCTAATTCTCTAAATCTCTAAACTTAAAAAGATCCTCAATGTAAAAGGAAGTTTTTTCTTGACTAAATTCAAGATTATGTATATAATAAGGTTGGGTCCTTATAAGTATGGTTTCTATCTACAATTCATAATCTCAATCTATCTACTATGTGTTTTCAATATGTCGCTTCAACAGAAAATTATATAATCATGACTTAAAACTGCTTTTATCCTCTGTTCTTGTCACAACTACTGTTAATGCAACAACTCAGAATGCCTTACAATTTTCTTCAATAATATACAGGCTGATCAAAGTAGTGGGTCTTCTATAGTAAGCAGTGTCGTTCATTATATGCAGGTAATTGTCTTTCAATTTCTTTAGTATGTGTTTCTAACAATGGATATCAGTTTACTGATATATTCCTTTTCACATTTCCTCATAGGATCATCAAACAGTTGGGTCTTCTCCTGGTACTTTAAACACTGACACAGGATTAGATACTACACCCTTGAACATGTGTTCTACTCGGGTATACATATGTTATCTTTCCTTACTACTAAATTATTTCCATTACTATAAGAACACATTGAATTAATGTAAAGTATTATGATTTTTAGATATTTAAAAATCAAACATGTACAGAGTTATTACATCTATGTGTTGTTAAAAAACACTCTATTGTTTAAGCTCTGCTCTGAATTTCACTGCTTTCAACTGCTCTACTTTATAGTTTCAAATTATTCTAACACAAAACCTATATATAGAAAAATATGTCGTGTTGTTTTGATATTGAGGATGGTTTTCAAGATAATGTCCAGACGTCTCCATACAGCATGCCTACAACATGTCAATCTACTGAATTACAGACCATGCCGAAGGGATATATAAACAGGAAAACCAAAAAAATAGACTGAAAACTCATACTGAAAATAGAAGGTAAACATACATCTTCACTGATCAAATACTTCTCATTATTGTGTTCATAATTATTATTTGTAGTACAATGTGTATTACATTTGATACAGTAGAGACCGTTCATTTGAAACTTTTTCTGCTACTGATTCGGTATTTTGATATCATTACTATATAGTGTGTCATTGAGGAGACAATTGCACCATGAGGATTTCTGGTTTTCAACCAATACAATGTTCTCTTTAAAAATTTAACATACAGTACAAACATTAACGACTGCAAATGGTTCAGTATTTTTTAAAAAAATTAGGATGTATGAAATGATTTCAGTAACAGCTATTCCTAATATTTGTTTCCATTATTAGAAAACTTTATATACATTAGTGTTATTTCTTTCATGGTTTTTAATTTTTAATTTTTACATTCTTGATATTATAGGTACTAAAACAACCACCCTGAATTTTAAATGATTTTGGGTTTATGTATCATGGACCTTTCCAATGACATTTTTTACATTCCTCATTATTTAGGTACAGTAAAATACTACCCTTTTTTAAACAATTTAGCCTTTTTTCTAGTAACTTTAATTAAAAAACGCCCTATTTATCTATTCATTGTTATGTATTTATGTTTATAAATGTACTTTCATCTGCAAGTTTCATTAATTGTACCATACAGAACCTAATGACATATTGCAACCAGATTATGCTCCTACAGACTTTATAACTTTAATTACTTGCAACACTTCAAACATGAAGTTAAACAAATTTTGTGCAATTAGAAAATTTCCCTTTTGAGCTCTGGATTCAAATGAATACACTGTGCTATTCACATTTTAAATTATTATAATGACTAATATAGTGATTGTGTTGTTCAGTTTTAATTACACTTCATACATTACTTTGTATGACATAAATGTTAATGTAGTAAAATAAGTAGTTTATTCTATAGATCGACTATGTCCCAGAAGCAATCGACTATTGTTCCATTATACTTTTCCAATACTTTTGTAACTAAGGATTTATAAAGTTTACTATTATTATGTACCAGTTACAAATAGTATTCTCATTAGTAAACATCGTTCATTCTATATTCCATGCGTACGCACGGGTGAGTGCTAGTTATTTTTAAATCAGACTTTTATTTATGAGGATGTATATGTTGGTTTTAAACCATGGCTCTTATTTATCAGGATGCATATTCTTTTTAATTGGAAGGAGTTTCGGTGGCCCGCATTTTCTCATCAAACCCCGATAAGTGGCTATTGGAATTACAAACAAAAAACCCATGGGTCAAGCAGCCCGTGTTTTTTTTCTGCGTCATTTATTTCATGCGGGTCCGCGTCATTTATTTTTTATTTGAATGAATTTAAATGATATGCATTTAAGAATTTTTTGTATCTTTTGTACCGTCATAAATGCTATGCATTTAATATTTTGGTCTTTCCTTGTACCGTCATAGATTCTCTATATTTAATGTTTTGGTCTTTCTTTGTACCAACATAAATACTATGCATTTAATGTTGTGGGTCTATAAATTGATGTAATTATAGTCTGAAATTTCAATTGTGAAAAATCTTGAAAGCTCTTTTGTGTTGTGTGTCAATTTTTCTTCCTCTTCAATTTTTCTTCCTCTCATATTTCTCAGCTTGTATAGCCAACAAACTGGTATCAGATCCAGTTACCAAGATCCTCCAATTTTTTTAAAATGGTCGTAATCCAATCGCAAGTTCCGAAGCTGTCTAAGGACAACTATGAAAGATGGTGCATTCAAATGAAGGTGTTATTCGGGTCGCAAGAATTATGGGAGATCGTTACCGATGGGTATGTTATACCCACTATAGAGGAAGAAGTCGTCTTCACGAATGAAGAAAATATGGGCCTCAAGAATCAAAGAAAGAAAGACAACAAGGCATTTTTCCTCCTTTATCAAGGGTTGGATGAATCAACGTTTGAAGAAATTGATGAAGCAACATCAAGAAAGAAAGATTGGGATTCTCTTGCCACCATATTCAAAGGTGTTAAACAAGTGAAGTGGGTATGTCTTCAAACATTAAGAGTGGATTTTGAAGCGACACATATGAAAGAAGAACCAAAAAAAGAGATTCCAGTTGAAATAAAAGATCTTGAAGAAAGGCGTGATCATCAGGAGAAAACGTCAGCAACACCTTCCCTGGGCACATCGTTAGTGCACAGGAGTCCAGGAGGACATTCCATCACTCCTGAAAGGACTCCATCAAGTCAAAATTTGATGAGCTCATCCTCACCCATGGCACCCATAAAGATGAAAAGCTTAAGCGAAATTTATGAACAAACCGAAGAGGTAAATCTTTTTTGCCTATATGCAGATCATGAGCCTCTGACGTTTCAGGAATCCACGAGGGAAGAATGTTGGAGAATGGATATGGGAGAAGAAATTTGTGCCATAGAGAAAAATGACACATGGGAGCTGACTACACTTCCTAATAGCCAAAAAAATCATTGGTGTCAAATGGGTGCACAAGATCAAGCGAAATGCTGAGGGTGAAATCGATCGCTACAAGGCAAGGCTTATAGAAAAGGGGTACAAACAGAGGTATGGGGTGGACTATGAAGAAGTATTCACTCCTGTTACTCATCTTAACACTGTGAGAATCATTATCTCCCTTACTGTTCATAACATTTGGATGATCTACCAATTGGATGTAAAGCCTGCATTTCTGAATAGAATTCTAGAGGAAGAGGTCTATGTAGTCCAACCTGAAGGCTTTGTTATGCAAGGGGAGGAAGACAAAGTGTATCAACTGAAAAAAGCTCTTTATGGGTTGAAGCAAGCTCCTCGTGCTTGGAATACACGCATTAACAGCTATCTTTGAGAGAACGGCTTCACCAAATGTCCATATGAGCATGCAGTTTACATCAAGAAGAATGATCCTGGCGGATATTTTCACAAAGGCATTACTGATAGATTTATTCAAAAAACTCAGAACGATGCTTGGAATGAAGTCGGTTTTGGTTTGAAGGGGAGTGTTGGAATTGCAAACCAAAACCATGAGTCAAAGCTGCCCACGACGTCATTTATTACTTGCACATTTTTTTATTCCATGGGTCCACCTCCATTTATTTTCATTGAATGAATTTAATATTCCGTATTTAATTTTTGGTATCTTTTGTACCATCATAAATTCTATGCATTTAATATTTTGGTCTTTCCTTGTACCGTCATAGATTCTCTGTATTTAATGTTTTGGTCTTTCTTTGTACCAACATAAATGATATGCATTTAATGTTGTGGGTCTATAAATTGATGTAATTATAGTCTGAAATTTCAATTGTGAAAAATCTTGAAAGCTCCTTTATGTTGTGTGTCAATTTTTCTTCCTCTTCAATTTTTCTTCCTCTCATATTTCTCAGCTTGTATAGCCAACAGTGGAAAGTGGGTCTGTAAATCTTGGATCTTGGTTTTACCCCAAGAAAGCGGCATCATTTTGCACTGTTTTTCTTCCTTATCAAAATCGGCTCCACTTTCGGCATTCTCTGTAAACCTACCACATCCGACGCAGCCACGGTACCCGTAGGTGCAGCGCATGCCTTACTCCAAGTGTAGCGGGTTTTCTGTCTCTAGCGCCCTTGCTGCTTCTACTGACATCCAGTCTTTTCATTCTGGGAAGAAGATTCAGGGTCATATAATGAGAATGGGTCTGAATTCTGATGCATTTTTTTGGAGTACTCTATCATACATGTATGGAAAGTGTGGGACTTTGGAGGCCGCTCACCATATATTTGATCGTACATTGGACCGGGATGTTGTTTCTTAGAATGTTATGATTACAAGATACTTAAGTGATGGTAGGACATAAGAGGGAGTTTCATTGTTATGGGAGTTATTGGGGTCGGGAATTAGACCCACTGACTTCACTTTTACTCAAGTCCTTAATGCATGTGCAGATAATGCTGCTGAGGGTTTGGGTAGGGAAGTGCAGGGTTACATGGTGCGAAACGGATGCGTCCCCTCCGAATTTTCTGCCAGTGCACTAGTTCACATGTATTCAAAGTGTGGGGATGTTGAGAAGGAAAGGAGAGTTTTTAATCAGATGCCCCAATGTGATTTAGTCTCCTTCACTTCACTTATTACAGGATATGATCAAAATGGACAATCTCATGACGCACTTCAGTTGTTTGAGCTGCTCCTAAAGTCTGGAACTCATCCTGATGACATTAGTTTTGTTGGTGTTCTTTCTACCTGTGTCCATGCTGGGTTAGTTGAGAAAGGGATTCAATATTTCTACTCAATAAACGAGAATCATGGTTTAATGCATACCACCCATCATTATTCTTGCATCATTGATTTGCTAAGCTGATCAGGCCGATTCAAGGATGCCAAAAACATCATTGCTACTATGCCAATGAAGCCGAGCAAGTCATTATGGGTTTCCCTGCTACGTGGTTGTGGAATTCATGGAAACCTTGAGTTGGCTGAACTTACAGCAGAAGCATTATTTTAAATTGAACCTGACAATGCAGGTGCACATATTACTTTGGCCAACATCTATGCCAATGCTAGCTTGTGGAGTGAATCTTCAAGGATTCGAAAGTCTATGATTGATAGAGGAGTCATAATTAAGCTAGGTTTAAGCAGGATTAAGATTAAAAGGGAGGTACTTGTGTTCTTAGTTAGTGACATGTCCCACCCAATGTCCGAGGAAATATATGACTTTCTGGGAAAGCTTTATAAGATGATGAAGGAAGAAGGATATGTCCCTGACACAATGTTTGTGTTGCATGATGTGGAGGATGAGCAGAAAGAGCAAACTTTATCCTACCACAGTGAGAATCTTGCACTTGAATTTGGAATTCTCACCACTCCACTGGGAACTCTGATTAAAATCTTCAAGAATTTAAGGATTTTCATTAACTCTCATACTGCCTTTAAGTTAATCTAAAGAATTACTGAGAGAAGGGTGGTACTTCAGGATTTCAGTCAGTTCCATTGTTTTGAGGATGGAAGCTATTCTTGCAATGATTATTGGTGATCACTTCCCTGCATGTTGTATCAAACTGTTTCATAGAATGGAAGCTTCTCGTACATGGTTTCATTGGGGCATGATTCTCTTGATCTAGATATGCTTTTCATTTTCTTTGTAGTTGTATGAAGAAAGCAGGGATTTCTGTATTGATTCTTATGGTTCATTGGATAAATTAGTACCCAACTTGCAAGTTGATTATACTTTGTTGGCCTCAACTGCAAATCTGGGCTCTTGGTTTTACCCCAAGAAAGCGATGTCGTTTTGCACTGTTTTTCTTCCCTATCAAAATTGGTTCCACTTTCGGCATTCTCTGTAACCCTACCGCATATGACGCAACCATGAGATCCGCAGGTTTAGTGCATGCCTTCCTGCTTACATCATGCTTCTATCTCTTGTGCTCACAACATCGAGCCTAAGATTCCCTCTATCGGCTGTTCTTGTAAGATAGTGAATTGACACAGGCTCGTCTTCTGCAATTTCAAGGTTTCATTCTGAGTTAACTCTGGAAGTATCATGCTTTAGTTTTGCATTTTTTTCTACCCTCGCCATGAAATGAAAATTTCATTAATCTATATACCCTATTCCCTTGCCTGGACGATTTCTCCATTTATGGTTTCCTTGGCCGTCCCCCCTCCTATTGGGGAGAATTTTTTTTTTAGAAACATGTTCTAAAGGGGCTTCTATGGAATCATATCAGACTGAGGCTCTACTAGTTGTTGTTTCTGCCTGACTTTAACAAGGATTTTGCAAAAACCTGCTTGGGAACCCCACATCTAAGAGCTTCATCTAGCAAGAGGCATATGGGCTGAAAGCGGAGGGTTGGTCATCAAAGGAAAACATGTTCTTTAATTTAAAGAAGATTATGACTTATCCACTAGAATTGCCTAGCAAATAAAAGGCATGTGTTGAAGGTTTCGGGCACAGCGGAAGTGTGTGGGTGTATGTGCCCAGTTGGCTTTTTGTCTTTAATAATGATCGATCCGGGATCAATACGACGATAAACGCCAGTCTCCACGGATCGAATCATAGAAATAGACAAAGTAAAGGAAAGTCCCGGAACCACAAAGTAGGATCGTTACAGATTGATTATAATTAATTTAATCAATTTAAAAGAAATATCTTTTGGGTGTTCTTTCTTAGTTGATGTTCTTGATCACGTTCCGATGTGATTCATCATTGCGTTGCAGAATCCAAGTGTAGACTTCCTCTAGCGGTGATCCACACGTGTACCTCGTATCTCGGGACGTCGCCAAAGGAATCTCTGGGTGCTTGCATGGAGAAACCTTTGTTTGCGTTGTCCGCCTTAGATCATCTTGATCCGATGGAAGAAGATATCTCTTGGTCTTGAGAGTCTTCTTGTAGGAAGAGGTTCTTTCGGTCTTGAAAGAATTCTCCAAAGTTGTTGTGCACAACGATTCTATTGTGTGTCGGAAAAGAGTTGGGGTTGTGAGGATATTTATAATCAGGTTTGATGTTGTAGAGTTATGACAATAAATAAACACGTTACACGTTTTATTTATTTTATTGACTCTTATTTAAAACCCCCATTTCGAATAATTAATTCATTGACATGCGCCCATGCTGATTATAATAAATATCATTTAAAACAATATCCTCAAAATCCCGACTGGAAAAACTACACGGTGTGTATTAATAAATACACGGCGTATACTTTTTTTTCATTGAAAACTATATGACGTGTACATTCAATGTACACGGTGTGTATATCTTGTTTTCATTTATTCATTTCCTTTCCATAAAGAAAACTACATTGCGTGTAATTATTAATACACAGCGTGTACTTGTTTTCCATGAAAACTACACAGCGTGTAATCTTTAATACACGACGTGTATATCTTGTTTTCATTTCCTTCCTCCTCCATCATTAAAACGATTTAGGATTCCTTGAATAATTATTAAACCACGTATGGGAATAATCTTTATTCTACTTGAGATACTTGAATACACTTAGTGTGTGACCCTCTAGGCCTCTTTCTCATTGGCATTAGGCGAACTTGCCTAAAGTCCAAGATTACTGTCTAGCAACGGGTCAAGGCACCTAAGAGAAATACGTTGACGCTGCATTGACATATCACCTCATACGAATGCTTACTGTGTAATTTAATCCCTTTGTCTCGATATCTCATCAAGTAGGTTTCATGGTAGTGTCATAAACCTATATTCTTGATCCGTCGTTCTTTGACTTCCTGAAATAAACTCGTTGTTTACACCATGGCCATAGAATTTAATGCGACAGTTCTATTTCAATCAAAGGTTTGAGATACCAACTTCCATAAATTGAAGGGACAAATCCTTCCTCGACTTATCCATTAACAACATGTCACTCGTGACGCACCCAACATACCCTACTTCCCGCCAACTGTCTGCATGACAGTTTTTGTCAGTAAATCTAAGTGAGTGAGTCATGACATAAGTTAATGATAATCTTCCAGTCTAAGGACCATTACACATGCTCATAGATAGAAATGTCCGATGACACCAATACATGCGGAATTGCTACTAGCGGGTCTGTTCTCATAATCTCTCATCTTGGAGATTACCAAGTGCAAACTCCATGAGAGAGAGTCTCATCTTCTTACGAGTACTCGCACATGACGGTCTGCATACTATGTGTCCTATCATAGTATGTCATCCAACCATAGAACTTTATTTAAGAATATTGTTATAGAATTTCAAGGTTCTCATCATAGCGGGGATCTTCCATGACCTTATCAATGCAACAAATATTCCAAGACATTATTATATTATATTTATGCAGAAGAATGAACAATATATAATAAGTGAACATTCAAGGCTTTAGTCCACTAGACATCACATGATGATCATGTTTCTGCTGAGTCAAGGCTTTAGTCAAGGGGTCTGTCACGTTGTCTTCTGTGGAAATACTACTCACTGCAACTTCACCTCTCTGAGAAAAATCCCTCAAGATATGATACTTCCGAAGTATGTGCTTTGTCCGCTGATGTGACCTTGGCTCTTTTGCAAGTGTCACCACTGTAGTATTATCACAATAGATTTTGATAGGATATTTACTACTCCGTACTAAATCCAGCTCTTGGACAAAGCTTCGCATACATACTGCTTCTTTAGCTTCCTTAGAAGCTGCGATATACTCAAACTCCACTATAGAATATGCCGCTACACTTTGCTTTGAGCTCTTTTAGCTCACTGCACCTACATTCAAACTGAAGATGTATCCAGTTTGCAACTTCATGTCATCTTGATTGGTTTGGAAACTAGCATCTACATGTCCTCTAATGACTAGTTCTTCATCTCCTCCATAAACCAGGAACATATCCTTAGTACGCCTAAGATACTTAAGGATAGTCTTGACTGCCATCCAATGGCGGTCTCCTGGATAAGCTTGATATCTGCCTACCACACTTAATGCGTAAGTAACATCTAGCCTCGTACATAGCATAACATACATGACTGACCCAATCGCGAATGCATAATGGATCCTTTCCATTCTCTTTCTTTCCTCATGTGTATAAGGACACATTTTCTTGGAAAGATGAATGCCATGTGACACTGGAAACAATACCCTCTTGGATTGTTCCATACTGAATCTCTTAAGTATTTTGTCAATGTATGTACTTTGACTCAGGCCCAACATTCTCTTGGATCTATCACGATGGATCTTGATCCCAAGAATATATGTTACCTCGCCCAAGTCTTTCATGGAGAATCATTTATGAAACCATGCCTTAACTGACTGTAAGACAGGTACTTTGTTTCCAATTAGTAATATGTCATCAACATATACTATTAAGAAAACAACTACACTTCCACTAAACCTCTTGTAGACACAAGGCTCACATTCGTTCTTAACAAATCCAAATTCTGTTACAGCTTCATCAAAACGAATGTTCTATGACCTTGATGCTTGCTTTAATCCATAAATGGATTTATGCAACTTGCATACCTTGTTGGCATCCTTTGGAGTCACAAACCCTTCAGGTTGTGTCATGTAGACATCTTCCTGGAGGTTCCCATTAAGGAATGTTGTTTTGAAATCCATTTGCCAAATTTCAAAGTCATGGTAAGAGGAAATGGCCAATAGGATTCTAATGGATTTTAGCATCGCAACCGGTGAAAAAGTTTCATCATAGTCAATTCCTTGACACTGTCTAAAACCTTTTGCAACCAGTCATTCCTTATAGGTGCTGATTTTCCCCTCCATGTCCAGTTTCTTCTTGAATACCCATTTATTACCAATAGGCTTTACATCAACTAGAGGATCTACCAAAATCCAGACTTGGTTTTGGTACATGGAATCCATTTCAAAATTCATGGCTTCTTGCCACTTGGCAACGTCTGTGCCTTCAACTACTTCCTTGTAGGTAAGAGGATCATCATTGTCAAACAATAATGAGTCACCATCCTCAGTGACAAGAAAACCATATCATTCTGGTTCTCTCACCTCTCTCGTGCTCCTATGTAGTTCTTGTGTCTCTGGAACAGATTGTTCTTCCATGGGGCTTTGTGGAATCTGTTCTTGTACCAACTCCTATGTATCTTGAGCCTCGACTTCATCGAAGTCTATCTCGCACACACTATCTCTTTTGGATATGTGCTCCCTCTCAAGGAATATGGTGTGCCTTGCCACTGTAACCTTTTTGTCTGAGGGTTTGTATAGGTAATATCCCCTTGTTTCCTTGGGATATCCTATACACTTTGTGCCTCGGGGTGCAAGTTTGTAACCTAAAGAAGCCATAACAAATGCTTCTCTACCCCACACATGTAAATTTGATAACATGGATTTGAGTCCACTCCATAACTCATATGGAATACCATTTATCGATTTAGTTGGTACTTGGTTTAGTATGTGTGTTGTTGTTTGTAATGCATATCCCCAAAAGGATAATGGAAGACTCGCATGACTCATCATTGATCTCACCATGTCAAACAGGGTGTGATTACTCCTTTCACTTACACCATTCCACTGAGGTGTATAAGGATGAGTGGGTTGAGATAGAATCCCAAACTCCCGTAAGAAATCAATGAAGTCCTGATTAAGATATTCTCCTCCTCTATCTGATCGAAGTTTCTTAATCTTCTTACCAAGCTGGTTCTCAACTTCATTCTTGATTTCTTTGAACCGATCAAAAGAATCTAACTTATACCTCATTAAGTAAATATATCCATATCTACTAAAATCATTAGTAAAAGTTATGAAGTACGAGAACCCACTCCTTGCTTCAACTGGAAATGGTCCACACACATCTATGTGAACTAATTATAGAAGCTCTTTAGCCCTTTCACCTTTCCCACTAAGTGGGGATTTAGTCATTTTTCCTTGTAGACATGCATGACATACACCAAGTGGTTTTAGTTCGAAAGAATCTAAATACCCATCTTGATGTAATTTTGTCAAACGTTTCTCATTGACATGACCTAGTCAGTGATGCCAAAGTTGGGTGTGGTATGAGTCATGTGAATTGACTTTGTCATCGATTTCCATTACTTGGTTTGTGTAGTATAACACATAAAGGTCGTTATATAAATGTGCCCTACCAAAACAAATGTTATCTTTATAAAAGTAGAAACATTCATTTCCAAACTTGAACATGAATCCATCAGTGTATAATCTGGATACTGAAATAATGTTTTTAGTAACAGAAGGAGCATAATAATAACCATTTAACACCAAAATCATTCCAGTTGGCAATGTGATGTGGTAGTCCCCGACAGCTACAACAGTAAGTCTGGATCTGTTGGCTGCTCGTAGATCTACCTACCCTCGATCAATCTTCCTAAATCTACTTGGTTCCTATATTTGGATACAGATGTGAGCACCACACGTAGTATCTAATAACCAATTAGTAGAAACAGATAGATTGCATTCAATAACAAATGCACCCAAAGCTTCCCCTTGCTTCCTTGGATAGGTGCAGTTTTTCTTCTAGTGGCCCTTCTTGCCACATGCAAAACAAACAACATCATGTTCCCTTGCCTCCCCTTTGATCTTCCTTTTCTTGGAAGGCCTTGAAGAAGCTTTGGGCTTAAATCTCTTCGTCTTCCCTTTCCTTTTATTCACCATGAGGACAGAAGGCTTTTCATGCTTCATGTAATTTTCCACTTGGTGAATAAGGATAAGAAGATCAGATAGAGACTTCTCAATGTTGTTCATGTTGAAGTTCACAACAAAGTTTGAGAAGCTCTGGGGGAGTGATGCGAGAATGAGATCAGTACCCAGTTCTTCGGGGAGTTTAAACCCTAGAACCTCCAAGTGATCAATGTAGCCAATGAGCTTGACTATATGAGGCCCGGCTGGGGCACCCTCTCCAAGATTTCTCTCGAATAGAGCCTTGGATATCTCAAACCTTTCCTGTCTTGCTCTCTCCTGGTATAGACCACGGAGTTGATCGAGCATGATATAGGCATCCATGTCTTCATGAGACTTCATGAGCTCACTATACATTGATGATGGCATCAAACATTGAATGTAGAGAGCATCGTTCAAATATTGATCATAGACCAGGAAGTCTTCACCACTTTCCCCTTGGGTGGGAAAATCAGGAAGTGAGGACTCCATCACGTAAAACTTTCGTTCATGGCGTAGGATAACCCAAAGGCGCCTAAACCATTCCTGAAAGTTACTACCGGTGAGGATATTGTCTTTATCCAGAATTGATCATAGAGAAAATGTGGTTGACGAGTTTTTCATTTCGATTCTACAAATTAAAAGAGCAGATTTATCAGTACTTTCTTGATTACATTTTTATGAGAAATAATAAATTTTTATTAAGTCTCCCACTATTTTATGAAGTCCCAATGACCCTCACCATTGAACTCGGAATGTCCAGTTGCTTTGAAATTCTAGTGGAAAGGATTCATATTCCCCTTTGCATAACCCCAACAAGGGTTGGTCAAGCTATTTGAAGGTATTTAGGTAGGCAGGTCTTTACCAAATATGAGCTTACAGTTCCTTGATCTGTTGAGTGGACTCCCCAATCCTAAAATCCTGACTTGTATTTCCTCAACTCTTGCCTCCAATATTACACCAAGTCTATCAAGGGATACTCTTCTTGATGTAATATGGTTAAGTCAACCCGAAACCTTTCATAAGGGCTTCCTTTATAAAAGTAAGTATCCCAACAAGGGTTGGTCAAACACATAGTTTTATTGAGTCTTTCCCTTAATAAAGTAACGGAAGGCTTGTTCTGACATAATATGGTATTGAGGGATTTTAATCTTTATGCGTAGTTTCACATTATCACATGCTTGTTAATATTAAGTGATGCTTGCTTAAGTGATTAACCATGTTTCGATAATGTTTACGCATAGTCCGGTTTTTATTTTATTCATCTTTGCATGCTTGTTTATTTCATTAATTATGTGATCGTGATAACACATACATAATAAATAAACCATGCAATCAGAAAGAAATAAAATAATATGGTATGATCATGAGATTCTATTGGTTAGCTTATCTAGCGGTTTGATAAGCTAACCCTGACCTAGAGAAAAACACCTTGAACCGATGGTTCGTGTTTTTCAGCTCCCACCTATCCATCTTTGTATCTTCTTGGGTTGGTTTCTCCTCAACTTCAGGTTTTGAACCGTCTCCTCTGGATTGGGAGATCCTCCATTACATGGGTTTACATTAAAGAAACCATTGGCACACAGGCCCTATATTTTATTGGAAGAAGGCTCACAGACCAACAAATTTAAATAAATTTAAATGAAACCATACACACATACAAATGGTCTTTAGTCTAGCTCATGATCATCCATAGCATGCAATGACATTTACACATATTTAGAATTCAAATTCTTTTAATCGTTCTGTTTATTTAAGATAAGTCTCACTTGAAATTAATTAATTATGATATTATAATTAATCAATTATTTATCTTAAATTCCTTTCTGAATGTCCTTGAGATTCTTCTCATCCATATCCCTTGTACAGGTCTTTGTACTTTTGGAGGAAACCTGGTGAAATTCCATTTCTGGAAAGTACATGGTGTGTAGTTTATATTTACATGGCGTGTATTTCTTTTCACCCTTTATCCAAAGTACAAGCCGAAGCTTTGGCATGTTTTCTATACTTTGGAAATTTTGGAGTACATGGCATGTAGATAAATCATACACGGCATGTACTTCCTTGTTATGCGGTAACCGGCCTGGCGATCCCATGTACGTGGTATGCGGCTTCTCCTTTGTACACGGTTTTACTTGGTCCGGATTAGACTACACGGCATATTGCTCCAACATACACACCATGTATTCTAGTTCCCACGCACCGTTTAATTCTGGTCAATACGGGGTTTTAAATGATTAGGTGTAATCAATTCACACGGCATGGTTTGGCGGACCAGTATCAGTTCGTTGAACCTAAGTACACGGCGTGTAGTTTTCACTACATGCCATGTATTCCCGTGTTGTACAGATAGAAAGAGCGGCTCCTCCAGATGAGTTCCTCATTTTTATTTTAATCAAAATTAAAATTAAAAGGTTATTTCTATGATGTGAATCGAGAAACAAAGGAGGAAGAACAGATCTCATTTATTCAGATTTATAGAACGATTTATTTCGAATTGAATCAAATATAAATGCGTAAATTATCAACAAAAATTAAATAACTATAATCAACGTTTTAACCTCCCTCTAATACCATTTGAAGGTTTTGGGCACAGCGAAAGTGCGTGGGTGTATGTTCCCACTTGGCTTTTTGTCATTAATAATGATCAATCCGGGATCAATACGACGATAAATGCCAGTCTCCACGGATCAAATCATAGAAATAGACAAAGAAAAGGAAATTCCTGGAACCATAAAGTAGGATCGTTATATATTGATTATAATTAATTTAATCAATTTAAAAGAAATGCCTTTTGGGTGTTATTTCTTCATTGATGTTCTTGATCATGTTCTGATGTGATTCGTTATTGCGTCATAGAATCCAAGTGTAGACTTCCTCTAGCGGTGATCCACATGTGTACCTCATATCTTGGGACGTCGCCAAAGGAGTCTTCGGGTGCTAGCGTGGAGAAACATTTGTTTGCTTTGTCCGCCTTAGATCATCTTGATCCGATGGAAGAGGATCTCTCTCGGTCTTGAGAGTGTTCATGGAGGAAGAGGTTCTTTCAGCCTTGAAAGAATTATCCAGAGTTGTTGTGCACAATGATTCTCTTGTGTGTCGGGAAAGAGTCGGGGTTGTGAGGATATTTATAATCAGGTTTGAGGTTGTAGAGTTATGATAATAAATAAACGTGTTATGCATTTTATTTATTTCATTGACTCTTATTTAAAACCCCCATGTTGAATAATTAATTCTTTGACATGCGCTCATGCTGATTATAATAAATATCATTTAAAACAATATTATATCCTCAAAATCCCGACTGTAAAAACTACACAGAATGTATTAATAAATACACGGTGTGTACTTGTTTTTCATTGAAAACTACACAGCATGTACATTCAATATACACGGCGTGTATATCTTGTTTTCATTTATTCATTTCATTTCCATAAAGAAAACTACACGGCGTGTAATTATTAATACACAGAGTGTACTTGTTTTCCATGAAAACTACACGGTGTGTAATCTTTAATACACGACGTGTATATCTTGTTTTCATTTCCTTCTTCCTCCATCATTAAAACAATTTAGGATTCCTTGAATAATTATTAAACCATGTATGGGAATAATCTTTATTCTACTTGAGATACTTGAATACACTTAGTGTGTGACCCTCTAGGTCTCTTTCTCATTGGCATTAGGCGAGCTTGCCTAAAGTCCAAGATTACTGTCTAGCAACGGGTCAAGGAACCCAAGAGAAAGAAGTTGATGCCACATTGACGTATCACCTCATACGAACGCTTACTATGTAATTTAATCCCTTTGTCTCGATATCTCATCAAGCAGGTTTCATGGCAGTGTCATAAACCTATATGCTTGATCCGTCGTTCTTTGACTTCCTGAAATAAACTCGTCGTTTACACCATGGCCATGGAATTTAATGTGACAGTTCTATTTCAATCAAAGGGCCGAGATATCAACTTCCATAAATGGAAGGGACAAATCCTTCCTCAACTTATCCATTAACAACATGTCACTCGTGACGCACCCAACATACCCTACTTTCTACCAACTGTCTGTGTGATGGTTTTCGTAAGTAAATCTAATTGTGCGAGTCATGACATGAGTTAATGATAATCTTCCAGTCTAAGGACCATTACACATGCTCGTAGATAGCAATGTCCGATGACACCAAGACATGCAGAATTTCTACTAACGGATCTGTTCTCATAATCTCCCATCTTGGAGATTACCAAGTGCGAACTCCATGAGAGAGAGTCTCGTCTTCTTACGAGTACTCGCACATGACGGTCTGCATACTATGTGTCCTATCATAGTATGACATCCAACCGTAGAACTTTATTTAAGAATATTGTTATAGCATTTCAAGGTTCTCATCATAGCGGGGATCTTTCATGACCTTATCAATGTAACAAATATTCCAGGACATTATTATATTATAGTCATGCAGAACAATGAACAATATATAATAAGTGAACATTCATGTAATCAAAGTACAAAACAGTTGGTTCTCAGGACACCAACCCTTACATGTGCTTATAATAGTCAAGATCTTCCACACTTACTAGTTCCATGATTAGTAATTTCAAGTTGTTTCCTTATCATTTATACAATATCCTCAGACTTCATGTCGTCGTAATTATTTTTTTGTTTATACATCATGCATGAGTCCCTATGCAAGTCCACAAAATCTGATTCTTCATGACCACAGTAAGACTTTCTTACATTGCAATGTCTTTTATCGTGGGAATCATTCCCATGCACAGTGGTGGTGATGTTGCTCTCAAATTCTGGCCACATCCTAGGATAAAATGAACATTGTTCCCTAGGCATGAAACAGTTGATGTAAATACCTGTGTTCTTCTACACATTTTTATGTTGTTTTGGTCTATCTGTATTGGTCTTACTAGGATCTTACATTCACAAAATTAAAATTCCATACTGTAATTCCATATTTGGATCTCCTGAAATGAGGTTTCATTAGGTGAGGAAGAAGGTTCCTGCTGAGTCTCTATACCTTTGGAAGCCCCGGCTGCGTTTTCCAGACTATAATTCCATCTTATAACCTGATGTACAGCAGCCCAGTGGTCCTATACAGGGTTGCGGATGAAATCCGGCTTCTGAACTCGCAAGAAACAATAAAAAATCCTTAAATCTCTAGTTTATTAAAGCACTTAAAAGTATATGTAGGTGTTTCTTCTTTGCTCAATTTCTTCATCTTGTCTCCGGTGTGGTTTACTTTCCTACTGGGCTACATTTTCTCTCCATGTCTCTAGCTTGCCTCCCATCGCTCCTTAGAAAAATACCAAATGTATATATGAAGAATGAACCTATGTGAATACCATATCTAACTAATATGCTCACACTGCACTTATTTATCTTTTATAGCATGATATCATACCTTGTATACCAAGATTCTCTCTCTCTTTGATTTGTAGTAAGTGACAAAGCACTCATCAAAGTAGCTCATGGCCGGGCCATAACACTTGCAGTGAGTGTAAGAGGTCGTGATTCTTGGAATGATTGTGGATTTGGGTTGTCATTCTCAGGATGTTCTTTCAAGGAAACCATCATGCTCCTTTCACATGGTTTGCTGAGAACGTGTGCCCTGAAAATGTAGAAAATCAAGCTCTTGGAAGATCCGTCCAAGATTTGGTGCTTTTCTAAATCTCCGCCTTTTTGTTTTGATGCAATAGAAATTTGAATTGAATGAGAAGTGGTAATGAAAATATTTGTTTAGTGGTATATCTAAGAATGGAAGATATAGGTTATGAATTGAGACACATAAATGTAAAATGCAACAATGTTATTTGGAAGAAAAAAATTGATATTTTTATCAATGAAAACTCAGTTTATTTTCCTTTCAATTATATTTCATCCATTTTTGCTTATGACTTGATTTCTTATCTGGATTAAAGGAAAATTTTGGATTACTTCATTTTATGTGTATTTGATATTGAGTTTTAAATGTTTGATGTTGTTCGTCATATTCGTTAATTGTGTTTTCATGGTTCTTTTTGAATTAAAGGATTCATGTTGATATGTAAGACTTAAATCCATAACTTATTTTTCTATTTTTATATGTTGGTTTTGTATTGTTGGATAAAATTTTGGAGTCCAAGGATCCAATTGATATCTGATTCTTTTCTTTTTCATGTTCACCTGAGCTTGAATGCATTATTCGTATATGAGATCCTTGATATAATGTTTGCGAATTTGTGACTTAGTATGATGGTGCATCGAACGATTTCTTTTGACATTTTGGTTTCCATTAATTCATTAGTGTGCTAATATTTTTTTTAAGAGAATCAAAAGATTTATGTTTTTTGATTTGTTGAATTATAATTGGTTATTGTCATTATATATTTTTGAACATTAAATATTTAAGAATCAATTATAAAATGTTTGTGAGTTTTTTTTCTCTATCGTGTGTAACATTTTTATTATTTTTCTCACATTTATGCATTCTTCTCATATTCAAAATAACAAATATCTCAATTCATGTCCCAATCTAAACGTGTCTGTATATATTGGTTATCGTGTTCATTCTTAGGTGTTCTTGGTTGTGTTGTCTAAATATTTTATCACTCTTTAATATAATTTTGATTGACTATTTGTATTCACTGATCTTTGAATCTTATCCCCACCCTCTTGTAATATGTTGTGAATATCAGGCTGTCCATTGTTAGGGATGCTTAATGGGGCTCAACTCCATTGGAGTAGGTATATCTTATAGGGAAAGTTGAAATAACAAAAAAATGTCTTCGTTTTAAAGCCTAGAATGATTGGTGAGAAAAGACGTGCATTTAATTAAACCAAATAAACTAATGTTGGTTAACTCATGGGTAAAAAAATTCTTTTCATTTTTTATAGCATTCTTTTTGTAATAATATATTTTTTAATTATGTGAGAAATTTGTGTATAAATTGATATCTATGCAATTAAAATTATGTGTTTAATGTTTACTATTTGTTGAAAATGTCCTTTTATTTTTATTTTTAAGAATAATTATGTTTAGTAATGCGAAACGGGGGGGCCGGGGTAGGGTGGGCCAAGCCCGCACGGGTTTGAGCCCATGCGGGTTTGTCCACAAAATCCCGCATACAATGCGAACAAAAAAAATCAAGTCTGCCCCGCCCCGCATAAACCAGCAGGTTGCCCGAGGGCTTACCCGCATTTACAAAAAAAATACTATTTATAATCATTTAAATACTGAATTTTTTATCATTCTTAAAGGTATTTGTGGGGAGAAGTATGAATTAACAGTAACTGGTGTTTTAAAGGATGTGATGAAATGTTTTTTTGTGGGTTAATGGTGGCATTAGGTAACGCCGATGTGGTGGCGAACCGTTGCAATAGAAAGTAGGTGAGTGATCGGTGATGAGCGATGAATGATAATGTTGGTTGTGTGGTGATGTGAACAACTAAACCTGTGAATGAATGAAGTCTCTCCAAGTAACGATCAGTTTCAGAGGAAGCTATTAGTTTTTTCACGAGGTTTTATACAATTCTCTTAATAAAAAAATAAAATTAAATAATAACAAAATTAAATCGACCTAAAAAATATTATGATTATAATAACTCTTATAGAATTGAAACCATGCGCAGGGGCGATGAGTTCCATTTTTTGAGAGATGAGTTGACACACCATGGGAATATGGTTAATAATTACTATATAAATAATATAATATCATATTAAAACAATAAATATAGGCCTATTTAAAATTCACATGTGAATAAATGAAGAATTAATATGACCATTATGGTGAGAAATCATATGTCACCATTTAACCATGATTTTTTTACTAAAAAAACTAAAATGTTAAAGAAATATATATTGTAAAAATAATATATATATTTTTTTTAAATCAGGCTCGCGGGCAAGCCCGCACCCATGCGGGATCAACCCGCACTGACCCGCACCCGCGCGGGCTCAACCCGCGTTGGCCCGCACTCTAAACGGTCAAAAATTTTAGGCTCGTCCCGCCCCACATCCGCCCCATACCCGCAAAGCCCGTGGGCTGCGAGACCGCTTTGCATCGCTAATTATGTTTGGCTCACCCCGCAAGTTGAACTACTTATAATGCGAATGGGGCATAAATTAATTATTTAAATCCGCATTCAATGTGGGAATAAACGAACCTAATGTCTTTAGGCCTGACCTAGTCAAATCCATTAATCATCTACAACTGTTGCATCTTGCATTGGATGGTATCAAAGATTTGGTTGACATGATAGAAAAACCATCCTTTTCATTTTATTAGTCTTTTATACTTTTAACCTTGTTTATGTCTTGTTTTTACTTACCAATTTTTTTTTGTGTTTTCAAAAACCTTTATAATTGATGATTGTTATGAATTATTTAAAATATCTCTTATAACTAATTATTCACACTTTAAAATTTTATTCAGCACAAGTAATTCGTTTCATGAAAATGAAATGAGATGAATGGAAAAAATTGAAGATGAAAACTCTGAAGATACATTTTCTTTCCACATATTATATTTTACAATATTGAGCATATTCAAGTTTTGAGTGATTGGAAAAGAAAAGAATAAAAACATTGGATATTATTCTACTCACATTGTTTTATCCTCCTCAATATTAGCTTATACAATTTTCTATTTCTATTACATCATTCACCTTTTTCATTTTCTTAATCTCTATGTTTCAATATTTGGATCTTTTGCCTTAAATCTATTGCTAACCTCATAAGTGATTTTAGCCAACACACCATAATCATTACTTTATTGTCTCATTTCACCATTGTTGTCACCCATGTGTTGGGTGATCAACCAAGAGATCTCTTAGCCACTTTTTAAGATTATATTCACTTTTGTGTTTGATTGGGGCCACAAGTACCGGTTAATATATTTATGCTTTCTTATATGATGCACAAACTCTATGAATCTTGGATCCATCCTGGTTCAATTATCCAAGTATTGAAAGTGTGTGTAATTGTTTCTTGGTTTTATATGATTTTTTATGTTTAATTTTTTTTCATTTTCATGTTCATTTAAGCTTGAATGCGTTATTTGTATATGAGATCTTTGAAATAATACTTGGATCTCTCATGGACCATGGTATGAGATCAATGATAAGTTGTCTCTCAAGTACATGAATTTGTGACTATTTGAGTATCAAAAATCATTGAATAATTCAGTAGGATTCAAAAACTCAATGATTTAACAAATCTAATGTTGTCATATTTTGGTTTTTATTAGTTCATTATTTTTTTTATTTTAAATAAGTTGGGTTAAATAGTGTGAATGAAGGGTATTTTTTAAAATAAATATAAAAATATTATAGCATTCTAAAAACTAAAACATGCCATATTTTTATGAATCATGTATAAATATTTTTGTATTGATTTTGTGACCTATCCTCACCAATGCCCTTCTTGAGTTGGTTATCAACATAGGAGTGACCCTTTAATCTCACTAGCATCGAGTCTGCTCTAAGGTCCTCATCAATATTTTTATCTTAAAAGAGTAGCATAGTGGCTAACCTAGGTTGTCCCAAGAGGTGGTCACTCAATTAATCGTTAATCATGAGAGTTGTCACTTTTTTTGGATTTTTTCTAGCTTAATTTAAATGAAATTAAGAACAGTGGAATGTGGTTTTGTATTATGAATTGGATAAAGTAAATTGAGTATGATAAAATAAAATAGAGAAAAGAAAAGAAATAAAAAATAAAATAAGTGTTAGGTGGATAAATGATTAGTCCAAAGGTCGAGTTTAGTTTCATGGTCATCGTTAATTAAATTATATTTCATTCCACCTCAATGATCTGATTATATACTGCTCCTCCAACCGTCTTCCACTATTTAAAGTGGAAGTGGCAAGCACACTCAAAATCCTCTCAAAGTGTGTTAACAAACCACTTTATCTTTGGAGAGTGTGCATAGAATACACCTTTTTTGAGTTCGTAATCTTACCCAACTTCTGACCACATCCCATATGTCATTCAAAACATGTGGTGCTCAAATTATCCATATATTGAGCGAATCAGAAGAAGGGACATTAACATTGATTTAATACTGGAAGAAATAAGGATTTACGTAACATGAAGTGAAGAGCAACAACCATCACTCAACTCCCACATCGCTCGCTCCCTTGAATTAGAAAAAAATAATGACCAAAATTAAATGAATAAGACAAGGGATACAAGAACATCACCTCCTTGGATCAACCCTCTTTTAGTTCTCCATAACCATGGAGTGTGAGAGGTTAATGAGGGAAGAAAACAAGGTCATTTAAGTGGAGTGTAACATCCTGTTACTGGATTCAAGGTACTTCTAACCCTTTATTTTGGTCATCTCTTATTTGGGGCTTATCTAAGGTTGTTTTGGGTGACCTTTGGAGTTTTTTCAAGGTTTATGGGTCAGTTCATGGTCAAAGAATGGTTAGTGAAAACTGTGCGGGTCATCCCAAGAAATCATGCGCCTTGTGTTTGATTTTTGGAGGAGTGTGCATGATTAGGCGCACTGTTAGTGTAAATTGTGTGACCTAACCTCCAAACCTCGTGGTTTGGGAAAGTGGATCATGCACTATTGGTGCATGATTTTTCAAATAGTGCGCCTAAACCATGCAACTCTTTCCAGTGGCCTAGGAGGGGGCACACGGTTGGTGCACGGTTTGTCGAACCATGCTGCCAAACCATATCGCCAAACCATGCATCTTACTCCAGTAGCCCAGTAAGAGGTGCATGGTTTGTTAAATAGTGCGGCAAAAACATGTGATGAGAATTAAATTCTCATAATTTATTAATTAAAGTCCCAAGACCCCATTTTAATTTCAGAACCCCTAATTGAACCTAACTCGACCCTATTGATTTTGGAGGCTCTCTAAAGGTGATTTTAGCTCCTCCAACCAATTCTCTTCTCAGATTGAAGTGTCAGTGTATGCATTGGATTCCTTCTAGTAAGTGTGATCTCTTTGGTTGTGAATTCTCATTTCTTTCTCTCTCACCTTCTTTGAGAGTGGTGGATGATCATGCCATTGATGGATCTCAATCTTGCTTTATTTATTTTTGGAACTATGAATCTCCCTTGATCATTATTGCATTCAACTCTCCTTGTGGATCCCGTGTTGGGTGTTGACGATCATGGATTGAGGTAGGTGGTTTCATAAGGAAATCTCTATCAATTGAAAACCTTGATGCTTTTCTATTTGAATTGTATTTTCAATTTATTTCTAAACCTTTATCTGAGTCTCTTGATAAATGATTTCGAAATTACATCATGTGTGTGATGAAATCCTTTGAAAATGGATTTTGAAAATAAAGTGTTGATTTCCGAAAAATGATCTTGAAATGAAATGAAGGTTTGAAGAATGATTTTGATGAGATGAAAAGGTATGAAATGGATTATGATTTGGAATGAAATGATTTTATTTGATAGTCATAAGATTTGATAAAACCATTTGATGTTTGTTTTGAAATGAAATGGCATGTTTTGAATATCAAATTTGGGGTTGATTGAAATGATGTTTTGAAATGATTTGAGATTGTTTGAAATGAATGATAACCCCTTGTATGTTCATTTACCTTGAAGTGCATGAGAGACTAGTTAGTTAATAGGAAGATATGCATGCAAGGTAAAATTGATTACCTATGAATGTTTTGATGATGACAACGAAACTGAAACTACTTAAAGGTTGGGAGTTCATTCTTTAGGATGAATTACTATCCCCCCTATGCCTGAGCCCTAGGGATATGTTCACCCCAGGATATGTATTTCATAGAGATTGTGTTGAACCTCGTGACTCAACATAACTAATCCTAGAGGCTTATACATATGGTGCTATGATTGAAAATGATGATTACATGCCAATGATTATGAAATAAGTTGTTTATTCATATTCTAGTAAAATAGTTTATTCATGCTTGTTTTGAAAATGATGCTTGTTGTGCCCAATTTTATAGAAATGCGCTTTTATACCTTTTTTATACTGGCCATTAAAATGTTTTGAAAAGCATGTTTTGATACAAACCAATAAATGATTTCCATTCCATGTTTTACTTTAAGTTGATCATATTTATTTTATTGGTTATATATTACAAATGAAATGCTTTGTTGAGATCCTAATGGGATTTGTTTCTTACATCCTACCTTTTACTTCATGTGTCTGTGTATTTTCTTATATTGGGTCTAGGAAAAGGGAAATAACCACTCAAAGGTGGTGGATGTGACTGATTAGTGGACCTTGATAGCTGGTAGTGATCAGTGGAAAGTGTGATCCACTTGTTAAATAGAGTTTATGAGTTGATGTTTGGATGGTCTCTTCTAATGACATGGGTTGACGTTCTTGTTTTTGGGACTTGTATTTGGTTACTTGTGGTTTTCTTCAATGTGGAGTGTTTGGGATACTGACTGATTATCATTTTTTATCCAATGATTTGGCTTGATGAGTCATCCTTGTGGTGAAATCGCTCCATCTTGTTTTATTAATTCCCTAGCACTAGTCTCCAGTGCATGGGGTTTTGGAATTCCATTCGAGCCATGTCAAGATTGGTTCGGATACTATTTAGGTAGGTTATTCATACTGGTTCATGAGAAATTGGTATCAAAGGCAGTCATGCCTCTTCTTTGATGTCAGTATACAATTTGGGACGTCTCGATGGACAGGAGACAGTATTGTTAGGACTTAAGGGGTAGGTTATAAGTGAGTTCCTCATCATCTCTCATTATAAAAAGGCTTAAGTTTCCATGAGTTATTGTGAAAAAGTTTCTTTTAGGAGTTGTTTGATCTAATCCTAGAATTTTTCCAAATATTTGATTCGATACATTTGTTTTCCAATTGAATTCTGATTGAAAGAGTTGATGATCTCAAGTCTCTTGATTGATGTTTCCCTTATTATCTATTGATGATGTGTAATACCATGCCCCCAATAAGACGTTTGAACAAACCCTAGGAGGGAGCCACTGATGAACCATGGAAATCGAACCCTCCATTTGATCAAAACCTTGTGTAAGTTGTTGTGCATGCGGTCCAAAATCTGGGCCAGATGGTTGCATCTGTTCTTGTTTAGGAAGTAGAGGTTGTGCCTTAAGGGGAAGATTGTAAAGATTATTCCCATGTCTTTCTTCATCTGAAGCCACCATCTTTACGGGGCACCAATGATCCTCAGGAGTTAGGGGATTAGTTGAAGAAATTTATGTAGCTCTTTGAGTTCTTAGAGGCACCCGACTCTGTTAAGGTGAAATGTGCTTCCTTCAAGATTGAAGGTCATAGGAGAAGGTTATGGAACTTGATAGTTCAGACATGGAATAATTCATGCTTGGAATGGAAAGACTTCATGTCACTTTTCACAGAATAATTCTATCCATAATCAATGATGTTGTCTAAGTCTATAGAATTCTTTAAACTCAAGAAAGGTGATCAAACTGTGACTCAGTATACCAACCACTTTGTTGAGATTATTCATTTCTCATAAGAGGTGGTATCAATAAAGAAAATTAAAGCCTAAAGGTTTGAGATGGGTCTTCAAACAGATATTTGATCTTAGGTTTTCTTATTGAATCTTACCTCATATGTGGATATCCTGGATAAAAATTTGATGGCAGAACTTGACTTGGCTGGTAAGTCACATTTGGAGGGAGTTACTCTTACTCCTAGTGGCACCTTGTGTGGCCCCTTTAAATGGAAGAGGAAGTGGGATGGATCTCATGGTGGAAAACCATAGTGTTGGTGAATCCCGATTTCATACTTTCTCCAAATCTTCTACAGTGTCTAGAAAAGTCCCATTAACTTGTTTCCAATGTGGAAAAGTCTGGCACTCGAAGTGCATTTGCATGGAGGTGTCAAAGATCTATAGCTCTTATGGATTCTCAGGTCACTTGTAGTAGTTTTTTCATGTTTTTACCGCTATGTGTAGTAGTATGGGCTTGACTACTAAACTATTAATGGTTATTGTCATTGTATCTTTTGAAACATTAAATATTCAAGAATAAATTATAAAATATTTAGAGATTATTTTTTCTCTATCATGTTAGTAATATTTTTATTATTTTTCTTAAATTTGTGTGTTATTTTCTTTCAATTTATGAGTTAGATCAGTGATTCAAAATCACAAATATATCAATTCATGTCTCAGCCTAAATGTGTCATAGTGTATATTGGTTATCATGTTCATACTTGGCTATGTTTTCTAAATATTATAACACTCTTATATAGTATTTATTGACTATTTTTATTCACAAATCCTAGAATCTTATCCCCACCCCCTTGTCATCACTACCACAAAACAGGGCAAGGGAAGTGATGCCCTTTATCAGTGCTAAACAGAAAGCGCTGATAAAGGGGTGTGCCTTTATCAGCGCTAGATAAAATCGCTGATAAAGCTAACCTTTATCAGCGCTAAAATAAGCATTGATAAAGGGAACATTTATCAGCGCTATTATTAGGGATGATAAATGTTTTTATTCTTAATTTATATAAAATTATAATATTTATAATCAAAAATAATTTTTTTGTATACATTAAAAAGTATATACCAATATTTATAAATATATACTCTTTATTGTTATAATTATTAATAAATAAATATATATTTATCTTATATTTCATTTTAAATAAATATATAAGAATATAAATAAATTATTAAAATTATAATTTTATAAAATAGTTATTTATCAATTATATAATTATGGCGCTGATAAATAGGTATTTTATGAGCACTTTTTTAGCGCTGATAAAGGTATCTCTTTATCAGCGCTAAAAAAGCGCTGATAAAGGTTCCAGCAGTTTTTATTTAAGAACCCTAACAGGCCCCTACTCTCTCGCGCACGTTCAAGCTTTCGCGGAAGCTGAACCTGACCCATTTTCTGCTACAACCTCTCATCATCATCCTCCTCCTCCTCCTCCTCCTCCTCCTCCTCCTCCTCTGCCACTGCTGGGTTTTCCTCCTTCGCTGCGACCGTCATCCTCCTCTGCCTCCGCTGCCTCCTCTGTGGCTACCTCCTCCGCGGCTGCCTCCATCGCGGCTGCCTCCTCCGTGGCTGCCTCTGCCGCTGCTGCCTCTGTCGCCGCTGCCTCTACCACCGCTACCTCCCACACGGCTGCCTTCGTCATGGCTTCCTTCACCGCCGCTGCCTCCCACGTGGGTGCCTCCTCCATGGCTGCCTCCGCCGCCACTACCACCGCCGCCGCTACCTCCTACTTGTTAACCCTTAATGGTTTATAAGAAGAGTTGATTACTTTGATATATGGATCAGGTTTTTAGTGTTTCGGGTATTATGGATGAGATTAAATTAGTTTTATGAAGGTAAAATATGTTAGGGATCAGCCTAGGCTTGTGAATTCTTTAGAAACATGAAGCAAAGGTATATGCTTTGAGTTGTGATTAGCATAAGTGGTGTCATACCAAGTATGAGATATATGCCTTGTTGATGGATTAGACATTGGGAATGTGGAAGGTATGGGTAATTTCCTTGACTTGAGATTGTATAAGCATTTATATTCCTTGGAATATTTTTGAGAAGGGCGCCTGAGTGCCGATGTTTTTGGTATTAAGGTTTGTTTCGAGGGTAAGATTAGTGTGATTCCTATCCCTATGTTTTTTTATGTGTTTCTTTGTGGAGTAGCTATTAGATTATGGATGGACACATGTGATTTTGAGACGATATCAGTTGAAAGACATTAGTGTGATTTTCATGCAAATTTTAAGAATGTTAATCTTGTTGGAAAGTAGCATGGAGGTTCTTTGTTTTGATGATTGACATACCATGGAGCATGGTCATGGGTTTAGGCATGTGAGCCTAATATAGATGAGATAAGACTCAGGTTAGTCCAAGTCAGGTGATAATTTAGGGTATCACAGAGATTTACACCTATCTAGACATGCATTATTTCAATAACGAGGGTTGTTGATCACTGTTTTGGAGACTGGATCATGAGTTTGCATGGGGTGTACATCGGTAAGTTTATAGATCAGGTTAATTAGAGTATCTCATGGAGATGGTATTTTAGTATAACAAAATGGTGTTTGACTTGTGGGATTATGAGTCATGTAATTTGATCAGGTGGTACAATATTGTACACCCATTATATTGGATGAGGTGAGAATGGTACACACCGGTTATACGTGGTACCCATTTAAGTCGGTGAGATGTAAAGTGTGAGTCGAGGACCAATGGAGTTGAAGAAATTATTTTAGACTCAATTGCTTGGGGTTTTGGATGAAATAGAAAATTTCAATCTATATGGTGGAGGATACGTCACAAATGGATCAAATATAGTGTCATGTTTGATTCGAGAGTTAATCATAGACATGTATTTTTTTGGATAAATGATCATGGACCAGGAGGAGAAACACATATTTGGTGATAGAACATGTTGATTTGATGCTTGATAAGTGGTATAAGGTAAAAATGTAGTAGGGAGTGAACCAATGGTTGTTGAGGGTGCGACTTTCATTTCAGATGAATTTCAATGGGTGATGGGTATAATATTTCAGTGATAAGAAAATATGTGGCACTTGATATTTCATGTTAGAGATTAGGTATGATAAATATGATCACATATATTAAATATATGTGATAATAGATGGATCATTCACTGTGGAGGTATGACCCTCATGTTACAAGGGTCTTCAGTATAATGGGACTGGTTATTGGATGGTTGATATGGAATTTGTATGTCATTGAGTTGGTGAATCTTATTTATCTGGTCCCACAAAAATACCATATTTAGATTTTAAATGATGTACTAGATAAATTTTATATGTTTACAGAATGATTAGGATAATCTTGATGTGATCCAAAGGTGATTCATGAGGTAAATTATGATTCATTATGTGATTTTGGGGGTGAAGCCCATTCATCGCATTATTTAGGGGGTGGACCTATTTATTCACATGATTCAAGGATTGAATCGTGTGTAAAAATGTAGAGATAGTGTTTTTTTTAGATTAGATGTTGTATACAACATAGGGAAATGGTTACTTCATATTGGGTATGATGGGTTCATTTTGAGGTATGACTGGGACTTTTTGAGGGAAAGTCAGCATGTTAGGGCCTTGTTCATAAGCAGTAGAGACTTGTTTGATTCTATTTGGAATAAAATATGACAACTAGTACTATATTTTGGAGGGTTTTTTCATATGTGTTTTGGTTTGGTTAGTTGTAAACCACACCAAGTGGGTTGTTGGAATACTAGATGATGTGTTACAATAGGCGTTTATAATGGTGGGGAGCACTTTGGATTAGGATCATGGTGGGTATCACCATGAACATGATGACGTGTTTACTGAAAAAATTGTGCCCTTGAATGTATGGGTTTCATGGATCATCATATATAGGTTTTAATGATGTTTAACCAGATATTTCCCATTCCTCAATCTCATTGGACCTATTTTGGATAGGTATAACATATGAGTTCTCATTTTATGTTTTATTTTCAGTTGGAAATCTCCTCTGTTGCGTGCCTCTCCTCTGACACAAACGCACCTCTGTCGTGCGCTGAACGACACCTTCACGGTGAGTTTTATCCTGTTACTCATTGGTTTCTTCTTGTTCACATGTTATTACTGTTTGATATTGATGGTTATAATGTGAAATATACGGGCTAAACACCCTGCTGAAAATCGTGGCCGTTAGTGGTCCTTGTTTGCGCACTAAATGAATTGCATGTTGGTTGGTTCCTGTTGAACATTTGAATATAAAAATTGGTAATTTACGTATACTTGACTTATGAATGAACGCCCCAGGATGATAAAACTTCTGTGATAACCCCTGAATTAACAAACAAAATTGAATAAGGGATGCTTTGTAAAATCTGAAATTGTGATTGTTTGGTTTGTATATTTGTAGAATTTGATTTTGTTCTGCCCCTACCATTGCTCTATCTTTGTTGAACAAGCTGTTAGAACATTCATCGCACGACTGAAAATTCTTGTAAAAAAACATGTCGACAAGGAGGTATCCATTTCCAATTTATTTTTCAAGCTGGACCTTTAACATTTAATGAAAAAAGTTTTGAACCGATGAATGTTATTACAGAACGACAAAGAGAAGGGGGTGAAACAAAATATCAGCTCAAAACTATCTCAAGGATCAACCAACTGATTGAAATGGTCTACTGAGAGCACCTTCACCCCGCTCATTCTATATCCAAAGTTAATATCATTGCAGGTTCATGTGGATACAAAGTTGATAGACGACAATGCCCACATAATTGATTTTGAAAAAAATATGTACGAAGAGGAAGAATCAGATTTCATTAGTGCTGAAAATGTAAATGAAATCCTCAAGTATGAATGGCTAGGTGTCTCAATTGTAAATATATACATGAGGTATGTTTTCATGATTTGATTTTACAAAATCTGATATACTTTGATAATTATGACTAAATACATTTCATATTTTTCGCAGGTGTATATATGAAAAACTATTGAAGGGATTTCCCCATGAACAAAAGTTTGGACTCGTTAGTCCTCACATCACCTCTTCAAAAGAGGAAATAGATTCTGATAAAGAGGTTGCAATAATGTCATCCCTACTCAAATCATTTTAAAACAAAATTACGGATGACATACTCTTTTTAATACCAATGATGCAGGGGTAAAACTCTACAATTTAATCATATCAACAATATTTTTATTTCTTTCTTTACTTATCCCTTTTTGTGTTTTTAGGCAGCATTAGATGCTGATTGCAGTCAATTTGGATACTCTAAAGATTTATTTTCTGGATTCAATGCATGGATATGCAACAAACCAAGCACGCATGATGACGTTTGTTAATTTTTAATACACTAGATCCAACATTTTAAAACTAAACATCTAGTTATATAATTTATATTATCTTTTAATGAGGATTCTATTATGATAGGGTGGTGTATCAATATCGTCTACTTCATGGAATGAATCCAGGGCCTAAGGATAAGAATGCCTACAAGATCTACAACTGGAAAAGTATCCTAGTATATATAATAACATTGCACTATCCAAACACATATCAAAACAAATTACTTATTTTTTTCGATGTTTCTACAGTGTCCAAAACAAACAAACGGAAAGGACTGTGGTTATTATGTTTGTAAATTTATGAAATAGATCGTATTTAATCAAAAAAACTAGCATCCCTGAAGAGGTATTTTTGAAAATAATTACGAGTTCATTTAAAATATTTATTAATCCTTTGTGTATTTATATTTTTTCAATACTACCATGACTGTCGCAAAAACACATATTCAAAAGATGATATAGATGTTTTTAGAAATGAATGGGCAGCATACCTGATGGAAGATTGTACACAAATAGGATGAAGGAGAATTCCTACTACTTTTGTTATCCATATATGATCATTGATATCTCCCTTGTTTACACTTATTGAGCATATATGATCACCCTTTATTATGTTTTATATCCTTAGGTTATGAAGAATGGTTTTAGAAATGATTTTTCTTTCTAGTAAAGCATAACTCATTGAACTACAATGGTCGATAGTGTGGAAGTCGACCAATGCATAGTCATTCAGTCCACTCGTGAGCATCTTAAAAGCTTGATGGGAACCAATATCTTGGATTTTAAATTTTCTAATTAGTTTCCCTTATATGTGGGTGGGGGTGTCCAGGAGGGAGGGGTGTCAAGGAGTGGGGGGGGGGTCCAGGAGGGGGTGTGTTCAGGAGGGAGGGGGTGTCCGGGTGTGAGGGTGGGTGGGGGTGTCCAGGAGGGAGTGGGGCTATCCAGGGGGTTTCCAGGAGTGGGGGGTGTCCAAAAGGGAGGGGGTGTCCAGGGGGTGTCCATGAGTGGGGTGTCCAGGAGGGGAGGTAGGGGGTGTGTCCATAAGGGAGGGGGTGTCTAGACATAGATCCATTTAATTCCATTCAATACTGATAATATACAATGGGTAGATCACTTCTATAGTAGCTTGAAGTGGGTTCGTAGTGAGGCATAAAAAATTTCCAACCAACCAAACCAATTCCAAGCCCATGTAAAGGCCCAAGAATTATATTCCAGTTCAATTTGAGGCCCAATATATCTTATTTAATGTCATAAAGACCCAACATATGCATCATTTATCTTTATCACATTAGATTTCTAAGAAACACACTTTTCCTCTACACCAACGTTGTAGTAGAATACATCTACTGGAAAAATTATTGATGATATATGAGTTTGATGGAAGGAATAATTTCTGATCTAGAATAGTTGTGAGGACACTCAACTAAATCAATTTTGACCCTCAATCCTGGCATGTGGATGAAATCTACAGAATGAGATGTTTTTTACCAGAAACTGAATTCCAAAAGATGTATCCCTGCTACTTATATATATCCCTTCTCCCACTTTCTATAGGATTGGCATCCGCCGGTTGTGTCATAGCATCTCTATGTTTCTGCTTTATGTATTTTTAAATTATATTTTTGATAATGTTATGTGAAATTTCGTTCATATTCCTCCAATATATTTTTTGTTTGGTGTTTTTCCTTGATTTGTTGAACTGTATCTCTTAAAAATATATATGATTTTATAATTCATATTAGTGAATGATGGTGTATGAATAATATTTATTCCATTATCAAATAGATGATGAAAATATAGTTGGATAAAGAAGGTTATTAATGGGTATACACTAAATAACTAGGAGGGAGGGGGTTTCCAGGTGGGAGGGTTGGTGGGGGGTGTCCCGGAGTGGAGTGGGGGGTGTCCAAGAGGGGAGGGGGCTGCCCAGGGGGTGGGAAGGGGGTTGTCCAGGGAAAGGGAGGGGGGATTCAAGGGGAGGGGGGTTGTCTAGGAAGAGGGAGGGGGCTGCAGGTGGAGTGGTGGGAGGGGGGTTGTCCAGAGGTAGGGAGGGGGCTATCTCGGGGAGGGGAGGGAGGGGGTTGTCCAGGAAGGAGGGGGTGTCTAGGAGTAGAGGGGGGTGTCCAGGAGGGGAGAGGGTTGTACAGGAGGGGAGGGGGGTTGTCCAGGAGGGGAGGGGGTTTTCCAGGGGGTGGGGAGGGGGCTGTCCAGGGAAAAGGAGGGGACTGCAAGGGGAGGGGGTTGTCTAGGAGGAGGGGGCTGCAGGTGGAGTGGTGGGTGGGGGGGTGCTGTCTAGGGGTAGAGTGGGGGGCATTAATGTTAACCAAAGCGTCGAGGTAGATCAGAAAACATAATAAAAGACTGTTTTGAGCCTTTAACAAGATCACCATGTTGCCTTTAAATAGACTTTAATATCTTCATTTATTCCATCAAAGACATGACTAAAATCCCAAAAGATAAGACTGAAATTCACTCACATGTAGCCTATAGAAGCCATGCATTATGTGCCAGGTTTTTTACAAAAATTTCACCCAGGTGCTTAAAATAAGAAGTTGTTGCAGTTCAATGTCTCAAGAGTGATGGTGTGGTTCCATCAATGGGGTTTTTGCCTCCGAACAAGAATGTCAGATGATACCACTAGATTAAACAACACTGATTCGTAATCATCCGCGGTCTGAATGGCAGTGCAAACATCTTTTATGGCTAAGTTATCACATGTTTCCACTCATGTGTCCCATCTCCTCAGTTCCCTTCCATCGAACAAAGGGTTTTCAGTTCCTTGGGCAACTTGGTTCCCATTGCATGCGACTGTGATCGCATTCTCCATGTTGTTCTCACCTCTGTGTTGTATCCTCTATGATCACTGTTGACCAAGCGTTGTCTGCCACCGTTTCTTCGAGTCCAGATGCGTGCTTTTCCATTTTCACTATACTTTCTAACTGCCGCACGTGGTCCCATGGAAAACAAAGTGTAGACGGTTCCTCTTGCTCATTTTCAGTCGCATTTTCCGCCAAATATGCGACCGGCATCCCGATCGCATCTCTTACATTCGTCTCCCTGTTTCCACCTCTGTCAGAACGTGTCAGTCTCCTCTGTAGCCAGCATCAACCAGTCGTCTTCCTTTTCCCGTGTCTCAGTCATTCTCATCACCAATGTAAGTCGCTCCCCATGTTGTTGTGGCACTTTCTCCATGCTGTGTAACATGTTAGTGGTGTGTTTTCAGTATTCAGCTTGCTCCGTCAACTCATGTTCCCACCTTCGCTGCTCTTGATCCCACCGTTGCTGGTGTAACGTGAGAGCTTCCATTTTGGATATAATGGCTTAATTCTAAAAATTTCAAGGGTTTCTTCCTATTTTTGTAACAGAAAAGTTTTTTATGACAATATGTTCATTTGGTCATACCCACTAAAATCTATTATTATTATTGTTACTATTTTCATTGATAGATTTTCAGTTGATTTTCTTTCATTATACAAAGATATCATTTGGTTTTTGATGGTTCAAGTTCACTATAGATTTGTAGAATAATATGTTTTTGTTCTGTCCAGGGGGGCTGTCTTGGGGAGGGGAGGGAGGGGGTTGTCCAGGAAGGAGGGGGTTTCTGGGAGTGGAGGGGGTTGTCCAGGAGGGGAGGGGGAGCTATCCAGGAGGAGAGGGGGCTATCCAGGAGGGGAGGGGGCTGTCCAAGGGGTGGGAAGGGGGTTGTCCAGGGAAAGGTATTGGGGCTACAAGGGGAGGGAGGGTGGGGGTGTCCAGGAGGAGGGAGGGGGGATGCAGGTGGAGTGGTGGGAGGGGGGTTGTCCAGGGGTAGAGAGGGGGCTGTCTAGGGGGCTGTCTCGGGGAGGGGAGGGAGGGGGTTGTCCAGGAAGTAGGGGGTGTCTAGGAGGGGGGGGGGGGGTTTGTCCACGAGCGGATGGGGGGTGTTCCAGAAGGTGGGAGGGGGGCTATCCAGGGAAAGGGAGGGGGCTGCAAGGGGAGGGAGGGGGGTTGTCTAGGAGGAGGGAGGGGGGCTGCGGGTGGAGTGGTGGGAGGGGGGTTGTCCAGGGGTATGGAGGGGGCTGTAAGGGGAGGGGGTTTGTCCAGGAAGAGGGAGGGGGATGTAGGTGGAGTGGTGGGAGGGGGGGCTATCCAGGGGTAGGGAGGGGGTTGTCTAGGGGGGCTGTCTCGAGGAGGGGAGGGGGTGGCTAATCACACTAAAGAACTAGGAGATCAAGAGAAAAGTGAACCAGTATGATCGTGACCTATCTAATTGTGTAGGTTCTCATAAGGCCCTCTCTAAAACTGAGAAATACATTCCTTCCATACCTTCAACGGGACCTTAGATATTGTATGGGGTCCTTGGAGAGGCATAAGTGGTCAGGTTCCAAGCAGGGTTGGACCCAATGTCTGATGGGGACGCACTAGAACTCATCCCCTTTGACCTGGCATGGGAGAGTACACTCTTAGAGGCTCCTGATATATGTAACTATTAGGTTTATAACCTATCTAGGATGGTGGTATCACTAGGAAAATGTTAGAATTTATTCTAAAATTGAATACTCCTATGAAATTGAATACACCATCATGTATATGCCATATTGTATAACCTGTGAAGATTCCTCCCTTTTTTAATTGTCAATAAACCTTTTGGATTCCATGTTGTTGTTGACATTTATTCCTCTTCTTTTCTCATCCATGTAATCTTAACAAAACAATATTTATAAGTCAATGAATCATGTTGAGCCTCTTCTAAAATATTAATTCAATCCAAGGAAATATGGACATGTAAAGGTTGTAATAGGTAACAATTGACATTTTATTAATGTATTCTTTCATATTAATGTTTAATTTATTTCATTATTTTATTACTAACATAATATTTGTTTTCTTATATAGGTGAAATCTTTTTCCTGAGTTCGAATGATTTGTCCGGCAACTAATACCATGGATGACAATTTTTTAGAGTGGATCATGGATGCAAAAAGGATGAAACGTCAATGTTTTTAACTGTTTGTTGGATAATTGTAATTGTAACCAAATTAAACATAGTTTGAAATGTATATAGCAGTGCATTGTTTTGTATTCATGATTTCAAGTAAATTTATATAGCATTTTTGTTCTTCTGTGCTTTGTGTGTAGGTGTTGTTTGTGTTGTGTGTGCAGGTGTTGTCTCAGGTGTGCAGGTGTTGTGCAGGTGCTGGGTTTGCACAGGCAATTTGGCCTTTATCAGCGCGAATTAAGTGCTGATAAATGTCTAATATATTAGCGCTCAAAATAACACTGATAAAGGTGGTATTTATCAGTGCTATTTTTAGCACTAATATATTATCCGTTTATCAGCGCTAAAAATAGCGCTGATAAAGGGGACCCCCCCCCCCCCCGTTATCTTCGTCGTGATTAAAAATTCTTTTTTAATGCTATTAAAGGCGGTTTTTAGCACTATTAAAATCCATATTTGTAGTAGTTCATATGTTGTGAATATCAGGTTTCCCCTTATCAGGGATACTTAATGGGGATCAACCCCTTTGGATCAGGTATATCTTATAAGGAAAGCTAAAATAACAAAAAAATTACTTTTTAAGTCTGAAATGATTGGTAAGAAAAGGCATTTATTTCAGTAAACTGACCTAAACTAATTTTGGTTGACTCATAGGTAAAGAAATTTTCTTTTCATTTTTTATAGAAATATTTTTGTAATAATATATTTTTTTAATTACGTGATAAATACATGTATAAATTGACATATATGTAATTAATGCTATGTGTTTAATGTTTACTATTTGTTGAAAATGTGTCTTTTTAGTTTTTATTTCAAAGAATTATTAAGTTCGGGTCACCCCACAAGTCGAACTATTTATAATGTAAATGGGCCATAACTCAATTTTTTAAATCCACATTAATTATGGGCATAAATGAACCTAATGTCATTAGGCACGACCTAGAAAAACCCATTAATCATTTATACCCCTTACATCTTGTATTGTTTGGCATCAAATATTCATTTGACGTGACAGAAAAACCATCCTTTCATTTTATTAGTCCTTTATACTTTAACCTTGTTTATGTCTTGTTTTTTTACATACCAATTAAAAAATATTTTTGTATTTCTTTAAAAACCATTAGAATTTTTTATTGTTTTGAATTATTTAAAATATCCTATATAACCAATTATTCACACTTTAAAATTTTATTCGTCACATGTAATTCATTTCATCAAAATTAAATAAGATGAATGAAAAAATTGAAGATGAAAACTTAGAAGATATATTTTCTTCCCACATATTATGTTTTACAATATTGAGCATATTCATGTTTTGAGTGATTTGAATAGAAAAGAATAAAAAAAATTGGATATTATTATAATCACACTATTTTATCCTCTTTGTTATTATCACATCCAATTTTCTCTTTATATTTTATCATTAACCTTTTTCATTTTTTTAATATCTACATTTCCTTAAAATTATTGCTAGCCTCACCAGTGATTTTAGCCAACACACCACAATCTTTACTTTATTTTCTCATTTCGCCATTGTTTCCACCCATGTGTTGGATTTTATAAGCTTATGATATCACCCAAATACCGTGAAATTAAACAATAAAATCCATCCATGATCAACCAAGAGATTAGTTTTATATATTAAATGAAATAAAACTATAACAAATTATGCCTCAAACTCTCTTAGTCTTTATTAATCTTATATTCACTTGTGTGTTTGATTAAGACCACAAGTACTAGACAATATATTTATGTCTTCTCAGATGATGCACTAACTATATGATTCTTGGATCTAACTTGGTTTAATTATCTAAGTATTAAAAGTATGTGTAATTTTTTCTTGGTTTTATATGATATTTGATGTTTTATTTATTCCTTTCATTTCCATGTTCAACTAATATTGAATGCATTATTTGTATATGAGATCCTTGATATAATACTTGGATCTCTCATGTACCATATTATGGGATCAATGAGAAGTTGTCTCTCAAATGTAAGAAATTGTGACTATTTGAGTATCAAAACTTTTATTGAATAATTCGATAGGATTCAAAAACTCAATGATTTAACAAATCTAATGTTGTGAAATTTTGGTTTCCTCTAGTTCATTATTTTTTTTATTTTAAAGTTTTGTTAAATGGTGTGAAATAAGAGTATTCTTTAAGTAAATATAAAAAGATCATAACATTCTTCCTATCCTTCGAAAACTAAAATATGACATATTTTTATGGATCATATATATATTTTTATATTGATTTCATTACCCATCCCCACTAATTCCCTTTCTGGGTTGGTTATGAAGATAGGAGTGACCCTTGAAGCTCGCTAATACTGAGTCTATTGTGAATTCCACATAAATATTTATATATTGATTGCATGACCTATCCTCACTAATGACCTTCTTGGGATGGTTATGAAGATATGAGTGACCCTTAAATCTCACTAGCGCTAAGCCTGCTATAAGGTCCTCATCAATATTTTTTATCTTAAAATATTAGCATAGTGGCTAACCTAGGTTGTCCCTAGAGGCGGTCACTCAATTAATTTTTCATCGTGGGAGTCGTCACTTTTTTTTTGTTTTGGGTATTTTTTTCTAGATTAATTAAAATTAAAATAAGAACAATGGAATTAATTTGGTTTCTTGTGTTATGAATTGGATAATGTAAATTGAATATATAAGGTAAAATAAAATAGAGAAAAGAAAAGAAATAAAAAATAAAATAAGTGTTAGATGGATAAATGATCGGTCCAAAGGTCAAGTTTAGTTTCATGGTCATTGTTAATTAAATTATATTTCATTCCATTTCTATGATCTGATTATATACTACTCCTCCAACTGTCTTCCACTATTTAAAGTGGAAGTGGCGAGCACACTCAAGAGCCTCTTAAAGTGCGCATGTAAACCACTTTATCCTTGGAGACTGAGCATACAATACACCTCTCCCAAGTTTGTAATCTAACCCAACTCCATATCACATATTGTGTGTTATTCAAAAGCTGTGGTCCACAAATTATCCATATATTGAGTGAAATAGAAGAAGGAATGTTAAAATTGATTTAATACTGGAAAAAATAAGGATTTATGTAATGTGAAGTGAAGAGAATCAACCATAACCCAACTCCCACATCGCTCGCTCCCTTGAATTTTAAAAATAATAATAACCAAAATTAAATGAATAAAACTAGGTCTACAAAAACCTCCCACCTTGGATCAACCCTCTTTTAGTTCTCCATAACTTTGGAGTGTGATAGGTTGATGAGGGAAGAACACAAGGTCATTTTAGTGGAAGTATAGCATCCCGTTACTAGATTTCAGGTACTTCTAAACCTTTAATTTTGGCATCCATATTTGGGGCTTATCTCTGGTTGTTTTTGGGTGACTTTTGGAGATTTTCAAGGTTTTTGGGCATGTGCGTGGTTGGATAATGATTAGGGAAAATCATGTGGGTCATCCTAGGAAATCTTGCACCATGTGTTTGAGTTTTGGAGGAGGGTTCATGATTAAGAACACTTTTAGTGTAAACTATATGGCCTACCATCCAAACCATGTGGTATGGGACAATGGACCATGCACGGTTGGCATAAGATTTGTCAAACAATGTGGATAAACCATGCAACTCTTTCTAGTGGCCTATAAGGGGGTGCATAGTTTGTCGAACCATGCCACCTAACTGTGCAGCTTGCTCAAGTAGCTCAGTAAGAGGCACATGTTTTGTCAAACCGTGCGGCCAAACCATGTGAATTCAATCACATTTCTCTATTTTAACCTATACTTGGGGTCCTTTGGTATGTCTTAAGAGGTAATTGTCTTTAGTATAAATGCAATAGTTATTATGTTAAAAGGGATCAATATATAAAAACATGTTTTCCTTGGATACTGTCTATTTTCCGAATTAGATGTTTTCCTAAATTATGTTTTAAAACATTGAAAACTTATTTGGACGAGGAACATACATTTTTTCTAGTTGAATGTCTTTTTTGTTGCATTATCCATGCCTTGTTCCTTGATTGGTGTGCTAATAGTATATATTAGTTGTTTTATATTCCATATCTTGTACTTTGTTTGAGTCACTATCAGTATGCATCAATTATAGCATATTTCATCTTTTATGCTTTGTTTGGTTAGCTACTAGTATACTTTGATGACTTTCATATTAAAATTGGTATTCAGATTATAGCATATTTCAACTCGGTTTGAGGATTCAAAAAATGAGGTTCATTTGTCATAAATTGTACATTAAGGACTCTGAAACCCAAAGAGAAGTTGAAATTGAAACAATTTATCTCAAAGATTTCTCACAATCCATATCTCGGATATATATATATATATATATATATATATAGTTATTAAAATATGCCCTCAATTTTGACCATAATGAATTAACATGAAATTCTCAACTGCAATTAAATATCTACACCCCGAACTCAATGAAGAAGTCTGTTTTGTAATCAAGAATTTCACATTTTACCCTTTAGAATGCATATATAATTTTGTATTAATAAACTTTATCATAAATTTTGTTTTATATTTTCTATTGAAATATTTGTCATCATATATATTGTTTTTAAGTCAGACTTTTATTTATGAGGATGCATATGTTGGTTTTAAACCATGGCTCTTATTTATCAGGATGCATATGGTGGTTCAAAAAAAAAAAAAAAAAAAATCAGGATGCATATGCTGTTTAATTGGATGGAGTTTCGGCGGCCCGCATTTTCTCATTAAAGCGGCGTCGTTTGGCACTGTTTTTCTTCCCTATCAAAATCGGCTTCACTTTCGGCATTCTCTGTAACCCTACCGCATCCGACGCAGCCACGGGACCCGCAGGCGCAGCGCATGCCTTCCTCCTCCCCTCACTCTTCTATCTCTTGGGCTCCCACATCGTGCCTAAGATTCCTTCTATCAGCTGTTCTTGTAAGACTGTGAATCGATACAAGCTCGTCTCTTCGGAGACATCTGATAAAATTGGAACGATACAGAGAAGATTAGCATGGCCCCTGCGCAAGGATGACACGCACAAATCGAGAAATGGTCCAAATTTTTTCCTCAGTTCATCTTCTTCTTTTCCACCTTTTTTTCGTCTCTGTACCCCATCTCCCCGTTCTCGTCTTCTGCAATTTCAAGGTTTTCATTCTGTTGTTTTTTTTCAAAATATTTTTGTAAATTTATTTTATTTTTCAGTGGTCTCTATTAATTGGATCCAGTTTTATCTTGGTCGGAGTTAATTCTGGAAGTACGGTGGTTTAGTTTTGCATTTTTTTTCTACCCTCGCCATTGAAATGAAAATTTCATTCATCTATATACCCTGTTCTCTTGCTTGGACGATTCCGCCATTTATGGTTTCCTTGACCGTTCCTCCTGCTATTGAACCTTGGTGATGAGAATAAAGATGTTGAATTTTTCATTTGTTGTCATCAGTGATGAAGTTTGAATTGTGCAGTTAGGAGATTATCATTGGGGAGAATTGTTGTTTCAGAAACATGTTCTAAAGGGGCTTCTTTGGAATCATATCAGACTGAGGCTCTACTAGCTGCTGCTGTTTGGTGCTGCTGTTGGTGCTGCTGCTGCCTGCGTTTAACAAGGATTTTGCAAAAACCTGCTTGGGAACCCCACATCTGAAAGCTTCATCTAGCAAGAGGCAGATGGGCTGAAAGCGGAGGGTTGGTCATCAAAGGCAAACAGGTTCGTTAATTTAAAGAAGATTATGCCTTATCCACTAGAATTGCCTAGCAAATAAAAGGCATGTGCTTATAGTCAAGATCTCCCGCGCTTACCAGTTCCATGATTAGTAATTTCAAGTTGTTTCCTTATCATTCGTAATCATTTTGTTATTTATACATCATGCACGAGTCCATATGTGAGTCCACAGAATCTGATTCGTCGTGACCACAGTAAGACTTTCTTACATGGCAATGTCTTTTATCGTGGGAATCGTTCCCATGCACAACGGTGGCAATGTGCAAGAGGCCTGTCGATTTGGGGCCATATCTGCTGCTCCTTTGGAGGACAATCCCTTCTTGTTTCTCGGTCTGCAGAGATAAAAAATTCGAACCAGCAATTTGCGTGTTGTGCCAACAGAGGTGACAAATCCGTATTCTCGACCGTATTGATCGCCCATCTTCTGCTGTGTACTCCTCCCTTTTGGAGCTCTGTATCCCGCAGTGGGCACTGGGAGTCAGAGAAAGGGTCCATGGCCATGCCAGGACATCAGGGCTCATACTCGGTTCGCCTTTCCTATCCAACCGTATCATCCATTTGTACTTGAAATGTGGGAGGCTTGTTGATGCCCGGAAAGTGTTTGATGAAGTGGAGCACAGAGACCCGTGTTCTTGGAATACATTGATCCCGGGTTATATGCAGGTTGGGCGGCTCACAGAGGCTCGTAATCTGTTCGATGAAATGCCGCAAAGAGACCTGTATTCTTGGAATACCCTGATTTTCGGTTATACACAGGCTGGACGGCTCGCGGAGGCTCGGAACCTGTTCTACAAAATGCCGCAGAGGGATAAATTTTCTTGGACCGCAGTGATTTCCGGTTGCGTGCGGCATGTCAAGCCTGGGGATGCTCTAGAGTTGTATAGAGCAATGCAGAAGGATACTCACTCCAGGTGTAGCGGGTTTTCTGTCTCTAGCGCCCTTGCTGCTTCTGCTGACATCCAGTCTTTGCATTCTGGGAAGGATATTCATGGTCATATAATGAGAATGGGTCTGAATTCTGATGCATTTGTTTGGAGTGCTCTATCATACATGTATGGAAAGTGTGGGACTTTGGAGGCTGCTCGCCACATATTTGATCGTACATTGGACCGGGATGTTGTTTCTTGGAATGTTATGATTACAAGATACTTAAGTGATGGGAGGACAGAAGAGGGAGTTGCATTGTTCTGGGAGTTACTGGGGTCGGGAATTAGACCCACTGACTTCACTTTTACTCAAGTCCTTAATGCATGTGCAGATAATGCTGCTGAGGGTTTGGGTAGGGAAGTGCACGGTTACATGGTGCGAAATGGATGCGTCCCCTCCGAATTTTCTGCCAGTGCACTAGTTCACATGTATTCAAAGTGTAGGGATGTTGAGAAGGCAAGGAGAGTTTTTAATCAGATGCCCCAATGTGATTTAGTCTCCTTCACTTCACTTATTACAGGATATGCTCAGAATGGACAATCTCATGAAGCGCTTCAGTTGTTTGAGCTGCTCCTGAAGTCTGGAACTTGTCCTGATGACATTAGTTTTGTTGGTGTTCTTTCTGCCTGTGTCCATGCTGGGTTAGTTGAGAAAGGGCTTCAATATTTCTACTCAATAAACGAGAAGCATGGTTTAATGCATACCGCCCATCATTATTCTTGCATTATTGATTTGCTAAGCTGATCAGGCCGATTCAAGGATGCCAAAAACATCATTGCTACTATGCCAATGAAGCCGAGCAAGTCATTATGGGTTTCCCTGCTATGTGGTTGTGGAATTCATGGAAATCTTGAGCTGGCTGAACTTGCAGCAGAAGCATTATTTGAAATTGAACCTGACAATGCAGGTGCATATATTACTTTGGCCAACATCTATGCCAAGGCTGGCTTGTGGAGGGAATCTTCAAGGATTCGGAAGTCTATGATTGATAGAGGAGTCATAATTAAGCCAGGTTTAAGCTGGATTGAGATTAAAAGGGAGGTACATGTGTTCTTAGTTGGTGACATGTCCCATCCAATGTCCAAGGAAATATATGACTTTCTGGGAAAGCTTTATAAGATGAATAAGGAAGAAGGATATGTCCCTGACACAATGTTTGTGCTGCATGATGTGGAGGATGAGCAGAAAGAGCAAACTTTATTCTACCACAGTGAGAAGCTTGCACTTGCATTTGGAATTCTCACCACTCCACTGGGAACTCCAATTAAAATCTTCAAGAATTTAAAGATTTGCATTGACTGTCATACTGCCTTTATGTTAATCTCAAGAATTACTGAGAGAAGGGTGGTACTTCGGGATTTCAGTCGGTTCCATTGTTTTGAGGATGGAAGCTGTTCTTGCAATGATTATTGGTGATCATTTCCCTGCATGTTGTGTCAAACTGTTGCATAGAATGGAAGCTGCTCGTACATGGTGTCATTGGGGCATGATTCTCTTGATCCAGATATGCTTCGCATTTTCTTTGGAGTTGTATGAAGAAAGTGGAAATATATGACTTTCTGGGAAAGCTTTATAAGATGATGAAGGAAGAAGGATATGTCCCTGACACAATGTTTGTGCTGCATGATGTGGAGGATGAGCAGAAAGAGCAAACTTTATCCTACCACAGTGAGAAGCTTGCACTTGCATTTGGAATTCTCACCACTCCACTGGGAACTCCAATTAAAATCTTCAAGAATTTAAGGATTTGCATTGACTGTCATACTGCCTTTATGTTAATCTCAAGAATTACTGAGAGAAGGGTGGTACTTCGGCATTTCAGTCGGTTCCATTGTTTTGAGGATGGAAGCTGTTCTTGCAATGATTATTGGTGATCACTTCCCTGCATGTTGTGTCAAACTGTTGCATAGAATGGAAGCTGCTCGTACATGGTGTCATTGGGGCATGATTCTCTTGATCCAGATATGCTTCGCATTTTCTTTGGAGTTGTATGAAGAAAGCGGGGATTTCTGTATTGATTCATTAAGTGGGGAAGAAGGTTGCTGCTGAGTCTCTGTACCTTTGGAAGCCCCTGCTGCGTTTGCCAGATTATAATTCTATCTTATAACCTGATGTGCAGCAGCCCAGTGGTCCTATACAGGGTTGCGGATGAAATCCGGCTTCTGAACTCGCAAGCAACAATAAAAAAATCCTTAAATCTCTAGTTTATCAAAGCAGTATATGTAGGTGTTTTTTCTTTGCTCAATTTCTTCATCTTGTCTCCGGTGCGGTTTACTTTCCTACCGGGCTACATTTTCTCTCCATGTCTCTGGCTTGCCTCCCATCGCTCCTTAGAAAAATACCAAATGTATCTATGTAGAATAAACCTATGTGAATACCATATCCGACTAATATGCTCACACTGCACTTATTTATCTTTCATAGCACGATATCATACCTTGTATACCAAGATTCTCTCTCTTTGATTTGCAGTAAGCGACAAAACACTCATCAAAGTAGCTCATGGTCGTGCCATAACACTTGCAGTGAGTGTAAGAGGTTGTGATTCTTGGAATGACTGGATTTGGGTTGTGTCATTCTCAGGATGTTCTTTCAAGGAAACCATCCTGCGCCTTTTCACATGGTTTGCCGAGAACGTGTGCCCTGAAAATGTAGAAAAGCAAGCTCCTGGAAGATCCATCCAAGATTTGGTGCTTTTCTGAATCTCTGCCTTTTTGTTTTGATGCAATAGAAATTTGAATTGAATGGGAAGTGGTAATGAAAATATTTGTTTGGTGGTATATCTAAGAATGGACGATATAGGTTATGAATTGAGACTGATAAATGTAAAACGCAACAATGTTATTTGGAAGAAAAAAATGATATTTGTATCGATGAAAACTCAGTTTGTTTTCCTTTCAATTATATTGCATCCATTTTTGCTTATGACTTGAATTCTTCTTTGGATTGAAGGAAAATTTTGGATTACTTCATTTTATGCGTATTTGATATTGAGTTTTAAATGTTTGATGTTGTTCGTCATATTCGTTAATTGTGTTTTCATGGTTCTTTTTGAATTAAAGGATTCATGTCGATATGTAAGACTTAAATCCATAATTTATTTTTCTATTTTTATATGTTTTGTATTGTTGGATAGAATTTTGGAGTCCAGGGATCCAATTGATATCTGATTCTTGTCTTTTTCATGTTCACCTGAGCTTGAATGAATTATTGGTATATGAGATCGTTGATATAATGTTTCGGAATTTGTGACTTAGTATAATGATGCATCGAAAGATTGTTTTTGAGATTTTGGTTTCTATTAATTCATTATATTTTTATTTTAAAAATGTTTTAAATTGTTCCTATGAAGAATATTTTCTTAAATGAAAATAAAAAGATTATAGCATTCTCATTGTTCTTCAAAAATTAAAATATCGCATGTTTTTAAGATTAATATATATATATTTTAAAAGTTATCGTTAGTGTGCTAATAATTTTGTTTTTTTTGATTTTAAGAGAATTAAAAGATTTATGTTTTTTGATTTGTTGAATTATAAATGGTTATTGTCATTATATCTTTTCGAACATTAAAGATTTAAGAATCAATTATTTAAGAATCAATTACAAAATGTTTGTGAGTTTGTTTTTTCTCTATCATGTGTAACATTTTTATTATTTTTCTCACATTTATGCATTCTTCTCATATTCAAAATAACAAATATCTAAATTCATGTCCCAATCTAAATGTGTCTGTATATACTGGTTATCGTGTTCGTTCTTATGTGTTCTTGGGTGTGGTGTCTGATTATTTTATCACTCTAATATAATTTTGATTGACTATTTGTATTCACTGATCTTTGAATCTTATCCCCACCCTCTTGTCATATGTTGTGAATATCAGGTTGTCCATTGTTAGGGATGCTTAATGGGGCTTGACTCCATTGAAGTAGATATATCTTATAGGGCAAGTTGAAATAACAAAAAAATGTCCTTGTTTTAAAGCCTAGAATGATTGGTGAGAAAAGACGTGCATTTAAGTAGGCCGACTAAACCAATGATGGTTAACTCATGGGTAAAAAAGTTTTCTTTTCATTTTTTATAGCATTCTTTTTGTAATAATATATTTTTTAATTATGTGAGAAATTTATGTATAAATTGATATCTATGCAATTAAAATTATGGGTTTAATGTTTACTATTTGTTGAAAATGTCCTTTTAATTTTTATTTTTAAGAATAATTATGTTCGGCTCACCCCGCAAGTTGAACCACTTATAATGCGAATGGGGCATAACTTAATTATTTAAATTCGCATTCAATGTGGGCATAAACGAACCTAGTGTCTTTAGACCCGACCTAGGTCAAATCCATTAATCATCTACAACTCTTGCATCTTGCATTGGATGGTATCAAAGATTCAGTTGACGTGATAGAAAAACCATCCTTTTTATTTTGGTAGTCCTTTATACTTTAACCTTGTTTATGTCGTGTTTTTTACTTACCAATTAATTTTTTTTTTGTGTTTTTGAAAACCTTTAGAATTGATTATTGTTATAAATTATTTAAAATATCTCTTATAACTAATTATTCACACTTTAAAATTTTATTTAGTACAAGTAATTCGTTTCATGAAAATGAAATGAGATGAATGAAAAAAATTGAAGATGAAAACTTCGAAGATACATTTTCTTTCCACATATTATATTTTACAATATTGAGCATATTCAAGTTTTAAGTGATTGGAAAAGAAAAGAATAAAAACATTGGATATTATTCTACTCACATTGTTTTATCCTCCTCAATATTAGCAGATACAATTTTCTACTTCTATTACATCATTCACCCTTTTCATTTTCTTAATCTCTGTGTCAATATTTGGATCTTTTGCCTTAAATCTATTGCTAACCTATAAGTGATTTTAGCCAACACACCATAATCATTACTTTATTGTCTCATTTCACCATTGTTGTCACCCATGTGTTGGGTGATCAACCAAGAGATCTCTTAGCCACTTTTTAAGCTTATATTCACTTCTGTGTTTGATTGGGGCCACAAGTACCGGTTAATATATTTATGCCTTCTTAGATGACGCACAAACTCTATGAATCTTGGATCCACCTTGGTTCAATTATCCAAGTATTGAAAGTGTGTGTAATTGTTTCTTGGTTTTATATGATTTTTGATGTTTAATTTTTTTCTTTTCATTTTCATGTTCAATTAAGCTTGAATGTGTTATTTGTATATGAGATCTTTGAAATAATACTTGGATCTCTCATGGACCTTGGTATGAGATCAATGATAAGTTGTCTCTCAAGTACATGAATTTGTGACTATTTGAGTATCAAAAATCATTGAATAATTCAGTAGGATTCAAAAACTCAGTGATTTAACAAATCTAATGTTGTCATATTTTGGTTTCTATTAGTTCATTATTTTTTTATTTTAAAGAAGTTGGGTTAAATGGTGTGAATGAAGGGTATTTTTTAAAATAAATATAAAAAGATTATAGCATTCTCCTTATCATTCAAAAACTAAAACATGCCATATTTTTATGAATCATGTATAAATATTTTTGTATTGATTTTGTGACCTATCCTCACCAATGCCCTTCTTGGGCTGGTTATCAACATAGGAGTGACCCTTGAATCTCACTAGCGCTGAGTCTGCTGTAAGGTCCTCATCAATATTTTTATCTTAAAAGAGTAGCATAGTGGCTAACCTAGGTTGTTCATAGAGGTGGTCACTCAATTAATCGTTAATCATGAGAGTTGTCACTTTTTTTTTCCAGATTTTTTCTAGCTTAATTTAAATGAAAATAAGAACAGTGGAATGTGGTTTTGTGTTATGAATTGGATAAAGTAAATTGAGTATGATAAAATAAAACAGAGAAAAGAAAAGAAATAAAAAATAAAATAAGCGTTAGGTGGATAAATGATCAGTCCAAAGGTCGAGTTTAGTTTCATGGTCACCATTAATTAAATTATATTTCATTCCACCTCAATGATCTAATTATATACCGCTCCTCCAACCGTCTTCCACTATTTAAAGAGGAAATGGCGAGCACACTCAAAATCCTCTCAAAGTGTGTTAACAAACCACTTTATCCTTGGAGAGTGCATAGAATACACCTTTTTTTGAGTTCGTAATCTTACCCAACTCCTGACCACATCCCATGTGTCATTCAAAACATGTGGTGCTCAAATTATCCATATACTGAGCGAATCAGAAGAAGGGACGTTAACATTGATTTAATACTGGAAGAAATAAGGATTTACGTAATGTGAAGTGAAGAGCAACAACCATCACTCAACTCCCACATCGCTCCCTCCCTTGAATTAGAAAAAAATAATGACCAAAATTAAATGAATAAGACAAGGGCTACAAGAACATCACCTCCTTGGATCAACCCTCTTTTAGTTCTCCATAACCATGGAGTGTGAGAGGTTGATGAGGGAAGAAAACAAGGTCATTTCAGTGGAGTGTAACATCCTGTTACTGGATTCAAGGTACTTTTAACCCTTTATTTTGGTCATCTCTTATTTGGGGGCTTATCTAAGGTTGTTTTGGGTGACTTTTGGAGTTTTTTTGCAAGGTTTCTGGGCCAGTTCATGGTCGGAGCATGGTTAGTGAAAACCGTGCGGGTCATCCCAAGAAATCACGCGCCTTGTATTTGAGTTTTGGAGGAGTGTGCATGATTAGGCGCACTGTTAGTGTAAATTGTACGACCTAACCTCCAAACCGCGTGGTTTGGGAAAGTGGATCATGCACTATTGGTGCATGATTTGTCAAATAGTGCGCCTAAACCATGCAACTCTTTCCAGTGACTTAGGAGGGGGCGCATGATTGGTGCACGGTTTGTCGAACCCTGCCGCCAAACCATGTCGCCAATCCATGCAGCTTACTACAGTAGCCCAGTAAGAGGTGCATGGTTTGTTAAATAGTGCGGCCAAACCATGTGATGAGAATTAAATTCTCAGAATTTCTTAATTAAAGTCCCAAGATCCCCATTTTAATTTCTGAACCCCTAATTGAACCTAACTCGACCCTATTGATTTTGGAGGCTCTCTAAAGGTGATTTTGGCTCCTCCAACCTATTCTTTTCTCATATCTAAGTGTCCCTGAATGCATTGGATTCCTTCTAGTAAGTGTAATATCTTTCGTTGTGAATTCTCATTTCTTCGTCTCTTACCTTTGTGTGTGGTTGATTCTCATGTCATTGACAGATCTGGATCTTGCTTTGTTGATTTGTGGAACTATGATTCTCTCTTGATCATTCTAGACTTTAACTCTGTTGGAACCATGGCTATTCTAGGCATAAATTGGAGTATGATTTGTGTTTGTTGTCAATCCTCAGTGGATGTTCAGAATGTGTATCAGCAAAGTGATCGTACAGTTCCAACAAACAATAGTATTAAATGTGGCGCTGTTTCCCAGTGTTTGCCAAATTTTTGGGCCTCAAAATCGGAAAATGAAGACATGGATTGTTGTTAAAAGATGGCAGATGAAAAGAGGAAGTGGTGCGTGAAAAATAAAGGTTGCGCGTGAAATATGTAAGTTGGGCGCGGAAAATAGCGGGATGCGCGAAATAGAGGATCGAGGTTTTTCGTGCAAAAAGTGTTTCAGAATCAGAACGTCGAAAAACGGAAAAGGCATGGGCTGCGTGAAAAATCTGATGTTGTGTGCGAAAAACAATTCCTGCGTGAAAGATTACGCGCCAGATGAGAAGTTTTCGCGCCATAGGTGGTTTTGCGCGCAGGGGTCTCATATGCCTATAAATAAGAGGTGACCCCCCTCATTCCATACGGTTGAAGACTTTAAGAAGATCCGAGGTCTGATGCGTGAAAAAGGATAGCGTAAAGGGGCTTGCGCGAAATATTCTGGATTGCGTGGAAAATTCCGGGATGCGCAAAAAAGGCAGAGCTGCGCGTAAAAAATGGGGTTGCGCGTAAAAGATTAAGTTGCGCGAAAAAGGGTGTTGTGGCGCGAAATATTTTCCCGCGTGAAAAAGTAAATTTTGCGCGCAATAGGAAGGTTTTGCGTGCAAAGAGTTGGTGTTGCGCGCAATTGTCAGTGAAGCCTGTCTGCACGTTCTGGTTATTCGGTTCAGTGGCTTTGTGTGTTCTAGTGCATCAATTCCGGACTTAGATGCAAGCAGAGTCTCGGGCTAAGCAGAGATAAAGACTTCAATGCAAATCTATTGAAGAGACCTTCGTGTCTATAAACTGAGTGTGACTTCACCAAGGGCAGTGAGCCAGGGGGAGTCAACGGGAGTGACACGAGGGAAGTAGTGAGCTATCCCTAAACCTTTGTAAAGGCAGTGAGCCTGGAACAGAGTGACTGTTCTCGAACCATTGTAATCCACAACTAGTGAAGATTAGTGGAATTTGGTACGACCGACAACTTGTCGGCGTATGCTCCTTGGACGTAGCCCTTAGCGGTGAACCAAGTAAAAATTGTTGTGTCATCTCTTTGCATGTGAATGTTTCATTGCTGATAATATTCATCATACAGGTTTAACCAGTTCCTACCAACGTGGGAACAAGATCCTTGTTTTTAAAAGAAAAAGTTGACACCCTGATTCACCCCTCCCCTCTCAGGGTGTCCCGGGGTCCTACAAACTCTCCTTGTGGATCCCGTGTTGGGTGTTGAAAATCATGAATTGAGTAGGTGGTTTCATAAGGAAATATCTATCAATTGAAACCCTTGACGCTTTTCTATTTGAATTGGATTTTCAATTGATTTCTAATTCTTGATTTGATTATCTTGATAAATGATTTTTAAAGGCATGGTGTGTGTGATAAAATCCTTTGAAAATGGATTTTCAAAATAAAGTGTTGATTTCTGAAAAATGATCTTGAAATAAAATGAAGTTTTAAAGAATGATTTTGATGAGATGAAAATGTTTGAAATGAATTATGATTTGGAATGAAATTATAGGCATATGATTTGAAAAAACCATTTGATTTTTTTTGAAATGAAATGGAATGTTTTGAATATTGAACTTGGGGTTAAATGAAATTATGTTTTTAAATGACTTGAGATTGTTTGAAATGAATAATAGCTCATTTTATGTTTGTTTACCTAGAGGCACATGAGAGCCTGGTTAGTTAGTAGGAGGATATGCATGCTAGGTAAAACTAATTACAAAGGAATGATTTGATGATGATAATGACACTGAAACTACTTGAGGGTAGAGAGTTCATTCTTTGGGATGGATTTCTCTCCCCTCTAGTCCTCATCCATAAGGATATTTTCACCCTAGGATTCGTATTTCATCGAGATTGTGCGGAACCTCATGACTCTACATAACTAATCCCCGAGGCTTATAACCATGGTGATATGATTGAAAATGATGATTACATGCCAATGATTATGAAATAAGTTATTATGCATATTCTAGTAAAATAGTTAATTCATGCCTATTTTGACAAGGATAATTATTTGTGCCCAGTTTTATGGAAATGAAATTTTATACCTTTTTTATACTAGACATTGAAATGTATTTAAAATCATGTTTCGATACAAATTGAGAATTGATTTCCATGCCATGTTTTACTTTAAATTGATAATATTTGGTTTATTGGTTATATATTACCGATGAAATGCTTGGTGAGATCCTAACGGGCGTTGCTTCTCATAGCCTACCTTTGCCTTTGTGAATTTGTATATTTTCTTATCTAGAGTCTAGGAAAAGATAAATCACCACTCATAGGTGGTGGATGTTCTTGATTCACGGACCTTGAGAGTTGTCGGTGATCATTGGAATGTGTGATCCACTTGTTACATGGAGTTTATGGGTTGATGTTTGGGTGGTCTCTTCTGATCACTTGTATTGACACTCCTATTTTTGAGACATGTATTTGGTTACTTGTGGTTTTCTCCCTTTTGGAGTGTTTGGAATACTGATTGATTATCATTTTTTATCCACTGCTTTGTCTTGATGAGTTATCCTTATAGTGAAATCATTCCCTCTAATTAGTATTAATTCCCTAGCGCTAGATTCTAGTGCCTGGGGATTGATAATTCCCTTAGATCCATGTATGGATTGGTTCAGATACCATTTAGGTTTTTTATTCGATTCAGTTCATGAAAAATTGGTATCAAAGGCAATCATACCTCTTCTTTGATGTCAGTATACAATTTGGGATGTCTTGGTAGATAGGAGACAATATTTTTAGGATTTAAGGGTTAGGATATAAGTGAGTGTCTACTCAAATATCATCGTAACAATGGTTAAGCTACCATGGGATATTGGGAAAAAGTTTCTTTAAGGAGTTGTTTGATCTAATCCTACACTTTCTCCAAATATTTGATTCAAGAATTTTGTTTTCCAGTTGAATTATGATTGATAGAGTTGATGGTATCAAGTATCTTGATTGGTGTTTCCCTTGTTATTTGTTGATGATGTATAGTATCATGCCCCCAAGAATACTTTTGAACAGACCCCATAAGGGATCGACCAATGAACCGCAGAAAGAGAACCCTCTAGTTAATTAGAACCTTTTGCATGTTGTTGTGCATGCGGTCCAAGGTTTGGGCCAGATGGCTGCACCAGTTCCCATTCAAGACGTAGAGGTTTTACCTCAAAGGGAAGATAGAAAAGATTGTGACCAGATCATTTTTTTTCTAAACCAACCATATTTTATAGGGTATCAATGATCCTTAGGAGGTAGGGTATTGGTTGAAAAAATTTGAGTAGCTCTTTGAGTTCTTGGAGGCACCTGACTCTATTAAGGTGAAATGTGCTTCCTTCAAGATTGAAGGTTCTAGAAGAAGGTGGTGGGAATCGATAGTTCAGATAGGGAAGTATGTGTTCTTGGAATGGAAATACTTTAGGGTACTTTTCAAAGAATAATTCTATCCCGAATCAATGGTGTTGGTGAAGTCTATAGAGTTTGTTAAACTTAATAAAGGTGATTGAATTATGACTTAGTATGCCAACTGCTTCTCAAAGCTTGTTCATTTATCATAGGAGGTGAAAAAGAATAAGAAACTAAAAGCCAAAATATTTGAAATGGTACTTCGAATAGATATCAAATCTCAAGTTTTCTTACTGAATCTCACATCATATGTAAATATACCAGATAAATACTTGATGGTGGAACTTGAATTGGTTGTTAAGTTAAGTTTGGAAGGAGTTCCACTTACTCCCAGTGGTAGCTTGTGTGGTCCCTTTAAAGGGAAGAGGAGGTGGGATGAATCTCATGGTAGAAACCATAGTGTTGGTGAATCTCAATTGCATGCTTTCTCCAAATCTTTTATAGTGTCTAGAAAAGGCACATTAACTTGTTTCCAATGTCGAAAAGTTGGGCACTCAAAGCGTGTTTTCATGGAGGTTTCAAAGATCTATAGATCTTGTGGATGCTCAGGTCACTTGTAAATGTTTTTCCATGTTTTATCCACTCTGTGTAATGGTACGGGCTTGACTACTGAACTATAAATGGTTACTTCCATTACGTATTTTGGAACATTAAAGATTCAAGAATCAATTATAAAAAATTTAGAGTATTTTTTTCTATCATGTGAGTAATATTTTTATTATTCTTCTTGAATTTATGTATCATTTTATTCTCAATTTATGAGTTAGATCGGTGATTTAGAATCACAAACATGTCAATTCATGTCTCAACCTAAAAGTTTTGTAGTGTATATTGGTTATCGTGTAAGTCCTTGGATGTGATATATAAATATTATGTCACTCTTATATAGTTTTGATTTACTATTTATATTCACCAATCCTAGAATATTATCCCCACCCCCTTGTCATATATTGTAAATATTAGGTTTCCCCTTACTAGGGATGCTTAATGGGGATCGACTGCTTTGGATCAGGTATATCTTATAAGTCAAGCCGGAACAACAAAAAATGTCCTTTTTTTAAGTCTAAAATTATTGATGAGAAAAAGCATGCATTTAAGTAGATCGTCATAAACTAATTTTGGTTTACTCATAGGCAAAGAAATTTTCTTTTCATTTTTATATAAATCATTTTGTAATAATATATATTTTTAATTATGTGAGAAATATATGTATAAATTGACATCAATGTAATTAAAATTATGTGTTTAATGTTTAATATTTGCTGAAAATATGTCTTTTTAATTTTTATTTTTTAGAATAATTAAGTCTGGGTCACCCCACAAGTTGAACTATTTATAATGTAAATGGGCCATAACTCAATTTTTTAAATCTGTATTAAATTTGGGCATAAACAAACCTAATGTATTTAGGTCGGGCCTAGCCAAATCCATTAATCATTTATACCCCTTTCATATTTCATTGGTTGGTATAAAATATTCGATTGACATGATAGAAAAACTATCCTTTTGTTTTATTAGTCATTTATACTTTAACCATGTTTATGTCTTGTTTTTTTACTTAGCAATTAATTTTTTTGTTGTATTTGTTTGAAAACCATTATAATTGATAATTATTATGAATTATTTAAAATACCCCATATAACCAATTATTCGTACTTTAAAATTTTATTCACCACAAGTAATTCATTTCATCATAATGAAATAAGATGAATGGAAAAAATTGATGATCAAAACTCAGAAGATACTTTTTCTTTCCACATATTATGTTTTACAATATTGATCATATTTGTAGTGATTGGAATAGAAAGGAAGAAAAACTTTGGATATTATTCTACTCACATTGTTTTATCTTCATTGTAATTATCACACCCAATTTTCTCTTTATATTACATCATTAACCTTTTTCATTTTCTTAATCTCTACATTTTAATATTTGGATATTTTGCCTTAAATCTATTTCTATCATCACTAATGTTTTTATCCAACACACCATAATCATTACTTTATTTTATCATTTCACCTCAAGTATCTGGGCCAATTCCAACCTGACGACTGATTCACCTCAACCTGGGTGGTCATTACCACTTTAATCCTTGGGCTATTCCCATCATGTTTTCAAAAAACCAAGAAAATTAATATAAAAAATTTAATTTAATTCAATTCATATGCGTGACCTAAACATACCAAGATGGTCAGAGCCCCTTACCTAAATTGACCATGTGTAAAAGGTCTAGGGCATACCCTACAACATCCCATGGAATCAATTAATTAATTTAAATTCAAGAATTTATTTTTTTATGGTCCCACTCGATCAACCCACATGGAACATATAGAGCACACCCTTGAAAATGAGAAAAATAAAATAGAAAGATAGGCAACACCTACATTTCTTTGGTAGATGTTTTCTCATCTGATATGAGCCTCTAACTTGAGATGATTTAGAAGAAGTCAACATTTTATACAAACACACTAAAAATGGGGTAAAAAAGATCACATGGATTTAGTGCACCATATGGTTAGAGAAAATGGAAAAAGAAGCTATCAGATCGAAGGCCTTACCAATGCAGTTCCAACAATACCTAAAATGACCAAAACAGAGCTCAGACGAAGGATTTGGCTCAAATCCTAAGGGAGGAAGAAAGAGGGAGGAGCTCCCCACTAACCACAGTGAATAGGAGAAAAGATAGGAAGAGAAGAAATAGGGGAGGAGAAAAAAAGGTAATTTCACCTCTTTAAATGACTAACATGTTTTGGATAACTATGTGTCAACCGTAAGACACTCACTTTCTAGGCACTACACATCACACGGGCTAAGAGCACGCTTTTCCTAACCGTGAAAAACCATGCGTGATCCCTATGTTAAAAGTTTTAGAGGTGCTACACAGTAATGTGACCAATCCTTCACGGTTTGTCAAACTGTTCCTAGTGAAGAAGGAGGGCCACATGGTTTCTCTTGGTAGGTTGAATTCTTTTTCCAAACCATGCACCTTAGAAAATGCACATTGAAAAGTTGGGTTTTCATCCTCCGATGCACCAGAAACTCACTCGAAACCTTTATGCACTTGTAGGACCTTAAAAATTGTCTAAAAAATCCTTGGGTCAGATGAACTCTCCAATTTAAGTTCTGAAGATCGTGAAAAAGTTTGGTTCGACCACCAAACTGAAAAATACAAACAGGTTGGGGAAATTCCGACCCACTCAAAAACCCAAGGCATTACACTCTCCCCACCTTAACATAGCTCATACCCAAGGAATCAAGCCTTATATGAAGATGGTACCGAACATACCCATATATTTTAAATTATCCTGGTCTACCCCATTCATCAAGTCACATGTCATCTTCCCTCAAGTTGATACCCACCTTAGGAGTTACCTACCTGGTCACTTCCCAAACCAAAACTCAAATAAAACGATGGTCCACAAACCATCCTCGAACTCAAAAGTCCTCCCATGATGAATCATCACTCCTGCATCTCATTAGGTTCTCAAATCATACTTGTTACACTCTGACACCAATCATGTCCCACATCTCATTAGATGTTCACCTCGTGCCCATGTCTCACATGACACCTATGAGGTCCCGTATCTTAATAGATGCTCAAAATCATGCATCTTCACAGATGATCATAATAATCTGTATCATATATAAATATTCATGACCACATAGAGCATCTTTATAAGAACCTGGATCTTCTTTTCAGGTATGTTTTCCTTTTTCTGGTGTTTTTGAGAAAAAGATGATTTTCTGGAAATTTTTGAAGTACACGTCGTGTACTTTATAAGTACACGTTGTGTACTCAGTTACCGCGGGTAACCAAGTGTTGGCCATGTAACGTCCATGCACACGACCGTGTGCGTTGACCTAGAGGCCACCCAAAGCGGGGATTAGTAAGGGCAAGTACACGCCGTGTACTTTCTTTTTTTCATTAAATGTACTGGGGTTGTGTCTGACGGACAGAACCATCTCCTTCTAGGTCTAGTTCATCCGAGAGAGACCGTATGGCCACGATCTTTCCCCAAGCCCCCAATCAAGCATCTGATCTCTGATTTGACTGACGTCGATTGCGTTGGGATCGCCTCGGTAATCTATTCCTTCTGCTAGAGATTCGTTTCCTGATTTCTCCTCTTTCAAGAGTTATCTTTGGTTGAACATTTTAGATGTTTTTATAGATATATGGTGTTCTTGGGCGATTCAAGGCTTTAGTTTCACATATAACGATCTCCCCATGCCGAGGTAGGTGGTTTGTGCCTTTCCGTAGAAAGTATTTGAGTTATATGTGCAAAATCTCCCAATACCCATGAACGGGGTATTGTGTGTTTACTGTTTTAGCCCTGTTATTTTCATGCTATTATTGTATGTTTGAGTAAAGGTAAATTGAATGTGAATAGGGCTAATTGCTATTATTTGGAAGTGTTTTCCCATGCATGTTCTATTTATGACCATTTGGTCCTGCTTAGCCTGTCAGGCTGCCTTGTTTGTTTCCCATGCCTAGTATTATAGGATAGAGTGATTTGTTATCTGACGTGCTGTTATGCTATAGATTGTTAGCCAAGTAGTTCTTGAGGTTTACATTGGCCGTATTGCATTTCTGTGCTCGATTGACTTACACAGGGTCGTGAGAACCTGGTGTAGTAGACCGTAGGGAGAATGGACGTAAGGGCTTCTCCAGAGTGTCTGTTTTTACTATTACGATGTGATACCATAGGGAGAATTGACGTAAGTGCTTCCTTAGAGTGTCTGTAGTTCCTCGACGTGGGCCACAGGGGGAATGTGACGTAAGTTCTTCCCCAGATAACATTTTAGTTACTGATACGATACTATAGGTGGAATTGATGGTGAGTGCTTCCTCAGAGAGTATATACTTAAGATGAACCATAGGGGTTAGACTGTGTGTACTTCCCAGAGGGTTGCTTTTTCTTGTTTGGTAAACCAGAGGGGTTAGGCTATGAGTACTCTCAGAGGGTTATCTGCTTTAATTATCTATTAATTGATATATGGTTTTGAATGCAATTGAACTGTAGGAATGTTTACTGTTGAGTACTTCCTTGTTTACTGATCTTTTTACTTATCGCCTGCCATATATTCACTGACTATTAGGCATAGATCTTTTGGTGGTTTCCTACTGGGATTTAGTCTCACACCCTGTTTGGGTCATGCTTTTGGGCTCAAACAGATTATATTTCTGCAGGTATAGATAAGGGCAAGTTCCCTTCTACTTCAGGTACTTGACTACTTTGGAGCTAAAGAGCATGAGACCAAGCTGAGGCTTACGATGCTGAGGAGTTTACCTGTTTTATTTTTTACTTTGGTTTAGTACTGTATTTCAGCATTGTGACATGTTTGTCTTCTTTCCTAGACATATGTATCATGAATCATTTATATATGTGCTCCATTTATTTTTTACTTTCAGATTTCTGTTGTTTACTGTTGTATGGTATTATTACTACTTCCGCAATTGTATATCTGTTTTACTTATGTTTTGTACTCTTCCAATGAGGGTATAGTTTCCCCACTATCACACCCAAGGCCCTCACTTCTAGTTAGCATCCTCTGGCATTTGGGGAAATGCGCTTGAGGCCATGTGACCAACCGGGTACTGAGCGCCTTTGGGTGGCTTCCAGAACCAGGATGTTACAAAGTGGTATCATAGGAATTCTTTTCTTCTTGACTTTCTGTTTTGAGACTATAGCCAGGGATAGGATGTAATAGGTACATGGTAATAAGCTGTGCCCGGGAGTAGCTAACCTGTGTATAGGGAAAAGCCAATCTACCTCGTTTATTGATTTTTTTGGTTTTTCCATTTTACGGTTGATTTGATTTCACCGTTGGGTGATTCACATGATTTGTTCTATTATCATTGATATGATTGAGGTTTTATTTCTGTTGCAACCCGATGAGATGAGAGTATTCCATCTCATTCATCATATAGGCACTTGCTAGAAATTGCATGTCATGCATTCTTCCCATTCCATCTAGGGTGCATTAGCGTTTTCATGTTGTTATGATAGACGTGTTAAATATGCATGTTGTTGTGATAGATGCCTTGATAAAATACCTGATTTTGGGTAGGGTATTGCTTTTAATAAGGTGCTTTTTGAATGAATGTCAAACTTTGGTTCTTGAGGTGTTATGGGCCCTCATGAATCGGAATTTGGTGGATCATTGACTTGTTTTCCTTGTATATAACATGTATAAGATGCCAAGATTTGATTCGTGGGGAGTATGGGCCCTCACGGATTGGAATTTGGAACTTTAATGTTCTTTTCAGTATTTTTATGGGTTATGGAGTAGTTTATGAGGCTTACTGTCCAGAAAAACCCAGAATACACGACGTTTAATGTTAAATACATGCCATGTGTTCTTCTGTTCGGGAAGAAACTGTTTTTCATAAGTACACGCTGTGTACTGTATGTACACTCCGTGTATTCTCTAACCATGTCTCAGACTGTGTGGGCGAGGACACAAGGTTTGGAATATTTGGTAGGACATGCCGTGTACTGGATGTACACACCGTGCTGTGGAACATGTAACCAGTCGTGTCCTTAACAACACAGGTCGTTTGAGTCTCTTCTAATACACGCTGTGTCCATCTGGAACATGCCGTGTAGTGTAACCCGAGTACCCGACCATGTAACGAACAACACGGGTCGGGAAAATCTTCCCATTACACACCGTGTCCATCTGGAACATGTAGTGTAGTGTGAGCCATGTATCCGGACGTGTCACTAACAACACAGGTCAGTGAATCTCGGCTAGTACACACCGTGTAGTCTTGTTCTAGGAGAACTGTGTGGCTTAGCCATATAGAAGAACTCAGGCAGGGGAAGAGAAGTCGAGTACACGCCGTGTGTTAGGACAACACACCATGTGTATGGGGTGTTACACGGCCAGTTTTGGAAGAAGTACATACCCATGTGAAGGCTCAAGGGGAACACAGCGTGTACCCATGTTTTAAAAAACTTGAATACTTTCTTTCTATTACTCCCTTCTTACACTCTTAAGTTTCAGTCCTCGTTAATCTTGATCTAAGGTGTGCGCTTGACCTTGCAGAGTCATGCCACCGAGACGTCCTCTGGTTGTACGCCAATTGCAAGGTGGTGATCAGACACCGGACATGGCTGATCAGGGACTACCGGCATATCTTCTAGTTGTGCTAGCTTTGGCAGTAGCTGTTATCCTAGATACAGGTGTTGATGCACAGTTCTGAGAGGGCTTCATGAGGTTCATGTAGATCTTCCATAGAGTATCGCATCCTGCCCCGTATATAGTAGAGTTGACGTGGGTTTTCAGCAGAAACATCCTCCCACCTTCACAAGGGAAGGAGGACCTCAGGCTGCAGAGTCATGGTTAGAAGCCATGTTGTCTATCTTCGATCATCTGGAGACGCCTCTAGAGAATAGATTGAATCTCACTACCTATATGCTTCGGGATTCCAACAAGAGATGGTGGGATGTGATATCACATGCGGGACGCCAACGGGTTATGCCTTGGGATGAGTTCCAATGCGCCTTCTACGACTACTTCTATCCAGATACTTTGAGGGCCGATCGAGCCTGAGAGTTCATGAGTCTGGAGCAAGGTAATCTTTCTGTTATGGAGTATTCTTCTCGCTTTACCGAGCTGCAACGCTTCACACCTATTATAGGAGGTGATAAGTTATTCCTGGCGAGAAAGTTTGAGGATGGTCTCAGGCATGAAATCCGATCTCAGGTGAACATCTTCAGGTTGACTTCTATTACTTCTATAGTCAACCAGGTGCTGATCACGAAGTGAAATATGAGGGATTCTGGAGTTGTGAGCTAGGTTGGTTTGACATATGGAGTTAGTATTCCTTCTAATGACAGTAGGAAACGCCGTAGGGAGACTTTGCATGGAGATCCGAGGAGGCGAGAGACATCTTCTGGTAGCCAGGTGGTGTGCTACCAGTGCAGGAAGAGCGAGCATATGAGGCCACATTGCTTGAGAGACCCAGTGGAGTGCCGATCTTGCGGAAAGATGGGTCATCTTCAGTGCTTCTGTCAGATCTTCTCACCAGCAGCTGGTGATAATGGTTCTTCTATGACTCCGTATTTAGGAGTAGCACCACCAGTTTCTCACCAGTCTGGGAACTGGAGTTCTTCTAGCCGCTCAGGCCGAGGTGGAGGTTGTGATTGTGGTAGTCAGTTTCTAGGCTTTCAGTGGCAACAGGGTGGATCAGCTCAGAGTGGTTAGGCAGGGTCATAGGGCCACAGTGTAGGTCAGACTTCTGCAGTGGAGCTGACCCAGCAGGAGCAGGATCTCGGACCCTCTACAGTTTGAGGTACGATTCTAGTTTCCTCTGTTTTGGCTTCTTCTCTTTTTGATATAGGGGGTTCACATAGCTTTATATTTTTTTCTATTGTGGAGAGCCTTGGGCTCTGTATCTTTTCTTCTGTTGATATATTAACGCTAGACACTCCTTTGGGGACTAGAACAGCTAGTGTACGTCAGTGTAAGGAGTGACCTCTATAGGTTGGTGGATGTCACTTCTTATGGGACCTCTATGTCCTAGAGATGAAGGGATATGATTTCATTCTCAGAATGAATTGGTTAGTTCCCTTCCAGGCTGTTGTCGATTGCTATCACCGTAGGGTGAGTTTCATATCACCAGAGGGCAGATCGTTTCTTCATAAGGGAAAATGGTATATCTAGGTGATCAGAGCGGGACCCGAGAATCATGGGTTGGGAGGAGTTGCAGCTCATATCTCTAGTCTATATCTGGATGAACAGGTGACTTCACAGATGAACTTTCCTTCAGTGGTGGATTGTTTCAGGGACATATTTCTAGAGGACTTTTTAGGTTTGCCTCCGGAGTGTGGGGTGGAATTTTCTATTGAGATGGTGCCAGGAGTGACACCGGTGTCCATTCCTCCTTATAGTATGGCTACACTAGAGTTATAGGAGCTCGAGAAGTAGTTGGAGGAGTTGTAGGAAAAGGGTTTTATCCGACCCAGTACTTCTCCTTGGGGTTCACCTATCCTATTTGTGAAGAAGGTAGACGGTACCCTCAGACTTTGTGTGGATTATCGAAAGTTGAACCAATTGATGGTCAAGAACCAATATCCCTTACCGAGGATTGATGATCTCTTTGATCAGCTTTGAGGAGCCTGGGTGTTCTCGAAGATTGACTTGAGGTCCGGTTATCATCAGTTGCGCATTAGAACATCTGATATACCTCTTACAGCCTTTCGGAGCATGTATGGTCTATACAATTATGTGGTTATGTCATTCGGTCTCATGAACGTGCCTGCAGTCTTCATGGAACTGATGAACAAAGTGTTCCATCCATACTTGGATTCCTTTGTGGTAGTCTTCATGGATGATATCTTTGTGTACTCTCATACTCGACACAACCGTGCTACACATCTTGAGATCGTTCTGAGTACACTGAGAGAGCATGAGTTATATGCTAAGATATCAAAATTCCACTTTTGGATGGACCAAATTCACTTCTTGGGTCATGTTATTTCAGAGACAGGAGTATCAGTAGACCTAGAGAAAGTGAGAGCAGTAGTTTTCTGGGAGCAGCCAAAGAATGTCTTTTGAGGTGCAGAGTTTTCTAGGGTTGGCTAGATACTACAGACGTTTCATACAGGACTTTTTGCGCTTAGCAGCGCCACTGATAGGTCTGACTAAGAAGGGTGCGAAGTTCTTATGGTAAAATTCTTATGATTCAGCCTTTCAGGAGCTGAAAGGGAGGTTGACTTCAGCACCGATACTAGTATTTCCAAAGATGGGAAAGAGATTTACTCTTTACTGTGATGCTTTAGGTATCGGGATGGGAGTTGTTCTTATATAGGGATAAGGAGTCATTGCGTACGGGTCTCGGTAGTTGAGGCCACATGAGAGGAATTATCTGATGCACGATCTCGAGTTGGCTGCAGTTGTTCATGTTTTACACTGTTGGAGACATTATCTTATGGGAGATCATTTTGTGGTCGTTATGGAAATCCCACATCGAAGGAGGAGGAGCACGAAGCATCCCTTTATAAGGTGGTGTGGATACCTCTCCCATCATGAGGACTTTTACTGGGGGATGCCTGAGGGCCAGAGCCTAGGGAAAGAAAAACCGTGCGGGCTAGGCCCAAAGCGGACAAATTCATGATCATGGGCTAGACTGGGCCGTTACAAATGGTATCAGAGTCAGTGTCCATTTGATGTGCCATCGAGGACGTTGGGCCCTTCTAGGGGGGTGGGTTATGGAAATCCCACATTAAAGGAGGAGGAGCATGAAGCATCCCTTTGTAAGGTGGTGTGGATACCTCTCTCATCATGAGGCCTTTTCCTAGGGGATGCCTGGGGGCCAGAGCCTATGGAAAGCAAAACCGTGTGGGCTAGGCCCAAAGCAGACAATTTCATGATCGTGGGCTGGACTGGGCCGTTACAATCTTGATTCCTATGCATCTCATACAAGACATGCATCCATTGATTCCCATAATAAATCATGATTCCATGCATATCATATATATATATATATCATGCATATGAGCCGATGCCAACCTATTAACTAGTATCTGGTTAGTCCAAAAACAAATCTTACACCCTATGAACCCAAACCAGATATGCCTATAAAAACATCCATGCCAAAATAAAAAGAAAATATGTTCATTACCATAACACAACTATAACCGTATTCGGCTCCCCGACCTACTCTGTACCTTGAATCTCCATTGTGTGCACATGGAATGAAGCTCGGATACACAAGACATGGCCTACCTATGGATATTATCCAACTACCATCCACTAAACCCACTACTAGGTACCAATTTCTCTACCATGACCTCCATGTGCAGCAGAATCCTTGCTACCATCTCCCATCACCTCTCTTGGTACTGCCTAAGATGCCTGAGTCTATCTCAGTCCCTGACTCCCAATTATATGAGAAGGATTCATATAGAACCTCTTCAGATTCCCAACCTTGTCACATGCTCAGCACTCCTTCGATGCCTGATCATATTATATGTGTACATGTCTCAGTTGCCCACACTGGAAGAACACTATCAAAGGACCACTCCCCGATGGTCTTCTTGAATATCTGGCCCAATTTCCCTATTGAGATTCCTCTCAACCCCACTTCCTTATACCTAAATCATCATCGCTAATATCACTTGATTCCATCAACTGAATCGAGTATCACCGTTCTGTCAAATTGTAGCATCTATCAATGCCTCATTGAATGCCTCAGATAATGAGAATAACCTAAAGATGTTTACCTACAACTGAATGGTGTATTGTAAACCATCCTCTAAACACCTCACTCTCGAGGTGTCATCTCCCACCATACAAGGTGAAAAATGAGAAAAGTATGTGATTGTAGATACATAGTCCATGAAATAAATGTCTCCCTAATATAGGATCAAGAACTCCCAATCTCTCTATACCCTCAATGTCTCTGGGAATAAATTCTCAAAGAAACTGGCCTCAAATACCTTCCAAGCCAGTTCGTCATGTCAACCTTCCTAAACCTTTATATCCCACCTATGCTTTGTCGGTCCCCTAATCATGTACATTTCTTGCTTCACCCTCCATCCTGGGGGTGTCTCATGATGGTCAAAGATTGTATGGACCGACTTGATCCGGTTCTTAGCTATCTGTGGTCCACCCTCACCCTAGAATAGTTGTGGGTGCTGTGACTAGAAGGCACATGTCAAACACGCCATAGAAAGATCCACTTTCTAAGCTCCCCTATCAATACCATGGATGACACATATTAGGCTCTCCCTGAGATACTCATCAAGGTAAGGCCCAAAATATACCATATCCTATGTCTAAACTTCCAATAATTGAGACTGTACCTATTCTTGTACCTATAGCTCATGATCACCCTGACCCTTTGGGGTCTTATCCCAACCCTCAGGGGCCTCAACCCATGCATGTTCAATAAATACCATATCTACAGCCTCCTGAATCTACACTAGAATACATCTAGGTTTCATCCCACTAAATACCAATTAGGATGGTTAAACATCCATAACAATATAAATATATTTTATATAGGGAAAGTTGTAACAAGAAACACAACCTCACCTCCTTTACATTCCCCCATAATAACCATATCACACGACATATGGCCTCATGTCCCCTTACCCACCCATATTAGAGCTAGGTATCACATGTAACCTAGCCTCATGGCCCCCTTCCTACCCACACCATAGTCAAGCATCAACATAGTTCAGCCTCATAGACCCTCAACTTCCCATAATAGGGCAAGGCATCATTTATAATCTGAGTTTGTTGAGTATAATTCCACTAAAGAGAGTCTAAGCAGGAAAAAACTATTTATCTTCCCTTGTTTACATTTTTAAAAACTCACCCCTATCTTCATCCTTGATTACCCTCATTATTTTCAAAAAAATATACGTATGAAAACACATATAATCACACAAAGATTTCATTGAAGCCACATTCTTAGTATGGGTGAGTAGAATACCACCAAAGAGAGTCTAAGAATGAAAACATTGTTTAACTTCCATTGTTGACTCTTTGAACAACCCAACCCCTATTACAACAGTCCAGGTTACGAATTAAAATTGCAATAAATTAATCACAGGCACACACACACACACATATATATTAATCATCCTATGTGCCTATCAAGAAAGCATAAATAATCATCCCTTTCCATACCCGTCCAAGATTCCATATCTCCTCTCTTATCATACCGGTCCAATGATCACATATCATAATAGATAATAATAACTCTTAAGTGCACTAATTGAGGTGGAAATCATATCAATTGTAAAAGAAAAAAACAAAACATCAATTTCCCCACCTCGGGAAACTTGGTATGTGCCCCATGCATGGGGCTTCATGCACCCAAACATGTAAAGACCCGAAATTTCCATGTTTTTTTTAAATATATGGGAATTTTACGAGTATGTGAAAATTAACGGCGCGTGATTCCGAGGTTCGGAGTACCCAGAATGAATTTCTGAACTTTATTTCAGGTACATTTAGTAAACATGTGAGCGGGTTTTTCTAACTTTTGAACCAGTGTTCAGAATTGAAATCTGAGGGCACCGTTGAACTCGCAGCGCCGGTTTTCACTTATGAAGACTTTCACCTCAACGGTAGTTGGTCGAGGGTGAAAGATAATTTTTGGGTTTTTCGTGGAAATAATAAAATAAAATAAACTTCATTTTATTTTATTTTGAGTTTCCATGTGGATATTTCAGGTGGGGACCACCTGAACTAAACCTCCCATGAGAGGTTATGGTGGTGGGGACCACCTGAACTAACCTCCCATGAGAGGAAGTGATGGTGAGGACCACCCGAGGTTAAAATCTCTTGAAACTCCCTATTAAGTGGGAGAGAAACCTCTTGAGCTCCCCACTTAATGGTGCCACCACCCCCTTTAATTAATACCAACTATTCTCTTGATTAATTATGCCATCCACTAAAATTAATTAAGCTTTTTGAATTCTGACAACAAAATAATAGATTGCACAATCTATTATTTTGGCACACTTTTCATTTTGGTGGAGCCTTGGGAGGAAATCTCTCCAACGAAGAACTACTTCTCCGAATGAAGAACGCGTTCTTCCAATGAAGAACGCCAATGAAGAACACCAACCCTAACTTTGACCTTCTTCCTCGAGACTTCCTCCGACGTAGGATGTCTTCGACAACAACGAACCAACGTCCATCTTTTCCCAACGATTTGTCTTCTTCCACGCGACTCCGTCGATGTATCAACCCGAGGTAGGGGGTTTATTTGCGTGATAATACTTTCCTTGTTTTCTTTTGTGGTTTGGGAAAGAATAGTTGTGGAGGTTGTAAAATTTGAAGTTCATCGTTCTTCTTTCTTGTCGAGCCAAATGCTATCACCCTAAACGTGGAGGGTGCGGGCCAAACCAACATGGCCCGACCCCTCTTCCGTTCTTATTTGGTGTACTCTTTAAAATGGGGGAAGGCAATGAAGATGAATAAGGAGATGAAGGAAACGACACTGCCGCCCGGGGACACCACGACCCGTGCCGCCCCCGCGGTGCTCCGTCTTCCCGAGTGAACTGGCCCCACGCCCTCACGGCGCCCCGGCCGAACCGGCCCGTCCCCTTGCGGTGCCCCAGCCAAACCGGTCTGTGCCCCTCATGGCGTCCCGGTAGAACCGGCCCACACCCCTCGCGGCGCCCTCGCAGAATCGGCTTGTGCCCCTCGCGGCGCCCCGGCTGAACCGGCCCACGTCCCTCGCGACGCCCCGACTGAACCGGCCCGTACCCCTCACGGCTCCCCAGCCGAACCGGCCCGCGCCCCTCATGGCGCCCCAGCCGAACCGGCCCGCGCCCCTCATGGCGCCTCGTCTGAACCGGTCCCACGCCCTTGCGGCACCCCCGCGGCCGAGCCTCCCGTGGCCCCGGCGGGCTCCGAGGCCCCTTGCGGCGCTCGCGGCCTGCCGGACCTCCCAGCGGACAGGGCTGCATCACGGGCTGGGCTGGACCCAGTGGGTCAGGCTGGGTCGGCCTGAACTAGGTCGACCCATGCCAGGTCGGGCCGGGTCGAGCCGACCAGGTCAGACCAAACCCAGGCCCACTACGACCCTTTACTTTCTTTTGGCCATATCTTTGGCACCGGACATCCGTTTGACGAACCGTCAGCAACACTGAAAATCTTGGAGCGAGACAGTCCCTTTGAGTATACTCCACTGGAGTTTTAGTTTGATATGGGAAATGGTCAGGTTGGATCGAGCACGAATCCAACTGGGCCCCTGGGACTTAAAAGCTAATAACTCACAGACCGAGCGTCCGATTAACATGTCGTCTGTTGCATCGAGACCCCTATGACGTGGCGGACCTTTGAGATACTTCTTCGTGGGACTTTGTGACAGTTGGAGTATCGACCAGTAGCTCGTGGAGCGGATCCTCCTGGAGACGAGCGAGCGTAGTGCAAATACCTAGTAGCTGGCTGAGACCTGACGACTGTTGACCATTTTGACTCAGAGTGACTCAACTAGTCCAATGGGGAGTGCCTTGGTGTCACAGAAGACCCACAGTGGGGAGAACCTTGGTGTCGTGTCAGACCCACGGTACTCGACAGGAGGAGTACCTCAGCAGGCTACGAGGGGGAGCGCGCTTGGTGACACGACAGACCCATGGTGGGGAGCGCGCTTGGTGACATGGAAGATCCACATTACTCTACAAGAGGAGTACCTTTGCAGTCTAAGGTTAGTGGGAAGTGCACTTGGTGTCGTGGTAGACCCACTGTACTCAATAGAGGAGGAGTTCTCCAACAGCCGAGGTTTTGACAATGTGACTGGGGATGTTACTCGATACTACCCCCTAGAATAAAATCTTGGTTTGAGCTGAGTGAGTTTTTCTGTGTTTTCCTCATGATTGAGATGGATCACTTGATAACTTAGGTATATGTATGGGCATATACCTAAGTAGGGTTATATGTTGATTTCTTTCTTTGTGGTTTATCCTTGGTGGATTTTGTGAGACCTTGAGGGTCCCAGGGTCCCTACTGAGTATCGTTATACTCACCCCTACCCGGAAAATGCCCGCACCTTGTTGTGTTGGATGCAGACGATGGACAACACTGATTGAGGTTGAGAGTACCAGGACTAGAAAGTACCTGGAGGTGGACCATATGGCAAGTCGGTACACGGAGGAGATGGTTAGACATTGAGTGCTGAGGAGACGATCTGTACCTACCCTTCAGGTAGGAACCCCTGAGGACAATCCAATAGCTTTCTTCCCTTATCTTTCAGTTGTATTGTATCATTGTTATACTTTTACTTTCCAGTTGGGCTTGTATTCTGGCCCTTTTTACTTTCAACACTCTTTTTTTATACAGTTTACTTGGTGTTTTGTCTAGCTGTGTTCTTTCCTATGTGTGTGTTTACAGGTTATAAAGGCAATGCCTTCCCAGTTTTAGGGAATTACGTATTTGGTGCTAGTCGCCAGCCCCTGGCCTATGGAAGGTGGGCTTGGGGTAGTCACGGCACAGGCCCCGGGGGAAGGGTCGTGACAAACTAGTATCAAAGGAGTTGGTTCTACCGCATAACTTAGGACTATGATCTTTTCTGTGAAGCAATAGTGTTAAGTGTAGTGAGTGTGGATTTCAGTTCCGAGAGTCCAGTGTTGGTGCGGCGACCGACGTATCCATACACCAACACCCTAACTATTGATTTTTGACTCAGTGCACGAAAACACTGATTGCGTGTGTGTTTTCAAAATTTTTCTTTAAGTCATATCACCAGGTCAACTCACTAGGTATACCTTTTTAACCATAGCGCACCTATTTATTTTTAGGATGCCTCTACACAGACAGTCGTCTAGAGTTCCTAGAGTTGTACGCACTGATACCCACCAAGCGATGAGGCCTCGGTGCAGGGCCCTCTTCCAGTAGAGGCACCAGCAGAGGCACCAGCAGTACCATTACCCGTTGGGCCACTAATGCCACCAGCCCCAGCAGCAGATGGTGCATGCCACTTGAGCGCATTGCACGAGTTCCAGTGCCAGAGGCCACCCAGGTTCAGGGGAGAGATGGACCCACAGGCGGCTGAGGATTGGCTGGAGGTTGTGGTGAGAGTCTTCTGACTCGTAGGGACACCAACCGATCTCATGTTGATTATTACTTTCATCCTTCTGCAGGCATCAGCGGGAAGATGGTGGAGCTTTATGCTCTAAGTTCATGATGAGGTGACGCTTCTCTAGGAAGACTTCGAGAGCCTGTTTCGGGCAGAGTTTGTTCCAGCGACTCTTCGCGCAGTGCGCATTCAGGAGCTACTTCATTTGCAGCAGGGAAACATGACTGTAGCTTAGTACTCAGCGAGGTTCACAGAACTCTCATGATACTCCAGCAATATGGTGTGGGACCCATTCTTCAGGTCCTGGACCTTCGAGCATGGACTTAGGTGAGAGATCAGGGATTCGATGATCTCGCTCAGCATCCCAACGCAGGCGGGGGTGTTAGAGAGAGCCCTCTTGGTGGAGAGTTTCCTTGCTGAGCAGACACCAGTAGTGAAACCCACTACCAGTCATCACGTAGCGGAGTCTTCTGCAGCTGGCAGCAGATAGATGTCACAGAGGTCCAAGAGGACCAGACCTACAGGTGGATGGCCACATGACTCGGGATCAGTTGTGCGGGGCACCTGAAGCGGAGACAGACATGCCAGGAGCAGGTAGTGTTTCACATGCGGCGGGCAGGGTCACATGGATTGTGACTGTCCGACCCTCCATTCGGATGATCAATAGACGGTCAAAGGACCACCTAGGCAGAAACATAGATTCGATCGAGGTGGTCCGTAGGGAGCAGGCGGATGTGGTAGAGGAGCTGGTTGTGCAGCTGGCAGTGGAAGATGATTCAAGATGTTACCGCCACCACCACCAAGAGGTCCACCCCGACTGTAGGGAGCATGTGGATAGGGGAGAGCTCAACTCCAGGTAGCTGAGGCCTACGACCACGTCACTCCGGAGATGATACGAGGTACGATTTGTGTCTACTCTACCTTAGCTGTAGTACTTATAGACACAGGTGTCAGTCATTCTTTTATTTCCACTACCCTCGTTTGGAGCTCGGATATTCTGACGGATCCATTGGCTCGATCCTTATGGCTAGAGACTCCTACGGGAGCGGATTCGATGATTACGCACTGGTGCCGGTAGTGAGAGATTACTCTAGGAGGTGAGAGCTTCGGCTGGGATCTCCTAGTAGTGGCATCGAGGCCTTACAATGTCATCTTGTGTATGGACTGGTTATCTACAGTCCATGCTTAGATTGACTGTATTAGGATCAAGGTGCGGTGTGTATACACGAATGGGACCAGGTTTACCTTCACCGGAGAGAAGGGAGCCTTTGCAGCGCAGGATGGACTTACTCGGAGGAGAGTGCAGCTGATCACTCATCAGTTGGCTAGCCTTACCCTCAGAGCTGTTGATGTGGAGAGTTCGAGGTATCCTATAGTGGTGGACCAATACATGGATGTTTTCCCTAATGATGTTACAGATATACCTCCTCACAAAGAGGTGGAATTTTGCATTGACTTGTACCCCGGGAGGGCACCGATATCTACACCAGCATATCGGATGGCTCCCGTGGAGCTTTTTGAGCCGCGGGTATAGCTGGAGGACTTATAGGAGAAGGGATTCATTCGGCCCGGTGTTTCACCTCGGGTAGCCTCGATTCTGTTCTCCAAGAAGGCAGATTAGATCTTGAGGCTTTGTGTTGACTATAGGTGCCTGAACCAGGTGACCGTGAAGAACAAGTACCCACTCCCAAGGATTGATGACCTCTTTGATCAGCTGAAGGGAGCACAATGGTTCTTGAAGATAGACCTTAGATCAAGATATCACAAACTCAGAGTTCAAGACAAGGATGTGCAAAAGATGACTTTCAGATGTCGGTACGACAACTATGAGTTCTTGGTTATGCCTTTCAGCATAACCAACACTCCAGTAGTGTTCATGGGGCTTATGAACAAGATCTTTCAGCCATACCTTGAACGGTTTGTCGTAATCTTTATCGAAGACATTCTAATTTACTCGACTAGTAAGGAGGAGCATGCCTACCATTTGTGGGTAGTACTGGACATACTTCGAGAGAACCAGCTTTATGGTAAGATCTCGAAGTGCTAGTTCTAATCCGAGAGGTTCACTTTCTAGGAAATGTAATCTTGGAGGCTAGAGTTGCAGTAAATCCAACAAAGATTGAGGCGATACTTGCTTGGGAGACATCCAGGAGTGTGACGGAAGTATGAAGTTTCCTGGGTTTGGTTGGATACTACCGGAGATTTGTGCCAAATTTCTCTAGAGTTGCAACACCACTATCAGCCTTGACGAAGAAGGGGCAACCCTTTATGTAGTCGAAGAGATTCCAGCAGATATTTCAGGAGCTGAGGAAGAGGCTGACTATTGCCCCCATCTTGAGGCTTCCAGAGGAAGGCGTAGGGTATGTAGTCTACTGTGATGCATCTGGGACCAGACTAGAATGTGTCCTGATGCAGGAGCGAACAGTGATCACATATTGTTCTCGACGGATGAGACAACATGAGCAAAACTGTTCTACCCATGACCTGGAGTTAGCAGCAGTGGTCTTCGCCTTGAAGATGTGGCGACACTATCTTATGGGCGAGCATTTTACCATGTACTCTGATCACAAGGGTCTCAGGTATATCTTCCCCCAGAAGGACCTGAACCTGAGACAACGACATTGGCTTGAGTTCCTCCAGGACTATGACTTTGAGATAGTCTATACTCTTGGAAAGGGTAACGTTGTTGCAGATTCACTCAGTAGGAGATCTGGTATATAGCTGCTAGGTGAGGCGACGGAGCAGCTGGTCGCTTTGAAGATATCCATTGTGGATAGAGACAGAGCAACTTATCTTCAGTCTCTTACAATCACTCCCCCACTTCTTCAGCGAGTCAGGGAGGCGTAACATGGGGACGCTGACTGCGAGACACGACGTGCTCAGATATCCATAGGACAGACACTTGATGAATTTTCTGAAGGTAGGGAGCACGCCATCCTCTTCAGGGGACGCACCATGGTACCAGTTTCACTTCAGGAGGAAGTGTTGAGGGAGTTCCACACATCCTCTCTAGTGGTACATCCATGAGTGGAGAAGATGTACCAGGACCTCCGACAACAGTACTGGTGGCTGAGAATAAAGAAAGCAGTTGCAGAGTTTGTCTCTCGATGCCTCACTTGTTAGCAAGTGAAGGCGGAGCATCAGGTACTAGCAGGCTTGGTTCAACCTTTAGAAGTCCTAGAGTGGAATTGGGATTAGATATCCATGGACTTCATGATGGGTCTTCCATGTACATCCAGGGGATATGACTCTATTTGGGTGATCATTGACCAACTCTCCAAGTCAGACCACTTCCTACCGATCAGAGAGCATAGTTTAGTAGAGATATTGGGACACCTCTATGTGCAGTAGATTGTACGGCTGCATGGATTACCCACGACGATTGTCTCTGATCGTGATACACGTTTTACTTCCCGGATATGGAAGAGGTTGCAGGAGGATTTCGGGACGCAGCTTCATTTGAGCACCGCCTTCCATCCTCAGACGGATGGTCAGAATGAGCGGACCATTCAGACCCTCAAGGACATGTTGTGTTCTTGTGTCCTCGACTTCAGTCGTAGCTGAGAGGATCACTTACCTTTGGTGGAGTTTTCATAAAACAACAGCTATCACTCCACCATAAGGATGACACCTTTTTAGGTGTTATACGGGCGAACTTGTAGATTACCCTTGTGTTGGACTGGCCCAGGTGAGTCAGCACTAGTGGGACCAGAGATGGTATAGAATACCACAGAGAAGGTGCAAGTCATCCAGGAATAGATGAAGATTGCACAAAGCAGGCATAAGTCATACGCCGACAGGATATAAAGACCTCTAGAGTTCAAGGATGGTGACCACGTCTTTCTACGGGTCTCACCTCGACGAGGTTTGCAAAGATTTGGCTGAAGCGGAAAGTTATCTCCGAGGATCATCAGACCTTTTCAGGTCCTCAATAGAGTTGGCGAGGTGGCATACCGTTTATCTCTTCCACCTCAGTTGCACCGGGTGCACGACGTCTTCCACATATCCCAGCTGAGGAGATACGTGCACGACCCTTCTCACATCATCGACCATGGCGAGCTGGACATCGATGATGGGGCGACTTTTACGGAGGTTCTAGTAGAGATTGAGGATTGATAGGAGCAGGTCCTTCGTGGACGGTCAATACCTTTGTGTGCGTTCGCTGGCAGCACGAGAACCTCTAGGAGAGCACATGGGAGCAGGAGGATTAGATTTGTGCTCAGTACCCCCACTTTTTCCCTTAGTTTGAGTTGTGTCTTATAGGGACGTAAATCCTGAGGCGGGGAGAATGTAAAGACCCATAATTTCCATGTAATTTTTTTTAAATATATGATAATTTTATGAGTCTGCGAAAACTGACGACGCGTGATTCCGAGGCCCGGAGTGCCCGGAATGAATTTCTAAACTTTATTTCGGGTACGTTCAGTAAACGTGCAAGCGAGTTTTTCTAACTTTTTAATCGGTGCTCAGAATTGAAATTTGAGGGCACCGTTGAACTCGCAGCGCCGGTTTTCCCTTAAGAAGACTTTCACCTCGACGACAATTGGTCGAGGGTGAAAGATAATTGTTGGGTTTTTCATGGAAATAATAAAATAAGATAAACTTTATTTTATTTTATTTTTGAGCTTCCATGTGAATATTTCATGTGGGGACCACCCGAACTAAACCTCCCATGATAGGTTATGGTGGTGGGGACCACCTGAACTAACCTCCCATGAGAGGAAGTGGTGGTGGGGACCACCCAAGGTTAAAACCTCTTGAAACTCCCTATTAAGTGGGGATAAACCTCTTGAGCTCACCACTTAATGGTGCCACCACCCCCTTTAATTAATGCCAACCCTTATCTTGATTAATTATGTCATCCACAATAATTAATTAAGCTTTTTGAATTCTTCCAACAAAATAATAGATTGAATAATCTATTATTTTGGCACACTTTTCATTTTGGTGGAGCCTTGGGAGAAAAACTCTCCAATGAAGAACTACTTCTCTGAATAAAGAATGCGTTCTTCCAATGAAGAACGCCAACCCCGACTTCGACCTTCTTGCTCGAGACTTCCTCCGACGTAGGATGTCTTCGACTACGACGAACCAACATCCATATTTTCCCAACGATTTGTCTTCTTCCCCATGACTCCATCGACGTATCAACCCGGGATAGGGGGTTTATTTGCGTGATAATACTTTCCTTGTTTTATTTTGCGGTTTTGGAAAGAATCATTGCGGAGGTTGTAAAATTTGAAGTTCATCATTCTTCTTTCTTGTTGATCCAAATGCTACCACCCTAAACACAGAGGGTGCGGGCCAAACCAACATGGCCCTACCCCTACACCATTCTTCTTTGGTGTACTCTTCGAAATGGGGGAAGGCGACGAAGACGACGAAGGCGATGAATGCAACGACGCCGCCACTTGCGGCCACTGTGACCCGCGCCGCCCCCGTGGCACTCTGCCTTCTCGGACGAACCATCCCTGCGCCCTCATGGTGCCCCGACCGAACCGGCCCGAACCCTCACGGCGCCCCGGCCGAACCGACCTATGCCCCTCGTGGCACCCCGGTCGAACCGGCCCATGCCCCTCGCGGCGCCCCAGTTGAACCGGCCCACACCCCTCGTGGCGCCCCAGCAGAACCGGCCCACGCCCCTCGCGGCGCCCCAACTGAACCATCCCGCACCCCTCATGGTGCCCTGACCGAACCCTCCCTCTCCCCTCATAGCACCCCGGCCGAACCGGCCCCATGTCGTCGTGGCACCCCCACGGTCGAGCCGCCCCGTGGCCCCCGTGGGCTCCTCAGCCCCTCGCAGCCTGTCGGACCTCCCAGCAGACTAGGCCGCATCATGGGTCAGGCCTGACCCATCGGGTTGGGCCGGGTCGACCTAAACCAAGTCGACCCATGCCAGGTCGGGCGGGGTCAATCCGACCGAGTCAGACCAGACCTGGGCCTACTACGACCCTTTACTTTCCTTTGGACATATCTTTGGCACCGGACGTCCGTTTGACGAACCATCAGCAGCTTTGGAAATATTAGAGCGAGATAGTCCCTTTGAGTATACTCCACTGGAGTTTTGGTTTGAGATGGAAAACAATCATGCTGGATCGAGCACGAATCCAACTGGACCCGCGGGACTTAAAGTCTAATAACTCACACATCGGGCGTCCGATTGACGCGCCGTCTGTTGCATCGAGACCCCTATGACGCGGAAGAACTTTGAGATACTTCTTCGCAGGACTTCGTGATAGTTGGAGTATTGACCAGTAGCTCATGGAGCGGATCCTCTCAGAGACGAGCGAGCATAGTGCGGAGACCTAGTAGTTGGATGAGACCTGATGACTGCTGACCGTTTCGACTCGGAGTGACTCAACTAGTCTATTGGGGAGCGCCTTGGTGTCGTCGCAGACCCACAGTACTCGACAGGAGGAGTACCTCAGTAGGCTACGAGGGGGATCACCTTTGGTGATGTGGCAGACCCATGGTGGGGATCGCGCTTGGTGATGTGGAAAATCCACGGTACTCGACAGGAGGAGTACCTCAGTAGTCCAAGGTTAGTGGGAAGCGCGCTTGGTGTTACGGCAGGCCTACTGTACTTGATAGAGGAGGAGTTCTCCAACAGCTGAGGTTTCGAAAATGTGACTGGGGATGTTACTTGATAGTACCCCCTATAATAAAATCATGGTTTGAGCTGAGTCAGTTTTTCTATGTTTTCCTCATGATTGAGATGGATCACTTGATAACTTCAGTATATGTATGGTCATATGCCTAAGTAGGGTTATCTGTTGATTTATTTATTTGTGGTTTATCCTTGGTGGATTTTGTGTGACCCTGAGGGTCTCAGGATCCCTAATGAGTATCATTATACTCACCCATTCCTGGGAAATGCCCGCACCTTGTTATGTTGGATACAGACGACGAACAAAACTGGATGAGGCTGAGAGTACCAGGATCGGACGGTACCTGGAGGTGGACCATATGGAAAGTCAGTACATGGAGGAGACGGTCGGACGTGAAGTGCTAAGGAGGTGATCTGTACCTACCCTTCAGGTAATAACCCCGAAGGACGATCCAATAGCTATCTTCCCTTATCTTTCAGTTGTATTGTATCACTGTTGTACTTGTACTTTCTAGTTGGGCTTGTATTCTGGCCCCTTTTACTTTCAGCACTCTTTTGTTATACAGTTTACTTGGTGTTTCATCCAGCTGTTTACTTTCTTGTGTATGTGTTTATAAGTTATAATGGCAATTCCTTCCCAGTTTTAGGGAATTACACTTTTGGTGCTAGTCTCCAGCCCCTGGCCTATGGAAGGCAGGCTTAGGGTAGTCACAGAACGGGCCCCGGGGGATGGGTCGTGACAGACACGATCTCTAAAACCAGTTCTGACTATATCCTTGTCTATGATCTACCATATACCAAATATTAAGACCCAAAAAGAGGCAAAATAAATACCTTTGATGCCATTTTTAGCACCCTGACCCAAATTCCACTTTAAATGGTGCTCTGGTCCAGAGTACCATTGGGCCTTAGGCATGCCTCCCTGTACGCCGAAGGTTACCGACTAGCAGTGAGTGTGTAAAGAAGTGATACTGGGGAGACTATACCCTTATATGGTGATAATAATAATAATGGTCTATGTATATACAATAGTGGAAAGAATACCATACACAATAGAAGATAATGCAATAACCTCCAAGGTTCCTTGACATCTATCCCATGCTAGGAACTACAACATAATCACTAAGGTCCAACTCCAGAGCTCGACCCTTACCTGATCACAAAATCATAAAGTCTACACGCATATCGAAGGACCCATGTAGGGTGTGAGAGTAAATATCAGTAGGACACCATAGATGCATTTCTATATTAAATCCATAATAATTTAGGTGTTCTAAATATAAATAAACAACACATGTATATCATATAAATAACCTACTTCCTATATGCTCAAAATCCATAAGGAAGAAATCACCTTCTTCAGCCATCGCTGACATCCCACGTGCCCCTAGTTATATATATGACATACAGTGACATGTATGCATATATATAACTATAGTGGAGAGGACCCTTAACATGAATCCTAAGGAATCCCAAGATAATTAGTAAGCTAGAGATCCTTCATGCACCTCCTGTAAAAGTATCACTGGAATCTCATGCCAACTGACACCTCCCATGTTATAATCCATTAACTAACGTCTCTAAGGCATGTCCAAACAAGTACCTGGTCCCTCAAACCTCATCTCATAAATATATATCATCTTAATTAATAGCACCCAAGGAATAATAATGCCTATCCTCCAAATAATAAACACCATCGACTCAATAGTCGACGTCCTGAGGAACAATGATATCCATCCTCCCAAGTAATTCCAGCCCAATGGCCTCAGGAATATGGTAAACCTCAACCCCCAACTGACAATATCATCATTGTTAAATGATGGATCATCAGCATCCCTATGTATTTTTATGATAATCACCTCCAACCTCTCTAATGTTCAACACCATCCTAATCCGAAACTAATATAGGCCTCTACCCACATGGGTGATCAACACCACCTCATAATTTGAGTCATATATGTGTGCACACGAGTCCAACAACACATCAGCCAACACAGTGTGTGAAAATTTCAAAAAATTTGCCTAATCTGCATCATCCTGGGACCTTGTTCCCCTAAAACCATGTTACTTAACCTGATGGTCATCCCTATCCCATATCACAAAAACCATGCTCGCAACTTGATGACCTTGTCATATCAATCTGAAGATTGTATTTCCCAACCTAGTGATCAACATTACCTCAAGTATCTTGATCAATCCCAACATGGTGATTGAGTCACCTAAACCCAAGTGTCTATCACCACCTCAATCCTTGGGATATGCCCATCGCGTTCCCATGGAACCAAGAAAATAAATATAAACATTTGAATTTATTTAATTCATACGGCTGGCCTAAACTACCCAAGATGGTTCAATCCCCTTACTCGGCTTGACCATGTGTAAAAGGTCTAGTTCATACCCAAAAAACTCCCAAGGAAGCAATTCATTAATTTAATAATAATAATTTAATTATTTAGGGCCTCCCTTGGTCAATCCACATGGTGCATATAGATCACACCCCTGAAACATGATCAAAATCAATGAGAAAGCTAGGAACAACTTATCTCACACTAGTATATATTCTCTCATTTGATATCAGCCTCTAATTCGAGCTAATTTATAAGAAATTGACATTTTAGATGAATGCCTTAAAAATAGGGTAAAATAGATCACACAAATTTAGCACACCATATGGAGAGAGAAAAGAGAAAAAGAAGATAGTAGATCAAAGGCCTTACTGAAACAGTTCCAATGAGACAAAAAATAATCAAAATGAAGCTCGGGTGGAGGGTTTGGCTCAAAGCCTAGGGGAGGAAGAAAAATGTAGGAGCTCCCTATTGTGCACGGTGAAGAGGAGGAGAAAATAGAGGAAAAGAATAAATAGGGGAGGAGGGAAAAAGATAATTTACCCTCTTTAAATGACCCACATGGTTTGGCTGGCCGGTTTGGCTAACCGCTACCAACCATGCAACACCCACTATCTAGGAACCACACATCACACGAGCTAGGTGCACAATTTGAGAAACCATGCACAAACTATGTGTGAACCCTCTATTAAAAGTTGCAGAGGTGTTTTATGGATGTGAACTCCCTCCTATATGGTTTTTCAAACCTTTCCTAGAGATCAAGGAGGGTTGCACAATTTTTCTAGGGAGGACACATAGTTTTTCCAAACCGCATGCCTCTGATAGCGCACTCTGAAAAGTTAGGTTTCTGGTCTCTGATGCACCTAAAACCCACTCAAAACCTCAAGGCACTTGTTTTTATTTAAAACCAATCTAAAATAAATGAATTGGGTAAAAGGAAATCTCATAATTAAGTTATGAAGATCAAGATAAATTTTTTTCCGACCACCAAACTAAAAAATTCAATCAAGTTGGGGAAATTTTAACCCGCTCAAAAACTTAGGACATAACATATAATTTGTTAGGATCGCTACAAGAATGCATAAATTATAACATATGCCATATATTATGCTTTTTTTGGATGGATAATAGTATGATTTTATTACTTTCATATTAAAATTGGTATTTTTATTATTTTAGTGGACATGTTTTATAGACGTGTGATATTAAATTATGTTATTCTTAGTCTTATTAAAGAAATTTCTAAGTGGATATGTTATATAAAGAGGGGAATTGATTTATTTTATTTATTATTATAACGCTTTGTTACTATAATAAAGTATGAAACATGTTTTTTTATTTTGGTTGTAGGTTAGGAAAAGAATTTAAGATTTTTCATTTATGATATGCCATTATTAATACATTAACCTCAAAGTCTACCCCTATTCTAGGGTTAAATAGTGTATTATGTTATAATAACACCTCCCCTGCCAATAATAATAGTATAATTTCTATATTATATAGTATTATATTATAATAAAACGTTTATACTATTATGAATTAAAAATATATTGGAGGATAAATCCATCTCATTCCTCTTATGCATCCATCGCCTGCACCTACCATTGACTGACACGTATCCATCATCCTTCAGTGTTAACTAGCATTGACAGGCACCGATCATCTCCAAATTTAAGTAGTAGGTAAATTGTAGGTTGAGGATTCAAATTTAATGTTTAATATTTGTTAAAAATTTCCTTTTAATTTTTATTTTTAAGAATAATTAAGTTTGGTTCAGCCCGCAAGTCGAACTACTTGTAATGTGAATGGGGAATAACTCAATTATTTAAATCCACATTAAATGTGGGAATAAAATAAACCTTATGTCTTTAGGCTCAAACTAGTAAAATCCATTAATCATTTACACCTCTTGCATCTTGTATCAGTTCGTATCAAATATTTGGTTGATGTAATATAAAAACCATCCTTTCATTTTATTAGTCCTTTGTATTTTAACCTTGTTTATGTCTTGTTTTTAATTAAAAATTAAAAAAATATTTTTTTATTTCTTTGAAAACCTTTAGATTGATTATTGTTATGAATTATTTAAAATATATCATATAACTAATTATTCACACTTTTAAAATTTTATTCAGTACAAGTAATAAATTTTACCAAAATTAAATAAGATGAATGGAAAAAATTGAAGATGAAAACTCAAAAGATACATTTTCTTTCCACATATTATATTTTACAATATTGAGTATATTCAAGTTTTGAGTGATTGGAAAAGAAAATAAGAAAAACATTGGATATTATTCTAATAAATTTTTTTATCCACTTCAATATTAGCACATTAAAATTTCTCTTTCTATTACATCATTCACCTTTTTAATTTTCTTAATCTCCATGTTTGAATATTTGGATCTTTTGCCTTAAATATGTTGCTAATCACATAAGTGATATTAACCAACAAACCATAATCATTACTTTTTTTCCTCAATTCACCATTATTGACACCCATGTGTTGGATGATCATCCAATAGATGTATAATAGCCCAAAACCCACACTCCCAGATCTTATCCTGAAATATATAACTTTACATTTCCGACTTTGATTCCGATAATTGTGACCCAAATTTTTCATCTAAACTTTACAACATCAAAAGGAAAACATGGATCACTTACATACTGAAGGAACTTTTAGGTTTAGAGTTTTACTGAATTAAGAAAAATTCCTATATAAACAATTCACATGACTTTAAATGAGAATTTCTATAGCTTAACCCATCTTTTATTTGTCACATTAATACATCATCATCATCTATATAAAATCCCTTCTATTCATAACTTGGTCAACATCATTCTTTAAAACCTTAGGAGAAGGAAACAAAATAAGGGTGAGATCAAATACTCAGTAATGGTAAACATAAGAATTAATAATTAAATGTCATCAATGAGTATAAGAGTACATAAGGGTATGATAACTTAATCAAAGTGCATGAGTGATCCATAAAAGAACTCATACCCATCAATACCTGGATCATCAAATATGAAAACATGTAAAAGGAAAGATTCATTGGAATAAATAATCAAAATCTATGTGATATCAATCTCAATCATTAGAAACATTATAAACCCATAGCAAGAATAGAAAGCATATAAAGTTATATTGATAAATTTTTATTTTTTTCATTCTTATAAATGGAATAACGATGTGATCAACTTCCATACATGTCACATTTATAAATGGAATAGCCATATAACTGAATTCCATACCCATTTCATTAGAGGGCTATCACAGACTCTCCAATTTTTGGTTTATCATGTAACCACCTATTATTGGTTTATAACATAACCACCCATCATTAGCTTATCACATATCCACCCATCAAATTTCTGAGTACCATTATAAAATCATAACACATGAAATCTTTCATTTCATCAAAAACTCATAGGAACAACCCTTATCCCTTTTATAACTTGATTTACTCATGGAGAAGAAACAGGTTCTATTAAAAACTCTTTGAAACATGATTAATCCATATAAAATAAATGGGTTCCATAATAATATCTTTGAAACATGATTAATCCATGAAAAAAATGAGTTCAATAAAAATCTCTTCGAAACATGATTAACCCATTAAAAATAAATGGGCTCAATAACAATCTCATTTAAAAATTATTAACCCATGGAAAAGAAATGGATTCAATAACAATCTCTTTGAAACAAGATTAATCCATGGAAAAGAAATGGGTTCTAAAACCATCTTTTTGAAACATTATTAACCCATGGAAGAGAAACATGTTTAATAAAAATTTCTTTGAAACAAGATTAACCTATGGAAAAGAAATGGGTTCAATAACAATCTCTTTAGAACATGATAAAATTGTGGAAAAGAAACGGGTTCCAAAACCATCTCATTGAAACATGATTAACCCATGGAAAATAAATGGGTTCCATAACAATCTTTTTGAAACATTATTAGCTTGTGGAAAAGAAACGGATTTCATAATATGATTAAACCATGGAAAGGAAATGGGTTCCTTAACAATATCGTTGAAACAATCATAATGAATCCAAATAAATAATGATGATGATATAAATAAAAAATATCCCAAGTGGAGGATAAGTAAAAACAAGGGTTTCAGATGTGTATGGATTTAAATACCATTAAAAATATTATTTAAAACATTCTTTAGGGAAATAATATTTAAACATTACAAAGTGTCCCATACCACATTGAAACATTTGAATAACAATCCCCATGAATGGAATAACATTAAATGAAACTTATAATACCATGAGAATAAGGATATTCATGATATAATATTTTAAAATAGTAGTATATACAACTCATAAAATAAAATGGGTGTATAACATAACAAATGTCACAAGGAAGTCAAATTGTGACAAAAATCCATTACCGCTTTGGTAACTTTGAAACCATGAACCCAATGAAAGAGAGATCATAAAAAAGGATATGTAAAACCCCATAAATATAAGGATAAGAATAATAAAATATATTTTTTGTAAGTATATACACCACACAACAAAAATAAGTGGTGAATATGGAATATATCTCAGATAAATAAAAGATGGACAATAAAAACCCTTACAAAGATTGTATCATTAAAGTGAGAATAAATCAATGAAATAATTATGTGATACAATTGAAAATAAACACAATAAAATTGTAAATACATAACAATAAAATAATAGGTCATTTTACACATATTCTTGGAATAACATAACCAATGACATATAAGTTTAACCCAATGAATGGAAATTGAGTTATGAAATCCCTTACTACTTGAGTAACTTTTGAAACATGATATCTGTGAAAAAATAAAATAAATTGAAACATTTATTAATATAAAAATAAATTTAATTCATGATATAATATTTTAAATGGAATTATATACACCACAAAAAAGAAACTAGGTGCATAAAATTATAATATGCCTCAATGAAATGAAATTAAGACAAAATCCCTTACCTTGAGTCTGATTTGTCATGCTTTTACTTTATATTCCTAAATAATAAACTTATGTTAATTATTTAATTGTTTCAGAAAATTTTATAAGTTTATCATCACTTTTATTTCACTTATAAATAATTTATATATACAATTAATTAATCAATAATGTTTAAGTCTGAGGTTTTGCCCATATTCGGCTTATATGTCAAAATTGAATTTGATATGTTGACTATGGTCAATGATGTAATTATTTAAACATATATAGAATACTAAAAATTAAATAATTATCAAAATTTTACATAAATTATAATTTTAAAATCATATAGGAAATATGGTTATAAAAAATGAACCAACATTATGATCATGAAGATAGTAGGTCGTACGTACGCATGAGTAACATTACAATTTTTTGATAATCATTATGGAAAGAAGGTAAGTAGCATTTATCTTTCCAAAATGACAATTATATAATAAATACCATATTATTTAATTATACATACTTATATATATCATTATTTTTATTTGGTGATGAAAAAGGAAGAATCACATCACTTCGAGGTGGCAGTAGTCCACACGTCCATGAATGGCGTTATTAACTTTTCAATGTGTGAAATGGAAAGAATAAAATGATATGTTATATGTCCAGATAGATAATTATGTAATTAATATCATAAATATTTCATTCATATCATTTTTTATCAAACTCATCCTCAATACATTTCATGTAAAGTGTGAACGAATCACATTGTTTAGAGGTGGCAGTAGTCCACATATCCACAAACGATGTTATCATATTCCAAAAAAATAAAAATCATGAAAGTATGTGTTATATAATAATTTCATAAGTATGAAGAAATTATAAATATCATATATATGATATAAAATCTGTAATTAAATCCTTATTATCAACATTTAAAGGTGGTAATGGAAGAACGGACAACATCAATTTGTAAGGTGGTAGTCTGCCGTACACATGAATAGTGATTACATATCCCATTTGATAGAAATGTGTGAATATGTAGGTTTAAACCTTAAAATAACAAAATATTATTATATTTAGTATATTGAGGTTATTATGTATTCATATAATAAGAATAATTTAATTGTTTTGAGAAATAAATAAAACAAAAGTGATCGTTGAATAATGTTACCTCTTTTTCATTTAACTCTTCTTGGTTTACAGCAAAGGACTTACTTGGATTGATTTATGACCAAAGTGAGTCTTATATGATGATATGACGTATTTCATGAGATTATTTTGGTAGGTTTTGGATGATCAAAATGTATTGATAGGTATGAATAAGTCGGTAGGGTGAGTGCCTTTTTATAGTGGAGAGGGAGTGACATTCCTATAAATATAAAAAGGTAAACACTATTGGGAGATCTCCCTTACGTCATGTGACACCAATAATGAAAAAAATCAATAAAAATGAGGATATGGTCAAATAATGTCTAGAAAATTGGTTTTTGACAATTTTATAGGTCATTTGACCACTTAACATTGGTGTTTGACCACTAAGTAAACACATTTTTTACCTTAACTGCTGTAATTAATTTTACTAATTTTATAGGTCAAAAATCAAACTGAACCTACTAGAAATTATAAATTATGATGATTCAAAATATAAAATCAATTTTTATAAATTCCAATGATATAGGTGGAAAAAATTAATTTAAAATTAATTCCAAAGACGGGATGAGACAACGAGTTCTTCAAGAGAAAAGTTTTAAATTTTGAAATTTTGAAATTTTGAAATTTTTTTATATCTATTTTCATTGTTAAATTGATTCCAATAAACTAAATTATTTTTAATGATATAAAATTTATCTAATTATAATTTAAAACCAGTTAAAAATATAAATTAATACTATAAATTATTTAGATTAAAAAATAGTTTTTAATTAAAATTTGGTGTCATTTACTATTCATCAAAATATGAAAGTTCTTAGAAAAATACCAAAAAAATCACTCAAAGTAAATTTTGATGTTTATATTTAAAAATAATAATTTTATTTTGTCAAATAAAATTTATAAAAGTTTAAAAATTTAGTTTCAAAGCATGTCTTCCATTAAAAGGTGACAAAACCGTCTTTTAGAAAAAATACACCATTTTAATGCTTAAAATTGGATTTGTTCTTACTTTAAGCCTATAAAACTTATTGGATGAATTTAAAAACATTTTATTAAATATATATAATATAAATTTAATTAATATAATTCACTAATAGTGATTAATTTAATTTATTAAGATAAAACGTCTTTGTGGGCATAAAAATAGTTTTTCATAGAAACACATCCTTTATATTCAATTATTTTTTATTTTAATTTATAATTAATTGGTAACCAAAGGACTCATTATATAAATATGTGTAAACCATATATTCATAATCTAGTTAATAATTTTCATTCCTTCCATTCTAATGGCTAGGTGATAACTATTATGTTAAATAAATAATATGAATAGCATATTGTTGTCCGGTGAGACTTGGTCTTGCATTTAACACAAGTTATCAAAGAAACTCAATGTTATGTGAAATGAAAGATTAACTTGGTTTTGTGTACAATGAAAACTAAACTGTGCATTATGTGTAAAAAAAGATATCAAATAATTTAAATTAATTTTAGAGAAGTTATTTCTTAAAATCTCAGGATGTTATAAGATGAGTTGTATATATTAAATGAAATAAAACTATATAAAAATTATATCTTAGCCTCAATTAGCCTATTTTTAATCTTATATTCACTTCTGTGTTTTATTGGGACCAAACGTACCAGTCAATATATTTATTCCTTCTTAGATGATGCACAAACTATATGAATCTTGGATCCAACTTAGTTCAATTATCCAAGTATTGAAAGTATGTGTAAATATTTCTTGGTTTCATATGATTTTTGATGTTTAATTTATTATTTTCATTTTCATGTTCAATTAATCCTAAATGATTTATTTTTATATGATATCCTTGATATAATACATGGATCTCTCCTGAAATTTGGTATGATATCAATGATAATTTGTCTCTAAAATGCAAGAATTTTTGAATTTTTGAGTATCAAAAATCATTTAATAATTTGATAAGATTCATAAAATCAATGATTTACCAAATATAATGTTGTCATGTTTTGGTTTCTATTAGTTAATTATTATTTTTTTATTTTAAAGAATCTGGGATAAATGGTTTGAATGGAGAGTGTTTTTTTAAATAAATATAAAAGGATCATAACATTCTTCTAATCCTTAAAAAACTAAAACATGGCATATTTTTATAAATCATATATAAATATTTTTATATTATTTCATGAACTATCCTCACCAATTTCTTTCTTGAACTGATTATGAAGATAGGAGTGACCCTTGAATCTCACTAGTGATGAGCCTTCTATAAGGTCCTCATCAATATTTTAATCTCAAAGGAGTATCATAGTGGCTAACTAGGTTCCTCCTCAAAATACATTTTTTAATTTTATTAAAATCCACTTTTTGGAAAAGTGGGAAACCATACAGAGACCAATTCGTGCCAAACACCCATCATAGTGGCTAACTAGGTTGTCTCTAGAGGTTCACTACCACAAAACTGGGCAAGGCATGTGCCTGCCTTTATTAGCGCTAACGGAAAAGCGCTGATAAAGGGGCGGGCCTTTATCAGCGCTAAAAAAAGCACTGATAAAGGTCTACTTTATCAACGCTAAAACAATCATTGATAAAGTTGTACCCTTTATCAATGCTTGTTTTAGCGCTGATAAAGGGATTATTTATCAGTGATTTAAATATCCCTTTATCAGCACTTTTATTATCGCTGATAAAGTCACTCTTTATCAGCACTTTTCATTTTAGCACTGATAAATACAACCTTTATCAGTGCTTTTTACTAGCACTGATAAAGGCTCACGCGGAATTGATAAAAACCCTCGGGTCCTGTTCCTCCTCCCCACACCCTGTCAAGCTCTCGTAGAAGCCATCCTCTGTCGCGGCCACCGCCTCCTCCTCCTCCTCTGCTGCGGTCGCCGCCTCCTCCTTCTCCTCCTCCTCCGGCTGCCTCCTCCTCCTCCTCCGTCCACCTGCTCCTCCTCCTCCTCCTCCGGCCGCCGCCTCCTCCTTCTCCTCCTCCTCCGGCCACCGCCTCCTCCTCCTCCGGCCTCCTGCTCCTCCTCCTCCTCCTCCGGCCGCCTCCTCCTCCTCCTCCGGTCGCCTGCTCCTCCTCCTCCTCCTCCTCTGACTGTCTCCTCCTCCTCCGGCTGCCTGATCCTCCTCCTCCTCCGGCCGGCTCCTCCTCCTCCGGTCGTCGCCTGATCCTCCTCCTCCTCTGGCCGCCTGCTTCTCCTCCTCATCCGGCCTCCGCCCTGCCTCCACTCTACCTCCGCTGCCTCTGGTGCATCCGCTGTCGACACCTCATTCTCCTCCGCCACCGGGTCCTCCTCCTTAAGGTGATTAAAATTGAATTTTCATGAATTAATTATGTTTTCTTTGTGGTGACCCCTTGCATCCTATCCCAAATTATGAATATTTGATAGCCATTATGACTGTTGTTATTGTGGGTAATTATTATGTTTATATTGTGATCACATGATGTTATGTGTTATATTATATACTCATGATAATATGACATTACAACTTGAATGATTCACCTCGTATGTGTGTTTGCATGAATGGTGTTTATATGTTGTACATCAAAGAAGTGGACCATCATGAAATTAATATCCCTTAGTAGGGTACTACACTTGATATGTGATGATGAAGACAGAGAACCTAAGCATAGGGTGGAGGTACAACATATCCATGGTGTAGTGTCATGGGTGTGCTTGAGGTACCTAGTATTTTCTAGGTCCCATTCACTATGAGTTGCATAATTTTTTTCAATAACCACATGGATCTATCTCATACATAAAAAGAGGGTAAGAAGGTCACTGATTTCCTGGCTACTTAGGCCTCTCTAGGTAACCTGTGTACCATATTTAACATCATAGGATCCCTCCCCCCAAGCTTGTTAGTTTAGTTAAAGAAGATTCCCTTAAGATAAACTAATTTATACCTTCTTTGACTGTTTTTAGCCTTGTCCCCTTCTTGAAATAAAATATATCAACATTGGATGTGTTGAAATAAAGTTCATGACTGAGTTATTTAATCTATAACCTTGGGTTTGTTGTGCCCCCCTCCACTACTCCCTCTTCTCCCCACCTCATCCATGCCTTCCCTCCTCCCTCATCTCCCTCTCCTCTAACTAAACCTCCTCCCCTTCCTCCACCCATACTCACTTCCCTCCTAGCACCATGATTTGAAATAAGGGTAGGTGGCTTCCCCCATCCAAACACATAGCTTATGGATCGTGGCCTATTGCAGCTAAGCACTAGACCCAAACTCTAACTCCACCATCTCCTTCTCCCTCTTCTTTTCCACCACCATTGGAAGATTCCATCTCGTTGGGTTTTTATTTTCCTTTTGCATCCCACCACTCACAAGATGTGGTTCCACCTACCAATGTCCATACCAATTTTCACTTTGAGGAAATGCAACACTATATGTGCTTGGACCATTTTCAATCCAAGTCAATTTTCACCAACAAATCCATGTATTTGGTCATAATACACAAGGTCCTCATCGACAAGGTTGTTATGGTAGCCCTTCACATCAATGAAACACTCCCAAATTATTGATGTTCCTGAGGAGACGTTTTAGGAGCTCTTTTTAGAGTTCCTTACAACTTTCAAGATAGAATTAATCTGTATCACCTTCAAACTAGGTGGTAGGGATTGGGTTTTGACACTGGGTGAGTTCAGAGTTATCTTGGGGTTTATTCTTCTGACTTTGCTACATCCACTACCTATGTTTCTTTGTGTCTTGATCTGAACAAGACAAATACACTAAAGATTTGGGTGTTGATCACTCATGAGCCCATGAGCATCCATGATCCTCCCACATCCAAGAGCACCCAGATGAAGGGTTATTATATGAGGATTAGTCATTGTGCCTTAGCTCATGCCTGGATAGCATGGGGAGACTCCCACATAACCATCACATAGACTAAGGTGCCCATTATGGCCACTTACATGGGTAACCTTGTGGAAAACATATAATGCTTCTTACTTATTCATTTTGTCCCATGTGTTTCAATCAAATCTTTACACTTTTACTTTTGATGCACATGTTAGGCTACCTATTGGCCTTACCCATGAGGTATTTCCTTGTACAAACACCCTATAGAGACCTCCCTATGAGATTGATCCACAAGTTGCACTGATTATCCTACTTCCTCACAAAAGGTATGGTTAACCCATGTCTATAGTGGTGAACCCCACTAACACACTATAAAAAACTCCCAAGAACCACCCCTCATCAGGGGTGATCGAAGAGAGGAAGAGATTGGATGAATTTCAAGAACCACCCAAGATTTACTATTAATGAGCATGCCCCCTACCATTTTTGAAGTATCTTGTTTTTTATCTAAATTATACTCATATTCCTTCTCCTAAAACCTATATACTCATCCTATGGATTTCAAATAGGATGAATATAAATAAAGAATGGATGAATGCCAATCGGTTGACAAAAGAGTATGAAGAAGGCGTGAAAGAGTTTATCAAGTTTGAAAAAGATCATGCATGTGACTCTTCTCAAATCCTTTTTCCGTGTTTATGCTGTTGTTATTCAAAACAAATTATTCTAGATGAGTTGGAAGAACACTTGATCTGTCACGGAATAGATCAGAGTTATACATGTTGGAATAAACACGGGGAAACAACGAATGTAGGTAGTGACTGGGGTGTCACTGCATTTTATGGATCATCTGATATGATTACAAACATGAACAATGAAGATGACCGTATGGAGGATGTGATTATAGATGTGAATGATGATGAAGATCGTATTGAGTAAATGACAAGGACCTTCGAAGATGAACTTCGTGATTGCCCAAAATTGTTTGAGAAGTTAAAAAGTTGTTTAAAGACGCCATTGTATGCTGGTTGCACTAAATATACAGCATTGTCAGCCGTACTGAAGCTTTATAATTTGAAATTAGACAACGGGTGGAGTGACGACAGTTTTACAAAACTACTTGCCCTCATGAATGACATGCTCCCAGAAGACAATGAGCTCCCGAGCCAAACATACGATACCAAATGAATGCTACGCTCTATGGGTTTGATCTCTGAAAGAATACACGCCTGCCCAAATGATTGTATACTGTTTCGCAAGGACCACAAATCACTTAAAGAATGCCCAAAGTGTGGTGCTTCTCGATACAAGAAAGATGAATCCAGTCCTACTAAATTTGTATGGTACTTTCCAATAATTCCAAGGTTTAGACACCTATATGGAACTGAGGATACTGCAGAACAATTAACATGGCATGCAGATACAAGAATTAAAGATGGGATACTACGTCACTTGACAGACTCTCCTCAGTGGAAGAGAATCGATCATGAGTATCCTGAATTTGGAAACGAGTCGAGAAACCTTCGTCTTGCGTTATCTACAGATGGAGTGAATCCTTTTGGTTTTCAAAGCAACAGTCACAGTACATGGCTGGTTATATTGATAAATTATAACTTACCACCGTGGTTATGCATGAAACAAAAATACATCATGTTATTTATTCTTATATCAGGACCAAAACAACCAGGTAATGATATTGATGTTTATTTAGCTCCATTGATCAAATATTTGAAATTATTGTGGGATTCAGGTGTTACATTGTATGATGCTTACAGAAAAGAAGATTTCACTTTGAGAGTCATGTTGTACGGGACGATAAATGACTTCCCTGCTTATGGAAATTTGTCAGGATATAGCATTAAAGGAACTCAACGCTATCCCATTTGCGAAGAAGGTACACAATCAATTAGGTTGAAACATTCATCGAAAACCATGTTTCTAGGACATCGCAGATTTCTATCGTGACGACATAAGTACCGTTCTTGGACGACATCATTCGATGGAAATTCAGAAGAACGTACAACACCATCTCCACTAACAGGCGATCAATTGTTTGAGAAAGTTAAAAATGTGGACACTACTTTTGGTAACTGGCTTCGAAAAACCTTACGAAAATCAGTTGGAAAAAGAGATCAGTTTTTTTTTGAATTACAATACTGGAATTGTCTGTATGTAAGACATTTTCTTGATGTTATGCATGTAGAAAAAAATGTATTTGATAGTGTTATCGGCACATTGCTAAATACATCTGGCAAAACAAAAGATGGAATTAAGGCTAGGTTGGACATGGTTGAGATGGGAATACGAAAAGAGTTGGCACTAGTGAAGGGTGAAAAATGAACATTTCTTCCTCCTGCTACTTACACTCTTTCCAGGAAGGAGAGATATCAGTTTTTCAACTTCTTGAATGACGTAAAGGTTCCAAAGGGGTATTCGTCAAATATCAGTAACCTTGTGTCAATGAGTGACTTGAAGTTAAAAGGTCTGAAATCACATGACTGTCATGTTTTGATGAAAAATCTCATTCCAATTGCTTTACGTTGCATTTTTCCCAAGAATGTCTGCCATACATTAACGAAATTGTGTTTCTTCTTCAAAGCTATATGCAGCAAAGTTATAGACCCGACAAAATTTCCAGCTATGGAAAAAGAAATTGCCATCATATTATGTGAATTAGAAATGTTCTTCCCGCCTTCATTTTTTGATATGATGGTTCATTTGATGGTCCAATTGGTGAGAGAGATTCGACTATTTGGTCCTGTACATTACAGATGGATGTACCCCATTGAACGGTATATGAATATTTTGAAAGGGTATGTCAAAAATCGAAGTCGACCAGAGGGTTGTATTGCAGAGTGATATATTGTTGAGGAAGCCATTGAATTCTGTACCGAATACTTGTCTGGTGTGGAAAGCATTGGCTTACTGAAATCTCATCACACTGGGCGGCTTGAGGGTGAAGGAATTTCTGGAAGAAAGGTTGTCACAATCAATATTACAGATCGGGAGCAGGCCCACCTTTATGTTTTGCATAACAATTTTGACGTTGACCCATATGTTGAAATCCAAAAAGAAATTCTTAGGCATTTGAATCCATCTAGGGCTGAAAAATGGATATCAGATACACATAATCGACAGTTTATAGGATGGTTTCGAGATTATATTTTTAAGAAGTCAGATGAAAATCCAGAGTCAATTTCGGAACGACTTTGATGGCTAGCCAGAGGACCAAGTGTGTATGCATTATCTTACAATGCTTATGTAGTTAATGGTTATACATTTTATACTAATGAACATGATGAATACAGTACCATGCAGAATAGTGGGGTTACACTTGTGGCTGAAGCGATGCATGTTTCTGGTGCTAAGGACAGAAATCCAATTTATGTGAATATGTCATACTTTGGCATCATCAAACAAATATGGGAGTTGGATTATATGGAATTTCAAGTTCCAATATTTCAATGCAAGTGGGTTGATAACAGGAGTGCTGTTAAAATAGATGATTTGGGATTCATGAAAGTTGATTTTAGTAAGGAAGGGGAGAAAGACGAACCGTTTATAATGGAATCACAGGCAGTGCAAGTATTTTATGTTCCAGATCCCGCAAACCGAAATTGGTCAATCATTCTGTTATCGACCAAAACAGGTGAAGGATCAGATGAAAATTCAATGGAAGATGACCCTTTCATTGGGACTTCGCAATCATTTCGCAGTGGTCCCAATGTAGACAACGTTTTGTATGTCAGAGGAGACCACAATGAAGGGATATGGATAGTTGATAGAGGGATCAAATCCCTTCAACCTTTAAAAAAAAAGAGAGTTCAATAATCAGGTTATTGATTTTTATTGTAATATAGATTGTGTTACATTATGTTATTATCTGTTCGTTGCTGCTTTTATGTGATCTAAATTAAATTTTAAACCAGTTCTGCAGATAATGACTTCTTCACCTGTTTATGCACCCAATCCCGAGACACAACATGTCTCTCAACCTGTTGCAGCTGGTCCCACTCCTGAGAGACAACAGGTCTCTCAACCTGTTGTAGATGGTCCCACTGCTGACGTACAACAGGTCTCTCAACCTGTTGCAGCTGGTGCTAGTGCCGATGCTAGCGCTTCGGAGAAACATAATGATGATGTAGAAACTGAGGAAATGGTAGGCGATGAAACCCCAACAACACAAAAAAAGCAGGTGCGCCGTAGTTTGACAGTTTTAGCGAAAATTCTTAAGGAAAAAGCAAAAGGCATAAAATATGAGGTGGGATGGAATAAACTAGGCTAGCATGTAAACCCCAACAAAGCCATGTTTAGTAGCTACATTGGAATCGTCACTCGACAACGCGTGCCGATTGATGTAGAGTCATGGCACCATGTTGTCAGTGGGTTGAAAACATTAATGTGGGAAGAGATTATGGTAACATTACGATATCATCTATTTAATTTATTAAAATAAAATAAAATACTGAAATATTGACTAACTCTTCATCATCTCTTGCAGAGTGCATTTATAGTAGATGTTTCGCACAAAGAATATGTTTTAAGACTGGCAGGAAGGATTCATAGAGGCTTTCACACCATTTTAACGAAACATCAGCTGAAAGATACCAAAGGGAAAATCAAGCCGCACCTGCCTCCTCTTTATGCACACTTGATATCCCAAGGAACGTGGGATGTGTTTTGCAACCATCGTGTGGAACAGAATTTTCAGGTACATTGTGTTTGGTTACATTTTGTGTAACGTTGCTTGTATTCATCACGTTTATTGACAGGTTTTTATTTATGAAACAACAACTGAGTGCTGAAAATAAAGAACGAGCAGCAAAACCAGCGTACCCCTACCGTAAAGCAGGGCTGGGGTACGCTTCAATTGAAAAACAATTGGTAAGTATTTTAAAAGTACTGTAATAATTTTATGTGACATAAAACAACACTGTAACCATGTTTCTCTGTTTATATGCAGATTGATGAAGCAAAATCTCAAGTCACTTCCATTCTACGCCATGTGCTATGGAAGGAGGCTCGTGTTAATAAAGAGGAGAAACTGATAGATGAAAACACACAAAAAGTGTGGGAAACATGTGTAAGTATGACATAATATAAACTTGTTTTTCTTTAAATCACTATTACATAACGATGCTTACTTATTTTTCCATATTTTCTATTTGACATAGTCATAGGAATCAATAACACCCGCACCGGATGCAGACATACTTTCAACGGCCTTGAAACAGCCAGAACAGTATGGCCGCGTCAAAGGTGTGGGTTTTAGGGTGTCACCCCGGTCATATTTTCAAAAAAAAAAACAAGAGGATGAACAAACTAAAGAATTGCATGTAATGAGAGATAGAGTAGCTACCCTTGAAGAACTATTCCAAACTCAGGGATAGATGCTAAAGAGTTTGATGGAGGAGAGGCGAAGAGAACAAACAACTCAAGAACAACCCGCGCGAGAAGATCCACCCCTCACCAACTTTGAGGCGAGCCATTCCCCTCAAAGACCTAACTTAACTGAGGTAATCAATGTTCTAATATTTGTTTTTGTGAAATGTGAATCACATAGACACTAATACCTTTCATGTAATGATATTCTATAGGGTGAAAATGACTTTGATTTATATCTGTCAACTCCCACCCATCGCCTTGTAGCGAGGGCTATGGTGTTCAATATGCAGAATGACACGCTACACTCTAGACCACTTCCAACCGGTTATGTCAAAGTGTCGATTAACGTAGCTCATGAGCCGAGCGTCGAGGTACCCCTGCCAAATGACGATGACGACATTCATACGGTGGAAAAAGTTGTTGGAACATTCATTGCATGGCCGTAGAATCTTATAAAAAACATGTCGACCAGGAGGTATTCATTTCCAATTCATTTTTCAAGCAGAACCTTTAACATTAAATTATAAAATGTCTGAACCGATGAATATTATTACAGAAGGACAAAATGGAGAAGCTAAAACGAAAGAGCGGCTCCAACATTGGATCAACCAACCGATCAAAACGATCTACTAAGAGCACGTTCACCTTGCCCGTTCTATATCCACATTTAATATCATTGCAAGCTCATGTGGATACGAAAATGAAAGACGACAAGAGTCATAAAATTGTTTGTGAAAAAGATATGTACAGAGAGGAAACATTAGATTTCGTTAGTGCAGACGCTGTTTCTGAGATCATCACATACGACTGGTTAGGCACCTCAGTTATAAATGTATACATGAGGTATGTTTTCATGATTTGATTTTACAGAAGCTGATATAATTTGATAATTATGGCTAAATACATCTCATATTTTTCACAGGTGTATATATGAAAAAAAATTGAATTTATTTGCCCATGAATACAAATTTGGACTCGTTAGTCCTCACACAATTTCTACACAACGAGAAGAAATAGATTCTAATTTTCAGGCTGAATTAATGTCAAATCTGCTCAGAACGTTTCAAAGCAGAATTATAACTGATAGACTCTTTTTAATACCAACTTTGCAGGGGTAAAACTCTACATTTTAATCATATAAATTATATTTTCATTTCTATCAGTACTTATTTCTTTTTATGTTTTTAGGTAACATTGGATGCTCATTGCAGTCAATTTGGATACTCCGAAGATTTATTTTCTGGATTCATTGCATAGATATCCAACTAACCGACCACACATGATTGAGATTGTCAATTTTTAATACACTAGATCCAAAATTTTAGAACTAAATATCTAGTTATATAATTTATATTATCTTTTAATGAGGATTTTGTTATGATAGGGTGGTGTATGAATATCGTCTAAAGGCTGGAATGAATCCAGGGCATAAGGACGACAATGCCCACAAGATCTAAAAATGGAGAAGTATATGGGTATATATAATTATATTTCACTATCCAAATACATATCAAAACAAATTACTTATTTTTCTTGATGTTTCTACAGTGTTTGAAACAAACAAATGACAAGGACTGCAGTTATTATGTTTGTAAATTTATGAAAGAGATCATATTTCATGAACAAACTAGCATCCCTGAAGAGGTATTTTTTAAAATAATTACAACTTTATTTAAAATAATTATTAATCCTTTGTGTATTTATATTTTTTCAGTACCACTATGACTATCGCAAAAAATCCTACTCAGAAGATGATATAAATGTCTTTAGAAACGAATGGGCAGCGTACCTGATAGAAGAATGTAAACAAATAGGACAATGAAGGTGAATTCCTAATACTTATGTTATCTTTATATGGTCATTGATTTCTCCCTTTACACTTATTTAGCATCTATGATCTCCCTTTCTTATTTTTCATATCCTTAGATTAGTGAATTCCTACTACTCAGTTTGAAAATGACATAAACTTTAGAAAACAACACTACTGACATATGGAATACCAAGCAAACGTGTTCGTATTGTTTTGAAACTTTAGTACAACGATCCATGAGTCATTTGTGACGTGTATGAATCAACCAAACCTCAATCCGACGCACGGTGTGACCGTTATGGCTAAAAGTTTCTGATATCAGTTTCAAATTGAGATAAACTTTCAAAAACAACATTAATGACATAAGGAATACTGAGCAAACGCGTTCGGATTGTTTTGAAATTTTAGGACAACGATCCATGAGTCATTTTTAACGTGTACGAATCGACCACACCTCAATCTAATGCACAGTGTGACCGGTATGGCTAAAAGTGTCTGATATCAGTTTCAAATTGAGATAAACTTTGGAAAACAACACTAATGACATACGGAATACTAAGAAAACGCGTTCGGATTGTTTTGAAACTTTAGGAAAATGATCCACGATTTATTTTTGACGTGAAAAAATTGACCGCACCTCAATCCGACACACGGTGTGACCGGTATGGCTAAAAGTGTCTGATATCAGTTTTAAAATGACATAAACTTTAGAAAACAACACTACTGACATACGGAAAACTGAGCAAATGCATTAGGATTGTTTTGATACTTCAGGACAATGATCCACGAGTCATTTTTGACATGTACGAATTGACCTCACCTCAATCCGACGCACGGTGTGACCGGTATGGCTAAAAGTGTCTAATATTAGTTTCAAATTGAGATAAACTTTGGAAAACAACACTACTGACATACAGAATACTAATAAAATGCATTTGGATTCTTTTTAAACTTGAAGAAAACGATCCATGAGTCATTTGTGACGTGTAAGAATTGACCGAACCTCAATCCAACGCACGGTGTGACCGGTATGGCTAAAAGTGTCTGATATCAGTTTGAAAATGACATAAACTTTAGAAAACAACACTAATGACATAAGGAATACCGATCAAACGCATTTGGATTGTTTTGAAACGTTAGGACAACTATCCATGAGTCATTTGTGACGTGTAAGAATTGACCTCACCTCAATCCGATGCACGATGTGACCGGTATGGCTAAAAGTGTCTGATATCAGTTTCAAATTGAGATAAACTTTCAAAAACAACACTATCGACATACAGAATACCGAGAAAACGTGTTCTGATTGTTTTAAAATTTTAGGAAAATGATCCATGATTTATTTTTGACGTGTACGAATTGACCGCACCTCAATCCGATGCACGGTGTGACCGGTATGGCTAAAAGTGTCTGATATCATTTTCAAATTGAGATAAACTTTAGAAAACAACACTAATGACATACGGAATACCAAGAAAATGCATTCGGATTGTTTTAAAACTTTAGGAAAACGATCCATGAGTCATTTTTGATATGTATGAATCGACTTCACCTCAATCCGACGCACGGTGTGACCGGTATGGCTAAAAGTTTCTGATATCAGTTTGAAAATGATATAAACTTTAGAAAACAACACTACTGACATACGGCAAACCGAGCAAACACATTCATATTGTTTTGATACTTCAGGACAACGATCCACGAGTCATTTGTGACATGTAAGAATTGACCGCAACTCAATCCAACGCACGGTGTGACCGGTATGACTAAAAGTGTCTGATATCAGTTTCAAATTGAGATAAACTTTGGAAAACAACACTACTGACATACGGAATACCGATCAAACGCATTCAGATTGTTTTGAAACTTGAAGACAGTGATCCACGAGTCATTTGTGACGTGTAAGAATCGACCGCACCTCAATCTGATGCACGGTGTGACCGGTATGGCTAAAAGTGTCTGATATCAGTTTCAAATTGAGATAAACTTTGGAAAACAACACTACTGACATACGGAATACCGAGAAAACATGTTCGGATTGTTTTAAAACTTAAAGAAAATGATCCAAGAGTCATTTGTGACGTGTACTAATTGACCGCACCTCAATCCGACACACTGTGTGATCGGTAAAGATAAAAGTGTCTGATATCAGTTTCAAATTGAGATAAACTTTGGAAGACAACACTACTAACATACGGAATACTGAGCAAACGCGTTTGGATAGTTTTGAAACTTTAGTACAATGATCCATGAGTGATTTTTGATGTTTAAAAATCAATCGCACCTCAATCCAACGCACGGTGTGACCGGTATGGCTAAAAGTGCCTGATATCAGTTTCAAATTGAGATAAACTTTGGAAAACAACACTAATGTCATATGTAATACTGAGCAAACGCATTCATATTGTTTTGAAACTTTAGGAAAACGATCCACGAGTCATTTGTGACATGTACGAATTGACCTCACCTCAATCTGACACACGGTGTGACCGGTATGGATAAAAGTGTCTGATATCAGTTTCAAATTGAGATAAACTTTGGAAAACAACACTACTGACATACGGAATACTGAGAAAACACATTCGGATTGTTTTGAAACTTTAGGAAAATGATCCACGAGTCATTTGTGACGTGTAAGAATCGACCGTACCTCAATCCGACGCACGGTGTGACCGGTATGGCTAAAAGTGTCTGATATCAGTTTCAAATTGAGATAAAATTTGGAAAACAACACTAATGACATACAAAATACCAAGAAAACGCATTCGAATTATTTTGAAACTTGAAGAAAACGATCCACGAGTCATTTGTGACATGTACGAATCGACCGCACCTCAATCCGATGCACGGTGTGATTGGTATGGCTAAAAGTGTCTGATATCAGTTTCAAATTGAGATAAACTTTGGAAAACAACACTACTAACATATGGAATACCGAGAAAACGCGTTCGGGTTGTTTTGAAACTTTAGGAAAACTATCCATGAGTTATTTGTGACGTGTACGAATCAACCTCACCTCAATACAATGCACGGTGTGACTGGTATGGCTAAAAGTGTCTGATATCAGTTTGAAAATGACATAAACTTTAGAAAACAACACTACTAACATACGGAAAACTGAGAAAATGCATTCGTATTGTTTTGATACTTTAGGACAATGATCCACGAGTCATTTGTGACGTGTAAAAATCGACCGCACTTCAATCCGATGCACGGTGTGACCGATATGGCTAAAAGTGACTGATATCAGTTTGAAAATGACATAAACTTTAGAAAACAACAGTACTAACATATGTAAAATTGAGCAAACACATTCAGATTGTTTTTATACTTTAGGAAAACGATCCACGAGTCATTTGTGACGTGTACGAATCGACCGCACCTCAATCTGACGCACGGTGTGACCGGTATGAATAAAAGTGTCTGATATCAGTTTCAAATTGAGATAAACTTTATAAAACAACACTACTGACATACAGAATACCGAGAAAACGCGTTCGGATTGTTTTGAAACTTGAATACAACGATCCACGAGTCATTTTTGATGTGTAAAAATTGACCGCGCCTCAATCCGAAGCACGGTGTGACCGGTATGGCTAAAAGTGTCTGATATCAGTTTCAAATTGAGATAAACTTTGGAAAACAACACTACTGACATACAGAATACCGATCAAATGCATTCGGATTGTTTTGAAACTTTAGGACAATGATCCATGAGTCATTTGTGATGTGTACGAATCGACCGCACCTCAATCTGACACACAGTGTGACCGATAAATATTTTCATTAGATAAAGAATCAGTATTTATTAAATGAGATAAATCAATCAAAAACATATTGATTTTACATTATTCCCTTTCATTGTTATGAAAATGAAAACATTTGAGTTTAAAATTTCATATTTTAGTTTCACATTTCCATATTAATGTATTCTTTCATATTACTGTTTTAATTTCATTCATTATTGCATTACTAACATAATATTTGTTTTCTTATATAGGTGAATTTTTTTCCTTGAGTTCGGATGCTTTGTTCGGCAACAAATACCGTCGAGAGAGGATCACGGATATCAAAGGATGAAACGTGAATGTTTATAACTGTTGTTGAATAATTGTAATTGTAACCATGTAAAACAATGTTTGAAATGTATATAGCAATGTGTTTTTTTGTATTCATGATGTTAAGTAAATGTATATACCGTTGTCGGTCAAAATATTGTGTGCGGGTGCTATGGTGTGCAGGTGTGCATGTGCTACATTGTGCAGGTATTGTGCAGGTATTCTGGTGTGCAGGTTCTGTTTTTTTGGTGCAGGCTATGGTGTCTTTATCAGCGCTTTTTTGAGCGCTGATAAAGGACACCTTTAACAGCGCTAGAGGAGCGCTGATAAAGGACACCCTTTATCAACACTTTTTTTAGCGCTGATAAAGGTCTCCTATATCAGTTCTTCTCAGAGCGCTGATAAAGGGGACCCCCCATTTATCTACGCCGGCATTAACAACACTTTTCTAGCACTGTTAATGCCGGTTTTTAGCGCTGATAAAGGGCCAGGTTGTAGTAGTGGTTGTCACTCAATTAATCATTCATCATAGGAGTTTTCATTTTTTTTTATTTTTTCTAGATTTATTAAAATGAAAATAATAAAGTGGATTTTTGTTTCATGTGTTATTAATTGGATAAAGTAAATTGAATAAGACAAAATAAAATAGAGAAAACAAAAGAAATAAAAAAGAAAATAAGTGTTAGATGGATAAATGATCGGTCCAAAGGTAGAGTTTAGTTTCATGTTCATCATTAAGAAAATTATATTTCATTCCACTTAAATGATCTGATTATATACCACTCCTCTAACAGTCTTCCAATATTTAAAGTGGATGTGGTGATAATACTCAAAATACTCTCAAATTGCGTTAACAAACTACTTTATCCTTGGATATTGAGCATAGAATATACCTCTCCCGAGTTTGTAATCTAACCCAACCCCTGACCAAATCCCATGTGTCATTCAAAATGTGTAGTGTTCAAATTATCCATATAATGAGTGAAACAAAAGTAGGGATGTTAAAATTGATTTAATAATGAAAGAAATAAGGATTTATGTAATTTGAAGTGAAGAGGTACAACCATGACTCAACTCCCACATCACTAGCTCCCATGAAGTAGAAAAAAATAATGACCAAAAGTAAATGAATAAAAGTGGACTATAAGAACATCCCCCCTATATCAACCCTCTTTTAGTTATCCATAACCATGGAGTGTGATAGGTTGATTAGGGAAGAACACAAGGTCATTTAAGTGGAATTGTAACATCCTGTTACTATATTTCAGGTACTTATAACCCTTTATTTTGGTCATCTCTTATCTGGGGCTTATCTAGGCTTGTTTTGGGTGTCTTTTAGAGTTTTTTTTTCAATTTTTATGGGCATGTTCATGGTTTGAGCATAGTTAGTGGAAACCATGTAGGTCATTCTAGGAAATTGGGCATCTTATGTTTGAGTTTTGGAGAAGGGTGAACACTATTAGTGAAAACTGTGTGGCCTAACTGCCAAACCATGTGGTTTGATACGATGGACCATGCACGGTTAGCACAATATTTGTCAAGTAGTACGGATAAACCATGTAACTCTTTCCAGTGGTCTGGGAAGGGGCACATGGTTAGTGCACCGTTTGTTGAACCGTGCTGACAAACCTTTCAACTTGCTTAAGTAGCCCAGTAATAGACACACAATTTTTCAAACTATTCGGACAAACCATGTGACAAAAATTAAATTCTCCAAATTTCTTAATTAAAGTCCCAAGAACCCCATTTTAATTTCTAAACTCCTTCTAATTGAACCTAACTCAAACCTATTGATTTTAGAGTCTCTCTATAGGTGATTTTGGATCCTTTAACCCATTATTTTCTCAAATCTAAGTGTCAGTGGATGTGTTGATTTCCTTTTAGTAAGTGTAATCTCTTTGGTTGTAAATTCTCATTTCTTCCACTCTCACATTCTTTATGAGTGGTGAATCCTCATGTTTTTAATGGATCTATATATTTATTTGTTGATTTGTGGATTTATGATTCTCCCTCTATCATTCCAGCCTTCAAATATTCCTTTGGATCCCATGTTGGGTGTTGACGATCATGGATTGAGGTAGGTGGTTTCATAAGGGAATATATATCAATTTAAACCCTTGATGCTTGTCTATTTGAATTTGATTTTCAATTGATTTTTAAAAATTTATTTGAGTCACTTGAAAAATTATTTTGAAATGGCATGGTGTGTGTGATGAAATCCTTTGAAAATGGATTTTAAAAATAAATTTTTGATTTCTAGAAAATGATATTGAAATAAAATGAAGGCTTGTAGCATTATTTTGATGAGATGAAAAGGTATAAAATTAATTATGATTTGGAATGAAATGATTTGATTTGATAAGCATATAATTTTATAAACCCATTTGATGTTTTCTTGAAATTAAATGGAATTTTTTGAATATTGAACTTGGGGTTGATTGAAATGATGTTTTGAAATGATTTGAGATTGTTTGAAATGAATGATAGCCCCTTGTATGTTTGTTTACCTTGAGGCACATGAGATAATAGTTATTTAATATGAGGATATTCATTTTAGATAAAACTGATCACCTAGGAATTATTTGATGATGATAATGATATTGAATCTACTTGTGGGCAGGGAGTTCATTCTTTGGGATGGATTCCTATCCCATATAGGCCTGAGCCCTAGAGATATGTTCACCCTAGGAGCCTTATTTCATTGATATTCTGTGGAACCTGATGACTTGAAATAACTAATCCCCAAGACTTATATCCATGGTGATATTATTAAAAATTATGATTACATACCAATGATTATGAAGTAAGTTATTTATACATATTCTAGTAAAATAGTTTATTCATGCCTGTTTTGAAAAGGATGCTTGTTTGTGCCTAATTTTATGGAAATTAACTTTTATAACCTTTTTTATACTATACATTTAAATGTTTTGAAAATAATTATTTGATACAAATTGGGAAATTAATTCCATTCCATGTTTTACTTTAAATTGATAATATTTGCTTTATTGGTTATAGATTTCTGATGAAATGCTCAGTGACATTCTTATGGGATTTTTTTTCTCACAACCTACCTTTACATTCATGTGTTTGTATATTTTCATATGTTAGGTCTATAAAATGGGAAAACACTACTCATAGGTGGTGTATGTTCTTGATTAGTGAACCTTGTGAGTTGACATTGATCGGTGGAATGTGTGATCCACTTGTTACATTGAGTTTATGGGTTAATGTTTGGATGGTCTTTTCTAATGAACTAGAATGAAATTCCTATTTTTGAGACTTTTATTTAGTTACATGTGTTTTTATCCACTATGGAGTGTTTAGAATACTGACTGATTATCATTTTTTATCCGCTAATTTAGGTGTAATTTTGTCTTCAAAGAAATTAATGTGAAGATTGTTGACGCTCCTTTTTCGTCACAGAGTCTAAACGAAATGAAAAGGGAAATACCTCAAACAATGAAGATTCATCCTTTGAATAAACATTAAAAAATAGAAAGGGATGAACAAGGATAACATTTCCCATAGGTCGCTAAAGTTCCAGCATGGTCGCGCAAGTATACTTGCACGCTGCCTAAATGGTCACGCAGGTGACTTGTGCACCCTCTTTGAAAATCGCCCAGGGTCTTCTCCAGCCTATAAATACCCCCGGTGGGCCCCCCATTTAGGAGGATTTTTTTTCAGAATTCAGATGCAGAGCTCTGAATGCCCAAGTCTCTTCTTAAAGTCTTCCGAACACTTCTAAGGTAATTATTTACCTAGAATGGAAGGTCTAAACAAGAGGAATAAGGTCTAAGTGTTAGAATTCACTAACACTTGCGTGCCTAAGTGTTTTACCCTTAAGGGAAATGGACACACTTGCATGCCTCCTTACCTACTCATTGAAACTTGCACGCCACTCTTCTGGAAGTACCTCAGGATAATTCTAAAGGATTTGGTCAAGGATCGCCCAAGTATTACTCTACTGGTCAAGGATCTCCCAAGTATATATGTGTCGCGAAAGTATACTTACGTGACCAAGACTTGCATGCCCATGCAGTACTTGCACGACCCCCCAAGACTTGCGCGCCCTTCTATTTTTGGGTGCCCTTCCTACCCATTTCACCTCTCTTATGCCATTACACCTTTCCTATTCAAGATTCAGTCTTCAAGACACTCTTCAAAGCCATTTATGGCATGTTTTCTTGATCGACTTCCTTATCTAAAAGGAATTCCGTGGAACATCTCTAAAAACCTAGTGATTTATGCATCTTTATATCACTAAAGTTAGAAATTTCATTCATTCAACCTCATCATTTAAGATGATAGAACCCTATTCATGGGCCTCCTTTTCAGGAGTAAGCCCCAGTCATAATTTCCCTTAACATGGGATTCCTTTTCAGGAGTAAGCCCCAATCCAAATTCTCTTAATTGGGAATCCTCTTCAAGAGTAAGCCCCAAGTCCCCTAATTTGGGCATCCTCCTCAGGAGTAATCCCCAACCATAATTCCTTTAACCTGGGCTTCCTTTTCAGGAATAAACCCCAGTTTCAAATCTACAAATGTTGGCATCCTCTTCAAGAGTAAGCCCCAGTTTTCAAATCCCTTTAACCTGGGCCTCCTCCTTAGGAGTAAGCCCTAGTCTTAAATTTCTCTTAACCAGTCTTAATCTACTTTTTGATCTGGGCTTCCTTCTCAAGAGTAAAACCCAATCATAATTCCCCTCCTAATTTGGGCATTTTTCTTAGGAGTAAGCCCCAAGTTAGAGTACTCAAATCTTCATAAAGTACATATACCTTTATGGACCTTGTTCCTGGGTTTCTTCCCTGAAGTAAATCCTACTCTTCATCTATCTGGGCATCCATACATACATAAGCCCCACATTATTTCTTATGATTGTATATGTCATGGCACAATTGTCTTGTTTTACTGATACCTCTTGTTTCTCACACCGAGCATGACTCACGTGAGCTTAGAGTGTAAAAGTAATTATGACATATTTCTTTGAGCAATAAATCATACATAAACATCATATTCCCTTACTCTAACTACGTGGGTTCTGATTCCTTTTATAAATAAAGGATACGTAGGTAGCCCCTCTGCGGGTACTATCCCAACTCTGAAATAATCCATGTCCTTATGAATGACAATAAACTTCAAGTTCCCCACTGAGTGGCTTTAAAACTAGTATGGTTATCATAATGACCAAGAGACTTTTATGTATTGAAGGATACCATTGACTAAGAATATCTAATAAATACAAATGATTCTCTATCGATGAAGAACCTCAAATACATATAAAAGATTCTCTAAATTTCCTACATATTTAATCATTGATTTTCAGATCTAAAGGAAAGCTCATTTTATACTTGGTAATGTAATAAGGATTCACGAACATAAACTTAAATCTATAAAGAGAGTCCCGGAGTAGACAATAATTCCCCTAAAAAAGGTGTGATGAGTCCGACCTCCCATCCTCTCGACCAATGAAAATTCCTAAGCCTCATAATTTCACAACTAATGAGTGCCTACCTTTGGAAAGTAGGTTCAAATGGATATGGAATCATTGGATGTTTCCGGTTCTACGAACAAACCTGTTAGAAACCATTTGGAATGTTTGAATCTTAAATCAATGATATCATACCCAATTCCAGAGGAAACAAAAACGGTGAACCCGACGTGAATCCTTAACCAAGTTAAAATGATGCTTTGCTTATTTGTTAGGTCTCTATTTAAACTCAATGATAGGGTCAACAAAGAAATCAATAACATATTTGCTCATCCAAAAGATGTAGTGTCCGGACTTATCTTGATTATGTCTGTTATATCAAACAGGCACTCTTTTCCAAGATCTTCTGCATTACGAGAATGGATTTTCTTAAGTCCACATCTATGAATACCTCTGCTGTGAAAACATCTACTGTGAATGCCACTACTACTACTTCTGCTGGATCGTCGTCCGCTCTGAGGACGACATCACCTACTCAGCGTCTTCAACGCTGGGTATCAAATGCGCTGGTTAAGGATTACCATCAAAATAGTACTATTCTGACTCTGAAGGCCACTCGAGAAGCCCTCCAAGTCAATAATTCAACCTGGTCGTTAGGATAGTGATGACCAGCGATCAAGAAGCAGGCGGTGCTAACCACCGTCTACAACCATTTTGGGTTGTTATCCTCAGAACGCAATAACCATTCACTTCCATATTCTGAGGAGGTGAATGAGAAGGTCCCTCAGGGCCTTAATTCAAGAAGACATGAGTCCTTCCCGAGGGCTCCCATCAACAATCGCCGCCAGACTCATGCGACAGTGCGCCCTCAACATGATGAGGGTATCGACTCCAGGCGTTCAGCTCAGGTTCCTCGAACCCGAGCAGGCAAGACGAACCACCAGAGGCGACAACCGGTTAATAGTGAGCAGGTTCTTATCTCTGACATTTCTGGAGAAGTTCACTGGCCTAACTTGGTGGCAAGCAATGAGCGGGCACACACACCTGTCCGTTTTAATTCTGCTATCCAGCAGACTCGTCTGGCATCATCACGCCAATCCCACCAGGCAATTCCGGCAGAGTACTATAGACAAGAACATACACCTATTTATAAATCATCAGCTAGTCAGCAGGCTCATCTGACTACATATGATGGAGCTCGTCAACCACATTCGGCAAAGTGCAATCAGCAGGCACATACACTTGCTAGTATTGATCAAGCTTACCAATAGTCTCATTTGGTAGCACTCGGAGAAGTCAAGCGGAAAGCTCTGGCAACAAACAGGAGGCAGACTCAACTCTCTGCCCCCACACTTGAGTACTATCAGGATTCATTGACATGAAAAGGAGGACAGGAGCAGGAACACACACCTACTCCAAGCATGGAATGGACGTATATCCATGTTCTGCCAGCTGAAGTCACCAAGCATATTCTATAAATGGTGAAAGAGAAGAAGCAAATCCCTGCTCATATTCTGGATGCCTGCCAGGATATTATAACAGCTTCAGTAGCATCTCAGGTAAAGACACATAAATCTATCCCTACCAGTGGAGTGACACATCAACAGTTCACTCCGGAATAGACACACACATCTGTTCCAGTTCAAGAGGGTTGTGGGGCGTACTCCCCCATATCATACGGACAACCAAGTCAGGCACATACACCTGGTTTGAGCGGAGATAATCAGCCTAACCTGATCATTTCTCCTGAACAGGCACACACACCTGCCAAGTTGAGTAAGAAGATGTCTAAGAAGAAGACCCACCCAACACAGTCAAGAAATCAAGGTCCAATCTATAACAAGGCCTTACTCGATGCTGTAGTTCTTGATGCACTCAGACAACTATCTGTTGCAACTCAAGATTCTTCTCTCATAGTTCCCAATAGTGGGAACATTAATTCTGAAGGTCTGCATCAGACACTTCCTCATGAAGGCTTGCTTCGTGACAATTCGGTCGATCTTGAAGTTTCATCTTCCGATGAGAGCCACAAGAACCCTCTGTGTAGTCATAAGACCAAGGATAAAAATGTTTCATATTTTGTTGTAACCCACCATGGTGGTCCTCCCCATGATGATGAATTTAGCTGCGAAATCCCTCTCCACAGTAGTAATTCGCATTTTCTGGAAAATTCTTCAGAAGACAATGCAGTGATGAGAAAGCCCTCTTATCTTGAGGCACTTGCAAAAGTAAAGCCAGTCATGTATGATGCTTTACCATCAGCAAGTGAAATAATTTCTCAATCAGATGATAGCTCGGGGTGTAGGTCATTCTTCGAACCACCCCTGGGTCATTCATCTTCCAGTTTGATCAGTGGATTCTCTACCAGTCTTGTTGAATCTGATGAAGTAACAAGAAAGAACCAGCTCTGGTCTAAACTGGTAGAAGAATCTTCATTAAATGATAAAGAGGAAATGCTGAACATGAGAAAAAAACTGGTGAAATGTGAAGTGCCAATCATGTTTTGGCCTCTAGATGACTCTCAGTATGACATTCCAGAGATGTTGACGGAAGATGGAATTCATGATATTCGTCTCAACATATAGAAAAATCTTTTTCAATTGAAAAATAAAGTATTATCTTATGATGAATATGAAAATCATGTTAAGATAATAGAAGGGTTACAACGCCAAATTGACTTGGCATCTCTATCAGTCTCTCGATATCTGAAGGCTGAAAAGCAGCAGAGAGCCCTTCAGCGTTCGTGCCTTGGCGCACTAAGAAGATTGCGCCAGTTAATTGCCAATGCCCCATCTGGTATTCATATCAGGGGATGGGGTGTTCATGGAGCACTACATTTCACTATACTATCCATTCATCAAAGCCCGCCGAAAATGGTCTCATGCAATATTATTGCCTGTGGCCGGTCATAGTCAATGTGTTTTGTTTGTAATCAAAAGCTTTCCCAAGAACAGGCTTCAACTAGTTCTTCTCAAAATAAAGAATATAGAGAATTTTTTTTTGAATTACTCCTGCATCAAGCAAATGAGAATATTGAATAGTCCTCTCGTTTGGAGCAAGCATATCACCAAGTGACAGAAGTGTCAGAAATCATCCAACGGTCTTTTGAGCCAGGTGATAAAAGTGGATGTAGGTTGATGCATCCAGCTAATTTTCGGACTAAGGTCTGTAAGATCAGGAGAGATTTCAAAAAAGTCTCAGATATAGAATGTCAATAACCATCCCAACTTACCAAACTGGGGACTCTTTTAACTCAACCATCGGAATCAATAAATAGGATTCGAGGAGTTGAGAAAAGACAGCAAGAACAGCCCCAGTCCACCAGGCTGGGGACTTTTTCAAATCCTCAATCCCTCCCTCAGAGAAATTCAGTCTTCTCTCGATTGGGGAAGAAGCCTCAAGAGGAAAGAAGAGCCAAATTATCAGGAGATTCCCTCCAAATTACGGTTCGTCAAGAAGTTCCTAAGGGATTGAATCAACAAAAGGAAACGTCTCATCAAAGACATGGAAGAATAAAATATCACAGAAATTCTAATAGAAGGGATGGGATGCGTTATACATCAATTAATGTCATCAATGCTGTTTTTGCTGATCCACCAGATGAGGCTCATTCAAAGGGATTAAATGAAGAGGTTCCTACTCAAGAAGTTGTATGCATAGACACAAATGAAAAAGGTGTGTGTACACGAAATCAAAGGCTTACTCAGAACCTAGGTAATCCTTCAAGTAACCCACTTCCCCCTCTCCGAAAGGTGTCCAATAAGGGGAAAGGAAAGAACCAGGTTACATAACCTTCCTCTGGAGAAGGCCAATCTCTCTCACTAGAGCAAAGATTTGCACAACAAGAGGAAGAAATGAAGGAATTGAGGAGGTTTAATGCAGAACTACTTCAAGGTAGTCTCCCTCTTAAGCGTGCTGGAGTCAGTCAGCCAAGGGAATTTGTTGAAGCTACTGAGATGGATCAAGAATATCCTCCTTTATCAGTACACCCTTACAGTTCTAATCCTATGGGTCAAGTCCAACAACAATTGGCAGTGCTGCTGTTGGTTGCAGTACCAGCTGCCACATCTGTACCAGCTCCAATCATTGCACCTGTTCAGGTCCAAGATCAACCGGATGTTTCTCAAAAGTTAATAACTACCATTGAGTTATTAACAGCTCGGTTAGAGACTATGGAAGGGAAGCATGTGCAGGTTCAACCAGAAAAGAGAGCTTACCCTGAATGGATAGATTCAATCCCTCGCCCATCAAGTTTTGGGAACACTATATTCCCTATTTTCAATGGATCAGGCGATCCTAAACAGTATTTGATGCATTACGTGTCTTGTTGCGATCCTATGATGGGAACTCTAGAAAAGCAAGAAGCAGTGAAACTCAGATGCTTCGTGTGAACCTTGCAAGGATCATCTTTTTTCTGGTACACAAGCTTGCAATCTCAGTCAATTACTGAGTGGGAGGATCTTCGTCAACAATTTCTTCTTCAATTCAGTTCAATGTTGCCAAAGACAAAAGTTTTTGATCTTACAAACTGTAAGCAAATGGATAATAAAAGGGTCTTATATTTCATTGCTCGCTGGAAGGGATTAACATATTTCCTAAGCTTAGCACCCCCTCAAGAGGAATTATTGCCGATCTATGTGGAGAATTTACGTGATGAGTTGTGCACACCGCTAATCCCTGTGAAATACATAGGAGGGTTTTGAGTCCTTACTTCAATCGCTCAATAGATTGAAGATTCTCTTATAGAGACTAAGGATAAAGCTCGTGTAATTCCATCAGCTCCAGAAAGGAGAATGGGTAAAGAAGAGACTGCAACAGTTATGCTTAAACAAGCACTTGTACCTGCTTCTACTTCAAAACCTTCATCTTCTCAAAGGTCTCCACCTCCTGAGTGCCAACAACAGAGGCCGTTTCGTCAAGATAATCAAAGAGATCAAAGACGAAAACAATTTGAGGATTTGAAAAGAAAAGTTTACTCTTTCCAAAATGAACAAGTTCTTGGTTATTTCATTACGGATCTGGAAAATAATTTGGTTCAATTGCCAAGGCCCAAGAGGCCAAACAAGGAATGAGATGAATATCGTCCCAACTATTGCCCGTTTCATCAAATGTTGGGGCATCCCATTCAGGAGTGTTTTGTTTTCAAGTACCTCCTACAAAAAATGGTCTATTTGGGACAAGTCAAACTGAAAGTTTCTTCAGCTCAGGTATCATGTGTTACTGCTACAGTTACAGGGGAGGAAGGCGAGTGGCAAGAAGTTAAGAACAAAAATGCACAAAAATATGATGATTGGATTGTCAGAAAGATGATCAACCAAACTCATGCTATTTTGCAAACACAATTGAAGAAACCAATTGTTCCTTCTTCCATGAATTCCGCAGTAAAACCCTCTTCATCAGAGGGAAAATCCTCAAAGAAACGACACAATTCCAAGAAAGAGGAACAATCAGAAGAAGATGAGTATGTGTCAAAGCCTAAGTTGTCTTTGACTTTGACAGATTTTATGACATTTACTTCAAAGCAACGGGCACCACCCCACCAAACAGCACAACCTAAACAGGCTAACCAGGAAGAGTCTTCATTGGAAGAAGAGTTGATCTTTGGTTCTGTTAATATGATTCAATTAACAGATCCATATTCTAGTCACAGTTTTGATTTTGATGAGCCCAAATTCCCTATATCAAATAGAGGAATCAGAGTAAGTTCCAGAGGCTCAGAATATAGGGGAAGACGTGGATCTTTCAGAGGCCACTATTCCAATTCTATCCCTGCTAGAACTGTGTATGCAGCAAAAACTCATGGTAGAGCCCTTTAATGAGCTCAACAAGAACAAGAAAGTTCTTCCACACAAGGTAGACTCAGTCCTGGAACAATTATTCTGGAAGATCAGTTGAAGGTTCCATCTTCTTCCTCTCAGCAAGTAAATAGACCTAATCGGTCTAATCTTCCAAAGCCAGGAGTATTACCGACTCCTATCCCGATACAAGATGCATCAAATTCCAAAGAATAAACTTCCAAGGAACCTGCTAAACCACCTATTCCTGTTGGGAAACACAGACCTTTGGATCAAAAGTATGATGTATTGAAACACCAGGCCCAAGTACCGGCCAAGTTATCAACTATGGATGCCTTGAATTTATCAAAGGATCTTCAGGAGGCACTCATCGAGGCTTTGTCAAGTCCTCAGGAGTTTGAGACTAAAATTGCTGCAGCTGAAGTCTACCATGTAGAGAATAATCCCGCAGAATGCCATGCAGTAATATATTTTACTAATGAATATGAAGATGATGTCGTGTATGGACATATTATACCTTTGTACTTATCTGGAAAGTTCAATGGCGTAGACATCCAAAGATATTTCATTGATAATGGTCCAGGAGTCAACCTCATGCCCATTCGTACACTTCGTCGATTGGGCCTCATGGAATCTGATTTATCTCCTTTAACTATGATGTTACAAGGATATGATAAAAATGAACAAGAACCACTGGCAGAGATTACACTCAGAACTCAGTTTGGAGATCTTGTATCCAATTCATATTTCATGGTTGTTGATCAAGACTCATCCTTCAACATCTTGCTTGGAAGACCCTGACTACATCAACATGCGGTTATCCCTTCATCATACCATCAATGTCTCAAATATTGTTTCAATGGTCAAGTTGGGACATTGTATGGTGATAAGGCCCCATTTAAGACATGTGAATCTCAATACATTGAGGCAGAATTCTACCACATGAAGGGAAAAAATGAATCCACAACAAAGGATATTACCAAAGTTAATGCTTCGTATGGTTTGGAAAAGATTCCAGTAAACCCATTAGCACATGTGAGTACAGATTATGTGTTTCCTATCAGTTAAATTGAAAGGATAGACCCAAATCAAAATACTCTTATGGAAACCTCCATAATGTCAATCACGACAATCAAGCCAGACAACATGGGAGAAAGTGGTGATCCACCAAGTAATGATGAAAGCTCAAATGAAGATGTCTTCATTTCATCTGCTAAAATCCAGAAAGTCTATACTTCGCCAACCAGGCCAGAAGAAGTTATAGCAATGTTAGAGGTTAACGATGATTTAGATTCTCAATCCATCATATCCTCTTTATTACCCAAACAAGACCCTTCATCATCAATTGGGTTGGAAATGGAAGCTTCTTCTTCAATATGTGCAAATTTTAACGTCTCTTTTAATCATGAAAATTCTGCTTCATCATCTAGTATGCAAGTAGAAACATAGGAAATAAAACATGTTGAAGAAGAAGAGGAAGATCTCAGGGATACTCCTCCAGCATTTGAAGAGGGTATCTCTACTACCGTGGATGAACTCAGAGAAATAAATCTGGGTACAAAAGAAGATCCATGCCCCACTTTAATTAGTGCGGCTATGACTCTTGAAGAGCAAGATATGTATATTTCCTTTTTAAAGAAAAATAGATATATATTTTCTTGGAACTATACAGAGATGCCAGGGCTTGATTCTGATGTTTCCACTCATCATTTGGGTTTTCCAGAAGAACATCGAGGATTCAAACAAGCTGCTAGAAGAACACACCCAACCTATGCTTCCAAAATTGAGGCTGAAGTGGATAAGCTTATCAAAGATAACTTTGTCAGAGAATTTCAATATACCAAGTGGTTGGATAATATTGTCCCAGTGAAAAAGAAGAATGGGAAAATTAGAGTTTGCATTGATTTTAGGGATCTTAATCGGCATTGTCCTAAGGATGATTTTCTAGTTCTGATTACAGAACTATTAATTAATGAAACAGCTGGCTATGAAGCACTCTCCTTCATGGATGGATATTCCGTATATAATCAAATCCGAATGACTCCAAAAGATAAGGAATATATATCCATCAGAGCCCCTCAGGGTGTGTTTTGTTATCGGGTAATGCCCTTTGGCTTAACGAATGCAGGCGCAACATATCAGCGTGTCATGCATCGTATCTTCAAACCCTTTTTAGGGAAGTTTTTTGAATGTTATGTGGATGATTTTGTGGTCAAATCCAAACAATGTTCTAATCACTTGGCTTATTTGGAATTCATATTCCGCAAGCTTCGACAATATAATTTGAAGATGAAGCCCTTAAAATGTTCTTTTGGGGTAACCTCAAGAAAATTTCTCATCTTTTTTGTACTCCATCGTGGTATTGAAGTCGATCCTAAGAATACCAAGTCAATCCTTGGTATGTCACCTCCTCGAAATTTGAAATAATTAACAGGACTTCAAGGACACTTGGCCTATATTTGGCATTTCATCGCCAATTTGGTAGGTAAAAGTTTACCCTTCACCAAATTGATGAAGAAGGGAGTCACTTACCAGTGGACTGAATAATGTCAATAGGCATTCGATATTCTCAATAAATACCTCTTGAGTCCACCGGTACTTATGTCACCTGTTGAAGGAAGACCACTTATCCTCTATGTGACAGCTTTAGAGTGATCATTGGGAGCCTTTCTTGCCCAGAAGAATGATACTGGGAATGAGAACAGCCTCTACTATCTCAGTCGGACTATGCTTGAAGCAGAAACCCAATATTCAAGTATTGAGAAGTGCTACCTAGCATTAATATTTGTAGTTCAGAAATTGAGACACTACCTACAACATCACGAGGTCCAATTGGTATCTCGCAATAACCCTCTCAAATTCATCCTTAGTCGTCCAATGCTTACAAAACGTCTGGCAAGGTGGGAAGTTATTTTGTAGTAGTTCGACATTCAGTATGTGTCTCAAAAGGAAATAAAGGGCCAAGCTCTGGTTGATTTCCTTGCTGAAAATTCTTCAGTAGAAGATACATATTCAGATATGGAACTCCCTGATGAGTAAGTCTTCTCTATTCAGGATAGTCCTCGGGTATGGGAAATGTATTTTGATGGTGCTTCCAGAAGTCCAACAGGGAAGAAAATGGAAGATCCTAAATTCAACAAGGTTGGATTAGGAGTTATTCTTATTTCCCCAGAAAAGGCAGTGTTACCTTATTCCTTCTTATTGTGGGAAGGTGGTACCAATAATGAAGCATAATACCAGGCCCTCATCGCAGGATTAAAGTTGGCGCTTCAAGCACAAGTGAATCACTTAAGGGTGAAAGGTGATTCAGACTTGGTAATCAAACAAGTCAATGGGGATTATGCAATCAGAAAAGAAGAATTGATCCCTTTATATGATTACGTCAGAGAGTTAATGGAATAATTTCCTACAGAACCAACATTTTCTTATGTCCCATGATCACAAAATGCTCAATCTGATGCACTGGCTAATATAGCCACAGCTCTGGCAGATCCAAATCGGGACAAAACAACCATCAGTATTGCCCACCATCGTACAATTTCACCTTATGTTCAAACTAGAATAGAAGAGATAAATGAAATTAGTCCCATTCCTGAACCATATGGTCATACTAAAGGATGGATGGCACCTATCAGGGAATACCTTCAAAATGGAACACTTCCACCTGATAGAGCTAGGAAATAACAAATCCGGCGACGTGTGGTCAATTTTTCTCTTTATGATAACCCAGATCACCTAGAAAAATTCTCTACAAGCATGGTTTTGATGGAGTTATCTTCAGATGCATTGATGGTGAAGAGACAATGGATGTCATGAAAGAAGTGCATGCAGAAGTCTATGGTGCCCACCAGTCTGGACATAGACTGTCTGATTAGGTTCGAAGGCTTGGATACTTTTGGCCTTCAATGATACAAGATTGTGTTGATTTCACAAAGAAGTTTCATTCATGAAAAGTACATGCCAACTTCATTCATCAACCCCCAGAGTTGCTTCATACAACTAAATACTCGTGGCCATTTTCCACGTGGGGAATGGATGTGGTGGGACCTTATCCTTCAGCTACAACCAAGCAGTTTAAGTATAATCTTACTGCTACTGACTTCTTTTCCAAATGGTCATAGGCAATACCTCTCAAAGAATTTAGTTCTAAAATCATTGTTAGCTTCATCAAGTCTAACATCATTACCAGATTTGGTGTCCCTCATACTATATTGACGGAAAATGGCACCAACTTCTGTTCATCCGAGGTGAAGAAGTTGTATCAAGAATACAAAATCAAATCCAATCATTCATCTCGGTATCATGCAGCGGCCAATGGCCAGATAGAAGCTTTCAACAAGACTCTTTCAAATATACTGCAAAAGATGGTGGATAAAGATAAGAGGTCATGGCCTGATAAACTCTTTCATGATTTATGGGCTTATCGGACCACCACCCGCACTACAACGCAGTCAACTCCATATTCACTGGTATATGGAACGGAAGCAGTCTTACCCATTGAAGTTCAATTACCTTCACTCATAGTATCCATTTGTGATCAATCATCTACATATGAACAATCTCAAAAGCGATTGAATGAATTGGAACGGTTAGATAAGAAAAAATTGTGCACTTTTCACCACTTAGAAGTCTATCAGAATCGAATAGCATGAGCTTTCAACAAAAAAGTTCGTCTTCATTCATTCATTCAGGGATAATTGGTATTAGTTCTTAGAACTCCAATGATACTAGGAAAGAAACCTCCTAAGCTTGAACCAAAGTGGGAAGGACCTTATTCAATATATAAGGTCTATTCCAATGGAGATTATTCTTTAATCTCAATGGATGGAGAACTCATCACTACTCCAACCAATGCTAGATTTCTGAAGAAGTATTTTGTATAAACACAAAATACACCATCAACGGTCCATGCATATGACCTTAAACTATTTTCATGTCCCTTATGTACAACACGACGTTAAACTGCACCATCTAGGGTCCATGCATATGACTTTAAACTATTGTCACTTATGTCCAACATGACGTTAAACTGTGACATCCAGATTACATGACACTAAACTGTACAGAAGTCCCTTACATCCAGCAAGATGTTAAACTGCATAACCAATGGTCCATGCATATGACCTTAAACTATTCGCACTTTCGTCCAACATGATGCTAAACTGTATCGTCCTTTTTTTCATCCAACATGGCGTTAAATTGTGAAAAATTCCCTAATACGTCCAACATGATGTTAAAATGTGTCCTCTTTTGTCCTTACTACATGACATTAAACTGCACAGTCCTCTTTTTGTCCAACATGACATTAAACTGTATTGTCCCCATCGTCCTAACTACATGATGCTAAACTTTATAGAAATCCCTTAATACGTCCTACATGATGTTAAGCTGTATTTTTGTCCCTACTACATGACACTAAACTGTGAAGCACCAATAGTCCTAACTGCAAGACTTTAAACTGCATAGTCCCTTCATATGTCCTACATGACATTAAACTGTGAATTGTTAAGGTTGTTGTTACCTCTTGTTTTTCACACCAAGTATGACTCACGTGAACTTAGAGAAAATTTCAACCATAACACCCTCTTTGGGCTGCTAACCACGCGTAAGTCCCAACATCATTTTTTAGGTCGTTGTCCCCAAAAACAACTTGATCACTAATTCATTCTTTAATTGAACTACGCAGACTTTGATCCTTTCCTTCTAGGCTGGGTATGTAGGAAACCTCCCAAGGTTCAAGGCCAAAACCAATCTCTTCACATCGGTTCACCTTCATCTCATATGATGTTGATAGGTGAAACCGCTCCCAGAATCAATATCTTTACATTGGTTCACCTTCATCCTTGCTATACGATGTTAAACTGCACAACACTTTTGTCCTGTACGAAAATAAACTACAATATTCTTTGATACCCTCACCTGAGAGGGAATCATTATTTACATTGATTTTTAATCATGTTATATTCAAAAAAAAATTATGTGCATACATGGAAATACCTAAACCTTTTATCTTGGGTTAAACCATCATTGCACTAAAGTCCCCTTTCACCCTTCACATGTACGAACCAAATTTGTACAGAAGGTATTTCTAGAACTACGTGGGCTTGATTCCCATCCTTATGGGATATGTAGGAACGTTTAAGTGTCCCTAGAATTCAGCCCCAAGTCTTTTGGGCCTAACCCCAAATTCCACTTTCAGTCCCCTGGATGAAAAGTCCCCATAAAAATACACACTATGTATTTCTTATAATGGTCCGAGCTCTATGAACCTAAACTAAGATCTCTCATACTTTCGTCCCACACGATGTTAAACTGCATTTCAAAAACTACGTATGGCTTGATTCCCATCCTTATGAGATACTTAGTGAAGTCCAGTATTTCAATTCAGGACCCAACCACAACATGATTATGGTTAGCATTGATCTGTGTATCTCTACGTACATTGGACAATACCCATTTTTTATGTGTCATAATCCTAACCTTAAATATTTTTAGATCTTAATAACCCTTTTCTTGACTTCTAGTCACAAAATATCCAATTTCTGAGAGTTATTTTGTCTGACTATCCAGCACGTGCCCTTAGGCGGCCTTGCATAAGTAGTCTACATAATGGACCTGACAGCCAAAAGATGTTATTATTTGACTATGCAGCCAATGCCCTTAGGCGGCCCTGCATAATTCAACCCCCTAATGGGTTTGTTAAATAGTGGTAACTTCATTCTTGGGAGGAAAACCTCTTTTTTCCTTATTTGTCTTAATGAAAATATGTAGGGATCTGAAAAAATAGCCATCCTTAACATATTTGTCCCATATCCTTTTTCATGATCTGAAAGTATTCAAGTTTATGGTTTATATTTTACTTCCCTACATTTGGTTCAGACCTTTGTAGGAGTGATATTCATCCAGTTCTTCGATAATATTGTTTGGAAATATCTTCTCCATATTCAAGTACCTCTTTCCATACAACAAACTCTATACTTTGGAAAAGTTGAATCCCCATAAACTTTCACTGGCTTCTTAGCAGTAGAAAAGTAAATTTCTGAGAGTTCTTTTGCCTGACTATACAGCACGTGCCCTTAGGCGGCCTTGCATAAGTAGTCTACATAACGGACCTGTCAGCCAAAAGATGCTATTCATTTGACTATGCATCCAATGCCCTTAGGTGGCCCTACATAATTCAACCCCCTAATGGGTTTGTTAAATAATGGTAACTTCATTCTTGGGAACTACTTCTTCTAATTCCTTTTAGCTCTTTTTCATATCATTCCTCAGATTCAAATTTTCTTAAGTCATAGTTTATATTTTCCATCATACTTGAGTGTGATAATATGTTTTCAGATAAATTTTCAAGTAATTGAGTCAATTTTAATCCATTTCGGTCAAAGCTATTTCGACCTTAAACATTAGCCTCTTTATGTCCAATGTGAATGACTTTAATATGCCCACAAAAGACAAGGGAACTCTGAATAAAAGTCAAGTTCCATCTCACTAAACATACATTTTGTATGATTTAGGTAATATTGAGCAATTAAAAGATTCAAAGTTTGTAGGGTTATTTATAATAATCCTAGTAAAAATCAAACTATGCTTACTAGGCCCATTGGCTTAGGTAAAAAAAATTTAAAGCAGGTAGCAGGAAAATACATGCACAAATGATTGAAGATGAAAGTATTTTTCATTTAGGCACAAGAGATTAGAAGAAAATCCACAGATTGGAGTCTCTTCTCTTTTTCAGGAAATTAAAAGAGGCTATCAACATAAGTCTTCATTTGATGTACAGCATCCTGAGCTTCATCAGCAGCCACTTGAAGCTCATGCACTCGACCAACTTCACTCTTTTTAGCCTGGTGGAGAGATTTCTTAGCATCTGTAATGGATTTCATCCCATTTGTTTGAGCTCCCTCCAATGAATTATTGAGTCGGTCAAGTTCCCCAGTAACAGCATCTAACTGTTGCTGGAGGTGCATCTGCTGGACGACTTTATCTTTGATCTTATGCTTCAGCTCCTTCATTTTGACAGCATAATCAGCCTCATATCGGGATACCGCAGCCTCAAATTCATTGATATTGACTGGCAGATTTACCCTAGTCAGATCTTCACGACACTTTTTCTCCTTCTCCCTTCTTAAGATGACCTGTTTCACCACGGTATGGATCTCTTAATATCCAAAACCGCCAAGTCCTAGCATGATGAATAGGGACGAAAATCGGGAAATCTTTGATGGCAGCTCTTCAAGAGGCACTTCAGATATGATTTTATATAAGTTGTTCCATGCCTTGTGTCGTGAAAAGCTAAGCACATTAAGCACCTCCGGGTCTGATTCGACATCATCATCACAGGGGGGCATGTAATCTGGGATTAATGCACTTAAGAAAGTTCCATGTTTTGCTCCTTCCCCCCTGACCCTGGTTGCTTCGCCTTCTACTACTGTTTGGGAGGAAGTTGAGACTTCACCTCCAGATCTAGACATTGAAGTTGATGGCCCTGTTTGATCGATTAAAAGTATGGTTAGTTTCATAGAACAATGAAAGTTGGTTGTCTATCTTGAAAACTTATTACAATCATTACCTAACAGTAGATCAACAGCTTGATAAGACTCCTCCCCATCTTTCCCAGTTTCAAAAGGATCTTCAAGATGGGTCTCAGGAGGGTTTACTGGGTTTAGATCCACTTGAGATAATGTTTTTGCAATGGTAGGGTTGACATCAATGTCCACACCCTCTTTAGGCATTGGAAGTTCAGCAGCTTCTTTGGATGGAACTGCATATTATTTTCAGTCATGATTAGAAGTGTAAATTATAAGAAAATTTACCGGACTAAGGTTAACACTCATGCCCAAGATCTTCTAAATCACATGATAACTTAGCATGATCAAACAATTATTCGAAATACATGCCAAGATTCATCATTTCATCCAATGATATTTCAGAATCCTGGTTAGTCTCACCAGTGGGAGAATTTGATGTGTCTTTTTGGTGACCCTCATTCTGCAGCCCCTGACCCTGGACAGCTTCTTCAGGAAGGATGGAAGATTCAGTTTCTGCGGCCACCAATGATTCTGGTGCAGGTTTTATACCAAAAATATCACAGAATGGAAGTTAGTTGATGTTTTCATTCAACATTTAATGAAGCATTGTATGAAGCATTGCTAAATTACCAGAAGCAGGTTCTTCTCTACTTGTAGCAGCACCAGAAGTAGTACTGGGAATAGATGTTGGCTCTTTTTCAGAAGCAGCCAAGTCAGCCTGAATTTGCATTTGTTCCATAGTACCCTCCATGGTCCTCAAAGGAGGATCAATCCTCTCCCTCAGAGGGGAAATTAAAGAAGCCCCTGAAATCCCAAGGAAAATGAGCAATCTTTTCATGGTTTAAGACTCATGATTATCCGAAGGACTTACCACTACTGATGAAGCGTTTAGTTGTGGAATTCTTCCTCTGACGCCTTTGTCCCTTTGGATTTTTGGGAGTGTCGGCAGTCTCCCTTATAGGTACCTGAATTGGAGAATGTAAAGCCACGTCCAACTCCTCATCCATGGCCTGCTGGCCTGGAGATATCTCGCCCAACTCACGAGGAGATTCAGCAGCAGCCCCGATGGCAGTACCACCAGGGCTATACTGTGGTGAAGGAACTTCAGTAGTTCCTTTCCTTGCAAGCTGTAGGATAAAGAAATTAATTTCCTTGAGTAACAAATATTTTTCTGAAATCGAGTTGCAAAGTAGATAAGGAAAGAAAACTTACATCTTTAGGAGACACGTACTCATGCCACTCCTCATCAGTGGTGTCGTGATCCATCATTTCCTTCACCCGCTTGGTGATAGGGATAGAATCATCGGTGGCATGTATATAGGTCCTCAACTCTTTGACATAGGCTCTTACTTCATCAGGGTTATCCTTGAAATGAATATTTGCAAGAGCCTGAAGAGTCCCTATTCTAGGAAGATGTATCCCTTCACATAGCTCCAGCCAGATAGTTTCAGTATCGCAGTATACATCCCTCCATATCTGGATGGCCTCTGGTCGTAGATATGCAGGTGTACTAGAAGGCTACGAAGAGGGTCCTACAACCTTGGATTTTAATTTCTTTCTATCTCCAGTAACTATAAAAATAGAATGAAAACTTGTTACTCTATAAAGTTACTAGAAATTAAATTGCCTCAATAAAGTAACTCACTAGGAGTTGATGGAGTGGATCTCTTGATTATGACAGGAGGATTATATATGGCACGTGGCCGCTTTGACACATGTTGTATTTCCTAAGAATCTGATGAATCAGCCTCGGTTGAAGAACTCAGTGAACCAGCTTCAGGAGTGGAAGAATCACCTTCCACCTGAATTGTTTCTTTCTCAATGGTTCTCTTCTTCTTCCCCACCCGATAAATAGGTTTATTCAATATTGCCTCAGGATATGATGCTACCTAGTTTTCAGCATACCATATGGCCAAATTGCTTACTGCTTCAGTATCTGGTAAATTCAAACACTGCCCCAGTCCTTTCCATAGCCATTAGCAACCATAGTTTTCGGGCAACCATTGGATGCTGCTCTGACCTGACGTGCACTGGAGGAGATACAACAGTTGTCTGCAGACACTTGAATTGGCATGCAAATCGATATGGAGCATAGGCCTCACATATAATTTCCCCATCAATTCTAATGGCCAGTACACCATCTCTGCAGGCCAGCATGTAAGACCTCTGTTCCAAGCTGGCTGATCCATCGTCAACAAATCACCTTGTCGGCGGATTTCCATAGGGAAAGAAGTGGAATTCCTTATCCATATCTAGCCTTGGCCTAATATCATAGGCATTGAGGGACAAAGGAAAAAATCTAGAGAAGACCTGAACATATGTCCTAAAAGAACTTCCAGGAATCTGTATTCCATTCTGAACAGCATATGTCCGGAAGTGAGTGGCGATCCATCCCCATAAAACTTGGAATGGTCCCACTAATCTCAAAGGAGACTTACCCATATAGACATGGAGTAAGCTCCTATGAATATTTTCCAAAACTGGGGTAGCCAACCCCACCATCTTCCTCTCAGCCAACTTGGCTGTAATAACGAAGGTCCCTGGCCTGACGCCTCCCTTTGAATCTCTGACTGGAAAAAGATAGACACTGGGCCATAAGGCTAAAAAGTCTGCTAGAAGGGTCTTCTCCGGGATTTTATGATTCACTTCATACCCCCATTTCTCAAACTCTCCTGCTTCCAGAGTCGGCCAAAATGTGCCAGGAGCACTTCTCTTATCTGCTCTAGGGCAGCTAGTAGGACGAGTACAGGTGGGACCCTTTTCCCTCTTCTTCTTGAGAAACACATCCATCCATTACTCTGGATGAATATCCCTTATATAATGAGTCTTTGAAGTCTTTGAGATTTTGATCTTATGATAAATCTTCAATAATTCTCAAACCAAATCCGGAGTCTTCTCTGGATCATTCAAGTTTGCCTTTGGAGGGATGAATTCGTCATACATATCACCCAAAATTGGAACCCCTGAGATCTTGTAGATATCCCAAAAACTAATGCCTACTTCTCCATGGGTCAAATGGAAAGAATTAGTTTTTGGGATCTAGCAGCTAAGCAACTCCGGTGCAAAATTATCATTCCTATAAACATATGTCTGCCCAGCCCAGACGGATTCATAAATTGCAGCTCCCTTCAGATCCTCGACAAACTCTTCACAAGTTTGTCACACCCAATAAGCCCACATACAAGTTGGCTTCACCCCTCCTCCGGAATGGAATTCCCATTTCTCCTTCCAGCCTTTGGATTGATCCATCTGAGAATTTCGAAAGATTTAGGGATAACAATGTGGTTGCAGCTCAGGTTTGTGAGGTTTCAGATCTGGTGCACACGAGCTATGATGCATTATATAGGCTTTCTTTACTGTTCCAGCATTATAAAATGTTCCTACGATTGAGACATTTGCTGAAGAAAAGTTGGTATATGACTGAAACCAAGAATGCGGGAGATAGTTCTTTGCCTCTGGAATATTGACATCTTGCAGATGACCATGGCCATATAGAGGCAGATAGATGCTGTGTGGGAAATTAATATGATGCTTCTTCAAGTACTTGGCTAATTCTGGGAGAGTACTTTCACAGGTGGAATAGTAATCATGTCCAACAATTTCCATCATATCATCAATTCTTTTGGTTTCTAGTTCATCATCCGTTCTAATTCTCTTAGGAGCCATTGGATCTGCACAAAAGTTGAATAATTAACTCTTAAATTAAGTTAATTTTTCATAAAATTTGTGTAGGAATTTGAAAATTTGGCTAAGGAATTTAGGCGCGCAAGTCCCATAGTTGGCGCGCAAGTCTCCTTCGGTCACGCAAGTATTGGGCGCACATGTATCACCGCACAAGTCCAAATACCTTAACAGAAGCGCGACGCAAGAAACAAGAAGCGCAGACGAGCGAAATCCGGGAGTCCACTTGCGCTCCAAGAGCAAAACAAAACAAGTGAGATCCGGGTGCTTTGCGCAAAGTGAGGACATATATTTATAGACGAGGCCATACCCCTGCGTGCCGGACCCTACACGCCTGAAGCCCATTTGTGTGCCATACCCTGCGCGCCCTAATTTCCTTTTGTTTCTCGTTTTCCTCAGAGTCAAATCCTCATTCCTTTTTGGATCCAACTCTGAGGGGGGACTTTTTTTTATGCTCCTTTTTCATCACAGATTCTAAATGAAATGAAAATGGAAATACCTCAAACAAAGAAGATTCATCCTTTGAATAAACATAAAAAAAAGAGAAAGGGATGAACAAGGAGAACATTGCCTATAGGTCACGCAAGTCCAGCATGGTCGCGCAAGTATACTTGTGCGCTTCCCAAATGGTCGCGCAGGTGACTTGCGCGCCCTCTTTGAAAATCACCCAGGGTCTTCCCTAGCCTATAAATACCCCCAGTGGGCCCCCCATTTAGGAGGATTTTTTTTTTCAGAATTCAGATACAGAGCTCTGAACGCCCAAGTCTCTTATTCAAGTCTTATGAACACTTCTAAGGTAATTCTTTACCTAGAATGGAAGGTCTAAACAAGAGGAATAAGGTCTAAGTGTTAGAATTCACTAACACTTGCGTGCCTAAGTGTTTTACCCTTAAGGTAAATGGACACACTTGCACGCCTCCTTACCTACTCATTGAAACTTGCGCGCCACTCTTCTGGATGTACCTCAGGATAATTCTAAAGGCTTTGGTCAAGGATCGCCCAAGTATTACTCTACTGGTCAAGGATCGCCCAAGTATATATGTGTTGCGCAAGTATACTTACTCGACCAAGACTTGCGCGCCCATGCAGTACTTGCGCGACCCCCCAGGACTTGCGCGCCCTTCTATTTTTGGGTGCCCTTCCTGCCCATTTCACCTTTCTTATGCCATTCCACCTTTCCTATTCAAGATTCAGTCTTCAAGACACTCTTCAAAGCCATTTATGGAATGTTTTCTTGATTTACTTCCTTATTTGAAAGGAATTCCATGGAACATTTCTCAAAACCTAGTGATTTACACATCTTTATGTCACTAAAGTTAGATATTTCATTCATTCAATCTCATCCTTTAAGATGAGAGAACCCTATTCATGGGCCTCCTTTTCAGGAGTAAGCCCCAGTCATAATTTCCCTTAACCTGGGATTCCTTTTCAGGAGTAATCCCCAGTCCAAATTCTCTTAATTGGGAATACTCTTTAGGAGTAAGCCCCAAGTCCCCTAATTTGGGCATCCTCCTCAGGAGTAAGCCCCAACCATAATTCCTTTAACCTGGGCTTCCTTTTCAGGAATAAACCCCAGTTTCAAATCTAAAAATGTGGGCATCCTCTTCAGGAGTAAGCCCCAGTTTTCAAATCCATTTAACCTGGGCCTCCTCCTTAGGAGTAAGCCCTAGTCTTAAATTTCTCTTAACTAGTATTAATCTAATTTTTGATCTGGGCTTCCTTCTCAAGAGTAAAACCCAATCATAAGTCTCCTCCTAATTTGGGCATCTTCCTTAGGAGTAAACCCTAAGTTAGAGTACTCAAATCTTCATAAAGTACATATACCTTTATGGACCTTGTTCCTGGGTTTCTTCCCTGAAGTAAATCCTACTCTTCATCTATCTGGGCAGTCATACATACATAAGCCCCACATTATTTCTTATGATTGTATCTGTAATGGCACAATTGTCTTGTTTTACCGATACCTCTTGTTTCTCACACCGAGCATGGCTCACGTGAGCTTAGAGTGTAAAAGTAATTATGACATCTTTCTTTGATCCATCAATCATACATAAACATCATATTCCCTTACTCGAACTACGTGGGTTCTGATTCCTTTTCTAAATAAAGGATACATAGGTATCCCCTCTACGGGTATGATCCCAACTCTGAAATAATCCATGTCCTTCTGAATGACAATAAACTTCAAGTGCCCCATTGAGTGGCTTTAAAACCATTATGGTCATCATAAAGACCAATATACTTTTATGTATTGAAGGATACCATTGACTAAGAATCTCTAACAAATACAGATGATTCTCTATCGATGAATAACCTTGAATACATATAAAAGATTCTCTAAATTTCCTACATATTTAATCATTGATTGTAAGATCTAAAGGAAATCTCATTTTATACTTGGTAATGTAATAAGGATTCACGAACATAAACTTAAATCTATAAAGAGAGTCCCGGAGTAGACAATAATTCCCCTAAAAAATGTGTGATGAGTCCGACCTCCCATTCTCTCGACCAATGAAAATTCCTAAGCCTCATCAGTCCACAACTAATGAGTGCCTACCTTTGGAAAGTAGGTTCAAATGTATATGGAATCATTGGATGTTTCCGGTTCTACGAACAAACCCATTAGAAACCGTTTGGAATGTTTGAATCTTAAATCAATGAGATCATCCCCAATTCCAGAGGAAACAAAGATATGGCCTGAATCAGAAAATTTGGATGGAAAAGTTTTGAATGGATCTCACTTTGTTGGATAAATTCAAATATGGGTGTAATATTATCATCAAAGGGAGTAACATGAAGATATGGCATGAACCGAGAAATTTGGATGGAAATCAGAGGATTTTAGACCCTTTTCCCATGGTGCATGGTCACTACTGAGTCACTCAAACCGAGCACCCCAGCTGAGATGACCATGTAAATCTAGGAGCCTCAAGACAGAACCTCCCACACAGTCTCCACATGGTTTGCTAAATCATGTGGAACCTCTAAGAAACCATACGGGGTGTACTAGTAAGGAGGCAGTGGCTTCCACATGGTTTTCGTATAATTAACCAAACCATGAAAACTATCCTAGGAAACAATACACCTCATTTCACTATGGCATAACCTTACACATGGCTTGTGAATGGTTTAACAAACTGTGCACCTTAACTATGCAAGGTCAACAGGCTGCCACCCACTTCTCATCTACCCCTCCTAACCACCATTTAACCCAAGATTTGGACCCCTAACCACCCTTGGACATTAAAGTAAAACTAATTAATGCTTGGGGGACAATTTTTGGGATACATCATCATCTGGAGGAAATTAATCTTGGGAGGAAGGGAGCTTGAAACTCATTATAGGTAATTTTTGGTAGATTTATCTTATGGTTGCTTGGCATTTTACCTTTTTTTATTAGTTGTAATGAACACTTTAGGTATTAAGAGCTTGTTTTTTTCATTTATTCAATGAGTAGATAATTATCTTTATGTATTGGGGCTATGGAAAATGTATATTCATTGGCAATTAATTTACTTGTTGTGTTCATGTTGTTTCATTCTACATCTCATAAGTTATACATTATTTTTCTTTATCTTGCTGGAAACTCCGTATCAGATCAAGAACATAGTTTCTAGGGATCTCTATGGGAATTAAAATAAGGGATCCCATGATCATTGGGTGCATTTTTCATCTCAAAAGGGGGTTGTTTTCATGAAGTTTATAAAAACCAATTCTCAGACCAAGAATTTGATTTCTATTAACTTAATAAGAACTCACCAGATCAAGGGAGTTTCATTACATTTGAAACACAAAGATGTGAATTATTTTGAACAACACAACATGATAAGAAAATCAATTTTTGACAATCTTTATAACCATCCATATCCTCAAAACATGTCTTCAATTGATTATTTAAAACAGTTTCTACATATTCTTATTTTAAGTAAATTTTTAAATAATCTGAAGAGTTAATCATTCAAATATTTGAAAAAACTCTCAAATCCCCAACATATATACTCTCCATTTAGTAACCCTTCATTTAATTAATCACAACTCAAATAACATAACACTTTCACTCTCCCTGTGGATCAAACCCATACTTACACTATACTAGTTTTGAAGTGTGGGTAATTGAATTTGGTCCACCAAAAGTAATACTTAAGTTGGAACAGCACCAAATTCTGGTTCCATTTTTGGGGAGTTATTAAATAGTGGTGTTGTTTCATTTTTTATTCTGTATTAATTAAGTGAAGAAAAAAATTATAAATTTTGAAAAAATATACTCTTAATCCCATTTCTATTTTGGTTATCTTTGGTTTTCCATTTTATGCTTGGTGTGTTGTTCAGTGTTGTGTAGGACCATAGGTGAATGAGTAGCCAGATTACTCATTCTAAGTGAACTGAGTCAGTGGAGATACTACTATTTGACCCTGAAATTGAATAAACGGCCATTAAAAGATGTCAAGAACTTATCAGAGAACACAACCATAACACCCCCGTAGAGAATATGGAAGAGGAATAACTAGTTGTGGTCTAAGGAGTTGGACACCATTTTTCACTTTATGGGAATCATAACCAATAGCTCGCCACTAATGGTGAACCAAACCAGCCTCTGCCATCCCACTTTATGGAAAATGTTCCCTGGAACCATCAATGGCCACATGCTCAATTGTTTTCGTGATATGGCCATCAACAATGGTAGAAATATCTTCCACTAGAATGGTTACCATATATTCCTCAGAATCAACGACCCTATTTTTCACAAGTGTAGCAGTATATGCCTCTACCTCCTTAACAACAAGAACCTCAATGCAATACTATTATGGATTATATATTACCATCAATCCATAGAGCATATACATGCATTTTTAGGCCACCTTTGTGGGACCAAAACTTCGAGAACAAGATGGCCAATATGAAATGCATACCAAATATGGTCTAGTTTGGGAGAATTCCAAGTGAGAAACCCAATTCCCATCTCTCTAAATTTCTGGAGATATATGACATGTTCTATTACTACATAGTGTTGAATTATGCAATTCGACTCCATTTATTTCCCTTCCAATTATAGTAAAAAGAAAAAAATGGATTAAAGGGTTTTCCTAGTGCTACTTCCTCATTTGGGAGGCATTGGATCGAGCCTTTCTGTCCAAATATTTTCCTCCCTCATAGATGGTGATGTTAAGAAACGAGATTCACAACTTTTAGCGGCATGAGTTGAAGTATTTGTATTAGTCATGGGATACTTTAAAGGAAATATTGAATAAATATCCACATCATGGGCTCCCTATATGGATACAAGTTCAAAGCTTTTATGTTGGACTTACGATGAACACCAAATTTTTGGTGGATGCGGCTGCTAGAAGAATATTAATGATAAAATCACCTGAAGAACTGTTTTGAAATTTTGGAGGATATGTTAGCCAATAGATTCCAATGGAATTATGAGTGGGGAACTCCGAAGAGAGGTATGCACAACATTGATTCCACTATGATGATTTCTACTTAACTTGATGTCCTTTCAAATAAAATTGATGCATTGAATCTGAAAACAACGTCACAAGTTCAAGCAGTAAATCATCTAGCTTTCAGTGAATGTGGTGACAACCATGTCATGGATGAATGTCTAAGGTTAAGTGTCAGACCCTCAATAAGTTATGTAAGCAGTGTTTCTTAGAACCGTGGGCCAAACATGTTCCCTAAATTCTAGAAACTAGTATGAAAAGATAATGTGAATATGGGTTGGATGAAGTAGAAAAAAAATATTAGCCTCGACCCCAGAAGCCACATGGTTATGTATAGTTGTATTACCAAAATCCATATATAAGAAAAAAAATGTGGAAATCAATATCAACTGGGGTTATATCAACCGAAAGGTTATTAAAACCCTTATTTAGCACAACCTCCTAGATAACCACAACATCAACAATCCATTCATAAACAATCTCAACAAGAACAACCATCAAATTTATAAGAGATTATGTCTAAATTCATCACCACTGCTAAAACTAGATTCCAAAATCAAGAAGAATCTATTCAAAGTCTTGAGAATCATATTGGATAGCTATCTAGTCAACTCTCCACAAGGAAACTTGGAATAATACCAAGTTACATAGAAAAAAACCTTGGAAGGAGGCTAATGCAATAATCCTGAGGAGTGGGAAGGAGCTTCCTCATCAAGTGGTTTCAAAGTAAGGATTAGGTGAAGTTGAAAATAAAAACAAACCTATACCTTATTTGGAAAAAGAAGCTGAAATAGAGGAACTTTCCCCGCCAAAAGAGACATCAAAAGGGAATAGGCCCATGCATGATAAAGAAAAGGTGGTGTTTAAGCCTTATGAACCCACCTTTCCCTTTCTATAATGAATGAAATAAGGAAAACTAGACTATTAGTTTGGAAGATTCATGGAGGTTTTCAAGAAACACCACATCAATATACCCTTTTTAGAGGAATTGACTCAAATTCCCACATACACAAAGTTATTTAAATAGATCCTCTCTAATAAAAGGAATATGGAGGATTTGGGTACTATCCCTATCAATAAGTAGTGTTAAATGGTGGTACAACATTCAATTCCTACCAAACTGTAAGATCCTGGAAGCTTCTCTATACCATGCACAATTGGATCATGTGAGTTTGGAAATGAACTTTGTGTCTTGGAGGCTAGTGTTAATTTAATTCCTTTTGGTGTTTTCAATAATCTAGGACTAAATTAATTGAATCCTAATCATGTGGCCCTATAACTGGATGATCACTCTATCAAATACCCAAAATGGATTCTTGAAGATGTGCTGGTGAAGGTTGGAAAGTTAATTATCTCAACTGACTTTATTAACCTTTACATGGAGTAAGTTATAGATGTGTTTCTATTTTTTGGGATACCCTTCCTAGATACAGGTAAAATTTTGATTGATGTCCATCAAGGTGAATTAATCTTCAAAGTGGGGGATGAAAGAGTGTCCTATAATGTACTAAAGGATATTAAACAAGCCTCATTTGTGGAGAATGAGGAATGTTGTGAATTATCAATAGTTGAGAATCATGTTAACAATCCAGAAATTGACATGAGTTATTTTTACTCTATCAATGAGCTGAATTCAATGGAAATATAGTCCGATCATGAACTAGAATAGCTTCAGTATATTTCAATCCAGGTCGTCCACTATTGGCAGCAAGAAATAATTATAGAAAGTTTGGTAAGAGAAGGAGTTTAACCTATCATGCATTTGGTTCTTAAGGCTCCACTACTCAAAATTAATCCTCTTCCATCATCCTTAATGTATGGGTATTTGGGTGACAAGGATACACTGCCCATTATTCTCAATGCATCCCTCCCACAAGAGTAAGAGGATGCTCTTTTACAGGTTCTTAAAAGAAGGAATCAAGCTTTTGGTTGGATGGTGGCTAACCTTAAGGCAATTAGCCCAACCATTTTTACCCACAAGGTACTTCTAGAATATTGAGAAAACCCATCCCAACAACTGCAATGATGGTTAAATCCTCCAATGAAGGAGGTTGTAAAAATATAAGTGATCAAGTTACTAGATACTGGAATTATATACCTGATTTCTGATAGTCTATGGGTCAACCCTTTGAAAGTGGTTACCAAAAGGGGGGTATTACCATGATATCCAATGAGAATAATTAGTTAATAAAAACTCTTATTATTACAGGATGGAGGGTGTGTGTTGATTATATAAATATGAATGATTCTGCAAGGAAGGACCTCTCCTTACTCCCATTCATGGATCAAATTTTGGAGCGATTGTTGGGGCATGAATTTTACTACTTCTTATATGGTTATTCAAGATATAACCAAATTTGTATTTCCCCTGAATATCAAGATAAGAGCAGCTTAACATGCCCATATGTAACATTTTCCTACTTTATTATTTCATTTTGTATGTATAATGCTCTAACCACCTTCCAATGGTGTTTGTTATCTATATTACATGACATGGTTGAGTAGATTCTGGAAATTTTTATGGATGACTTCTCCGTCTATAGGAATTCATTTGAAACATGCTTGAAACACTTGGAAATGGTACTAGAATGGTGTGAGAAGGAAAAACTAGTTTTAAATTGAGAGAAAATTCATTTTATGGTATAGAATGGTATTGTCTTAGGCCACTGGATATCCAATAATGGAATTAAAGTACATCCCACAAAGATAGATTTGATAGAAAATATTCCCATTCCACTTCTGTTTGAGAAATATGGATCTTTCTTTGGAATGTGGGATTTTATCGAAGGTTTGTGCAGGGTTTTTCAAAGATAGATCAACCATTAACTAATATTCTTTCAAAGGCTTCTATATTTGAATTCAATGAAGCCTACATTGGGAAATTTCATCTTTTAAAATTGAGATTGTTGGGAGCTCTGATCATGATTTCTCTGAATTGGTATGAGTAGTTTTAGCTTATGTTTGATGCTAGCGACTATATTGTGGGGGAAGTTCTTGGGAATTAGCTTGATTGAATTTTCCGGCATATCTACTATTCTGTCCATGATTTGAACAATGATCAAATTAATTACACCACCATAAAAAAATTGTTGGTGGTGGTCTTTTCATTTGATATATTTCAATATTACTTGGTTTTGTCCAAAGTCATTGTTTATATCGATCATACAACACTCAAATACTTAGAGCTTCCAAATTTGGAGAAAGAATAAGATGGAGTTATCAATGAATATTTTTCAGATGAAAACCTGTTCTTATTGGTCGCTACACCTCGTCCATGGTTCACTGAAATTTCCAATTATTTATCCATGAGAGTGCTTTATCCAGATTTTTCTTACCAACAAAGAAAGTATTTTCAATAAGAAGTAAAAAAAATCTAGGAAGATCCTCTGATATGTAAATAATTTAGAGATGGAATTATTTGCCGAAGCGTGCCTGAGGATGAAATCAATGGCATTCTAGAATTTTGTTGTTCATCTTCTACTGGAGTGCATCATGGGCCAGACCATACAATAGAAATGATCTTACAATCTGGATCTTTCTATCCAACCATCCATAAGGATGCCTGATATTTTTTGGCATGGTGTGATAAGTTTCATGGACAAGAAATATTGGGTGTGGAGCTAAGATGCCTCAACACCCTATCCTTGAAGTTGTAATTTGGGGTATTAACTTCATGGGACAATTTCCACCACTGTATGGAAACACATATATTTTGGTATGTGTGGATTATGTTTCCAAATGGGTGTAAGCCACTACCACATCCTACAACATGGTAAAGGTCATCATCAATTTTCTGAAGAAGCACATATTCAGCCAGTTTGGTGTTCCTTAGGTATTCATTAGTAACAGGGGGAATTTTTTTGATAATTCCATGATGAGTAGAATTCTCAAAAAATGCAGGGTGAAGTACCACATAGGGACACCATACCACTTGAAATCTTATGGCCTAGTTAAAGTTTATAACTGTGAACTTAAATAGATCCTAGAAAATAAAGTGACAGAATCAAGAAAGGATTAGTATAAAAAGCTAGATGATGGTCTATGGGCCTACCAGACCACTTTTAAAACTCCGTTGGGCATGTCACCATTTATATTGGTCTATAGAAAGCCTTGTCACTTATCTGTAGAGCTTGAGAATAATGAAAATTGGGTTGTTAAGTCTTTGAACTATATTATTTAAATAATATTAAAGAGAAATGGAAAATATACTTGTTTGAGTTTGATGAAATCCGGTAGGAAGCTTATGAAAATTTCAAGCTTTACATAAAGAATATGAAGGTTGTTCATGACCACCTAATCCCTTAGAATCCCTCCCAGCCCGGTGATCAAGTATTTTTATTCAACTCACAGTTACGATTTTTTCTAGGAAAACTGATGTCCCAGTGGTCAGGACCTCCAAAGTGGTCAAAGTTTTCCACCATGGTGTGGTGTAAGTTTCTAGAGAATATGGAAAACGTTCAAGGTGAACAAGAAATTCCTTAAACCATACTTACAAATGGAGGAAATGGTAGGCACAGTATCCACCATGAAATTCGGGTAACAAGAGGCCCAGGTATGTCGATCTCAACACAATAAACGTTTCACTGACCAGGAGGTAACCCATCATTTCAAAAACTTTATCATAATAATTGTTTGTTTGTGTGTGCTTATGGGAGAATGTTGGTGTGTTTTTTCAATTTTTGATTGTTTTAGTGATAGATACATTATTCAATACTTATTACAATCAACTTAAACATCCCATGTAAATCTAAAATAATCTTTTAAAAATAATTGGGGAATATATGTTTTAGTTTTAAAGGGTTTCATTTCACTCAAATTGGGATAAAAGTTAAAAAAACAAGGAAGAGTCACATGCACGGTTGGCGCATGGTTAAACAAACTATGCGTAATAACCATGTGAAATAGAGACCATATTTCAGAGGCATCTACATGGGTGTTTCATGGTTAACCAAACCATGTGGATCCTCCAGGAAACCATGCAGGAGGGCAGACACATTCCAATAGCATACGCACATTTACCGCATGGTTTGATAAATTGTGAAATGTAACCATGCTCCATTTAAAATTCCTAAAAAATTTAAACCCTAAAAAAAAATCTACCCAAATTTCACTCCCCAAAATCGTGCACCTCCTCCTCCCAGTCATGAAAGGTGCCCTCTTCTTCCTCTCCTTCAACCTCCAAACCCTTCCTTTTTCTCTTCCATCAGATCTAACTCAAAGGTAAGATTCTCTCTCCTACTCTTCTTCTTTCCCTTCTTTTTATTCCTCTTATTCTTCTTTGTTTATTTTTCCCTTATCTTCTTTTCTTAAGGTTAGGTATCCAAATTATTTTCCCCCAACCCCCTTTTTAGTTTTTATTTTGTTATTAAATCATGAGTTTTCTTTACCCTTCTTCACACCCATTCTTCTCAAAACCTCCCACTGCACGCTTGAACAATCAAAATTTTTCAAAAACCCCAATTTCATACACTAATTTTCAAGATTTCTGGGTTTCCATAGGTTATTTAGGTTTTTCATATTAAGAATTAAATTCTATATCTATAATTTTTTTTCAAATGTGAAATTTATATGTGTTGGCTTCCACTACTTTTAGGACAACCAACTCAACCCCATGGCCTCATCAAAACATGCATGTGCTTGCGGCTCAACTGGGTAAAAATGAATTTTGGAGACTTGTTTTTAAAATTCCTCATATATCTGGATTGATAAGATCATTTTTAATGTGAATAAGAATTATAATTCTTGAAGATAGACCTTTAGATATTCATTTATAAAACATTTTGTTTAAAAATGAACACTGTGATGGATTATTTTAAATTAAGGTATCCCTTAAAATAAAAATAGATTTATGTATAAAGGGAAGTGAAGTATGGAAATTTTTGATGTTGCACTAGTGGTTATTACACAATCTTAATTTCATGAATTCTTGACTTTACCTCTTACTTAATCAAGTTTGGACATGGAAAAATTGGGCCTCAATTTCAATGCTAGTATCTCACCCCAATGAAAACGTTTTGAAATAGGCAAAGTCGTGCCCAAATTTTTTGATGACCTTTCATCATTCTTCAAAGCAGAAAGTCAATGAGTTTGTGTGACCTATAAAATTGATAGCATTCCATTTGGTGATGAATAAATATTTACTTAACATACCTAAGTGTATGATGACATGGAAATGGAAGTTGAAACTTTCTTTGAATGAAGAAGGAAAATTTCAGTTGTAAACAAAAATGATTTAAGAATGAATATTTGGAAGTTTTGAATTGATCTCACTTTGTTGGATGACTTCAAAGATGGGTAAGTCATGAATAATTCATGTAGGACATTAAATAATTTTTCATCCAAATATTTAATTCTTTTTTTTTGATTTAATATATGAAATTTATACATGTTTCTTTGGTGGTTTCTTTGAGATGATTTTCTAGTAATTTGTTTAAGGAAAAATAATCAATTGAGTATGGGGGAGTTTGATACACTTAAGTTTATATGGAATTTGAATTCTTTTATGAATATTGAAATTGGTTTTTTAGATAAATCACTATGATTTTACAACCTAAACATGTTTTTATAGGTGTAATTTAGTCATCAAAGGTAGTAACATGAATATTTGGCATGACCCAAGAAATTTGGATGGAAAAGTTTTGAATTGATCTCACTTTGTTGGCTAACTTTAAAGATGGGTGTAATTTATTCATCAAAGGAAGGAACATGAAGATATGGAATGAACCGGGAAATTTGGATGGAATCGAATGCTTTTGGACCCTTTTTCCATGGTGCACAGTCACTATTGACTCACTCAAACTGATCACCCCAACTCAGATGACCAAGAAGATCTAGGAGACTCAAGAAATAACCCCCCACAAGGTCTCTACATGGTTTTCTAACCCGTGTAGATCCTCTATGAAAACATGTGGGTTGTACTGGAAAGGAGGTCATGGATTCCACATAGTCTACACATTTTTAAATAAACTATGTAGACCATTATAGAAAACCATTCACCTCATTTCACTAAGATAGAACCTTACACATGGATTGCGCATGGTTTACCAAACAGTGCGTCTTAACCGTGCGAAGGTCAACAGGCTACAACCCACTTCTCATCTACCCTCCCTAACCACCATTTGAACCAGGATTTGGACCCCTTGGACATTGGGGGATGGATAATTAATTCTTTGGGGACTTTTTTTAGAGACATCATCATCTAGAGGTAATTCATCTTGGGAGTAAGTGAGCTTGAAACTCATTCTGGGAGATTTTTGGAAGATTTATCTTGTGGTTGATTGATATTTTACCTTTCTTTATCAACTATAATGAACACTTTAGGTATTAAGGGCTTGTTTTTTATCATTTATTAAATGATTTTATAATTCCCTTTATGTGTTGTGGATGTGGACAATGTAGATATGTTGGTAATTAATATTACTTGTGTTCGTGTTGGTTCAATCTACATTTAATAATTTCTCCTACAATCTATTTCTTTATCTAAATAGAAACTCCGTATCAAATCAATAATAGAGTTTCCATGGATCTCCAAGGTAATTATGATAAGTAATACCATGATCATTGGGTGCATTTTTCATCTCAAAAGGGGGTAGTTTTCATAAATTTTATAAAAACCAATTCTCAAACCAAGAAGTTGATTTCTATTATCTTAATCGAAACTCACTTGATCAAGGGAGTTCCATTAAATTTGAAACCTAGATATGTAAATTGTTATGAACAACACAACATGATAATAAAATTTATTTTTAACAATCTTCATAACCATCCACATCCCCGATGCATTTCTTTTATTGATTATTTAAAATAGTTTATGCATTTTCTTATTTTAAGTAAATTGTTAAAGAATTTTAAGAGTTAATCATTCAACCCTATGAAAAAAATCTCAAAACCCAAAAACATTTACACTACATTTATAAACCATTAATTTAATTAATCATAACGTAAAGAACAAAAACACTTCCACTCTCTATGTCGATCGACCTCGTACTTACACTATACTAATTGTGAAGCGTGGGTAATTGAATTTGGGTCACCAAAAGTAATACTTCAGCTAGAATGACACCAATTATTTTTTTGGATTTTATATAACATTATATTATCAATTTTTGGGTTATATTAGTGATTAAAAATAACAAACATCTCAATTCATGTCCCATCTTAAATTTTGTTTGATTTGGTGCTCTATAACTAACCTACTTTGTACTTTTGATTTCTATAAAATTAGTAAATGCCTTATCACTTAAAGATTATTATTTATAAAATAAATGTGATGATTTCATTTAATTATTTTTCACATATAAAGGTTATGATAGTTCCATATCTCTATACCCATAGTTTTCTCCAACCATGGGTATAGAGGTCCCTATACCAACAATTTAGACAAACTGTTAGTATAATGTCGAAATCAATATCCTATACCAACAATTTTAAAATTCAGTTAGCATAAGGTTATCTATTCTAATATATTTTTAAAATCATTGGTATAAAGTCACAAAAATGTATTTCATGACCTCCCCTCCCCCATGATCCTTAATTCCCCCTTACTTACAGGACCTCCCCTCATTCTCCCAAGGAGAATATCCCCCATTCATTCATTTGTTTATTCAATTCTTCTTCAACATCAAATTGGTGAGTTTTTTGTCCATCCTCAATTCTGATGAGCATCTATTTTATTTTTATCTAGGTATAAAAGAACAACTTAGATCTTTTTATGTCATTATTATTCCCAATTAATTGAACTAAGTTTCATTTAGATTATATTTTTTATAGTGTTGCATATTAAATGTGATCGTAGTTGATGTATTTTTTAAAATATTTAGTTACTTGATGCCTTTACCTAAATCCAATGTAAATTTATTTGTTTTTTAACATATATTTTGGAATTATATAATTAATCATTGTAATGATTTGTTATTTTGTTAATGTATTAGAGGGTTATGAAATTATTCATTTAATATTTTTATTTTAATTAATGGATGATCAAAATTTTGGTATAATTAATTTCAATATAATATGGAGTGAAATTTTTGAATAAGTATATTGGTAATTGTAAAGATATTATGTAAAAGTATGTTAAATAAAAAAATGATATTTATATATTTTTTAAATACCGATTGACATAATTTTATTTTTTTAAGAATTATTATAGTGAGTTTAATAGTTTGAATAATATTTTTTAGTAGGTATGATTAATTGGAAAATTGAGTTTGAGGTGGAGATATAAGGTAGTATAATGGATTATGTTAAATTTTTACTTGCATGGATACATTTATAATTTTTTTAAGCATGATGATGTGTGGGTAATTGATTTTTTTCTTAAAAATGCATTGGAAGTGAATATTGTATTTATAAATGTAAATTTTTGGATGTAATTTTAATATGATGATTTGAAAATGATGGATCAAATGACTCAAGTTGTTTTTTATGCCTATTGGGTGTTATATGAGTTAATTATAGAAAATTTAATTGTTATAGAATCATGTTTTCAAAAGGATGTTATAATTTTGGAATCTATATTGGGTGTTAGTTATGTTTAGAAGAGATGTTATTGTTTTAAAATCATATTTAAATGAGTTATGTTTTAAAATTGTTTTTAATGTAATATATATCAAGGGATTATGTAATTCACGTATGGGTTAGTTCTTGTACCACACTTGAACTGTATAATTTATTCTTTGGTGAAAATATATCCTCTAAAAGTTTTTATTATTTTTTAAGAATTCAATCACATTTCTCCCTTCTAACCTGTACTTGGGTCCATTGGTGTGTCTTAAAAGTTAATCATCTTTTAAATAAATGCAACTGTTATTATGTAAAATGGGTCCAATGTGTAAAAACCTTTATTCCATGGATAATGTCTATTTTCCTAAATAGGGTTTTTCTTAAATTATGTTTTAAAACATTGAAAACTTATTTGGATAAGGAACCCATATTTTTATATTAAAATTTCATGATTGTTGATTAATCTAAGACTCGTGATTTGATTGGCGTACTATTATTATGTATTAGTTTTTTCCTATTCCATGTGTTATATAATAATACCTCAACCTGAATTCCACTTTAAATTGTGCTCTGGTCCAGAGTACCATTGGGAATTAGGCTTGCCTCCTTGTACACCAAATGTTGCTAACTAACAATGAGGGTGTAAAGAGGTGACGGTGTGGAGACTATATACTCATATGGTGATAATAATAATGGTCTATGTATATACAACAACAGAAGGAATAACATACTCAGCAGAATCACTAACAAGAAATAACATAAGAATAAACAAGCAGAAGCAACAATGAATAATAAAGAGAATCATTCCATTTATAGAAGCATGCATACAAGTCAAGTCATACAAAATAGTAATAATGGAAGGCCATATGTGGCCAAACTCAGTATACATATATATAATAAGTATTTAAAAAAAACTAAACACAAAAAGGAAGATCCAATTGATTCAAGAAACTCCAAGGTCCTTTTTCATGCATCTCATGCTAGGCAGTACAACATAATTACTAAGGTCTGGATCCCGAGCTCGGTCACTTACCTAATCAAAAATTCATAAAGTCTGCATGCATCCCAAAGGGCTTGTGCAGGATGTGAGAATAAATCTCTATAGACCACCACCAACATGTTCCTATCTTACATCCATGATAATGCAGGTGTTCTAAATAGAAAATAACCACACATGCATATAATATAAATAACCTCCTTCCCTTGTACTCAATAACCATAAGGAAGAAATCACCAACTTTAACCATCATCGATATCCCATGTTCCCCCATTTATATTTATGAAGTAAAATGACATGTCTATATATATATAACTATAGTGGTGAGGATCCTTAGAATAAATCCCATGGAATCCCCTAACAAGTAGCAAGTTAGAGAGACCTTAGTCACCTCCTCTAAAAGTATCACTAGCACCTCATGCCAACCAAAACCTCTCATGTCATAATCAAATAATCAAAATCCTAAATGCATACCCAAAAAAATACCTGGTCTCTTGGACCTCATCTCAGAAATACTTTTTGGCTCAAATATCGACATCTGAGGCACACATATGTTTGTCCTCCAAATACAAAACATTATTCTATCAATAGTCAATATCCCGAGGAATGATTATATTCATCCTTCCAAATAATCCTGGCCCAACGACCTTAATAACACGACGAGACTCAGTCCCCAACCAGTGGTCTCATCACCGTCAACTGATGGCTTCTCACCATCCTTGTGGCTTTCTATGACAAACACCTCTAACCTCTCTGATGTTCAACACCATACTAAGATGCAACTAACGGAGGCCTCTACACACACAAGTGGTCAGCACCACCTCATCATTTGAGTCATATATGTGTGCACATGACTCTAATAGTGTGTCATACAACATTGTTAGAAGCAATCACCAAAAAAATTTCTAAGACACATATTTCTAACACCTCAGTCCCCTATGACTATACTGATTAACCAGATGGTCAAAACCATCCCATATCACTTGAACCATGCCTGCAGCCCGATGACCTCATCACCTCAATATGATGTACATTTCACCCAACTTGGTGATCAACATCACCTCAAGTATCCAGAACAATCCCAACTTGATGATCGAGCCGCCTCAACCCAAGTGGTCATTACCAACTCAATCCTTAGGCTATGCCCCTCACATTCCTATGAAATAAATTAAATCAATATAAATATTCTGATTTAATTTAATACAAACGCTCAGCATAAACTGCCCAAGATGGTCCAATTCCCTTTCTTGGCTTGACCATGTGTCAATAATTTGGGGCATACCCAACAACATCCTATGTCATCAATTCATTAATTTAAAAACAAGCATTTAATTATTTAGGGTCCCACTTAGTCAACTCACATAGCGTATATATAGAACACCCCCGAAACATGATAAAATTCAAATATAAATATAAGAATCACCTAAATTTCATTGTTATATGGTTTCTCATCTAATGTTAACCTCTAACTTGATATGATTCAGAAGAAATCATTATTTTTGATGAACACCTTGAAAATAGGGTAAAATGACTCGCATAGATTTAGTGCCTCATATAATGAGAGAAAAGAGAAAAATAAGCTAGTAGATCAAAGGCCTTAATGATGTGGTTCCAAAGAGACCTATACAGATCAAAATGGATCTTGGATGGAGGATTTAGATCAAATCCTAGGGGAGGTAGAAAAATGGAGGAGCTTCTTTCTATGCATAGTGAAAGGGGATTATGGAAGTATAGGAGGTCTCTCCTGAGAACAAAGTTATTGTTGGCTGAAAACCCCATTTTGTAGGCTAATTTATATAAATCCGGTTGGGACATATTAATTCATATTCAAATAGTGGCATCCTTAAGCTGAAAAGTCCATTTTGTGGGAGACTTATACAAAGCCAACTGGGGCATGTTACAGTATAGTCAGGCAAAGGAGTTCTCTGCAATTCTGATATTCTATTACTAATAGCCAATGGAAGATTATGAAGATTCGGGTTTCCCCAAAAATGAAGCCTATTTTTTGTAGAAGGAAAGTACCTAAGTATGGTTGGAGCATTTAAAATCAAAATTTCTCAAGATTATTGGAAAATGTTTCCAACATGGGTCTAGACTAGATGTTGGAAACATGGTGTCTGTAGTTTTAGGTCAGACAACTAGGACCATAGCATTATGGAAACAATAGGTGATACATGGAATATCATACCAAGGTCATTCTAGTACACATTGAAAATGAGGGAAGAAATTTTAAATCATGGTCTTGGGGGTTATCATTAGGGTTTTATGGGACAAATATGTGAGGGAGGACCACAAACTAAATTTGAATCATGGGTTCCAACATAATTTTGTCAAAGCTTACAACAATATAATACGATTCTCCCAAGGGAAAAGTTACTTCTGGTTGACTAACTTGTTTTGTGGGTGACTTTGTGAATATCCAACTAGGTCATGTTACTGCATGGTCATACAAAGGAGTCCTCAGGTATCAAACATTTTATCGCCGAAAGATAGAGAAAGATTATGAAGATCCGAAAATGTCCAAGAGTAGGATTATGACATGTAGAAGGGATATGTATGAGAATAAAGGAAATGTTTGGACCGATATTGGCCATGAATTGAAAATTCCCTTAGATATATATTAATCATATGTGGAAAGGGTCATCTCTATTTCCTTGGTGGACCCCATAATGAGGGGACCCGAATGAAGGGATCCTATATAATTTTTTTTTGTACACATTAGAGGGGGTATGTATTTTTTTACCCCATGGTTGGGACTAGGACATGAGTCCTAGGTGTCACTAAATATCTAATTAGGATGAAAATCAAGCCACACATAGTTCTTGAGGCACCACACAGTTTAAATTCATGTGGCCCGAACACTAGCCATGCAGTTTAACATAATGTGGTAAATACGTCTAGGCAGAAGGTGCCTCAACATGATTGTAGATGGGCCAAGGTATAGAACTCAGGCATCGCTACATATCTTTTTGGAGAAATAATCAAGCCACATGTAGTTATAAAATAAATATCAATTTCATTGATTGAGTTCATGTGTGGAAGATAAAGGTTTTTTTTTGAATACAGACTCAGGAAAAGGGTGAGAAACCATATTAGATCCACTCATGTAGAATTGACTCATATATAGAAGAGTGAGGGAATTCCCCATATTTTTTTATAACTAGGCCCAGAATTGAAGATTTGTACATCACTACATATCTCATTAGAATGAGAATCAATCCCCGTGTAGTTCTTGAAGAAATTGTGTAGTTTATTATCATACGATGAGGACGTATGGTGTGACTTTTAAGGTCTTGCTTCCAGGAATATGATACCCCCAATGTGAATTGATATGAATTACTCATATAGGGAACTCTTTTACCAAAACTACTAATCCCATGTCAGCTATGTTTGGTGTTAGAAACAAGGAGTGGAAAAGGTTTCTTCCTGCTAATGAGTGTATGTTAATGAAATTAATTTATTTTATCTGACATGGAGGTAGAGTTAATGATGAATTACTTTTATTTTTATCATCAGATTTATCCACAAGGATCTGAATAAAACTTTAATAAAATAATTGGTTGCGGATTTTTTTATAATGTTTTTTCGATAAAACATGGTTTTTTTAAATGTTTTATTTTATTAAAAAAATATAGGGTTTTATATGATTAGAAAAATAGGTCGATGGAGGTTTGTACTTCATTAAAACTTAGATAAATAATCCATAAGTCATTTGAGATGTGTAGAAATCAGTCACACCTCCATTCAACACATGGTGTGACCACTATGAATCAATGTGTCTGTTATCAGTTTAAAATTGACAGTTTAGTTCAAAAAATGTCACTCACTGAAAACAAATCAAACGTGCTCATATTTTCTTGATAATGTACGACATTGATTCATAATCCCTTTGTGATGTGTAATAATTGGTTTCACATAAAACTAATACATGATGTGATTAGTATAGGTCAAAGTGTGTGCTTCCAGATTAAAATGACATTTTAGTAAAAAAACAAGTGACGTACTCAAAATTGCAATTTTTTACTTTTCCTTACTAGTGTAAAAGTTCCACAAGGGTATTCATAAAATATCAAAAATGTCATGTCAATGAATAATTTGAAGTTATAAGGACTAAAATCACACGACTGTCACATTTTGATGCCAAATTTAATGCATGTTGTTTTTCGTTGCATTCTTCCTCAAAATGTACGACATACATTAACCAGACTCTACTTATTTTTCAAATCCATATGCAGTAAAGTTGTAGACCCAATGAAGTTTCCCATCATGAATAAGAAGATTCTAGTCATATTATGTGAATTAGATATGTTCTTCCCACCATGTGTCATGCATTTGTAAGAAAAGGAACGACGTTGTCTCTGCTCAATCATAGAGGTAATCTTGATATTTTGCGTAGTAAAATAATTATCCGTAGAATTAATATATTGTTTCATATTTATGTTTAATTTATTTCTTTTTAGTATTAATAAAATAATATATTTTTTTCTTATACAGGTGGATTCTTTTGTTCTAATTAGGGTGCTTTGTCCATCTTTCATGCCTCTCGGCACTAAAACTTCCACATATTTATTCTCCCTCAAAACCTTTTACCCCTACAGTGTTGACATTTATCTCTTTCTTTAAAGTTATTTCAACTGGCTTTGCAAGAAGAGCAATGAAACTACCTCTGCTCAATTACAGAGGTAATATTAATGTTTGCATAGTAAAATCATTGTCCATAGAATTAATGTGTTGTTTCATATTTATGTTTAATTTATTTCATTTTAATATTACTCACATAATAATTGTTTTCTTATACAGTTGGATTCTTTTGTTTGAGTTGGGGTGGTCTATCCATCTTTTATTCATTTCTACACCAAAACTTCCACAAGCTTCTTCTCCCTCAAATTTTTTTACTCCTACAGTGTAGACATTTATCACTTTCTTTCAAGTTCTCTCCACTACCTTTACAAGAAGAGCAACGATGTTTCATCTGCTCAATTACAGAGGCAATATTGATGTTTTCACAGTAAAATCATTGTCCATAGAATTAATATATTGTTTTATATTTATGTTAAATTTATTTATTGTTATTATCACTCACGTAATAATTTTTTTCTTATATAGGTGGATTATTTTGTTTGATTTCAGGTGCTCTTTCCATCTTTTATGACTTTCTGAACCAAAACTTCCACATACTTCTTATCCCTTAAAACTATTCACCCCTGTAGTGTTGACATTTATCACTTTCCTTCAAGTTCCCTCCACTACCTTTTCAGGAATATAAACGCTTCTACCTATGCTCAATTAAAGAGGAAATATTCATATTTTCATAGTAAAATCATTTTCCATATAATTAATTTATTGTTTCATATTTATGTTTAATTTATTTATTTTGAGTCAAAGTGTGTGTTTCAAGTTTAAAATGACATTTTAGTAAAAAATATAAGTGACGTACTCAAAAAAGAGAAAACGCATTCATATTGTTTTGATACTTTAGTATAAAAATTCATAAGTGATTTGAAATGTGTGGGAATTAGTTGTACCTCAATCTGATGCATGGTGTGACCAGTATGAATTTAAGTGTGTCTTTATTTAAAATTGACATCAATTTTAGTAAAAAAAAAACTAACCTACTCAAAACCCAAAAAACACATTCATATTGTTTTAATAATTCAGAAAAATGATACATAAATTATTTGAGATGTGCATTAATTAGTCGTACCTCAATCTGAGGCACAGTGTGACCGATATGACTCAAAGTGCGTGCTTTTATTTAAAATTGACATAAATTTTAGTAAAAAGGGAAACTGGCCTACTCAAAACCAAGAAATGCATTCAAATTGTTCAAATACTTTATGACAATTATCCATAAGTCATTTTTTATGTGTAGGAATTAGTCCCACCTCAATCAGATATACAATGTGATCAGTATGAGTCAAAGTGCATGTTTTAATTTTAAAATGACATTTTAGTAAAAAAAACAAGTGAAGTACTCAAAACCAAGAAAACACATTCATATTGTTTTGATACTTTATAAAAACAATTCATATGACATTTAGAGTGTTTAAAAATCAGTCGTACCTCAATATGACATACGGTGTGACCAGTATGACTAAAATTGCGTCTTTTTATTTAAATTTTTCATCAATTTTAGTAAAATGAAAAAATTTCCTACTCAAAACAAATAAAACACATTCATGTTGTTTTTATACTTTATGAAAATGATCCATAAGTCATTTGTGACTGTAGTAATCATTCGCACCTTAATCTGATACACGATGTGCCCGATATAACTCAAAGTGTCAGTTATCAGTTTAAAATTGACATTTTAGTTCAAAAAGTGTCACTCAATGAAAACTAATCAAACATGCCCAAATTTTCTTTATAATTTAGGACAATTATTCATAATTTATTTTTGACATTTAATAATTTGTTTCACATCAAACCGATACACGATGTGATCATAATGAGTCAAAAGTGCGTGTTTCTAGTTTAAAATGACATTTTAGTAAAAAAGAAAAGTGACGTACTCAAAATTGAGTAAACACATTCATATTGTTATGATACTTTAGGAAAATTATCCAAAATACATTTCAAAAGTGTTATAATCATACACACCTCAATATAATGCACGGTGTGATCGGTTTGACTCCAAGTGCGTCTTTTTATTTAAAATGGACATCAATTTTAGTAAAAAAAACTGACCTACTCAAAACTGAACAAAATAATTCAGATTATTTTGATACTTTAGGAGAATAATCCAAAAGTTATTTGAGATGTTCATGAATATTCTACACCTCAATCTGACGCATGATGTGTCCGATATGACTCCAAGTGCGTTTTTTATTTAAATTTGACATTAATTTTAGTAAAAAGGCTAACTGACCTACTCAAAACTGAGAAAACGCATTCAAATTGTTTAAATACTTTAGTAAAATTATCCATAAGTCATTTATGATGTATAGAAATTATACACACCTCAATTCGATACACAATGTGATCGGTATGAGTCAAAGTGCATGTTTCATTTTTAAAATGACATTTTAGTAAAAAGACAAGTGACATACTAAAAACCAAGGAAACACATTAATATTATTTTTATACTTTAGTAAAATGATTTCTAAGTCATTTGAGACATGTATGAATAAATAGAACCTCAATCTGATGTACGGTGTGACCGGTATGACTCAAAGTGTATCTTTTTATTTAAAATTGTCATCAATTTTAGTAAAATTGACAACTGTCCTACTCAAAATCGAGAAAATACATTCAGATTATTTTGATACTTTATGAAAATGATCCATAAATTTGTGATGTTTAGGAATCAGTAACACCTGAATCTGATACATGGTGTGCCCGGTATGACTCAAAGTGTCTGTTATCAGTTTAAAATCGACATTTTAGTTCAAAAAAGTGTCACTCACTGAAAGATGATCAAACGCACTCAGATTTTATTGATAATTTAGGAAAATGATTCATAAGACATTTGTGACATGTAGTAATCCGTTTCATGTCAAAGTGATACACCATGTGATCATAATGAGTCAAAAGTACATTTTTTTAGTTTAAGATAACATTTCAGTAAAAAAGGAAACTGGTGTACTCAAAACCAAGCAAACACATTCAGATTGTTTTGATACTTTAGGACAACAATACAAAAGTCATTTAAGACATGTTAGATTTATCCGAACCTCAATCCGATGCACGGTGTGACCGATATGATTCAAGTGTGTCTTTATTTTAAAATTAGCATCAATTTTAATAAAATTAACACATTTGGTTAATTTATTTCTTTATATTATTACTAACATAAGAATTGTTTTCTTATACAGGTGCATTCTTTTGCTCGATCAGGGGTGGTTTTTTTCAGCAATAGTATGAGTCGGGTCATGATTAAAAGATAAATGAACATTGATGTTTTTGAATGTATGTAATAATTTGTATTTATGTAATTGTATAAACTAATGTTTGAAATGTCTATAATATAGTGTTATTTTCTTGTGTTTGTGTTGTAAATTTCATTTCATTTAAATCCTGTATTGGGATTTGTTTTTGTTGATATTTGGTGTGTTTATTGTGTTGCGGTGTGGTGTTACAGCACACTGCAAGTGGTGCTACGGTGTGCTAGTATAGCACACTGCATAATGGACCTTTATCAGTGCTTTTAAAAGTGCTCATAAAGTCCACATTTATTAGCACTTTTAAAAGTAGTGATGAAGGTCTACTTTACTAGTGCTCATAGAATCACCAATAAAATGTCATTTATCAATGATTTTTCAGCACTAATAAAAGACCAAATCTTTTAACCTTTCTCATGTAGTTAGTGCTTTTCTATCTCTGATAAAGACCATTTATAGTGTTGTTAAAGGCCTGTTTTGTAGTAGTGACGGTTTGACCACACAGTTTGGATAACCCTGCACCAACCGTGTGACACCCATTGTCTAGGTACCACACCTCGCACAGGCTAGGCTCATGGTTTTTCACTAATGGAATCTGGTGTTTTCCCAACAGAAATATGATAATGGTTTCTACAAACAATTGCTATACTGTAAAAGAAGGCAAAATTTTCCAACAGTTTGTTCAGATCGTTGGCAATGTGTAAATATACTTAAGATTTCCCAATGGTTTGACAAAACCGTTGGAAAATATTTAGTTTCTCTAAGCTATACCAAGGGTTTTAATAAATTGTTGGTAAAGAGAGGATTTCCCAATGGTTTTTAAAAACCGTTTGGAAAGTTTTCCCCCAAATACCCAGCACCCCAACTCCTACTCATCCCAATTGCAGACCCTAATTTAGAGCTCCTCTCGAAGTTTTCTCGACCGCAAAACTCCTTCCACCCATAGATCCATCTTCAATCAAACAAATTTTTATTTCTACACTTCAAATTAATAAGTGTTACCTTAGTTTTAATGTTCTTCATCTATTTTTTTCTATTTTCTGTTTTGATTTCGGCTAAATTAGAGTTCTTTCTATTTGTGGAGTACCAAACCCTTTGATTTGTTTTCTGTTTTTTGTTCTATACTCCAAACATGGTAAAGGGTTTGTTTAGTGGGGTGATATGGTAGTTTTTGTGGACTTTAGTTTAGTTGAAATTTAGATTTGGATTTTGTATTTATAGTTTTTGTTCAAGGAATAATGGAAAGGGTATTGATATTGAGGATGAATTGGTGTTGGTTGGGTGATGGATTAGAATTGTGAACACCCCCCACCCCCACCCCCTGGACACCTCCCACCCCCTAGATAGCCCCCCCTTCCCACCCCCCTGCACCCCCACCCCCTGGACACCCCCACCCCTTGGACAACCCCCTCCCTCCCACCCCCTGGACACCCCCACCCTCCCTAGACACCCCTCACCCTCCATGGACACCCCCCCACCACCCACCACCTCCATCACCCCTAGACACCCCCACCCCCCCTGGACACCCTCCACCCCCTTGGACACCCCCCCCCCCCACCCCCTTAGACAACCCCCCTGGACACCACCACACCTCCTAGACACCACCACACCTCCTAAGTGCTTGACCCAATTTTTAAATTGGAATTAACAATATAGTTGATTTCCCCTTTCCCCAATGAAATTTTCTAAGTGACCCATAGATCCTTATAAATTGAATTTTTCATGTTTTGATAAATTGAATTTGTCAGGTTTTGATAAATTAAATTTGTCATGTTTTGATAAATTGAATGGGTTGTTTGGAATGAAATAGATAATGCATGATGGTTTGCCTTTCTTAATGAATAAAATGATTTTAAATAAAATGACCCTAAGGGGGGATGTAGGAGGAGTAGGGGGTTGTCCAGGTGTGGGGGGCTATCCAGGTGGGGTGGGTTGTCCAGGGGGTAGGGGGATGCAGGGGGGTAGGGGGCTATAGGGGTGTGGGGGAGGGGGTATGGGCTGCCCAAGGAGGGGTGTGGGCTGTCCAGGGGGGTCAAGGTGGGGTGTCCAGGTGGTGGAGGGGTTTGGGGTGTCCAGGGAGGGGGTTAGGTTGTCTAGGTGGGGGGGATGTCTAGGTGGGGGTGGTGGGGGGTGGGCTGTCCAGGTGGGGGGGGGGATGTCCAGGTGGGGGTCGCGGGGCGGTGGGATGTCCAGGTGGGGGTGGGGGTGGGATGTCCAGGCGGGGGGGATGTCCAAGTGGGGGGGGGGGGGGCTGCAGGGAAGGGGGTGCAAGTTATCTAGGGAGGGGGTGGGCTGTCCGGGGGGGCTATCCGGGTGGGGGAGGGGGTATGGGTTGTCCAAAGAGGAGGGGGGATATCCAGTGGGGGTGGGGGCATGGGCTGTCCAGGTGGGGGGGGGGGCTGTCGGGGGGTAGGGGGGCTATAGGGGAGGGGTGTGGGTTATCTAAGGAGGGGGTGGGCTGTCCAGAGGTGGTGATGGGTAGGTTATCCAGGTGGGGGAGGGGGTGTGGGATGACAAGGGGGTGGGATGTCCAAGGGGGGTGGGTAGGATTTCCAATTGGGAAATGGGGGTGTTGGTTGTCCATGGAGGAGGGGGTGGGCTGTCCAGGTGGGGGTGGGTGTGTCCAGGTGGGGTGGGGGGGCTATCTGGGTGGGGTGCAGGGGGGGTAGGGGGGCTATAGGGGTGTGAGGGGGGGGGGGGCTGTGGGCTATCTAGGGAGGGGGGTGGGTTGTCCACTCCGATACTCTACAAAAAATGGGAATCAAATATAACAAATGTATAGTTACTTTCACACGTTAAGACTTTTCTTGAAGTTACATACCAACACTCACTCTTACCCTTCCAAGAAGAAGTGATCTCTACAAATAAATCTCACTCATGTTCTTATCCACTATCCATATTGATCACATACAAATTTAACATTCATACAACTCCATATCACTTAATGATATAACAAGGATCATACTCCTATGAGTAGTGTCCCATCAAAACATTACTCATAAAATCCGATCCACGTATGATATTTGGTGGTGTGTTTACAATTGTGTGTGTTGTGATTTATATGTATGATATTCATGTTTTACACCAACAGTATTCTTGGTCATCTATAATAGGCTTGAAATCATGCTACAATTGGATAAATATTGGATTTTACGACCCTAGTTTGGGGTGGAAACCCCC